>CM056194.1:104862201-106062201 GCA_029692085.1 Gymnothorax javanicus | reverse complement strand
TAGATAGACTGCCAGCAAAGTAGCAAGGCAGCAGAATGAAGTGTGTCTGCTGTAACTGGGTTTTGGACGGGGGTTGGTGGGGTGATAGTCTCATCTATGCTTTGTTCAGATAATGAGAGAGAAGTCCTGGACTGAGATGAATTGATTCATGAATCACACATGGCAAAAAGGTGTTATTTTTTATTATTTGTCAATTTTTATTACAATGGTATGTTTTGGTGGGGGTAGGAGTGAGGATCAGGGAGAGGTGCTTGGGATAAGAGTGGTTGTTCATAGCATTCAATGGACTGTAATGAGGTATAATTGAATTTTGGAATTTGAGAATGTTATTGCGTTTCTTTGCTCAGGGTTTGAGTGGGACCGAATTAAATTTTTCAGATATTTATCGCATAGGTCTTTCAGTGATTTACCAAAGGGACTAGGCACAGACGCGCATGCATGCACTCACTCACACACAACATTCACACACACTCCTCGCACACTCACTTGCACATACCCTGTACATGTGCCCATCTGCATACGCAGACACATACCCCACACAAGTGCTCACCTGCATGCACTCCCACTCACACAAACATTAAACCTTTGAGCGCCATAGGCCACTATAGTTGCCCAATGGTGTAAGATATCAAAACCAGGTGCTGTTGAAAACCTATCATGTGGCAACTTGTTGCGGGGAGCTCTTTTAAACAAGTTGCTACATGATAGGTTTTCAACAGCTCAGGATAATTACATTTTTAATTCCTTGAAAATTTATCCAGCGCTCAAAGGGTTAACACACACACACACACACACACACACACACACACATATGTCCACATGCACACATACTCACACACACTTAGTGCGGCAGGATATTCTCATCCATTGTACAGGCCCCTCTTGAGAGGTATAAACTCAGGGGCATACACGTGGCGGTGACAAAGTATTTGAAGCGGAAAGGGTTGAGACGGATGGAGCCCTGGGCTTCGGTAGCGCCCTCCCTGCTGCAGATGGGCCGCGATACAGCTTTAGTAATTAAACAAAAAAAAACTTCCGGTTACGACACTCTCAGGGCCTGTCCACATTCCAATCTCTGGCGACTCCAACAGTCAGACTATCTGACTGCGCCATTTTACAGCTGCCCGTTAAACAATCAGGCAGTTTTTCCCATTCAGCCCCAACACTGCTTCTAAGGAGGCTTGTTAATGAATACCTGAATTGCACTTCTATTCAGGGTACTGATGAGCATGTATACAACACGTTTTAACCAAATTACGATGGGTCATTTATGTCAAACAAATCTCCTAATTCTTATGAAAAGGCTGTTTCCTGACCTGGGGAGAACAAGTGGTTGGTTTAAGGCATAAAAAGCAATTGGGTGCTCACTCTAAATGCCACATAAGTTGCACTAGCTATGAAGAATCTGAAAACAAGATTCAATTTCTCCCAAATTTCAGTCTTTTAGGGAAACCACCTTGAATTAATATAACAATCAATGTGTTTTTCGGCTCAGTCTAGCACCTGTGCAGAAGTGTGATCGCAGTACTGGCTCTGCATCCTCAACTGAAAGTCTCTGTGCAAGATTTCACATGTAGGTCCATACAACGCTTCAACACAAATCAAACGATAAAGTGTGCAAAAATGGCCACAGTGGAATATCTTTCCTGGCGATTGCGAAATTTGTCATTCTGAGAATTGTTTTGTCTACAGGACTTGGCAAAAAAATTTATGATGAAATATGAGTATGGATCTGTGGGAACTTATGAATTACAGTGCACTGTGTCGTGAGAATTATTTGATTCTGTCAGCAACATCACAGGACAACAGTGGCTGAAGTAAATAGACAAGTTACAGCTTTGCACATTTGAGATTTGATATAAAGCTAATGTCTTAGTTGTTGTTATATCATTACATTGCGAGACCCACCTTTACTGATTTTCCATAGAGCATAATTTTTTGTTGTAATGGCAACAAATTGAGTTAATGTCAAGATACTGCATTTCTGAAGGCAGTGTCACAGGTGAGGTGTGACACTTTTTGAATAGGTATGAACGAATGATGGCTGCTCAACTAAATTTGCCTTTTGTTGCCCCTATCCCAGCTTTTTTGGAACGTGTTGCAGGTATCAAATTCAAAATGAGTGAATATTTCCAAAAAAAGAAAACAATAAAGTTGCAAATCATTATGTTCTGTTTTTATTCATGTTTTACACAACATCCCAACTTCATTGGAATTGCGGTTTGTATATGGTTGTTTATGTAAAGCTGGTATGTAGCGGCATTGTCATCTGTGAGTGACATCAAGTTTGTACGTAACACAATGATGCAGACAGCTTAGTTTAGTAAGTACTATAAATTCAAACGAGATTCATAATCTTTGCATGGTGACTGACAATGTTACTAAAGAGTGAAAGTCGGAAGGAAATTGTGTGTAGAACAGCTGTGAAGCCCAGCGTCAATTTTGCTTAGCAAGGCTCATCCATTCGGGCCCCCGCTGACCGCGGGCCCCGATTCAGTGGCATTACTTGCATAAACGGTAGTTACACCACTGATCGGAGTGTAAAATAGAGAGAAATGGAGTGGTAGGTGGAAAGGATAAGATCACAGGGGAGGGTGTCTTATGCAGAGGCGACCAAGAGAGTACAGTGGGGAAAAGGAAGAACTGAGAAAGAGCAGGGTTCTGGCTGTTGGTGTTGTGAATTAAGGATTTTATGTTTGATGTTGTATGTTTTGCTTAGATTTATTAGTTTCATTGTGTTTAGTTAATGTTTTCTAGTGTGACTGTTCATGTTTTATGAATGCTTGTCTCTTGTCTTCCTTGTACTGAGCTCCTTTTGTGTTTCCCAAGTGTGGTGTCTTGTCTTGTTTCCATTCACAATCTCTTCCCTGTTTTTTTTCTGGTTGGGTACTTCCTGCTTCCTTCTTCCTGTGCTTATTAACTGTCTGCACCTGAGAATAGTTTAGCTGAGGCACGGGTGATTAGAAATGGGTAGGACTACACATTAGAGCAGAGTAGTTAGGCACGGTGATTAGTTAGTTTGAAGAAGCAGGGCACACCTACTTCCCCAATCTGTCCTATCACCATCCTTTGCTGTTCTAGATTCCGCCTCCTCTCCAGCTGTACTTTATTACTTGGGCTAAACACTCTGATTGGTTTGTTTATAAAGACCCCACTTTTCCTCTTGTCAGTGTCGATTCGTTTTGTTCCTTTGCTCAGTCTTGGTTGTCTCATCTCTGCCTTTCTTTCTAGTGAGCTTCTGCGATTGTTGTAAGATTTGTCTGCGTGTTTCATTGTTACCAGTTGATATTTTGTATTTGCGTCGAGTGATTGTGAATTTTGATTGCTAGTCTTTTCGTTTTTCCCATATTCCCTTGCATTCCCTTCGTTTAGTTAATTTCTTTGTCTCCCTTTCCCCTATCCAATTACCCTTTTCCCCTATTTCCCTTAGTTTAGATACCCCTTTGTTTCTGTATTTTGTGCTGACGGATTTTCCGGTTAAAAGATCCCTTGCCTGTCCCTGGTTTACGATTCTGATTACCTGTGATATTCCTGATTCTGGCTTCTGACTTGTTTCTGTTTTTTCTGACCATGAGCATTGAACATTCCCAGTCTAATAAAAGACGCTCTTCTGAGCTTGATCCGCGATTGGAGTCCTCGTATGTTCATTACAGTTGGAAATCATGGTGGAGATATCATCAGAAGCGATGAGATTTTTTTTAGCGTTTATTGCAATGGTGGTAATTTGTTCCATAGAAATTGAGAGTAGCACATGAGGGATTAAAAGGGAATGCGGGTGCTGATAAACTGGCCAAAAATGCATTAAAGAAGGAGATAGTGATACCAGCCCCACTTGGAAAAGGGGAGGGAAAAGCCGTAATTAAGAGGAAAGGAATGGAGATATGGCAGAAAAGGTGGGAGGAAAACCGAAAAGGAAGGGGGTATTATAAAATACAAAAGTCTGTTATAACAAAGAATTTTAAAGGAAAGAACAGAAGGGAGGAAATCATCATTACAAGACTCAGGTTTGATCTTACAGGCTTAAATAGAACTATGTTTAAAATTGGGAAGAGGGACAGTGATGCGTGTGAGAACAGTGTAGAACAAGAAAATTCTTAACATGTCATATTTCACTGTAATAAGTATCGCACACAGTCCTCTATGCTTGCAATACTTTATTGAATTTACACAACATTTCGGTCGTAGACCGTCAGGTAGTAAGAAAAAAGGCAGGGCTGTCATACATATAAGTTTTGAGGTCACCGTGGACCAATCAAAACACCAAACAAGCATGACATCATACCAAATCACAGTCACACCCTCATTAACCAACAGTCACATGATAAATAACCAATTGTCTCCCGATGAATATCAGTTTACGCATTTCCACTCGCAATAATTTATTGAATAGGCAACACACGTAATTATTTGCACAATAAAAACTTCTCAAAAAGTACCTGTGGAAAAATGGGGCTAAACATACCAAAACAACATATACAAAAGTTAAAAATTAACGATATTGGACGAAGATTCCAAAGTCTTCTAGGCTTACTTTTTACCTATAAAGGAGAAGACAAAAAGTAAAGGTGTTGCTGTAGCCATTCATTTTAATGACATGAAGCATGACATTTCAACTCTAAGGTTTTGTGGCATTGAAAAATTGAATCCTCCACCCAGAGGTGGAGATCTTGATTTGTTGTTAAAGAGGAGGGAAGCGTTCTGGATTTTCACGCTACAGACACTTTCCCCGAAGGGTCTAAATGATGAATTGCTTCTTAATGTAATGTTATAAATCCCAATGTGCTTGTTGATTTTATTTATAGATTTTGTCATCTTATGCATATTTCTTTATTTTCATTGTACTTTTCTGGGAAGAGCCTGTATTTACCTTAGAATGTGTTGGAGCATACATTGCCTGTAAACACCTTTACTTTTTGTCTTCTCCTTTATAGGTAAAAAGTAAGCCTAGAAGACTTTGGAATCTTCGTCCAATATCGTTAATTTTTAACTTTTGTATATGTTGTTTTGGTATGTTTAGCCCCATTTTTCCACAGGTACTTTTTGAGAAGTTTTTATTGTGCAAATAATTATGTGTGTTGCCTATTCAATAAATTATTGCGAGCGGAAATGTGGAAACTGATATTCATCGGGAGACAATTGGTTATTTACCATGTGACTGTTGGTTAATGAGGGTGTGACTGTGATTTGGTATGATGTCATGCTTGTTTGGTGTTTTGATTGGTCCACGGTGACCTCAAAACTTATATGTATGACAGCCCTGCCTTTTTTCTTACTACCTGACGAACGTCTACGACCGAAACGTTGTGTAAATTCAATAAAGTATTGCAAGCGTAGAGGACTGTGTGCGGGACTTATTCGTTTCTTCCATTGGGCTGACCTTCAGTCATCTCCTACGCACCTATCCACCTACAGGTGTGCATTCGTGTTATTTTCTACTGCAATAAGTATGAAATGGAGAGGAAAACGTTTCAGGAGGAGGTTCGAGACGCGGGACAGGATTGGAATCTCATGGGGATACTGGGAACAAAAGGAGAGGGAGAGAGGGCTATATTCGCAAGGGAAGCACTGACTCACTTCTTAAAGGACACAAGGGATGCATCTTAATTGACTTTATTGGTTTTGACAATTTTCAAAAGCCGCAATTAAATTGATCAGTCAAGAAGTGTGGTCTGCATTCTTTGAAAATTGCATTTCTAAGGGCCCATACTTACTTCCATCTGCCAATCTGATACTCAGGGCAAAGAATAAGGTTAAATTTATGGTTAGGTGTAGACCTAGATTTAGGGTTGGGGGTTAGTTTTAAGGCGAAGGTTAGGGAAACCAGTGACGACTCACTTAAATCGAAGCTTTTTAACGGAGATGAAATGACGTCATGCCAGTTTGGCAGATGGAATTAAATGACGACGCCTAAAAATGCAGCCTTCAAAGCATGCAGCCTACGCTTTGAGATGCACCCAGGATTGATTGCAAGAATTTAAGACCTGTGGGTTTGTGGGCAGTGACATGATGTTACATAGGCTGTATCCAAATGTACGCACTTCACCGTACTACCGGACTCGCGCGTTCACGGGAAGTCTGGGAGTGCTGAGGGATGTCCAAATCCACAATTGATCCAGTCCAGAAGGGGCCTCAAGCGGACTTTCTGCGGACTTCCAGAGAGTCCGCTTGGGGTGCAGACTTCAGCAGATTTCACTAGTATAATTACCCATAATACATTGCAATACGGACGTGACGTTTTAATGTTTCCAAATTGCTGACAGAAGAAAAGCACATTCACACCCACACAAAACTACATAAACTTATTAGAAATTTATAATATTAAAACGTTACTTGAATAACGTTGGCCAGATATAAAATTCAATATCATCATACAGAAATACAGGCTACAGAGGTAATCAATATGCATTTGCACGGGAACGAGTGAAACAGACTCGAAGCCTGTCTATCAGCTCATTTTTACCCATCGGGCCATGTAGGCCCGCTGGGTATTGTCGTCGTCTTTGTCTGTCTGTCTGTCCGTCTGTCTGTCCACTATCCTTGTAGGCACGATAATTTGAGTACTAATTGCTGTAGGAACCTCAAATTTGCACAAAACATCAGTCTTGAGAAGTTGTCGGACGAGAATGGAAATGGGTCACATTGACCCACTTTTGGGGTCACAGGGGTCACAAACGTCCCTCAAAATGGCTTGTAGGCACAATAACTACAGTTCTAATGGCTCTAGGGGCATGGAATCTACACAAAACATTAGTCTTGAGATGATTACAGAGTAGTTTGTAAATGGGTCACGTTGACCTAGTTTTGGGGTCTGGGGGTCAATAAGGTCGCTTGGACTGGCTTTTTGGCCTCAATAACTTTACTTCTAATTGACCTAGGAAGGCCAAAATCTCACAAAACATGCACCTGGATACAACTTTTGATGCATTTGAAAATGGGTCATGGTGACCTAGTTTTGAGGTCACAGGGGTCAAAATTGTCAATTCGATTGGCTTGTGGGTGCAACAACTTCAGTTCTAATTGATCTAGGAAGTTCAGTTTGGCAGAAAATATACACCTGGACAAGACGTTGAATTAATTTGGAATTAGGTCATCGTGACCTAGTTTTGATGTCACATAGGCCAAAATAGTCTTTTTGACAGGCCTGTGGGTGCAATAACTTCAGTTATAACATGGCCAAAAGTGCCCAGGGACAATACAGAATCATTTTATGAGTGACCTACATTTGTGACGTAGTGACCTACATTAGTTCCCAAAGTGCCAGGAAAGTGCCCAGGAACAATTCTATGAGTGACCTATATCTGTGACCTAGTGACCTACATAGCCAATATTGCTGTTTCAGCAGTCAAAGTGCCTTTCTATAGTATTATCTATTTACTTAATAAAGCCCGATGGGTCCTCAGTGCTTGCACGGTATTTTATTATGCTACAGACTCCTGCTCTTGCAGACTTTACGTGATGATGGTGAAGACGTCACATTACATACGCCTGAAGTCGGTGAGGGCTCAGTTTGCAAGTTCAGAGGGTGGAGATTTGGATTCAGCCATACTCTAGTACAGTAGGTGGCGGTATGCACCTTAGTTGTTTTGAACACACAAGTTAAACCGAGAGAAGAAGAAGCAGAAGAAGAAGGGGAAAAAAAACAGAAGCAGAGGGAGCACATGCGTGAGCAGGAATGGCTTCTGCTGGGTGGCAGTTTCACGAAATGGGTCTAGATGATCGCCTGTTAAAGGTATGGAACTTGCGCATTTTTGTCAATTTCTATTGTCCTGTGAATAGAGACTAGTCAAACTCAAAGTTATTGTATATTTCGCTGGCTAGTTTTGTTGCTAAAACTTGGGTAAGTAACCAGTTTGCTAGCTAGCTAACGAACTAAGCTGCAACTTGGTAGTAATCTCTCAGCCTTATTTTTGGTAGAACCGTGATTTAGTTACCGCGTTTCTTTGGTGGTATTAAATGTCTCTGTAGGCGTTGGCTGACTTGGGTTGGGCGCAGCCCACCCTGATCCAAGAGAAAGCGATCCCCCTTGCCCTGGACGGAAAGGATTTGCTGGCCCGGGCTAAGACTGGTTCGGGGAAAACCGCAGCCTACGCGATACCGATCATACAGCGCATCCTTGCCTCCAAACAGGTAGAACTGCCGTGAAAGCAATTGCGCAGCGAGAGCACATTGCTAGTGGTGTCATCTTTTCAGCAATGAAACCGGAGGAGTATGGTCACCCTGTTGAAGATTACAGCTAAGACCATTACCATTCAAAGCTGGTTGGATATAGTCAAAGCACTTTGGCACTTGGGCATTTCATGTTCAGTGGGTGGTACAGGCGATTAGGTCTATCTCTCTTTATTCAGAAATTAAATTCAGTCATTAAAAATTGGGGAGAAAAAAATGAATATCTCGCAAATTGTGTGGTTTTGCTAACTTTTGAGCCCCAGTGCACAAAAAATTATTATAGGCAACTTCAAAGTGGCACATGTATCATAAACAGAATATTGGTGCCTGCTCACACAGTAAATTTTAGTAGCCTGTTGGAACTTTGTTTTCAGTAGCCTCAAAAATGCTCCAATAATTTCAAAGAATTTTAGTTAAATGTCTCCCGCTTCATCCAGGATGGTACCACAATTCCCCCAATTTCATAATGCACCCAAAAGTGATACAATTCATCACTCAAGACATTACCACTCTGTACAACCTTTTAGCAAAATCAATGATGTTAATTGGTTAGTATTTGAAATTTGTGTGATATTACATGGAAGGAACCACCAGCTTGACGAGGTAAGGCTGCTTGAAGCTGGAATGTTCAGCAGGTTGATTAAACGAATTAACATTTAGCTGCCCTGCTGGAAAATCCTGCGCTGAAGCAGCTGGAGCTGGTTTAAGAGATGTTCTCATCACTCCCCAGTTGATCTACTAACTATCCCTCAGCTGACCAGCCTGTTTGTACAGCTAGTCTGGCTGTCTGACCACTTGCTTATTAGACCAGCTTTGACAAGCTTTTGAACAGCAATAAAATGCTGCTAAAACCAGCCTCGAATCCCAGCTAGTCTGTAGTGGCAGGTTCTGACTGCTGCAATGGTTTGTTTCTGTGGTGCTTTTCTAAGCGGATGTATCTAGGAACCATCGGCCACCTGAGAGCATATTGCTCACATCTACCAATCTTGGAATTCTTGTGGGCCCCTTGAATTGTCACCACCATCTACCCCACTTACAACTACCCTGCATACAAGTGTAGCCTTAATTTATCTGTTTTGTATGATGCCTGTATTTTACTGACTATCTAATTTAATGTGGGTTGTTGCAGTCGAGACAAATGGGTTTGTTTATAGAATGTGTGTTGATGTGTGTCCCCCTGCAGACGGTGCGCGAGCAGGCGGTAAGAGCGCTGATCCTAGTGCCCACCAAAGAGCTGGGGCAGCAGGTGCAGGATATGTTGCGCCAGCTTACCGCGTACTGTGCGAGGGACGTGCGAGTGGCTGACATCTCTGGGAAAGTCGATCTCTCCGCCCACAGGTGAGCAAGGCAGCAACCAGAATGTAGAGATGGCAGTTTGAACCTTCGAAACAGTTTTGAAACCTCTGAAACGGCCACTGTTTCGAAATGTTCCGAATTGTTTCGAAACCAGATTTATTTCAGTAGTGCACAGCATAGTGGCAAAAACATTTACTGCAGCTTTTAAAAAAACAAGCATTCAAACTTTCTCGGGGCATTTAAAGAATTTTTTTTTTATGGTGGAGGCGGGGGGCAGGAAAAACTAGTTACGTGACAAAGATTTTGAAGCAGAGTAGTAAACCTGTGTCAAACCCGGAAGTTTCAAACGTGTTCGAAACAATTCGAATCTGCGTGTCGAAATTGCCATCTCTA
This sequence comes from Gymnothorax javanicus, assembly GCA_029692085.1. Taxonomy (NCBI): domain Eukaryota; kingdom Metazoa; phylum Chordata; class Actinopteri; order Anguilliformes; family Muraenidae; genus Gymnothorax; species Gymnothorax javanicus. Next base: position 106,052,346 of record CM056194.1, on the reverse strand, counting down.
CCAGAATGTACGCACTACTGTATGTAAATGGTGTACAGACAGAGTTGCAGTTGCAGGGGTCAGAAAATACAACCCCAATTCTGAAATAGTTGGGACGAAGTGTAAATTGTAAATGAAATCAAAATGCAATGACTTTCAGATCACATGAGCCAATATGTGATTTACAATAGAACATGGATAACATTTCAAATGTTGAAATTGAAACATTTTACATTTATCCACAAAATGAGCTCATTTCAAATTTTCTGGCTGCAACAGGTCTCAAAAAAGTTGAGACACAGGCAAAAAACAGCTGAAAAAGCAATTAACTCATAAGAGAATCAGCTGAAAGAACATTTAGCAAGTAATTAAGTTAACAGGCATCAGGTGTGTAACATGATTGGCTATAAAAGGGATGTCTTAGAGGCTGAGTCTCTCAGAAGTAAAGATGGCCAGAGGCTCTCCAACCTGTGACGGCTTGCGTAAAAAAATTGTGGAATACTTTAAAAACAATGTTCCTCACCGTCAAATTGCAAAGCTTTGAAGGTCTCATCATCGACGGTGCATAACATCATCAAAAGATTCAGAGAAACTGCAAAAATCTCTGTGCGTAAGGGACAAGGCCGAAGACCTTTCCTGGATGCCCGTGATCGTCGGGCCCTCAGATGCCACTGCATCACTCACCGGCATGATTCTGTCATTGACCTTAATAAATGGGCCCAGGAATACTTCAAGAAACCACTGTCTGTAAACACAGTCTGCCATGCCATCCACAGATGCCACCTAAAACTCTATTGTGCAAAAAGGAAGCCATTGTTGAGCATGATCCAGAAGCGCTGCCGTGTTCTGCGGGCCAAGGCTCATTTAAAATGGACTGTAGCAAAGTGGCAAAGTGTCCTGTGGTCAGACTAGTCCAAATTTGACATTCTTGTTGGAAATCATGGGCATCGTGCCCTCTGGGCTAAAGAGGAGAAAGACCACCCCTCCTGTTATCAGCGTTCAGTTCAAAAGCCAGCATCTCTGATGTTATGGGGATTCATTAGTGCATATGGTGTGGGACACTTGCATGTTTTAAAAAGCACCATGAATGCTGAAAGGTATATAAATGTTTTAGAGCAACATATGCTCCCCTCCAGATGACATCTATTCCAGGGAAGGCCTTGTGTATTTCAGCAGGACAATGCAAAACCACATACTGCAGTCATTTCAACAGCATGGCTTCGTAGTAGAAGAGTCCGTGTGCTGAACTGGCCTGCCTGCAGTCCTGATCTTTCACCGGTTGAGAACATTTGGCGCATAATTAAGCTAAAAGTCCGTCAAAGGAGGCCCAAAACTCTCCAGCAGCTGCAAGCCTGTATTAAACAAGAGTGGGATCAAATTCCAATGGCTAAACTCAAGAAACTTGTCTCCTCAATGCCGAGACACCTCCACTCTGTGTTAAAAAGAAGAGGGGATGCTACACCATGGTAAACGGGCCCCTGTCCCAACTTTTTTGAGACCTTTAGCAGCCATCAAATTTGAAATGAGCTTATTTTGTGGATGAAATTGTAAAATTTCTCAGTTTCAACATTTATCTTTGTTCTATTGTGAATAAAATACTGGCTGGTGTGATTTGAAAGTCTGCCTTTTGATTTTATTCACAATTTACACTTTGTCCCAACTATTTCGGAATTGGGGTAGTAGAAATTCTTCTATTTTGTACTACCTCCCATGAGCTCAGCCTGCTGATTTCACTAACTACTTAATTTGAGGGATTGCAATTAAATTTCTGAACTTCGCTGCTGGTGGCGCTACTACTAGTCTTGCCAAATTTCTGCATCTGACTCACTTGAAGCTTAAAGGAGGTCAGTTCTCCATTTTTGAATGTGCACTTCAGGTAAACACAGCAACCGGTACCTTGCTGGGAACGGGGTGCCAGGTCAGTGCAAGGTATACAGCTATAATATTTGCTTACCATGAAATCCCATAAAGCCACTTGTTAAGGTGGCTAATGGGGGGAGAGATACAACTTCTGTTTGCCAGGCAGGGTAAAGATTGGATTGCTAAGAAATGGAAAAAGGTAATCTGGACTCCTCAGACCACATTTACCCAATACCAGAGCATCACCCGCATCAGGCTAAGAAAGGAAGCCCATGAAGTGACGCACCTGTAATGCATAGTGCCCAATTTACAAACCTCTGGAAACAATGTTATGATTTGGAATTGCTTCACTTGATGAGATCTAGGTTCAGCGACGTCATGCAGTGATAAAATGAAGCTGGGAGATTACCAGAATGTATAAAAGCTGCTGTAACTGATTTGGTCGTTTTTGTAACTTCTTGTCCGAAGCCTATGTAAGCAGTCCCCGCCCCCCATCCCCGAGCACTCACAGGAACGAGCATCGGTTTTCCGACAGAGGAGAGCAGCGACTCAGTTACTATATAAATACAGTATAAACAGACACACTCAGTGATTGTTGTGGGAAAGCCACACTGAAAACATGGACCAACGACACATTACATCCATGCAGAAACTTCAGTATAAATGGCTTTTTGAAGGTATAAGCTAAAACTAGCAAGTGTCCTATAGCCACACATGCTATCGTTACGCAGGTAAGCAAGCTGTAGTCAGCCACAAACGATGACGGTTCATTTATAAACTGACATTAGCAGGATTAAAAACCTCCAACAGGACTATCCGAGACTGATAAAACTGCACAATTACAACAAAGTACAACAAAGTTTACTTGTCCAGTAGCAGCAAGGCTAGCTGTGCATCGCTTCTTAAACCCTTTGATTCCTTCAGTTTTCCCCATTGAAAGTGATAGAAATACAGCTCTTGGCCATCTTGCGTTTTTCCGCCTTAATTCTGTCTGTTCCTCTGCCGTTCTTTGGCGCTTTGTGCTGTTTAACTGTGTACGCCGTCTCCCGTAGCGCTGGGATCGGAAGCTTCATCTGTTCTGCTGTTGCCAACAATGCACAACTGCTCTCTCCATGTCCCAAATGAGCCATCATTAGCGTGCAAGCTAGCTCAACGAGAAAATTGAGGATACCAATAACTAAAAACTAAAACGAGTGTTTACTAATTAACAGTTGTGTTCAGATTTTGTAAGCACAATGATGTGTGTTCCTTTTGTTTCCAATACCATTGAGCTAGTCATTTTTTAGAGCTGCAATCCCTCTACACCAGAGGGCTCAAGAGAAGTAAAGAGTTTTGGCAAAGCAATGCCAAAATGAACATTTTGCACTTTCAGCTTAGCACAGTGCCTCCTGCACTGGGAATAATAGCACCCTGGAGTTAAAGATCCAGATTGTCACTGTGTGAATGCTTATAAGCCATAATGCCTATTTCTAAGAGCATCGGTCTGTATGCTCTTTTTAACTGTATTTCCCCATTTCCCAGGCCCATCCTCATGGAAAAGCCAGATATTGTGGTGGGAACACCATCTCGGGTTCTGGCCCATCTCAATGCTCAGAGTCTGTCTCTGCAGGCATCGCTGGAGATGCTGGTGATCGATGAGGCTGACCTAGTCTCTTCCTTTGGCTACGAGAGCGACCTTAAGAGCCTGCTGTGGTGCGTGAGCTAAGGGCTGAGTTCTGTTGCGCACACACACCCACAAGACTGGCACACCCGTAACACCCACAACACGCATACCCCCATGTATTACGGACGCGTGACATGCACACACTCACATGCACACATAGCGCACACTAAAGACGCACGCGCATGCTTGCATGCGCGCGCATACTTCTAACACACGCAGCGCACAGCCATAATACCCAACGTGCACACACATCCGTAGCGCACACAACGCGCACTCACACGCGCATACACCATAGACTGTATAAAAAGATGGACGCAGCACTCGGGTCTGAAAACTGAGGCCAATGCGGAAATCTCTAAAATTTGCATTCTATTTAATGGCCAGCAGATGGCAACGTCAGTGGTTGCAGAAAGAAGTTCAATCCAATAGAAGTCTATGAGAAAATAACGCTACTCTCCCACCTGATTTATTATTTAAATAATGATTTTCCGCATTACTTTATTGTATCTATGGCAAGTTTCAAGTCTCCTTCGATATATCATGATGTTCGTTTTTGTAAATTATGGCCCCAAATAGACTAGAATAAAGGATAAAGCCAGAATATGCTTTAGGGCGTGGCTATCCTCTGGTCCTCGTCTGATACAGTCAGATCCACGCATAGATCCACCCCTCGCTCCTCACTGGATATTCATTTCACGCTCTCGTCCAATAGGAATCACATCTGATTTCAAAATGACAAAATGGCGCGATTCAAATGGCCAAAATCGAGGCTTCCTCAATGGTATGCTGAAACCAATGTGACGTCACGGTTGCTGCGCCCATCTTTTTATACAGTCTATGGCATACACGCATCCATGACACACAGGCACACAACCCACACCCATGTGCACTCGCACAACCATAACATACTCAGTTATCAATGTCACCGCCCAAAAGGTGCCTTGACAATGAAATTTGGTGAGACTTGAAAGTATTTTTCGAGCTTCAGTTGGTTGCAGAGGATGCTTTTTATGGCAGTTTTTTTTGCCAATTGGATATTTCAGAAGTGTAGAAAAGTCTCAACGCTTAAAATATTTCGCTCAGCTGTGTGAACTAGGTTGTAATTGACCTTTAAGCCAAGAAAAGCAGTTTTCTCTTTGCTCTTTAGTATTCGCTAACTACCAGGCATTGATTCGTACGCGTCCATGTACACAGTGAGTGTACTCCGATCTTTCTGTGAGGGCGGATGGCAGTTTAAACTGAGATTGTGGTTCTGACTTGTCGTTCTGTCTGCCTTTTTTATAGCCATTTACCAAAGATTTATCAGGCCTTCCTGATGTCAGCGACGCTGAACGAGGATGTGCAGGCCCTGAGGGAGCTCGTGCTCCACAACCCTGTGAGTACCAGAGTTGCGCTTTTTTAGCACACTGGCTGCGTAGAACAGTGGCTGCTTCGCACAATGCTTATGAATCTGTACTGGTATTCATGGGGTACCTAAAGTACCATTCCAGTTCGGCCCATTTTTTAACTCAACTGGTTGTTGGGAGAAGAGGGAAGGAGTGAAGGTAAGAAAGCTGAGTAATTTCAATGTCATGGTTGCTAGCTACTGCGTAGCTGACTCCATCATGAAATTTATTGTTTCTCTGCTAAAGATACCGAACGTCATTGACATTCGCGGACCTTTGATCTTTCATTTACTCTGTATGATGCAGATTTCTTCTGAGATTGCCTTTTCTTATATTTTTTTAACCCTCATAACCACTCTATAAAAGAGGTATTATTTTACAACAAATCGAAAAGCCATGTGGGGGGGTAATGTGCTATGATATCTTACCTTATCGTATTGAACATTTCAAAATGTATCCCTATACAATGATTTTCAGTTTTAGCGCTGTAATTCTGGATGGGTTGATTTGATTTTTGTGGGTTAGAGAATAATTCTAGGTTTTTTGAACCTGGACCCTATTTTACCTTCTCTTTGTTTCTAAATGATTGATGGGGACAATTTTTTTTCATATTCATTTTAGTATAGAGTGAGAACTGTAATCAGGGCATTTTTCCACATCGAAGTACATTCTTTAACCCTTTAAGGCCTAATGCAAAAGTCCCAGCAGAGAATCATGCTGCCATGTTTACCATATTAACTTCTCAGCTTTCAGGAACAGTTGGAATTTTTCTCCATTGCGCAAAACTTACAGTAATTATGGTACTTTCAAAATTACGCGCATATCTGTGTCGGCAACGACACGTTCTTAAAATGCGCACATGCTGTCCCGGTTTAAATGGGTTAGTTGTGTGTTTTTGCCACCAACTTGGGCTCATGTTATTTTGAGTGACAACATTATAGAAAGGATCCCTACAAGGATAGACTTGTTTAACATGTAACAGAAGTCTTGCTCAAAAAGTCATGCTCTGAACTGCAGGGTTCTGCCGATGCTGGTCGGCGCTGGTCGGCCCCGACGACCACCACTCAGCTTTTCCCAACCGGCGCTTTTTTTTTTTTTTTTCAAAGATCAGTTAAAATGAGCGCATCCAGCGTCCAATAAAACCGCTAGAAAGAATATATAAATGACCCCAAATATGCTCCTCCCTTCTACTATTGTCAGAATAGCAAACTTTCGTTTTCGACCCGCGCCCTGGCATCCTGGCCGCATCTTGGCTAGTTGTTGTGGGAATTTTAAATTGTATTCCTGAGAAAAATCAGACTGAGACAGATGAGAGTAAATAGGATCCTTTACTACGTGCGCACGTACGGTCCAAGTTACATCAGCAGAACAAAGACAATGGAATCTCTCCTTTGCTTTGGATATATGTAAAAGCACAAAGTCAGAATCTCCTCCCCTTGGGGCTGAAAAGCATCATCATGTTGGTTCCAGCCGTTCCTCGTGCCAGGAGTTGGCATCCCACGTATGACTGACCCTGACAGCCATATCTGCAGTACAGAGGAGTCTTTCTCTCCCCCAATCACCTGTTGCTTATCTCGTGGTTCTGCAGGCTTCGCAGGAACTGTCTCCTGGCAACACACATAACTCAAAATACACTCCTTGGTCCGGCTGGACCTCAAGGTTTCAGATAGAATGAATACACAATAAACACAGTCAATGGCATTTCTACTTGCATAAAAGCTAGATTATATAAGTTTAGCAATCATGCCTGACCTAGGTTGCTCAAAGGATAAGCAATTAATAACACAATATTCAATAATAAGGAAATTATAATTGAATTCCACCAACACTAGTTCTCAATCTTATTTTTTATTGACGAGTTTCCAAATTATCGTAATAATCCATTGGCAATTGAAGACACGACTTCACTCCATATGCGATCTAACAACGATGAAATAATGGGCTGAATTCAGTACAGAAACATAATTCAAACATAATAGGCCTACGAAAGACAAACTGCTCTGAAACTTCCGCGCCACCTTTTCCGCACATCAGCCGATTCAACTTGCGCTTCATAATCGTTTAAATTCTTTGTTTAAAAACTGAAAAACTTCCATGCATAGAGACTTCAATTCCGTGTGAGAATCTCTAAAACACGCATGATTGAATAATGACTGACCCGCGTTCCAATGAAATATCGCCTCTCACTCTCGGTACAGCGAGGGTTGATATAAAAAGTGGGACTCAGCAATTAAATATAAAAAGCCTGAGACTCAAGCCATATGCGTGCAAGTTGACAGGCATGCAATTTTGAATACCGCTGATTTGAATGCAACAAATAAGCTTCCAGATAAATGATTCTCATCTTGCCTAAACGGAGAGAACGAGCAGCACCTGTTAAGTGTGGAGTGCTCTCGGAATTTTTTTTTTAATTATGAGAATGACTGGGAACAGGTCAGGACGAATAAGTGTTTTAAACGGATGTTCTGTGCCCCCGCCGATTCCCAGTTCTGGCTCCCCCACTGCCAAATAATGATTGTAATAGTCGTTAATGATGCAACATATCATGTAATTAACTTTCTTATGAATTGTTAAAAGTATATGAATTGTTCAGATTTGTTAAGCTTCATTAGAAATTTTTGGAACATAAATTACAATTGTTAAGTCGTATTCAAAAATGTATTCAAAAGTATTTGGATACAAAATGGAAGAAAAGGTTTATGAATACATCTATCTATGACAATTTGAGCCATCTCGCATATGCACCACGGAGAACATCAAAGACCTCCACTGCCTCTCTGTCTCTGGTGACGGAGACACAATATTTGCATTCAAATTGTCACAAAAAATTTTCCAGCTCACGCACACAGCGCGCTCACATTACAAATCACCACCAACTGTCAGATTAAACCTACACTGCTCACTGACGAGATCATTCGCGAATAATGTGTATTATACTTCGTAACTCATGGAAGGCGGTTTGTCAGGTTGGGAGAAATTTTACGTCCAGCACCCCTAGCGTCCTGGGCAGAACCCTGGAACTGTCTAAATGTGAGTGAGAGTTATACCCTTTTTACATCAAAAGTAGCATGTATATGCAGAATATCTGCTATGAATAGGTGAGTGACTCCTTTTGCATTGCCAGTAGAAGAGTTTGCCTTTGTTCTTGTGGTGTCACCTGTAACTTCATGAAAATGCCAGAAAACGAGGTTAGCAAACAGAGAGAAGCTTACGCGTATCTATGCTTTGCAACTGTAGCATCTTGCAGGAGACGGAGAACAAAATCACCTTTGCACTTTGTTCCCAAACAAGAATCTATCTGCCTGGATACTTGCGTTCCCTTCGGGGGACAGGGAAATGCTGAAGTTGTGGCTACTTGTGCTCCATATGGATTAAAACACTCCTGTCTGTGAACTACGCCTTGCAGACCATGGTGTTTGTAGTGACCATTTTTACCTGGATGGTTACTGCTAGTCAGAAGGAAAAAAACCCTGTACCATAGTTCTTTTTCCTGTTGTTCCAAGAGCATAGAGGCCTGCCACTGAGCGAGTGGAGGTAAGCCTGATGTTATTGGCTAAAGTTATTTTTTTGGCCTGGGGTTGGTACACACTGACGTTTAGCTGGATACCGTCAAAAACTCTCACTCCAAAAGCCAGTAGTACGTGCAAAGTTAAACAGTCACGACTGATTATAAAATTACAATCTGAGCACTGGCAAAAACAGGCACTGAAAGAATGTATGAAAAAATGTCCTGTTGAATTACATTGCTGTTACATGGATTCTGTATTGCGTACTAGGCCAATTAAAATTTTTTTTTTGTCCTCATTTATCATTTAGAGACTCACATTGATGGAAAAGTAGGACTCAAATTTGAAAATACTGGAATTATATTTTAATGGGTTGTTTATGGGTAGTGGTTTGGGTGAGATGGCGAGTAACCGGCAGTGTTTCGTGGTGGGTGGGTGGTCTCTACCAGGTGACGCTGAAACTGCAGGGCTCTCAGCTTCCTGACAGCTCTCAGCTGCAGCAGTACAGCATTCATTGTGAGGAAGAGGACAAGTTCCTGCTCATCTACGCGCTGCTCAAGCTGGGCCTCGTCCGCGGCAAAACTCTCCTCTTTGTCAGCGCCGTCGACCGCTGCTATCGCCTTAAGCTGTTCCTGGAACAGTTCAGCATTCCCGCCTGCGTGCTTAACTCTGAGCTTCCCGTCCACTCCAGGTAATTTACTTGTTCTGAGGGGTGATTTACCCACTTAGTGCTACTGTATGTCAGGAACTGCTGTGCTTGCTGTGTAGACTAATACTCATTCACAGTGTGCTATTATGGCAAACAATTGCTACAAGACAGTGTAACTCATGGGTCAAATTCAAGAGTGAAGCGCTTAAACCAGGTTTTAATTGTTGAAAGTTCGACACATGGTCAGTTGTACAGCCATGTGGTTGTTAATGAGGAATTCAGTGTCAAAGAGAATCATTCATCGAACCTGCACTGTACTAACTTGGGATGAGACGGTAACCGCAATACCGCGGTCATGTGATGCCGACCACAGGGTTGAGCTGATTACAGGCATCGCTGCAGATCTTCTTTAATTTCTTTTTTTTTTTCTGCTGAAAATTACAGGGATGCATTTGTTGTATGAAATGAAATAAAATGAAAAGTTTTTTTTTAAGTAATCATTGACTGTGTTCCATCCTTTGTTCCTTCTGGAGAAAAAATACTTTTCAGGTGCTCAGCAGTTCAGCTTCACACAACGGTCCATTAGTTATGGGTGTTTTTTATTTTTTTTTTTAAATTTTATTTCTAGGCTTGAGTAGGCTTACTTATATCTAAAAATGTTGTCAAATTGAATTGAATTTATAATACAGACATAAGTCCGAAGCATAATGTTAACAGTGGGAGTTTAGATTTTTAATGCAAATGGCTATAGGGAAAACGTTGACTTGCTATCAGAGGTAAAAGCGCTACTGTAACGTCTCCTTATAATGCATGAGTACTCCAAATTCCCGATTACTCCTAACCAGTTCCCATTTACTTGTGCTGTGAAGCAACTAAACATTATTTTGCTCAGTTGTGAAGACTACTTGGTAGAATGACTGGCCAACTTGTTTTCAGCTGGCACTATTGTTTATTGCATCACCGAGTCATGGGGCATTTTCCTATCTGCACTAATGATGACATAGAACGTCAGTGTATGGAGGCGAGGGGGCAGGCATTAGCAGTAAACTGCCGTACCACAGGAATACATTGGTTTTTCTCTGAGGCAAGGAGAAATCCATTCTGTCACAGCCCAAGTACTAACAAACCCCCCCCAACCCATTAGGTGCCACATCATCACTCAGTTCAACCAGGGTTTCTACAATTACATCATTGCTACGGATGAGCAGAGCCTGGCCAATCCCAGCGCGCGGGGGGATGGCAACCCTGGGAAATCGAATCGGAAGAGGAGTGCTGGGAAAGGAGCCAGGTGAGCGGAAGGCGGGGTGGGGGCCTGAAAACTGGAGTGTAGATGTGTCCATTTTTAGACTGTATATTTTTAGATTTTTTTTTTTTTTCAGCTTTATTGTAAGTTTGTGTGTGTCCCCTGCATCCTCAGAGGTAAAGATAAGGAATATGGCGTGTCGAGGGGCATTGATTTCCAGAATGTATCCAACGTGATCAATTTTGACCTCCCTGCCTCAGTGGACTCCTACATCCACCGCGTCGGCAGGTGAGTGAGATGTTTTCGTTCCACGTTTCTGGGTGTCAGGTTCTTAGTTTTTCCTGTTTTTTTTTTTTTTTTTTTTTTTTTTGGGCAATTCCTGTTTACTCCAGTTTTCCAAACAAATTCGTATTTTTTTCCTATTTTTCTCAGTGATCATAAAAAAAATTGCATCCATTGCTGATATATGTGCATGGATATGTTGTTGCGAATATTTTTTACATCTTTGTGGGCAGTTTTGAGTCGATACGGATATTTTATACGCAGTGTACAGATTTTGCAACTTTGGTACCATTGTGGACCATAGACTGTATAAAAAGATGGAGGACGCGGCTCAACTTCATAGTGCTGTACCAAAATGGCGCCAAAATATCTGGCTGTCAACTTGAATATCTGGAGCCAGAGACTGTACAGTAGTGATCGGGGGGTTGCGCCTCAATATCGAGGTCCCTCCCATACACCCGCCTCTCTTAGTGGTAGCAAGCACATCCCCTGAATTTTCACATATCCTGGATGGCTGCTTCTGTGTTGGCATTCAACTCCATCAGAGACTTGAGACCGGTTCTACACCGACTGAAGGCTTGTTTAAGGGTTGGTGCATTCAGATTTGTATCCAAGTTGGAAGAGGCGATAATACATTTGCGGCATACCTCGTCCTTAGCAGTTCATTGCTTCGCTCCTATGCCAGTGTTCATTACTAGATTGCTAGCTAGCAAACATTAATACATTGACTATGGTTAAGTAGCTAGTTGGTTACCTCCTACAACCCTACTTCAAAAAATTTGAACTATTCATAATGAGGTTTATAGTCTATAAGTAAATATACTCTCCATTATCATGTGATTTAATGTTAATTATTACTATCTAGCTAGCTAGCAAGCTAATGAGGGTGGCCCGAATGAATCTTGACTTAGTACTTGGCTAGCCAACAGTTTTTAGCTAGCTACCATGAATAAGTAATGGGTCACATTAGCTAGCAATGAAAATTTATGGTAAAAGGCATTTTGCTCCGAACATGGCATCACTGGTAATATTGCATTCACGCTATGTTCAGAGTAACCATGTTGCCACCTATTTCTGTTGCTACCCCCGTGACCTATTATACAATCTTGTTAAACTAGCTATCGTTACTTTTCTAAAGCAACATCACTGCCAACAGTAAGGATACTATGCCCGGAGCAAATGCCTTCTTGCTGTCAATTTTTGTCTTGCTTTCAAAATTAACATGGGTTATCTTAAACTGCACTGGAATCTGACAATTTGCATGTGTAACATTAAATTATATCTCTTCTCGATGCCTCTGAACATTTCCTGGAAATAAGTCAGTCGGCAACTACTCCTCTCAGTCACAGCTGTTGCACCCCCTTTTTATACTATCAAAAAACGAGATAAAACCAAACTTTGTTTGTTCAAGGTTTTTATCATGTTTATCGAAATGTAAACATGGAATATTTGGGATAATGTTTGCTCAAACTTACCGAAACGATGGTCCTTTGTTTCATACATAATGAAAGCACCAGAGGTGCTGATGCCTCGGTGTGTATTGCTTAGCCACTACTGATGTACAATAGTTGTACAGTAACATAAAAGCAAGCTTGAATACATAAACAGTCAAGAGAGTGCGGTCCTTGTGCCAAAATCATGTGGGTGTGGCTTAACATTATGTACACAAAACGTGTATACTGAAACATGAAGTGCTACAAAAAAAAAAATCAAAATTCTGGCACATTTAAAATCAAAGAGAACAGTGTTTGTCACTTTCGTTGGCATTGTTACTTTAGCTTGGATGCACACGCTGTCGCAGTTATGATGGTAACAGACAGACAAACAAACAAATACACAGACTGAGTACCGTATGCTGCTCAGTCTTTGTCATGCGCACACCGAGGCATAACACAGACTGAGTACCGTATGCTCGCTGTGCGCATGCGCACACCGAGGCATAATTACAGCACAAAGATAAAGCTTTTTTTTCCTCCTAAAAGTATTACTGTGATTACCTCTGAATTGGGGTTTACTTTGCCCATTTTTTGTTTGTTACTTATTTATTTATTTTAATTTGTGGATTTATTGTTAATAAAATTCCTATTTTTTACATTTTCTGTCTGGTTTTCCTATTCTGTTCCTGTTTTTACAACAGGCATACACCTGCTTTCCTTCTGTTCTAATGCTAGTTGAAACTTGAAACTCTAGCATTGTCATCGCAAAACGATGAAGCTGAACCCCGTTACAGAATGAACAGGGGGATAAGGGACTCCACTGAAAGATTTTCTCCCTTTTTTGTCCTTAATTTACCTCCTTTTCTTGTAGGACGGCACGTGCGGATAGCCAGGGCACTGCCCTCTCCTTCGTGTCCAACACAGAGCTCCCCCTCCTGTCCAAGATTGAGGATGAACTCACCGGAGGTTAGCTCAGCACAGACCATTACTGTGATGGCTGTTGGGTTATGATTACAAACTGAACTGTATTAGTGTTTGACGTCCGGTAATGTGAATTTAACACCACCATTAATGGGCTAAGGTCTATTTGTTTCAGCAATGAAGTAGTCTTATGATGGGATGAAAGAAGGAAATGGTACTTTGTGGTGTTACTAAATATACTTTTGAGCTCACTTGGTCCAATGGACAAAAGGGAGCTTTTGCGATCACTTGCCTGCGGCATGTGCGGTAACTTTGATCTTCCACTGCCAAACCACTGAATGAATCTGTGTGAAATTTGGTGGGAAGGTACGCATGGATGTACAGATTATAAATTGGAATCCGTCCATAGGTGGTGCTATAGAGATGTATAATGTTTTTCAGGCTATATCTTCTGAACCATAAGACATGGAAACAAAATTCTTGTTTGGTCAACCTATGTAAGTCATACCCATGAGTGTATATGTGAATTTCTGCAATTTTGAATTGTTTGTAAAAACTGTAATTTCTATCTCCTCCTAGACGGTGCAATCAATTTGCACAAAATTTGGTTGACAGCATCTTAAGACCAAGATCTAAAATCCCAGCATAAAGAATTTTACTTTGTTAAAGGATGTAGCCACAGTAAGCCAATGAATTTGAGGGCATGGACCTCATTATGGATATATGGATATCCATTATATGGATCTAATGAGCCGTAAATCCTGATTGCAATGACCAGTCCTCACCGAACTTGAGATCTGTCATCCACAGGCCAGGTCACTGAAACCCAACGAATTTGGTGTAAATCTGTCCATAGGTGGCACTGTAGCAATCGAATGGTCATAACTCCTAAACCATTTGTTCGAACAACTTGACATTTTGCATGCTTCATGTTAATCAGGGTTGCTATGCAAATCTATAAGAACAAATAGATAAATGAAAAAACATGGCCAACATCAGCCAATCAAATCGTTGGCGTCCATGTCGGCATCTGCGTTAATTTGATAATCATCTGCCAAACCGCTGAAGGGATCAAGGTGAAATTTGGTGGTGAGGTGTATGTGGATAGACAGATTATGAATTGTTCGATTGGTGTAAATGCGTTCATAGGCGGCGCTATAGCAAACAAATGGTCATAAGTGCTAAACCATTTGTCTGATCAACTTGAAATTTTACATGCTTCATGTTAGTCTGGGCTGATGTGAAAATATAAGAACATATTGATAAACAAAATGGTCAACATCAGCCAATCAAATTTCAGTTGTCCTTAAGCTCACTTTAGCTGTCATCAAACTTTATATTCTTGTTGAAGATGTGGAAAAGAGCCATTTGTATTAAAATTACTTTGATTGGCCATATGGCGGTGCTAAAGAGAGGTAAAATGCAGTGTTAATTCTAAGATTTCCCGAGGTCATGGTGCTTGGGTGTGATAAAGGACTCAGCCGTCGCATCGAGCGAGTTGTTGTCCTGAAAAAGAGCACAGAGGTTGTAGCAAGCAAGCAGCAGCCTGCCAAGAAACAGCAGTTCATTTGTAGTACTAACTGCATGCCTTCATTCCTAAGACCTTTCACTTCCCTCGCTTTTTGGATGTAACCCTACCTGCCTTCTGCAGATTTTGAATGCTAAAAAGGCTCAGTCACATTTTGACATCACAACATATATTTAAATGATCAAAGATCATTGTGCGTGTTGAGGGAGAGGCTGTTGGCGAACTTGCGATTCCCTAAACCACATAACATTGGGAGAAATTATCATTTTGCAATGCCAGTCCACCTAATCTGATCACTGCAGACAATCCCATCACGTGAAGGTTATCACTGGCCCTAGTAAGAAAATAGTCCTAAAATTTCCCCTGCAAAGAGCTCCCCCTGACTAGCCTAACTGGTGGACAGGCCTATGAAGCATGATACAAGGGCAGAGTAACCACAAACGGGACTAAATCTCTTTATTTTGATTGCATGCCACAGGTAGTCTCGGCAAGATGACTTGGAAGAATATATCGGCTGCTCATAGTGAATGACTGAGCCGTGCCCAGCTCGTTCATATGTCATAATTACACTACAGACTTCTCGCCAGACGATCGCTATTTGCGTAATGAAAATGTTATCATTCAAGTTTATCAACACTTTTGGTCATTAACTGTTCCTACTGGAAAAATTCACTGATGGAACAATGTTCCTCTTTCGCCGATTTTGCCATCTAGAAGTAGAATATGTTTCGGTTGTGAACATTGAACAATGTAGAATATAGTATTCAGGGTTTTTCCTGGCTCAGAATGAGCTGGTGGTGGTACTCGGTCAAAGGCACCCTCGCTCATTCAAAATATTGAGTTCGGGGGCGCTTGTTGATCCTTTTTTATTTTGTCGGGGGGGGGGTAAATGCTTCTCATTCTCCTTTTTTTATTTAATTGAGGGCGGGGGGTTAGTTGCTTCTCTTTTTGTTGAGCGGGTGGGGGTTTAGATGCTTTTTATTTTGTTGGGGGGGGGATTACATACTTATGTTGTTTAGCGGGAGGGAGGGCTGCACATGCTTTTTTTTTTTTTTTTTTTTTTTTTGACCGCGGGAGTATGGCACCAATATTGCGCAAATTCCGCGGTTTTTTTTTTTTTTTTCTATCGCGCACGCAAATGAGAGTGCGATACAGAAAATCGTGTTGGGAGCTGGTGGCGGTGAGAAATTAGGCGGTGGCCGCCGCCACCAAATTCTCTACGCAGGAAAAACCCTGGTATTGGTAAAGAACATTGCATAATAATTACAATCCCAAGTGACTAAAGTGGCTCGAGATTGGAAATGATTTCGGATAACTGGTGTATGTGTGCAGTTTGCTGTTTAATCTTTGCACATTATGTCACTATGACCTCTCTGGAAATGTTGAGCATTTGGACGGTAAGGTCCTTCATTTTGTGTGCTTCACAGAAAACGCCGACTGCGCCCTGAAACCGTACAGCTTCAAAATGGAGCAGATTGAAGGCTTTCGGTACCGGTGTCGGGTAAGGGGACCACTGATTTGTGTCATATTACTTGGAGAAGCAGCATTATGGCCTGAAGCATGGTGCCTATTTTTATTTAAGGGTCTTCATAAACAGAACGGTTATGACTGGAATGTGGAAGAAACCCGCAAATTTTTCAACATCACATTGTGGCTTAAAGGGACATTCCACCCAAAAACTATAATTTTTTGTATCAATTACTCACCATTAGAGGTCTCGATCGGACAAAGTTGTTTTTCACCTGGCGCAACTCTGACTGCAGCAGAGTCTCGGGGCAATGAACGAGCTGGGAGGCGGGACTTCCATTGAATGCGCGAGCTTGCTTCTCTGCGTGCGCCAAATGTAGGCAAGAGCGTTGAAGCGGAACTGTTGTATTGTTTATTGTAATAAATAACCGCGTTTCTGGAGTTCTGAGGATACGAGTGGACAAAGCAGACTTGGATTATACTGGACGATACGTTGGACGATGGTTTGAAAGTTTGTCAGCGGACGTTTTGTGGAGTTTTTCCGTTGCTACTTGGTGACCCCCCACCTGCTTCCAGCAAAAAAGGAATTTGGATAATTTTTCAAAACTCTCCAGTGGCCTTAAAGTTGCGCCAGGTGAAGAACAACTTCATCCGTTCGAGACCTGTAATGTGAGTAATTGATATACAAATTAGATTTTTGGGCGGAATATCCCTTTAAGCCTAGTCTTTCCAGTCAGATGTATAGAGGACCCATACTAGTCTCCCTGTGTGCCATCTGTGGATAGATCGCTCGGCGGTAGCGATTTCCCTGTATGCTAGTCCTTGTTAAGCATTAGCCTAGAGGCAGGACTAGGGCTAATGTTTGAACTATTACTTTACTTTTGTCGTCACTTGGCTGTATGATATGATGCAGAACCGCAGGGGATTCTGCTCTCTAGATTGTGGTTTTTCATGATTAGCTGCAGGTGCTTGTAAAGTCACTTAGAACTGTCGGATATATGAGCCTGAGCAGCCACATCTGGCAGATGGCTTGCGGCAAGAGGACTGTTCTGTGTGAATGGCCGCTCCTACCTGAACAGAAATAAGAATGTGAACCGAAGTGCTCTCACAATGAGTAAAGCCAACCTAAGATTTAATTTGAAGCTTCGGGGAATGCCTTGCATTTTATTTTTTCTAATGAGAAACATAATACTGGTCATGGTATCCCTTGGTCTATGCAGATTTTTGTCGGCTCAGTAGAATTCTTTCTCCCAGTGGCTGTTTTTCTGTCCTGACTATATCGCCTCACTATATCTGCTTGTCTGCCGTGCAGGATGCCATGCGCTCTGTGACCAAACAGGCGGTGAAAGAAGCCCGACTCAAGGAGATCAAACAAGAGCTTCTCAGCTCTGAGAAGCTCAAGGTGAGAGCAAGATGAGGTGCTGAATTCAGAGAAACCTTCGATGATGAAGGGCTGTAGGAAGGTCAATATGTTGCAAATGTTGCAAGTTCGTAGACTTGATGTGAGAACTTGGAGAATATGATGTGACAACTTTCAGGACAAATTTGCTCAGTTAGGTCACATTTTTCACACGTATAAAAGGTAATCGGTTGTTTCACTACTTTGGCTTTTTGCACCTGCGCTTTCATTACTGCACACGGTACTTTCGCTACTGTGTCCAAGTCTGTTCACTACTACAAACCCCAGTTCCAATGAAGTTGGGACGTTGTGTAAAATATGAGTAAAAACATAATACAATGATCTGCAAATCCTTTTCGTCCTATATTCAATTGAGTACACTACGAAGACAAGATATTTAATGTTCAAACTGAAACTTTATTATTTTTTGGAAATATTCGCTCATTTTTAATTTGATCCCTGTAACATTCCAAAAAAGCTGGGACAGGGGCATGTTTACCAATGTGTTACATCACCTCTCCTTTTAACAACACTCAATAAGCGTTTGGGAACTGAGAACACTGATTGTAGAAGCTTTGTAGGTGGAATTCTTTCCCATTCTTGCTTGATGTATGACTTCAGTTGCGTTACAGTCCGGGGTCTCAATTCATATAAGCTTAGGGTGGGAGAGGGGAAGTGCTGAATTCGGTGAATATTGAAGTGGGAGAGACAAGAAGCTGACTTCAGTGAAACTCAAGGAGAGAAAGCGACGCGTTGCTTAGTTTTGTGAAAGATAAGGTGAGAAAATGGAGGTGCCGAATTTGGAGAAATTCTAGGTGAGAGAGGTTCTGCATTCAAAGAAACTTGAGAGCAGGTGCTGAAAGTCAAGGTAGGTGAGAGGTGGTGCTGAATTTGGGGAGAAACTTGAGGTGAATTCAGTGGAATTCTTGGTGGGATAGAGAGAGGGTGCTGATTTCCGAGGAAGTGATGGTGAGAGAGAGGTGGTGCTGATTTGAGAGAAACTGGAGGCGAGAGAAGAGGGATTGAATTCAGAGTCTTCAGGTTAGTTGGTGCGTCATTATCTCCGCAGACGCTCCTGTTCCTCCCTTAGCTCTGGGCGCTGTCTAACCGTAACTGCCCTCCCTCCCTCTGCAGACCTACTTTGAGGATAACCCCCGCGACCTGCAGCTGCTGCGGCACGACCGAGACCTGCACCCCGCCATCATCAAACCGCACCTGAAGAATGTACCGTCATACCTGAGTGAGTAAATTCTTTTTATACTCGCAGCAAAGCACACATGCATCGCACAATCAGTCCAGTTGGTTGGTCAATTTATGAAAAAACAACTTGAACAGTTTTGGTAAGGTGTTTGGCCTCTGCCTGCTGCCGGATCAGCTTTAACGCGCCTCGGCATCGTCAACACATCGTCCCATGAATAAGAAAAGGTTGCAAGTGACATTCCTGATGAAACCTGTTTTTCTGCACCGAGGTGGAGAAAAACAGAATTCATCAGGAATGTCACTTGCAACCTTTTGTTATTCATGGGACGACGTGTAAAGCCTCACTGGAGGGATGGAGTACCTTTCCGGAGATATTCCTTCACTCGGCGTTTCGATGACGCTGACATCTGACGCATTGTTCCGGAGTTATCTGTAAAGGTTCAGTCGGTGTGAGCAGGTGATTGTGAAGGCAGTGGATCATTTTCATTCTCATTAAATCATTAACTGACCCCTTGTGTCCTCATGGGCCATTTTCATCCCTGATGAAACCTCTCCCATCACTGTAGGCATCGTGGAAGAAACTCCTCCCCTTCTCTCCTTATTTTAGATGGGTCAATGTGAGCGCATCTGGAATAAAACTACAGTGCACAGTTATATATCCTGTGTATGGTATTTTATTTTTCTCAATCTCGTCAGGGTGCTCTCATCATCACACAAATGGATCAGAGAGCTCCCCGAGTGACACAGTGCGTGAGCTCACATGCAGGTCTTAAAGGACCAGTGTGTAATATTTGGCATGGTTTATTGGCAAAATCTGAATATACTACCCATTAATATGTTTATATGAGTGTATAATCGCTATAAAATAAAATTCGTTTGGTTTTTGTAGCCTTATAATTATGCATTTATATATACATATAGCAAGGGCCTTGCTTTAGAGACGTCGCCATCTTGTACCGCCATGTTGGTACGGCAGCCCGACCGGACAATCCAGCCAGCTAGAGAACGCGTTTCGCGTGTAGAAATCCCAGTTGTGGAAGACGCCATTTCCGCAAAAGTGTTTTGGGCCTCAGAGGCCACCGTCTTTTTGCCGACGGGAGGGGTGAGCTTGAGTGAGTGAGTGAGCGCAGCAGTCTAGAATCTGAACGCTGGATGTCACTGTTTACCCCCCCATTTTACATACTGGTCCTTTAAAGCATAATCTTCCCCGGTGTGTCTTATTTTGACCAGTAAAATTAAACATCAAAACTATTCTGCATTAAAGCCCTCTCTTGCCTGGAGGCTACACCTCTAACTTCTCATTTTCACAAAACACTCTCTTTTCCTTACAGAAACTATAAGGCAGGGCTTTTCAATTACATTATTCTGGGGGCAATAGTTTCGAAGAGCTCAGTCAGGCTACCTCTCGGTCTTCAATTAAAAATTTAACTTATACTGTGTCTGTTTGTAAAATATCAGTTGAACTGCATCACATTCATGTAACACGATAGGACAGTTCAGTCCTAACCCTCGCTTATGAGGAGCAGACAGATTGGGGTAAACCTGCACCACGTCTGGCTAGTAATGCAAGAAACTGCACTTTTATTCGAGCAAGGGCAGAGAAATATTTATATACAGTCAATGGTAGAGAATGATGGTTCGTAAGTGAGGGCAATCCGCAAACAGTGATGCAGACACTCGTTTGCTGGGGAGGCGTGAGAATTTATTTTTATACTGTTCATGAGAGAACTGGATTCAGACATGCGCTGACCCAAACAGGGTTAGAACAAACATTGCCAGTCTTTTTATGATCGGGAATTTATCCTCATCAATACAGTTAATCCAAAACTTTATCAAGCCTTCATTCTTAAAAGCATGCCTGAGATCAGATGATATTTGCATATCAATGAACTCCAGCTGCGGAGAACCTTCACCAAATGGCGTGATGAATTCTTGCGGTTTCGCAGAAATATCCTCTGCATTCGAGAATGGATTCTTCACAAAAGGCAGCACATCTCTGGACGAATCAGTCATGAATTCTTGTCGTAAATTTACCCCTCAATTTATTAAAAAAAAAAAAAAAAAAGGATATCACTTGAGTGACCACGGCACCTGTGGTTGACTTGAAGTCACTGAGTGTGGGGAAGTGGAGCATTAGGCTAGTAAAGTCGGATGAGAACTTAACTAGTTTCTTCTTAAATGCAGCTAGTTGTCTCTGACGACGATGGTCGGGAGATACTCTGGTTTAGTTCTGGGGCCGCTGCCGCAGAGATTTTCTGTTCCGGGCTCTGGAAGCCACAATTATTACAGGAATTTCTCCAAATTTCACATAGGCGAAGATATTTATTCGACAATGCTCAAGACCGATTTTTGCAAATTTCGGATGTCCAATTTGGCTGCTGGCGGCCGTTTTGTCCAAAATTTGGGGATCAGGGAGATGCATGACTCGGTCCCTGTGGCAACCGAGTTATCTAGTTTGTCAGGATGGTCTACTTCCATTTTATCCATCCCTTGTAGTTCCAAATTTCGCAAACTCAAGTGATAAAAGGTATCATTTAAAAAAACGCCTATCCGAAGCAAATCCATCATCCTCCATTTTCAACAGAAATGCTCATAATGGTAACGGTAATGGCGCGGCTTTGGATGCAAATGCCCGACCACAGGGCTCCCAGACAAATGTCTTAGCTGTGAGTCAAACGAGACAACAGGGGGAACCTGTGTGCAGGATTTGGTGAAAATCTACTGATTATTTTTCTTTAAATGGCAATGAATTTTAATCAACAATGCGACCTGGTGGCCATTTTGAATAAACAAATGAGAAGTTTGCAGTGGAGTCTTCTTCCTCGATTAGCTGAGAATAAACGGGAGATGAGCAGGGACAGAATTGCGTTATATAGGGCGAGGGTGCTGCGTGGTAACGACGAACCCCCCGCATTGTGCAGCGAGTCCATGTTTCTCTCTCAGGTGCTGAGGCAGATCCTTGTGGGGGTAAAAATGATGAAGCCCGTTAGCGGGCAGCGCAAATGCAACACAGAACTGCAGCACAGTGCCTTTGTAAGACCAAAATACACTTGTGCACACACACCCAGTTCAAGTGCTCACACTTGATGCCATAGATGAACATTTGTATTGATGGACCAGAAAATTTCCCTCTCCGCATTGAGATTTATAACATACAGCTGTTACAGTACTGCCCTCTACTGGAATACAAGGCTGATAGACTGCCCTTTTTCACAGTCCCAACGGCACTGAAAGGATTCGCCAATCCTCTCACCGGGAGGAAAAAGAGGTGTAGACCAGGAAAAGCTCCCCCTGCAGGTGTGGCGAAAACTAACTTCAAGGTGAGGTGCCTCTGCGTGTATGCATGCGGATACCTGTATATGTACATGTGTGTGTGGTGTTGTGCATATGTGCATGTGTGTACATGAGTTGGACCTCTGAATACAACCCCATTTTCAAAAATTGGGATTCGGTGTTAAATGTAAATAAAAACAGAATGCAATGATTTGCAAATCATTTCAACTCTATATTTAATTGAAAATGGTACAAAGACAACATATCAGACATTGAAACAGATATTTTATTTTTTGAAAAGTGCAGCATATGCGCATTTTGAATACAATGCCAGCAACACGTTTTGAAACATTCGGAACAGGGGCGTGTTCACCACTGTTGCAGCACCTTTTCTCTTAAGAACGTTTGGGAACTGAGGAGACCAACTGCTGTAGGTTTGAAAGCAAAATGTTTTCCCATTCTTGCTTGATGGAGGCTTTCAGTTGCTGAACACTTCAGCCTCTTTTGTCAAATTTTTCGTTTTACAATTCACCAAATATTTACTGCGGTAGATGGGTCTGGACTGCCGGCAGGCCATTTTAGCACCCAAACAGTACTGTACGTGCAAAATGCAGTGTTTGGCTTTTTTGCTCCGACACCTGTTTGTATTGTTCAGCATTAATGGTGTCTTCACTGATGTGCGAGTTACCCATAATGCCATGTGCATTTCCACACCCCCATACTATCATGAATTGTAGGCTTTTGAACTCTGCTCTGATAACAAGCCGGACAGTCCTTCTCTTTGCCCCGAAGGCCGTAGTTTCCATGATTTCCAGAAAGAATTTCCCTTTTATCGGATAGACCACAGGACACGTTTCCACTTTGTGTTAGCCATCTTAAAGTGTACATTACGTGGAATTTTTTTTCAGGTATTCGGTTCTTTAATATGTGTGTAAAAGCATTCTGACATTAGAACAGTTCTAAAATTTAAAGAACTGTGGTGCGGCAAAAAGTAGTTCTAATATCACAATGGACACCTTGAATGATGCAAATCCACTTCTTTCCTCCTTGGCAGGGGACACGTGTAGCAGACACAATTGATTTTGAAAATCTACTGTGCTGCACCATTATATTCATTTTACTGCGCCATTGCCCAAGATCGAAAACGAAGCTATGACGTATACTGGCACCTTGATTCAGCAGCCCCTGTTTCCACTACCACTGTTTCCACTAAACAGTTATAAACTATGTGAGTTGCTAGCTAACTTGGTTAGCAACAACGCTTTTGGTAAATGTGCCCCAAATTTCCTAAGGACAAGGAGGAGAAAAAGGCTTGGCTGTCTAAAGTCAGGAGGAAAAAAAAAACATTCCGCCATCCCCGCGATCGGTGAGGTGAAACTTGTTGATGGAGCAGCTCCAGTTAATTGGCGCTTCCGTTTAACAACGTTGGCATTTGTCATATGAATCAATTGCCGCAGAGCAGTAGCGGAGCTGGCGGGGGGGCAGAGGGTGCGGCTGCCCCGGGCCCACGGTTACGAGGGGGCCCACCGCCAGACTGATGGCAAAAAAAAAAACAAAAACGTAAAGTCAGAAAGTCGGTCTCTTACTGCTGTATTTGTATGGATATAAGTGTAAAAAACGGGGAAAAAACAGTCCAGATCAGAGCGTTTCTGAAATAAGATTAAGAGGTAATGTGACATCATAGTTGCCATTAGGGTTTAATCCCGGGAAACGGGATTCCTGGGATTTGACCTCCAAACCATTTCCCGTTTCCCGGGAAATAGAAAAGCGGGAAACCGGGAAAAAACATTTAAAAAATATTTATAAGATAATGGAATATATTTAGAAAATATGTAAGCCTATTTTACTTTCTTAAAACATAGGCTGTTCAACAGCCATGTGTGTGTGCACAGGCGGAACAGCTGTGTGTGTATGCTTGCAGGGAAAGAGAATTAATCAAACTGACTATACGCACTTATTTAAGTTCGTCCAAGCACAAAAATTGATCGAAATTCGTGTTACACGCACTTCTAAGCGTGGCCAAAATGCACATTGCTCCAATGCCCACACTTATTTTAAGTGTGTCCAAAAGTAAAAATTTTTTCTTGGCCAAACTTATTTTAAGCGGTACGTTCTAAAAACTGGAATGGTCATCAACTGGCGCAGCCAGTAAGTGTGGCCAAGAAAAAAGATTAAGCATTGGCCGCACGTATAAGTGCGAATAACATCGGCCTTAATTGATTAACAATCAGAAAAAAGGCCTGAATTCAAACACTTCTGACCGCTAAGACAGTTAAGTAACTTGTGGCTCATCCTGCTATGCTATGCATTAATTATTTTATTACGCTATTGAGCGAGTGTTACATTTAATAGATCGTCATAATAATACCAGCCTATGTCATATTTTGTATGCATATTTAAATTGTAGGCTATAAATTACAAACCAAGCTTAGTATGCCTTCCTGTTTGAACGATAGTCCGTATAGGCTGTAATCTCCGACCTCCACTGCGATTGCAGCCCATACCACGGCTTCTCGCACTCTTCTGCCGTCCGAGACATCGAGGGTAGCGCAGCATTGATCTGTAGGCTGATAATATCCCACGCATCCCGCTTGGATTTGCTGTTCACCCTCGAGCCAAATTTCCCTTTGATTGCATGCTTTCGCTCCAGCACCAACTGGGCCTGCAGCAGTAACTGGTCTTAGCTCCAGTTGGGCTTTCGCGTCCTTCCTGTACTTTCATCCATGACAGTTTAGGGCAAACAAACTTGAACGGCTCGACATTTAAATGATCGCAACATATTCTCATTGGGTATTAAGTTGCCAATTATTGGGGAAAATGACACGTTTTATTATTAACTCGTTTTATGCTATTGGCGTTTTTACAACGATCTCTTTCCTATGTATGTTTAATTTGCCTAGAGCGTGATATGTGGGGACTGCGCATAGTGCTTTTTTAGCAGCGCTCAACATGTTATTATTTAATGGGACAAACCAGCCGCTTGGGCTATTTCCTCATTTTTTCCTCCATGGGTTGTATGTGGGATATTTTTTCAATGGACCGCCCTGTCACCAAACAACCAATCACCATGCTCATTGTCCCATGACTTGTGCATGAGAATAGACGTCACCCATAGCAACGGAGATTTACTCTCACCAATCTCAGAGCTACTCCTATTCTAGGAGTTACCAGTTTTCTGAACTAAAAGTTGCTCTCAGCGGCCTCAAGATCACAGCCATCCAATATTGTGTTGGGCTCAGTCCCTTGTGTGCTGAGATTTCACTGGATTCTTTTACGCTTATGAGCGGTATGTACCATAGAGGATGAAATCCACAAATTCTTTGCAATTATTCGATGAGAAACCTTATTCTTAAAATTGTTGAAGTATTTGCCCCTTGAAGTCTTTCAAAGAGTGGTGAAGCCCTTTCCATCTATACTTCTGAAAGAATTTTTTTTTTTTTACCAATTTTTATACCCATATACTTGGTTTTTTTTTTTTAAGCATGCAACTTTTCCAGTCCTTTGTTGGCCGTCTCAACTTTTTTGAAACTTGTTGCACACATCAAACTCATTTTTCAAAAAAACAAATCCGTTTCAACATTTGATATGTTGTCTTGTACTTCTTTCAATTAAATATACGCTTTAAGTGATCCGCAAATCATTGCGTTCTGTTTTAGGTTAATCCTTCAGTGTCCCAACTTTTTTGGAAATGGGGTTGTCATGTTCACGGGTAAGCTTTGTTCTGCTGAGCAACCATTGGAACATTGCTTTAATTTGAAACCGTGCAATTAAATTCTTCAGCTTCTGTTGATTTAAATCTTTTTTTCCTAATGTGTAGCATGAGAAACGATGTAAATGATGTCATTTCCTGCACCCACAGCATCAGCACAAAGGCAGGAATCCTCTGAAGAGCTTTCGCTACACAAGGAAGAAGAGTGGGCCCAGCAAGCTTGGCAAACAGTAACTCGTGGGCCTTGTCACTGGCCGCTCGCTGACTTTGTTGGAGGGGGTGCCGTCGAGCTGTGCCCTCTCGGATTGCCTTACATGGCCTCCTTCAACTGCGTTGGCCATTTTATCCATTAAGGAACTCCACTGAACCCTCAGGCCATGAGCTCATCGAAGGTCCAGTGATTAAGAAGTCTGGGCCCTTGGTAATAGTCCATACTTTTTGGATATAGGAAATTTTTTCAGGTGGGTCACCATGAGCCATCTATCAAGCAGACTGAATAGATGGCTATCCTGGGAACTCCATGAGGATATTCAATTTGGGATTACCTTTATTTCAATATAATATAAAATAAATTGCATTTTTCCAGAAATTCCTAGTTTAGCTTCTGCCCGAAAGCATCACTCAGTCTGTTGTTCATGAATGGCATTAGTTGAGGGATCATCATGCACTTTTGTATAGAACTGGATGTTGCTTTTTTTTTTTTTTTACTAGCAGAATTCCTGGGGATTGTGATGCGATGCTTTGAAGTGCTTTCAGGGCATTGTGATGTAATGCATTGAAGTGAATCCCTGTCGCTTCCTGAAGTGCATTTGCTGCATCTCACAACCAGGAGGGGGCGTATAAACCATCGGAACGGTCATCCTGGGTCTGCATTGACTTGAAGTAAAGGACTTAATTTCCTCTTAATTAAAAAATTCTGAAAACCCTTGTCGGTGTTCTTTCTTTCTTGGTCCATTCTGGAAGTTGATTAAGAACGAGGCACACGTTTTTTTGATCCGGAAAATATAATGTATGTGAACTCGGTGGTGTTGTAGTCCCTGGAGAAGTGGGAATAATCTGTAAGGTAGATTGATAGGTCTCCAGGCAGAAAGTGGATACACTTCTCTATGCATTTCAATTGGCTTTTTGGCTGATAGGTGGGTATATTGTAAGTGAATTTGACAGAAAGGAGGGTTGTACTCCGTATACTTTCATATACCCTTGTACCAAATAAACTTTCAGTGAAGCAGGAAATTAGTGAATCAGTTAAAAACGCAACAGTGACCAGTTAAATTCATCTGCATGGGATTTCTTTCCAAAAATGTCTCCTTTCAACCTGGTTGATATTGGACTTAACCTCTTATACCCGGGACCTACAATGACTTGCCATCGGAGGTTTAAAAATCCTTGAGCAGCCTCCCCCATAATGCCCGATTACTCCAAAACGGTTCTCATTTACTCTCCCTAATTATCAACTAAACATTAAGATGCTCACTCGTGAAGTCTAATTGGTAGAATTGACAGCTAATTTATTTTTGGGGCATTATTGTGCAATGCATCACAAAGGCGAGTTGTCAGGCATTTTCCTATCCACAATAATGACCAGAAATATGCCTTTGTAAGATTCTGATTTCCTTTTTCGCCAATTTTCCATAGGCCTATGGATTAATAGGCTGAAGAGAATGTTACTTTTTTGAAATGAATTTATTTTTTTGCTTGGTCCAACGGACCAAAGGGAGCTTATGCGATCACCTGGCAGCGTTGATCTTCTGCTGAGCTGCTGAAATTTGGTGGAGATGAACATATGGATGTACAGATAAAAATTTGTTCAAGGCATCGAAACTCGACTTCGAACCTGGCCACCAGTCCACCATATTTAACTTTGCACTATATCATGTTGGAGAGTGTTGGAAAGCTGGTGGAATTCTGAAACTTTATATACACGCACTTTTGGAGGCATAAAAATAAATAGCTTTGCTCTTAATTTACTACAATACTACTCCCTTGAGTGACACACTCAAGCCAAATACCCAAATGATTAAGAGCTACAGTACTGTGAAAAAGTATCTGCCCCCTTCCTGATTTCTGATTTTTTTTTTTTTTTTTTTTGCATATTTGTCACACTTAAATGTTTCAGATCATCAAACAAATTTTCATATAAGACAAAAATAAGAGTAAATACAAAACGCAGTTTTTTAGCTTGCCGGCCCTATGGACTGATAAGCTATTGTCGTGGTGTGGCGTCCAGCGTCTGTCGTCTGGAACATTTTTTAATCTTTTTTTTTGGCCTGATGAATTTTCGTGTAAATTTGCGATAACATATTAGTAACCCATATCTACAGACGTTTTTTTTTTTCGGATTTTTGATTGAATCATTTTTGTCCGTTTTACGGGCCCTTGAAATTTTGGCCCCAATGTTAAAGAATGGACTGAGAAATTATAAAAAATTATTTCTCAAAAACTGCGTGACAAATTTTTTTCTAAATCAGGCAATCAACTTACCTTAGCACCGTCAATGTATTGTGCGAGCGCCATTTTCTTTGAATCAACAGAAGTGGGTCTAGTGGGGGCGCAGTACTTTTTGAATATGCAAGATGGCCTGTGGAGGCCAAATGGTTGCAGGTAGAGATTAAGTTTGTATTATCAACAAATAGAAAGTCCTAAATGACCTATATTTTGGCAATATTAAATTTGACCGCAGATGATTTTGAAAGGTCAAACTCAAGATCAGGGAAAATATACTACTCAATTTGATAGGGATCATAGTATTTTTTTTGTGAAATAACATGCAAATTTGGTAACTGCCACTGATGAACAAAATATTGGATAAATGACATGCAGTCAGACACAAAACACATTTGCACGTGCATTTCATGACATTAAATGAGCGTGCAGCCTCACATTTTGGCTTTTACTAACACTGCACCATTTCAACTCAGACGTGTGTGTTGCTTGTTGGTGAAAATTCGGAAGTTCCCACATTTTTTGCATTACATTTAGCAATAACGATGTCTCCTCAACATCTTAGACGTCGATTGACTTCAGAGCAATTGGGAAGATGCATCGGAATGCTTGACTCTGGCTTCTCACAACGTCACGTTGCTAATGCACTTAACGTCAGCCAAAGCGTTGTGAACAGAGTGTGGAACCGGCATCAAACGTTTGGTACAGCAGCACACCGTCATGGGGGTGGTCGTCAGACATCGACTACACAACGACAAGACCACTTTCTCACACTTCAGGCACGACGTCATCCTTTCTGGACAGCCACCACCCTACGAAATGACCTTCATAACGCCTCGGGGGTCAGGGTATCCACTCAGACGATACGGAATCGCCTTCATACTGCCGGCCTCAACTCAAAAAGGCCATGTGTTTGAATCCCACTGACCGTGCGTCATAGGCGTGACTGTTTGGATTGGGCTCACGATCATGTCACATGGACACACAACGATTGGGCTCCAGTTCTCTTTACTTATGAGTCCCGATATTGCTTGGACTTTACTGACAGGAGGAAACGGGTGTGGCGAAGACAACGTGAGCGATTTAATGATGCCTACATCAACGAACACGACCGTTATGGTGGCGGATCAATTATGGTCTGGGGAGGAATAAGCAGGAACGGCAGAACGGACCTGCATGTCATGGGGAGAGGGACGATGACAGTGGTACGGTACAGGGATGAGATCCTCAATGTGTACGTAAGACCATACGCTGGTGCTGTTGGCCCTGATTTCATCTTGATGGATGATAACGCCCGTTCCCATCGTGCTAGGGTGGTGAATCCATTCCTAGAGCAGGAGACAATTGTCCGCATGGACTGGCCTGCGCGTTCGCCGGACCTAAACCCTATCGAGCATGTGTGGAACATGCTGCAGGTCGCCATTTCGGTCGAGGGCACAACCCACAACTCTAGAAGAGCTCGGAAATGCCCTTGTTGAAGAATGGAACAACATTCCAATTGCAAGCATCCGGGTTCTGATTGACAGTATGACCCGACGTTGTCAAGCCGTCATTCAAGCTAGGGGAGGCCATACCCGTTATTGACATTAACTGTGGTAATGAAACATCAAACGAACACTGTCTGTTTTCACTTTACATGTCAGAGGTGAAGCCATGAAGTGTTAGTCAAAGCCAAAAGTGTGAGGCTGCACGCTCATTTAATGTCATTAAATGCACTTGCAAATGTGTTTTGTGTCTGACTGCATGTCATTCATCCAATATATTGTTCATCAGTGGCAGTTACCAAATTTGCATGTCATTTCACAAAAAAAAAAAAAATTCCTATGATCCCTATCAAATTTTGAGTAGTATATATTAACAATGTTAAAAGATATGCAATCAACTCACCTTGATACACTTTATGTACAGTGCGTGTGCCATTTTTATTGAATCGATGGAAGTGGGTCTAGTGGGGGCGCTGTACTTTAACATTGGGTCTTATGGAGAATGGGCAAAATTGCCTGTAGAAGCTAAATGGTTGCAGATCAAGATTAAGGCCCAATCCCAAACCGGTCCCTATCCACTCGCCCCATCCACTCCCCCTCCGTTTGCGCGTTCCCGCGGAGGGTCCGCCGCATTGAGTGTCATCCCAAACCAATCCCCATGGAGTGTAATTGGCTGATTTAACCCTCTGCAGCGAGTCTACACCGATGCAAGCTTTCAAACCACCCTCCTTTCAAGTGCAGCACTTATTTTGTGTCCGGGATGGAAGAAATGCTGCATATCTATACTGGACAAAGAAAATTAGGGATCACCCCAATTTTCGAATTTGAAATATTTGATAGTTCAAATTATGTTCCATATCATATTTCAATATTAAAAATCAGAGTGATCCCTAACTTTCCTTGTCCAGTATACAAATGTCAGTTCCATGCGGCTATTTCCGAAAAATAAGTAATACATTACCTAACCTCAAACGGACATTTGATTGACTGTTTCATGCACACATCACGGAACTAAAGGTTACATTGTATTTTGAAATGAACATGCAGATGTGCACCGGAGAAAACACTGAGTGAGTAGTTTTATTTATTGAATTAATGATTGCTTTTTTCACAATGTGCCATTTCATGCACAAACGCTTTCATCTTTGTCAATGCTGTGTATTCAATATTTTTAAGATTATTTTTTTGGGGGGAATTTTTCCTTTATTTGACAGTTATACAGTGTGGAGAGACAGGAGGGTTGGGGAGAAGAACGGGGGAAGACATGCAGCAAATGACCTGAGCTGGAGTCGAGCCCAGGTCGCTGCGGGAAGGACACAGCCTTTATGGTATGCGCGCTTAGACCGATGAGCCACCGGGGCGCCCCGTGTATTCAATATTTTTAATAGAAATTTTATTTAATTACATTTACCCTCTCAAAAATATTTTGGGAAAGAAATGTATAATTAGGGAACTGGACCGTCGTATACAATGCAGCGCACCTATCAATAGGCATGGTGATGATTACCTCCGCTTCCCGTTCGATGAAGGGGAAGGGCATCCCAAAGTTTATGTACATTTTTAAACCCTCCCCCTTAGTGACGCTCCCTCCACAGCAGCGAGGAAGACTTCACACGGAGTGACACTCGGTACTGAAGTGCTAGTGGAGAGGGACCGGTTTGGGATTGGGCCTAAGTTTGTATTACTGACATATAGGAAGTCATATATGACCTTTATATTGGATGTGTTGAAGTTGACCTCAGATGACCTTGAAAGGTCAAACTTGAGGTCAAGCAAAATGTTACAATGTTACAATTTTCAAAGGTTTCTAGGCTTGAAAATATTGAAGATTGGGAACGTGTGTATTGAACACTTATAGGAAGTCATTTATGAACTTTCATTTGGTGGCCTTGAACTTGACCTTTGGTGACCTTCATTGGTCAAACTTCACATAGTAAAATTTCACTGACTTCTATCACCAAAACTATTACAGATAGAGGTTAGGTTTGTATTGTGGGCATATAGGAAGACATGTATGAAGTTTAACTGGGTGACCTTCAACGGCCAAATTATACTGTGAAATTTCAATGTCTTGTATCAGCAAAATCGTTACAGATTGAGTGTAGGTTTGTATTGGAGACATATAGTAATTCATATATGAACTTTTATTTGGTGACATTCGTATTGACCTTTGAAGGTCAAACTTGACCAAGAGAAAATTCAATGACTTCTGTCACTGAAAAGGTCACAGATGGAGCCTAGGTTTGTGTTACTAACGTAGGAAGTCACATATGAACTTTCATTTGGTGACAACTTGACTGTTGGTGACCTTTGAAAGTCAAACTTGACACAATACAATTACAATGACTTGTATTGCCAAAACGGTCACAGATGGAGTCCAGGTTTGTATTAGAGACGTATAGGAAGTCATATATGAACTTTCATTTGGTGACCTTCGTATTGACCTTCAAAGATCAAATGTGACTGTGAAAATTCAATGACTTGTATCACTAAAATGGTCACAGATAGAGCCTAGGTTTGTGTTACTGACGTCTAGGAAGTCACGTATGAACTTTCATTTGGTGACAGTCAACTTAGTGACCTTTGAGGATCAAACTTGACAGTGAAATTACAATGACTTGTATCACCAAAATGGTCGCAGATTGAGCCATGGCTTATATGGAGACATTTAGAAAGTCATGTATGAAGTCCATTTGCTGGCCACAACTTGACTTCTGTGACCTTTAATTTCGCAGTTGACATATTGAATTTTCAATGACTTGTATCACCAATTTAAGTGAACTTTTATTTAGTGGCCTTGACATTGATTTTCATAGATTCAAATGTCAAACTTCACATGAAATTTTCATAACTTGCATCATCACTATAAAGACTGCTTGCCAGTAAGCTACAGGACCCTTGGTCCTATTTTTAAATGATAATTTCATTTATTGAAGGAAAAAGCTACCCAAACCTACCCTGGCCCTCTGTGAAAAAATAATTGCCCCCTAAACTCTAATAACTGTTTGTGCCACCCTTGGCAACAATAACTGCAATCAAGCATTTGCGATAACTGGCAATGAGTCTTTCACATCGCTGTGGAGGAGTTTTGGCCCCCTCTTCTTTGCAGAATTTTTAATTCAGTTTTTAATTCAGCATGATATTCCTGCCACTGTGTTTGACCGTTGGACCGTGTTTTTCAGGTTGAACACTTCATCTATCATAACCCTTTCGCAGGCACAGCGACATTTTTGTCGTTTTAACCAACGTGTTTTATAAAGTCTTCTTTAAATTCCCCGATTGCGGGAATTCCCTTGTTAGTTACACTCATTACCATTGGCTGTCTCTCAGGTCACCCAGCACTGTATTTTTAGCCGTGAACGAGGCATGGGATTTCCTAAAAAAACTAAATACTGAGACTACTTCCCGGTCAAATTTTGGGACATGTGAACATGGCATCGACAGTACAAATAGCCAGGCATTCTAGCCGTGTTTCTAAACGTAAATACAACGTGGATGAAGTTTTTGCTTTATTGAATGACTCTGACGATGAGTTTGAATATCCAGAGAGCGGGAGTGACTTGGATCCAAACGATTTTAGCATTCTGGAGAGGATTAAAACATAAAAACATCAGTTATGGGAAACTTATTATGAGATTTGGTGTTATTTTATTGTTATTTTGAATAACAATCATATTTTGGTAAAAACCCAAAATTAATCCGTCCGTGGGGGTATGCATCTGGGCCAAAATTTGCCTGCGAAAGGGTTAAGCCACTTACACTTCTCCAACCCAGACACACAAGAGCTCATCTAGCCTTTGCAAAAGCTCACCTGGATGAAGATACAAGCTTCTGGCTGTCAATGTTATGGACGGATGAAACAAAGATGGAGCTGTCTAGGCACAGAGATGTGGCTTTTGTTTGGCGTAAGAAAGGTGAAGTGTTCAACCTGAAAAACACGGTCCCAACGGTCAAACACGGTGGCAGGAGTATCATACTCTGGGGTTGCTTTTCAGCAAATGGGCAAGAAAACCTTGTTAAAGTGAATGGCATTATGAAACAGGACCAGTATATCCAGATCCTCAGCGAAAATGTAGAGCAATCTGTCAAAAAACTTGGTCTTGGGCAGGAATGGATCTTCGAACAGGATAATGATCCTGAACACACGGCCAAATCAGTCAAGAAATGGTTAGTGGACAACAAAATGAACATTTTGGAGCGGTCAAGCCAGAGCACCGACCTCAATCCTATCAGAAATCTGTGGAGGGAACTGAAGACCAAGATCATGTCAAGGAAACCTTTGAACCTTACGGATCTGGAGAAGTTTGCCAAAGAGGAGTTGGCCAAAATCCCCGTGGAGACGTGTAGAAACCTTGTGATCAACTTCAGGAAGCGTTTGGAGGCTGTAATCGTGAATAAAGGCTTTGCCATCGATTACTGAGAAAAGGGTATAATTCTGGACATGCCATTTTTTGTAAATCTGTCAAATAAAATGCCACAAAGTATTGTATTTCTTGAAAAATCATGTTACTGTACTTCTTACAGCCTTATTTCAACTTACGGTGTCATTTGTGAAGGAATTAATTTGGTTTGTCAAAAAATATCTTGAAAAAACCCAACATTTGATAAGGGTATGAATAATTTCGGGCACAACTTAATATCAAAAGTTTCAGAGAATCTGGAGAAAATGCGTAAGGGACAAGTCCAAAGATCAGTATTGGATGCTCGTGATCTTCGGGCCCTCAGGTGGCACTGCATTAAAGGTAACCAATTCGTTCTTAATCCTCAACTTTTTTTTCGCATAATTTGCCAGGCTGTTCCAATAAAAAGATTTGTTTGTAAGTTTTAATGTTGTCCTCAACCCCTAACAAGGATAAATTTCAAAGGAAAGCAATCACTTGACCATTACGATCAGCCATTGTGGCTGCTGGGCTGTGGCCATTTCGACGTGCCTACTACTTAATATGCATGAGCGACTGTCCCATTCCTTGTGTTAAGCCACTCTTGAACCAGAGGCAACGTCAGAGGCGTCTTACGTGGGCTGAGGACAAAAAGGACTGGACCGCTGCTCAGTGGTCTAAAGTCTCCTTCTCAGATGAAAGTAAATTTTGCATTTCATTTGGAAATCAAGGCCCTAGAGTCTGGAGGAAGAGAGGAGAGGCACAGAATCCTTGTTGCTTGAGGTCCAGTGTAAAGTTTCCACAGTCAGTGGTGGTTTGGGGAGCCATGTCATCTGCTGGTTTTGGTCCACTGTGTTTTCTCAGGTCCAAGGTCAGCGCAGCTGTCTACCAGGAAGTTTGAGAGCACTTCATGCTACCCTCTACTGACCAGCTTTATGGAGATGCTGATTTAATTTTCCAGCAGGACTTGGCACCTGCCCACACTGCCAAAGGTACCAATACCTGGTTTAAGGACCATGGTATCCCTGTGCTTGATTGGCCAGCAAACTTGCCTGACCTCTATGGGGTATTGTGAAGACAATGCGAGACACCAGACCCAACAATGTAGAAGAGCTGAAGGCCGCTATCAGAGCAACCTGGGCTTCCATAACACCTCAGCAGTGCCACAGGCTGATCGCCTCCATGCCACACCGCACTGCTGCAGTAATTCATGAAAAAGGAGCCCCAAACAAGTATTGCATGCTGTACATGTTCATACTTTTCAGTAGTCCAATATTTCAGTGTTAAAAATCCTTTTTTTTCATTGGTCTTAAGTAATATTCTAATTTTCTGAGATACTGAATTTTGGGTTTTCATTAGCTGTCAGTTATAATCATCAAAATTAAAAGAAATTAACACTTAAAATATATCAGTTACTGTATAATGAATCGATATAATATACAATATACAGAGCAATTTTCCCCCACAATCTCAGACAGTGAAATTTTCGCAAAAGTGATGTTACCCTAGAATATCAAAAATATGTCATGAGCTGGGTTATGGGAAAAGTACCAAAATTGTGTGATAAAATATCATCTGTCATGTGTCTTATAAATCTAAATGCATTGTTCCTATTCTTTAATCTAAAATTATAGTCTACTCTTTCTTCAGTCAAGACAGGCCGCGTTACAACCAATAATGTCAAAACGAGGCATTATGTCAAAATGTTTGACACTATGCATGTTCCAAAGCAGCTTATCCTCCGAGAGAAAAAATATCACAATGGATGTTCGGTTTTTCCAATCCTTTCTTTAACTCTTCCTCAGCACTAATCTTAGAATAGTCAGGGTCTACTGGCAGTCCATGATCCGAAACTGACCTGCACAGTGTCACTAAAACATCCTTTTTGTGACCAGAAACGGTCACTCCATGGTCTTGTAGATATTTCTTCAACTATGAAACAGTCCAAGTGTTAAAGGTGGTCATATTTTGACTAAATAAACAGGCAGAAAATGGGATGCTCTCGTTCGTTCCCTCTAAAATCTAGATGGCGGACGCACTGGCTTGGCAGACCTAGCAACAAGCCTTGGCTAGTAACCACAACTAGAGGGCACTACGGTTCTGTGCTTGCAAAAGGTCTATTGACGACCAAATGAGCTTCACTTTGGTTGCATCTCCAAGCGTAGGCTACATCCTTCATTGGGTGCATCTCAAAGCATAGGCTACATCCTTCATAGGCTGCAGTTTTAGGGGTCGTCACTTAATTCCATCCACCAAACTGACATGATGTCTTTTCATCTCTGCTAAACAGCCTTGATTTCAGCGAGTCTTCACTGGTTTCCCTAATCCTAACCTTGACTCTAACACCTAGCCCTAAACCTACCTGTAAATTTCTTCTGATTCCTAACCCTAAATGTTAGTTTGGCGAATGGTGATAAGTGACGATCCCAAAAAATGCAGCCTTCGAAGACTGCAGCCCATGCTTTGAGGTGCACCCAAAGGTTGCATTTTTAGGGATCGTCACTTAATTCCATCCACCAAACTAACATGATGTCATTTCATCTCTGTAAAACAGCTTTGGTTTATGTGATTCATCACTGGTTTCCCTAACCCTAACCTCAATTCTAACCCCTAACCCTAAACCTAGGCCCAAACCTAACCCTAACCTTAAATTTAACCTTATACCTAACCATAAATGTTAGTTTGGCAGATGGAAGTAAGTGACAACCCCTAAAAATGCATCCTTCAAAGGATGCAGCATACGCTTTGAGATGCACCCCATGTTTTATACAGTCAGTGCTCTGGTTGGGGGGGGGGGGGGGGGGGGCAGTGGCGTGGCCAGCAATTTTCCCTGGCGTCCTTGGGGGTGCCAATGAGTTGCTGACCCCGATAAAATTTCAAATATGAAAAAGGGCGGTCACACACTCATAGTCCCATGCCATAACAACCAATTAACTAAATTATTCAATTATCAATGCCTCAAGGGGAAAATTGTTGATAATTTAATAATTATTGCTTTGCTCTTCCCCGCAAATAAAGCCGATTATGTGAACACTGAAAACATTTTGATTAAGTGCAATCTTAAAAGCAATTAGGCTATACTGCTGAAAAAAATGCTTAAATGGGAGTTGAATTCAGAGAAAATTTTGGATTAGGCCTAGACAAGCATTTTCAATGTAGCCCATAGGTGATCTCTTTGTCATTTATTAATTTCTTAATGTGATATACCAATTTTACCTTTTCAATAAATTTGCAAGAAAAATAAAAATCTAAAATTCTGTGTTCGCATTGTCATCGTGGGGTATTGAGTGCACATTCATCAGAGAAAAATTATTTTAAGGCTGCATCATAACAAAAGTGAAAGGGTCTGAATGGGCTAGGCCTACTCTCTGAATTCACTATTTAGCATTATTAAATTGCTTGTGTCAATTGTTGCACTTGTCCAAAGGTTTTCCCCCAATTGCCAAGACGTTTGAAAATTAACATCCCTTGGAGCTCTAGTTCAGTATTATGAAAGCAACGTCACCACGGTTCATTTCGGAATGGCGACCTTCGAAACTGGTGGAATTTCAATACGTATTTTCCGCCCTCAAAGCAGAGTGGCGGTTTAAAAACTTGATTCATCGTGATCCCTCAAACAACATTTGAGAATGAAACCAATGCAATACATAAATGATCCAAAGGTATCTTAGTGACCGCATGGACAAATGCTTTGTATCTAAAGTAGCAGTCAGTTCTATGGGATTCAAAGGTGCACGATGTGAATGTCAGCCAATTTCAAATAAAGAAGCAAATTTTCTGCTATTTTGGGTCATCTGCGATCATACGTTCTCTTTTCCGTTAGATACATCAGCGCAGCAGTAAAAGTTCCGGCCAGATGTGCATTACTTGTAGAAACGTTGTGTCCGAACGTTTCGACACGATGTTCCAAAAGTTTCGGAACTGTTTCGGGGGTTTGAAATGGCCATCTCTGCCTTCAAGCAGCAACAAAGACCGACCCTCATACGGCCGCTAGGTGGCAGTAGTGGTTTTGGAAAACGCAATGTGGGCCGGTTGGAACAGCCAGCGTCTGCCGTCTTTGCCTGCTGACAAAGGCGGCGAACAGGAAAAGGAAACGAAGCGGATTTTGAAAGGGATCTAGAAGTCAGCAAGTAGGTACATGCGCTGAAATTTATTGACTCATTAGCTGATAAAAATGCATCGTATTCATGCAGCTTAAAGTTATTTATTAGTGTCTGTGGCTGTGCTAATTATCTGAGTTATTTCGTGTGAAATGTTGGTCGTGATGTCGCGAGTCTGCTGTTAGCGAGCTAACGAACTAGCTCAGTAGTTGAGTGCGTTATAACATGGGGACGTAGCAACGGCATCCGACTGTTAGCTTGCTGGCTAACGGTAACTAAATAAAGAGGAGCGACTGTAGTTTTATGTGCTGTATATGCGAATACAATTTGTTCCCATGGTTTTGCGAATATTGGTCTTCGCTGTTAGCAGCCTCAATGGTAAAGTTCACCGCAGTAATGTCGTCGCATAACATAACGCAAGTTACCGCGACCGGGGTTAACCGTCAGCGCGCTTGCTGAGTTGGCTCTTACGGAGGATTGGGGCAGTTGTCAAGTAGATAATAAAGCATTCATTTGTGTGTTATTATGCCTCCAGGACGAAACACAGCCCTATTTCTTTGAGAATATTTGGGGAGAAGACTGATGTTTCCTTGATCCAGTCATACGTTCGGTGAGTAAGCCATGATTCTTTAGTGTATGTTGTAATTGTATTATTCGTATAAAATGGCAAGGATTGCATTATCTCCAAGTCAGCTATTGCGTTATGCAAAATGGGACGAACTAACTCACGGGAACACGCAAGCGAATGAATCAATGCATGAATTAATGAATTAATTCATTGGTTAGAGGCCACTCTTTATCCCTCCCTCCAGAAGTTTCTTCATTAATTATTTTCTTTATTTTTGAGAAGTTGAAGCGCGGAATTAGGGACATAGCCCTTAAGTTTGCGATTATCGTAAATGTATATCTCTTATGAGCCTTTGGGTAATAGCTGCCGCCTTGTTTACTTTGCGAGAGTACTTGATCTGCAGTAGAGAAATAAGCCTATTCAGTTGTTGCCCTGTGATTGATTCGGTGACATGTCTTGGATGTATTCTGTACCTTGCTGATGCAAACCTCTTAATGCTGTTTTGGCCAGTTCTCATGAGCTGGGCGTTGCCCAACTGGTAAATCAATTCATAAAAATTATAACCTGTTCAGTATTTTTATGCGGTTTTTTTCTGTAAGTGTTTTTTTTTTTTTCAGATTGCAAGATTTGGGAGTGCAGAGGCAGGTGCAGAGTTAACTTGTACCCATCCTAGGGTTTGGCTTATTGACTGTATATAAAGATGGTCAATGCATCTTCAGTTTTTCCCACTGTACTAAAATAGTGCCAATATATCCTGGATACGGGTGCCACCGTCTTGCACTGGTGATGCCATTTGGAGCATGAGTCTGTTCAGTCGTGATTGGTCGGGTTGAGCCACAGTATCGAGCTGCTGCCCACACACCTGCCCAAATCAATCGCTAGCACACCTCCCTGAATGTTCAAGGAAGCCTGGCTGCTCCAATGGTATCGTTCAATGCTGCAGATTCTACTAAGACACCATACAGCAGGGTCCTCAAATCTGGACCTCGAATCCAAATCCAGCCCAGGTTTTCTGTTATCCCAGGCAAGTAAATGAACAGTTAGTGCCTCTGATTGGCCAGACTGTGCTAACACCTGACTCCCAGGTAAACAGAGGGTGGAAAACCAGCAATCCTCAGACCTCGTAGGGTGTGATTTGAGGACCAGGGCCATACAGCCTGTCAGAGACTGGTTCTACTACAACTGAGGGGTTGTTAAAGGGTTAGCTAGTTCAGATTTTCTTTCAAGTAGAGTTTTATGAGGTACTTATCCATAGTCAGGCCCAGCGTATTACAGTCGATGGCAGTCAGAATGCCTCCAGCGGCAAAACGCATTTTAGCCAGCCGCAAAAGGCTCAGCTAAAAAATAAAAATTTCCGCTAGTTTAAAGGTTTGCTTTGTTTAGAATTTTTGCATTGCTTTAGCCTGCTATCAGACAGTCCTTTCCTTTGGAACCAATATTATATTTTTTGAACCATAAAATATAACTCTGTACACCAAAACGGATGAAAAAATGTGGTGCCAAAGGAAAAATCTTTCTAATAGCAAGTAAAGCGGTGAAAATATTCTAAATATACTATGCACTTAAACAGATAATGATTAATTAGATGGGCCTTTTTTATGTAGCTGAAATACATTTGCTGCTTTCCCTGTCCATAGCTGTACATTGCTTGGCTTTCGTGCTGGTATGTTACATCTGCCTGCTTTTACAAACTGTTGCCAGGGCTCCTCTTCTTGGTAGATAGCTAATGCAAATGCACTGATTTTGGATGAGTGCCTCATAATACCATAACTGTTTAAAAAAATCCTAATCAACGCTTATAAAATGAGAGAAATTCAGTCTATGGGTTAATGACCCCCTGCCATTATGTATTCTCACATTAGTTCTAATTAACAACCTAGCTAATTAAGATGATCTGTTACCAAATATTGCTCTGCTAGCTTATAAGCTAAGTAACTGGTTTTACTTCCCAGTGTTGGCATAGCTGCTAACAATTCATTGCACTGTGTTCTGAGCAAAGGCCTTTTTACCATTCATTTTTGTTGCTAACTTAGGTCACGTGTTACCAAGTCTTGCATAACTAGCTTCCTAGCGAACCGGTTTTGCTTTCTTACATTAGCCTTAGTGCCTACTATACATCATGGGGTATTCAAAGTAAAGCCCATTTTACCGTCCGTATTCATTGCCAACCTTGAGGGCATTTGGTAGAGCACATACCTTCGCCACGCCATAAATCTGTTCTTTTGGTTACAGAATATGTTCCGGATCACTTCCAGAATTAAATCAACTCTTCCTTGGACTACCACCTATCATTGTGCAAAATCTTGTGCCAAACCATTTGTAACTTTTTGAGTTATCTGGTCAGAAATATCACAGAGACCTGCATTAGACTGATGTATTGTAATTCTTCTGGATCCAGAATCCAGAATATGTTCTGGATCACTTCCAAAATTGAAACTCATCTTTGGATTACCTCCTATCATCCTACTAAATTTTGTGCGTAATCGTTCATAGCTTTTTGAGTTATCCTGCTAACAGACGGACAGACAAACAAGCAAGCAAACGGGTGAAAATGCAACCTCCGTGGCGGAGGTAATAAGCTGACCTATCACTGAATCTTGCTTAACTGGTTTGCAAGCTTACTGGTCTTACTTTCCAAACTGGCATCGTTGCTAGCAGGCCTCATTTGTGTGTTGCAATGTATAACAATGCTATTGAAAGTAAATTAGACTCTCGTCGGTTCTACCAATTAGTCTGAGCAAATGTTGCTAACCAGGAAAAGTGAACAGCTGGAGGTTTAGGTTATTAAGCACTGAAAGGTGAGGTTTTCAAAGGCCTTTGTTACTGCCGACAGACCACTACTGCTGAGCATTCACTGGCACAGCACTGGAGGCATTCCACTGGCTAACTTTAGCGAATGCTCTCTCCAGCTCGCTCTCTTAAGTTTAGTTTCTGTCGAGGAAGTTATACGACCTTGTGCTTGCTTGTGCTTAAAACAAAATGTGAGCTGATGTTTCTCAAGCCAGAAGGATGTATGGTTGTAGGATACCAACCTCACACAACGTTGTCATATTCTTGAGTGAGTGGGAGTGTGGTGGTTCGCGCAAAGAGCAGAAAAGTCCAGCGCAGCGGGATGACGGGAGCCACACAGCTCAGTGGCCGTGTCGCTGTGTCGAAAATCGCCACTTATGGTAATTTTGGGCACCACGGCCACTTGAACAAAGGGCAAGCCAAACTGGCCGTTCCAGAAGTGGGGCATTACGGCCACACAGGGGCAATCACGGCAATTGCTGCTAGGCTGTGGTATAATTTATGCTCTGTCTTATGTTTTTAAGGAATTTTAATTATTTGATTATTGAATTTATGGTTAAGAATACTGTTGGTCTGTTGATCCCAGTTAAGACTGAAAAACTCTGGAAGACAACATTTACTTTATTTAAATTTATTTTACAGTACTTCACTTTCGCTGTTGCTGAAATTGTTCTTCTTACAGCCTTCTTCGGTGGCATCTCCCCTATTTGCATACGGCACAACACCTGCCTTTAGATGGTGTTAAGGCATTATTTATAGGCATAGGCATTACCTACGCAAATTACAAACAATCGGCCATGCGCCTGCAACGTACAATTCAATTCAATTCAAATTATTTGTATAGCACCTTTCACAGATGGACTGTCACAAAGACGCTTTACAGTGAGAGATTAAATAAATGAAAGGGCTGTGCCCAGCCTATTCCCCACTACAGCAAATGAGGAAAAAAACTCCCAGTAGGGAGAAAAATCCTCAGTGGTGAGAAAAAAAAAATCCTATGGAATTCATCAATCAGACACCAGTAAGGACAGATTTGGATGGTGAGAACGTTTGGTGCATCTGGAGTTGACTTCTCTTATTTTTTCTCTTAACAAAGAAAATATAGGAGAATTTTCAGAGAATGTTCCAACATGATGCCCATTGTGTTTATAATCTTTGAAAGTGTGTGTACATTTTTTAGGACACCTTGTATTGACAAGAATGTTCAAACCCAGGAATTGCATCAAATCGT
The DNA here is from genome assembly GCA_029692085.1 of Gymnothorax javanicus. Classification (NCBI taxonomy): domain Eukaryota; kingdom Metazoa; phylum Chordata; class Actinopteri; order Anguilliformes; family Muraenidae; genus Gymnothorax; species Gymnothorax javanicus. The sequence continues at coordinate 106,009,852 of CM056194.1, read as the reverse complement.
AAATCTCTAAATCATTTGCATCATTTTATACACATTTCCCAGTAATTCAGCTAGATATTTCTGGGATTGTTCGAAACCTCGGGATCTCCACTAGAATTTAAAATGGGGCTGAAGTTCCACAGGTTTGAACACTGCAGCTGCGTTTGATTGATGGGTCTGTGGGTTCTATGGGGTTAATAGTATCAAATGACTAAATAAAACAAACCTTTTGAACTCTTGATTATACATGAGCATGGCGAGAACTACCGAATATGACACAAACCATCATTGGGGAAAAATTCATTTGACTCGTACTCTGATTTTTAAAATTTTTTTAGTCGAGGCCCGTGTCCCGTCTGCAACTGTGGAGGGGCGGGGCTTAACCTATACTGCAGCCAGCCGCCAGGGTGCAGTCGAGATGTGTTGGCTTTACTATTTTGCAGCTGTCAGGTCATCCACCTTTATATACAGTCAGTGGTGTCGATGTGAGCAGCCATGTAGCATGTTCCTCAAGGATGATCATATGATTGGAGAGTGTATGATCTTTTGTGCCACTTGTGCCTGGTCCTATGCTTGTATCACAGATCTCGACACTTAAGGAAGATTGTCCTCGACATTAAGAGCTTGTCCATCGAAATGGAGCCACAGGTGTGTACTTCCTGTTTACCTTCATGATTGACAGATCTTTGTAGCCTTATGTCCTGGTAAAACCATATCAGTTTTTTGATAAAACAGGGACGTTAATTCCTGTTTACTTGTCTGTTTCTACGCTCAGTTTTGTAAGACATGGTCCATTTTGTGTCACTTTCTTTAGTCAAAGCAGCGTGTTTTCACTGGGGTCGTCACCCAGCTACAAGAGAATTATGGGATGGTTGACCAGGAGGTTCATTTTCAGACTAGGTAAGGATTGTTGTTTTCAGCATCATCAGTCTCTTCTCTCACAGTGTCTTTATTTAATCTCAGCTGGTGTTGCTGAGTAACAGTATTTTTCAGCTATCAAGTGTCCTCACAGTTTCTTCCTCAGTTGGAAGTCTGTGGGCTAAATTCAATCCGCAACGTGTTCCTAACTTTTTAAGATTTCCTCAGAAACGAAATTGGCTATGACTCAATTGCCGTTAACTAGCGATTAATTAACTTTGTGCTTTTTATGGGGGAAAGTTTTAAGCCATTGATGGAACGTTTATTGACCTAACCTGCCCGACTGGTGTTAGTGTGTTTGTACCTGAAAGACAAAGGCAATGTGTTCAGGTGCTTTAATTCCTTAAAAAAAAAATCTGCATTTTCTGTGCAGCGTGTTCATACTAACCGCATGAATAGTAAGTGTATTACTAGCAAGGATCACACCATCAACAAGATGCATTTAGAAGTTTATAGAAGAGAATACGGTTGATATGCCAGTGAGGAACTTTCATGGAGCTCCTCGTCTTTGTCAACTGTGAGTCTGGGGAAACGATAATGGGGAATACTCTGTAACTGCTGGGCGTGACGAACTCCCCCTCTGGACCCTACTTGAAGGATGGGGAGAGAGGGGAAGGGAGAGAAGAAAGGAACGGGATGGGAGGTGTTATGGTCCCAATTTGTTATGGCTTCAATTTGTTATGGCCCCAACTTGTTATGGCGTCACGGACAGCATGGGATGACAGAAAAAATTTTAAAACTTCAACAGATTTAATTAAACACTTTAAACTAATCTACAATCTACCCTACTGACCAAGATTGAAATAAAACAAAAAATGAGATATTTACAGTCCCTTGGTAATTGAGATAGGCTGCTATGTTGTGATGTCCTGGGACAGGAAAATGCTCCAACACAGGCAGAAATCCACAAAAAGCTTCACAGGTCTTGAAAAGAGTGACAGGTCTGGTCAAATGTATCCTTCCACAATTTCTCCTACTACCTTTCACTCTCTCAATTTTTCTCCTTATATACTCTTTTCCAGCCCCCTCTGAGGCATGCCCAGGACATGCCCCAAACCTAGCTCCAGACTGGGCTTAACAAAAAAAAAAATCAATACTGCCATCTAGTGGCTTTTTTTTTCCACATTACACCTCCATTCCAAAAGGGAAAAATTTTGACTCATAAAGGCAAAATTTTTCTTTTTAATAGAAAAATGGTTAAGTAGACACTTATATATATATATATACATATAATACAATATGCTAATAAACACATGTGATATATATACACATACTCAAACACGGGAAAAGCAATCAGCAATTACATTGTCAGTACCCTTTACATGCTTAATTTCCAAGTCAAACTCCTGTAAAATCAAACTCCAATTCAACAATCTCCGATTCTTGTTTTTCATCTTACTCAAAAACATTAATGGATTGTGGTCAATATATACAATCATTAGCTTTTGCCCTGTGCAAACATAAACCTCAAAGTGTTGTAAGGATAGAACCAGAGCCAACAGCTCCTTCTCAATTGTGGAATAGTTCTTTTGGTGGCGATTGAACTTCCTGGAGAAGTATGCCACGGGATGCTCAATGTCATCAGAGTCACTTCTCTGTAGGAGCACAGATCCACAAGCTTGGTCGCTAGCATCGACCGCCATGGAGAACGGTTTGTTGAAGTCAGGAGATTTGAGCACGGGGAAGTGACACAGCAGAGACTTCAGGCGATCGAAGGCTATTTGGCATGCTTCATCCCAAGTGAACTTTACTCCTTTCTTCAGTTGGTTGGTGAGACTGAGAGCAATCTCAGCAAAGTTCTTGCAGAACTTGCGGCAGTACCCGATCATTCCAAGGAAGCAGTGCAAAGCTTTTTTGCTGTCAGGAACTGGAAAGTCCATTATGGCTTGGACTTTAGCATTTATGGGTGCCACCTTACCCTGGCCTATGACGTAGCCAAGATACGTGACAGTAGCACAACCAAAGTCACTCTTGTTCAGGTTAACAGTCAGGTTAGCCTGGGTCAAGCGCTGGAACAACGTCTCTACATCTTTCAGATGTTCTTCCCAGGAGTCACTCCATGTGATCAGGTCGTCGATATATGCACCCGTGTGTGGCAATCCGGCGATTGTAGACTGTATCATCCTTTGGAACGTGGCTGGGGCATTTTTCATGCCAAAGGGTGGGACTTCATACTGGTATAACGCAGATGGTGATGCAAAAGCAGAGATGCTCTTGGCCCTCTCAGTTAAAGGCACACACCAATAACCCTTCAATAAATCAATCTTGGCCAGAAACTTTGCTTGCCCTACTCTATCGATACAATCATCAATCCTAGGTATTGGAAACAAATCAGTTCTAGTTACAGCATTGACTTTGCGATAATCTGTACAGAATCTAGTACTTCCATCAGATTTTGGAACTAGAACACAGGGTGAACTCCAATCTGAGTTGGAGGGTCTGATAATATCATGTTCTAACATGTACTCAACCTCTTTCTCAGCAATATTTCTCTTTTCAGGATTCATCCGGTACAGATGCTGTTTTATTGGTTTGGCATCACCAACATCTACATCATGAGAGGCTATAGAAACACTCTTTGGAACATCATGAAATAGATCTTTATATTTCTTGATCAACCTCTCAAACTGATCTTTCTGTGAGGGTTCTAAGTGCTGGAGTTTTACATCAAGATTTTGTAACACTTCAGAATTTGACAATTTAAATGAAAGAACTTCAGTTTTAATTCTAGGTTCATCATCTTGAAACTCCCCCTCATCTTCACAAGTCTCGGCCATTGGAGGATCTGAAGTGACAGCTGCAACCCTAGCATTCCTATCATGATAAGGCTTCAGCATGTTAATGTGACACAACTGTTTTGGCTTTCTCCTATCTGGAGTCTTCACAATGTAATTGAGATCATTGAGTTTTGTCAGAATTTCATAAGGACCATGAGATCTAGCCTGCAATGGATTGGACTGCAAGGGAAACAACACAAGGACCTTGTCTCCTGGTTTAAACTCACGGCTTCTAGCCTTATGATCATACCAAGTTTTCATTTTTCCCTGACTTGATTTCAAGTTCTCTTTGGCTAGGTCACAAGCTGCACGCAGTCTTTCCTTGAACTTGCTAACATAGTCTAACAGACTGATATATGTGGCTCTTTTCTCTTGCCATTGTTTACTCAACAATAGCAAAGGTCCTCTCACTTCATGGCCAAACACTAGCTCAAACAGACTGAATCCAGTAGACTCCTGCACTGCTTCTCTAGCTGCAAACAACAGCAAATGAACACCTTCATCCCAGTCTTTCTCATGGTCATAACAATAAGTCCTCATCATTGTCTTGAGAGTGGAATGAAACCGCTCTAAGGCATCCTGACTCTCTGGATGATAGGCACTGGAAAGAATCTGCTTTGCACCTAGTTCATACACAACCTGCTGAAACAATCCGGAAGTGAAATTGCTACCTTGATCTGACTGAATTTCCCTGGGAAGGCCAAACAACGTGAAGAACTTTATCAAAGCCTTCGAAATTGCAGTTGCCTTGATGTTGCGTAGAGGTATGGCTTCAGGGAATCTGGTAGATGCACACATGATTGTCAACAAGTACTGATTTCCAGATCTAGTCTTGGGTAATGGACCAACACAATCAACGATGACCTTGGAGAAGGGCTCCCCAAATGCTGGGATAGGCTGCAATGGAGCTACAGGTGGGTCTAACTGGTGTTTTCCAACTACCTGACAAGTGTGACAGGTTTTGCAAAAGTTGGAAACATCTTTCTGAAGTCCAGGCCAGAAGAAGTGTTTCATGATCTTGTCAACAGTCTTGTTAACACCAAGATGACCTCCTAAAGGCAAACTATGAGCCATTGTTAAGATCTAATTCCTGTAGACCTTCGGAACAACAATTTGCTTGACCACTACCCAATCTGCATTGGCAGGGATATCAGGAGGGCGCCACTTCCGCATCAACACTCCATCCTTGAGATAATACCCAACTGGAACTGCGTCTATTTCTTCATCAGGAAGGACTCTCTTCTTTAGTACACAAATTTCAGGATCATTGGTTTGCTCCTGAATCAACCGCTTTCTGGACAGAGGCAAGTCTCCAGACACATCACAATCACCAGACCCATCTGGCTGGCTGAACAGAGAACTGATAAAAGTGTCTGGTAAGTCCTCAAACGGAGAAACCATAGTAGGCTGAATAGAGTCATGAGGCGAACCACCTGAGTCATGACTATTCAATGTGCTGGACAGCACCACATCATCTTCTTCTTGAGCCTTCTTGGCCATAGCACAGGTCACTGCACAGGAAGGATACAGAGATGGGTCTTCATCGCCATCTTCAGTGCTCGGCTGTGAAGTAAGATGAACAGGGGGAACTACATTGCCCCCAGCCAGGTCATTGCCTAGCAACAGAGAAACACCCTTGATAGGTAGACTTGACATAAGTCCCACCTTTACCTGTCCTGTAACTAAATCGGACTTCAAGAATACAGAGCGCAGGGGTACAGATACAGTACTTCCTTCAATACCTTGTACAAGTATGAAATCCCCAGAAGCGGTCTCATCACGTAACTCCAAGGAGTCCATCAACAAAAGTGACTGAGAAGCTCCGGTATCCCTTAGGATATATGGGCACAGGAGGAGAATGCTCATTCAGAGCCACAAATCCCTCTGACACAAATGGAAGAAATTCCTCCCTCACAAAGTCAGCAGTATCAGGCTTCTTAGCCTCACAAGGAGCAGGCAATTTAGCAGATCAGTCATCTACTACAGGGGTTTCTAACCTTGTCTTCACAAAGGCATTGGGTTTGGTATCCTTTTCTTTTTTTTTTCTTAGCTTTAAGGAACCAACAGTTAGTTGTAACATGACCAGATTTCTTGCAATAATTGCAAACTAGACCACTTTTGTCACTGTCAGCTTTCACACTTTGATCAGACCTTTGACTGGATTTCTGAGCACCATCCCCAGATTTGTCTTTGTCTTTGGGTGAGGAATCTTGGGTATCACCGTTACCTTTCTTCTGAAATTGGGACCATCTATTGTTTCCGCTAGACTGAAATTTGGACTTATGTGTGAGAACATATTCGTCTGCAAACTTGGCAGCTGATTGCAAATTCAGTGCTTGCTTCTCATTAAGGTAGGTCTTAATATCATCCTTGACACAGTTCTTGAATTCTTCAACTAACACCATCTCTTTTAGTTAGTTTAGTTAGAAATCATCCTTGACCTCCATAGAAGTACACCAGCGCTCAAAGCAAACCTTCTTCTCGTTAGCAAATTCCACATAAGTCTGATTGTCAGATTTCTTCAGACCTCTGAATTTCTGTCGGTAAGCCTCTGGAACCAACTCATAAGCTGTCAAAATAACCTTTTTGACAACCTCATAATCAGAGGAATCATCTGCAGACAAAGCCGAATGGGCTTGTTGAGCTTTACCCTAGAGGACAGTTTGCAACATCAGAGGCCAGTGTTCCTTTGGCCACTGACAACTCTTAGCTACCTTCTCGAAGCACTGGAAATACTTATCAACCTCCTTCTCCGAGAATGGAGGCACCAGCTTTACCTCCTGGCTGGCATGAAATTTGTTTTCAGCTTCCATTTTAATTTTTAGTTGCTCCATTTGGAGACTTTCTTCCCTGTCTAACTTCTGTAAATCGAAATCTCTCTGTCTCTGTCTCTCTCTTTCTGCGCTTTCCTCTTTCTCTCTTTCTTTTTCCTCTTCTCTTGCTAATTTTTCTAGCAGTTCTGTCTTTTTAAAAGACTTCAAAACCTCTACGGTTGGTGATGCCAAGAAATCATCCATTGCTGTTGATCTGCCAATATATATCTCGGAAAATTCAAAAAACAATTTCACAATTTGAAATTTTAGATTTTCAATAAATGACTCGCACAATGGTCCATCCCGGACGAGCCCCCACTTTGTTATGGCCCCAATTTGTTATGGCGTCAATTTGTTATGGCCCCAATTTGTTATGGCGTCACGGACAGCAAGGGATGACAGACAAAATTTTAAAACTTCAACAGATTTAATTAAACAAACACTTTAAACTAATCTACAATCTACCCTACTGACCAAGATTGAAATAAAACAAAAAATGAGATATTTACAGTCCCTTGGTAATTGAGATGGGCTGCTATGTTGTGATGTCCTGGGACAGGTCAATGCTCCAACACAGGCGGAAATCCACAAAAAGCTTCACAGGTCTTGAAAAGAGTGACAGGTCTGGTCAAATGTATCCTTCCACAACTTCTCCTACTACCTTTCACTCTCTCAATTTTTCTCCTTATATACTCTTTTCCAGCCCCCACTGAGGCATGCCCAGGACATGCCCCAAACCTAGCTCCAGACTGGGCTTAACAAAAAAAAGGTCAATACTGCCATCTAGTGGCTTTTTTTTTTTTTTTTCCCACATTACAGAGGGAAGGGCACATAATGCGAAAGTGGAAAGGGAGGAGTAGGTTAGGTGTGTATTTATGGGAAATTCCGAATGTGTCGCAGCTGAGGTGTGATTCGACTCGCACACTTGCTGTATTTGGTCTGGATAATGGATAGCGAGGCGTTGAAGTTCGTTTTCGGCTTGTGTAGCTGGGATAGCAAGTGTGGAATGGAAATCCTGTGCTTGTTTGTGCTGGTTCGTCAGTGTCCGTTCTGAGAATGAGGTGAGCGGATGAATGAAGTTGGTCGTGAAAGGTTGCGCTTGTTGTCATTTTAGTGGTTTGAGGCGATGTTGCATGCTCTTATGAAAGCGGAACGGGAGGACAGGGTTATTTGTGTTTTTATATTGCATGCAATATAGTGTGTATTTGTAGGAGGTTCTGAATGCATCACAGTTGAGGTATGGTCCTGTTCCTGAAACTCCACTAGATAACTTCAACACTTGGAAAAAAAAAAATTCACTCTAAATGTTTTGTTTCTCTCATGACGTGCAAGATTCTGTGCAAGATTCACTGAATGTAATGTTCTCAGAGTTAAGGTTTTGAAATGCATTAGTAAATCCATGTATTGTTTTAGGACAGGTACAGTTATGATGAAAAGTTTGCATACCCAAGCTGAATTTGTGAAATGTTGTCATTTATTTTGAAAAATGACTCATCATGCAAAAAAAAAAAAAACTTGTCTTTTATTTAAGGATAATGATCATGTGACATCATTTATCATCACAGGTGTTTGGCCTCTTTTTAAATCATCATAAAAATCACCCAAATGGCTCTGATCATAAGTTTACATGCCCTTGAATGTTTGATCTTGTTATATAGACACAAGGTGACACACTCAAAATGGCTATTTAGGGTTAATTTTCCACACCTGTGGCTTTTTAAATTGTAACTCGTGTCTGTGTATCGTCAGTGAGTTTGTTAGCTCCCGAGTGGATGCACTGATCTGGTGAGACACTGAGCCGTGGGGAGCAGAAAAGAGCTGTCTAAGGACCTCTGTAACGAGGTAGTTCAACTTTTTAAAGATGGTAAAGGGAAATAAAAAGATACGCAAAGACTTGAAAATGCCAGTCAGTACTGTTCAGTCCGTGATTAAGAGGTGGAAAATTAGGGGATATGTCGATACTAAGCCAAGGTCAGGTAGGCCAAGAACGATTTCAGCCCAAACTGCCAGAATTGTTTGGGATGTGAAGAAAAATCCACAAGTAACCTTGAGAAAAACAGGATGGTATGGAAAAAGATGGTCATTTCACAGAGCACAATAAGGAGGTACTTAAGCAACAATGAGCTGCATGGTCAAATTGCTAGAGGGAGGCCAATATTGCGCCAATCCCACAAAAAAGCCCACTTAAAATATGCCAGACAACACCTTGACACACCACGCAACTTCTGAAACACTCATTTGGTGTGACAAGACTAAAATAGAACTTTATGGTCACAACCTTATAAGCGCTATGTTTGGAGAGCAGTCAACAAGGCCCTATGTGAAAAATATACCGTTCCCACTGTAAAGCATGGTTGTGGCTCTCTGATGTCTTGGGGGTGTGTGACCTCTAAAGGCAGAGGGAATCTCATGAAAATTGATGGCAAGATGAATGTCAGAAAAATACTGGCAGACATTTTGCATTCTTCAGCAGGAAAGCTGCGTATGGGATGTACTTGGACTTTCCAGTATGACAATGATCCAAAGCACAAGGCCAAGTTGACCCTCCTGTGGTTACAGGAGAGTGAAGTGAAGGCTCTGGAGTGGCCATCACAGTTTCCTGACCTCAGTATCATTGAGCCGCTTTGGGGAGATCTCAAGCATGAATTTCACGCAAGACAACCAAAGAATTTGCAGGAGCTGGAGGCATTTTGCCAGGAAGAATGGGCAGCTATACCACCTGAGAGAATCAGGGGTCTCATTGAAAACTATCACAAAAGACTGCACACTGTTATTGATGCTAAAGGGGCCAATACACAGTATTCAGAACTAAGGATATGCACACTTTTGAACAGGGTTCATTTCATTTTTTCCCATATTGCTGTGTTTTATTTGATGATTGTGCCATTCTACATGACCTTCATTTGGATATGAATCCAATAAGAAATAAAAGATATGTGTTTTGTATGCAAACTTTTGAGCACAACTGTTATAACAGCCTTTGTCTCCACCCCTTCTATCCTATTAGTGATGTGATTGGCCGGATTCCCCTGTTGGGAGAGAAGGTATTAGTCAAGGCCGTATGGGACCCATGTGTCTCCCTCGGTTGGACTGCACAGAGAGTACAGTCTCTCAACAGCCAGGTGAGACCCTATATAACAGTGGCCGTTTAACACACTGCTGCAGAGAACCATATTTAAAATGGCTCCTCAAACATGGTGAATGAGCTCTAAGTTCTAAGATGTGGATGATGCAGAATGTACATGCATTGCGAACCAGAGTGATGAGGATATATGCTCATCCAAAATCTCACTGTCCTGTTGTTCCCCGATCTAACTCTCTTTTACCCCATCTCTCTTTTTTTAGCCCTTCAAATCTCCCCCGCCACTCCTGCCCTCCATGGCACCCAATTCGAAGCCAGGAATCCTGGGAAGCAAGCCACAGCCGCTGCTGAAGTCTCCCAAGATCCCGCCTCTCATTCCCAGCATGCAGCAGAACCCGCCCAAACGTGAGTGTTGAGCGTGTTAAAATATGCTTTGTTTTATCGTGGTATTAAAGGGATCTTAGGAAAACTGTGTCAGTCCTCAGGATGCACTTTGCTTTAAAATCTCTGAAATGTTGCATTCTGGTTTGAGAACAGCAAAATCAATCTGCTGAATTCAAGTCAGTGCAGTTCAATTTAAACTGTGCAGTGCTTATAGAATGACATTCACAAAGAAGCCTTACAGCAGGGCTTTGCAAATTATGGTCCTCAAGGGCCGAGAACTGCTGGTTTTTCACCCTTCCTTTACCCAGGAGTAGGAATGCACTGATCCACTTTTTCTGTTCCGATCTGACTCCGATACCTGAATTTTGATCTCTGCCGATACTGATACCAATCCGATACCGAAGCTAATTTTTCTTCAATATCGTTATCACTATTATTATAATTGTAACTATTGCTGTGACAGGTATTATGTTTCAGGTTACATGAGCCTGTGATAAACCACACAACACTTATTTTAAAGAGCAAAAAAAAAAAAAAAAATTATATTCCACCTTTATTGAACTGCTAGCTGTTACAAACGGGTGTAGATGTGTGGTTCCTTCATGAGGATTCCTTCATGAAACTGAAGATTTGAGATTAAAGAGCGAGAACTCGAAAACCCTTTCAAAGTAAAACAAGGCATCAGAATATTACATGTATCCCCCTGGCCCCCTTAATGTAATCTCGGAAATCCCAAATCTCCTGGCCAGAGCGGGAGGGATCCAGTATTCATGGTCCATGTTGGGATAAATGACATAGGTAAGGGTAGGTTTGAGGTTTTGCAAGACAAATTTGTGGAATTAGCTAAAAAGCTTAGGAGCAGATCCTCCATGGTAGTTTTCTCCGGGATTTTACCGGTACCACGTGTAAGCAGAGGGAAGCAGAATTTTATCTGGAGGTTTAACATGTGGCTACGAACCTGGTGTAGGAAAGAGGGGTAAAGGTTTATGGGGCACTGGAACTACTTCTGGGACAGGGGTGACCTGTTCAAACCGGACGGGCTACACCTGAACCGGAGGGGTACCTTTGCATTGGGTCACCGTATGTTGAGGGTAGCACAGCGTTATTTAAACTAGGGACTTGGGGGGCAGGGAGGTTAGAGAGTGTTATACATAGGGAAATGCAGACTGCCCTGATGGAAGCTGACAGCGCTACATGCACTATTGATGATATATTTTTAAAGCAACTAAGCGTAGTGAGGGGCTTGGAGCAGCGGGCACATGGGAAATTGAAGGGGAAGAGCGTTCGTGATAACCTGAAATGTTTTTATGTAAATGCAAGAAGCATAAAAAATAAATTTCCAGAACTTGAGGCCGTTATGATTAGTGAGGGCTATGACATAGTTGGGATTACAGAGACATAGCTTAGTGAAGAGGATGGAGCTGAATATAATATAGAAGGTTATAAGCTCTTTAGGAAGGATGGATGCAATAGGCGAGGAGGGGGTGTAGCACTCTATGTGAACGAAAACATAAATGTGCAGGAAATTCCTGAAATTGAACGTTTCTTGCCCTGTGAAGATATCTGGGTCAGGCTCATTGGCAAACACGAGACAGGTTTAAATATAGGAGTATACTATCGACTGCCAGCTTTGGACAGTATTGTACGTTGTAAATGAAGTGCTCTTTAAGAGGATTAGGCAAGCTTGTCGAGGAGGAGGGACTATTATCATGGGAGACTTAAATTATCCTGGTATCGATTGGGAAATGGTGAAAGGACAGGGTAAAGGGGAGGAAGAATTTCTAGATGTTATGAATGACAATTTTTTGGTGCAGTATGTTAGTAAACCTACAAGAGAGAAGGCAATTTTAGATTAGCGCTCTGTAATGACCCTGATAGAATTGGCAATGTTGAGGTACTGGAGGCACTTGGGACTAGTGATCACTCTACTGTTAGTTTTAACGTTTCATGGGAAGTTAAAAAGGGGTCTTCTAAAACCAAAATTTTCAATTTTAGGCGAGCAAACTTTAACAGGATGCGCTGATATCTAAGCAAAATAAAATGGGAGACACTCCTGGACTGTGAGTCTGTAAATGAGATGTGGGAAAGATTTAAGGGGGTTTTACTTGATTCACAATGCAAATTTATTCCAAAGGTGTCCAAAAGTAAGCTGAAAAAGCAGAATCCTCAGTGGATGACCACAGCTATTCGTAGGAGTTTGAGGGAAAAGAGGAATCTTTATAAGATGTACATAAAGGATAACAATGAGAATACTAAGGCTGAATACTTTAAAATGCGGGCTGTGGTCAAAAAAGAGCTGAGGAATGCTTGAAGACTGTATGAAAGGCAAATTGCGGAAGGGGCAAAAACTAATCCTAAGCGCTTCTTTCAGTACTGTAGCAGGAAATGGAAAGTGAAAGAGGAGGTTAAGTGCATAAAGAATAAAGATGCATCACTGCTATATGATAACAGAGATAATGCAGATACCTTAAACAGTTACTTTGTTGAGAGTTTTAACTCGTAGCGGGTTGATATTCGGCCAGAGAGCATGTCCAATGCTCAAGATTATTTAGCGGAAATTGAGGTTAGGGATCATGAAGTATTAGACAAGTTGCATAAACTAAAGGCAGATAAGGCGGCGGGTCCTGATGGCTTATATCCTAGATCGTTCAGGGAAGTTAGTGAGATCATCTTTAAACTGCTCTCCGCTATCTTCAGACTGCCTTTAGAGACTGGAGAAATACCAAATGGAAGCAGGGCAATATAATACCAGTATGTAAGAAAGGGGACCATACTGTGTCAGGAAATTACAGGCCAGTCAGTTTAACTTGCATTGCATGCAAAATACTGGAATCTATCATAAAAGAGGAGCTGGAATTATTTCTTGAACATAATAATATCTTGAGGGATAGCCAACATGGTTTCCGCAAGGGAAGTTCGTGCCTGACAAACTCTATGCAATGCTTTGAAGAGGCCACCAAGACTTATGACAGAGCAGGGCTTATGACATCATATACAGTGATCAGATTAGGCGGATTCGCATCGCAAAATACGAATCAAATTTCAGCAGTTTTGAAGAAATGCTAATCATCGTAACAATCCCTTCGCAAAAAAATGCGATTCAAAAAATCTTAATGAGATTTCGTGGTTTCCGACTCACTGGCCAGCGAACTTCCGAATTCCCGAGCCACATAGCAATAGGAGAAGTTTTCATGACTTTGAATGGTTGGAAAAGGATGTTCCTCCTTTGCATACCAACCAGTCGGCTTCTGGGGAGCGCATGAATGTTCTTGGGATTCGGGAGGCTTTCTGGTCTGGTACAGTCATACGCTCTATAATTTTTGGTCGTGACGGCTAGACTCTGCTATGTGAGCCATTCGGAGCCATCGCGTATTAAATTACGTTGCTCTTTAGCCACCTTGTTGGCTCATAAGGCAACTAACGTTAACAAAGGTAAATCTTTGTAAATAATCATCATATCAAGGCGATATGATTTGTTTCTTGCCCCAACTTTACTAACTTCGCCAGCTGTCATAGGCATGAACTTATCTCAGGTTTCGCGGCAGTTTCGTGCGACCCAACTGAACGTTTTTAGGACGTTAGCTAGTTTGCTGGCGAGTTCAAAAGCAATGTTTTAGGTATGGATAGCTGGCTAGTGTATCTATGGTAGCTATGATGCCTATCGGAGAAGTTTTTATAGCTCTGATTTGTCACTTTCAACGCCATCGCACGCAGACGATTTCTTTCAACATTGATGACGCGCTTATTTTACCTAATGAGCAAACAGACAGTTCGGGCCTGAGACGTGTTATTTCATGGCTAGTTTTAGCGGCATTATTTTGTTATGCATGCCATCGCGTATTACATTACTCTTCAGATTATAAAGCAATCAATCTTCCCATCTTGCTGACGCTGGTTAAAGGGAATCTTTGTAATCATTGCTACACCAAATCGATGTGATTTGGTTTTAGCCCTAATAAAAAGAATTCCGGATCAGACCTCCCCTTTCGGCTTTAACTCTGAATCGCCTTGACAGGATGTACGTTTTACGTTTTACACATCCGAATGTTCCTCCAGCCACCCAAACATCACGGTAAGCCGATCAAAGTCAGTAAAACTTGTCCCATTGCTATGTGGTTTAGGGAATCGCAAGTTCGCCAGCCTCTGTCGAAACATGCATAATGATCTCTAATCATTCAAATACATGATGTTGTGATGTCAAAATGTGATTGAGTTGGAGAGTGCCTTGTGTGACAGAATTTTAATGGGAATGGATCCTTTCACATCTCTGATCAGGCGTTAAACAACATTATGCTACAGTAAAGAAGTCTATAGATAAGACAGCTGTACTGCCGGTTACAAGTAGTTTACAGAAATTTCATTGGGAAACGGAAGTGTGCTGTATTAAATTATGATTGTTCAGGGTGAAAGTGATGCCTTTTGGAAATAATTTGTTTTGCTTTCAGAGTGGAGTTGTATTTCTCTTGTAATTGTAATTTGTCATTAGGAAAGAATAAAAACAGACTGTTTTCTCATTTTTGCTAATCGTTTTTTAGATGTGCTAAACAATTGCTAATCAATTGGAATAATGATTAGCAAAAAATGCTAATCAATTTTTTTTTCCTTAATCTGATCACTGATATACTTGAATTTTCAGAAAGCATTTGATACAGTACCGCATAAGAGACTCATTTTTAAAATGACCTCCGTTGGAGTTATAGGAGGTATTCTGGAGTGGATTCAAAACTGGTTACAGGCCAGAACACAAAGAGTGGTGGTCAGTGGAATCTCATTTGAGCTAGGTATGCTGGGGAGTGGCGTCCCTCAGGGATCGGTGTTGGGACCCCTGCTGTTCCTCATCAACATTACTGACCTTGATATTGAGTGCAAATTAGTTAAATTGGCAGATGATACTAAATTGGGAGGTTTGGCAAATGGAGTCCAATAAAGTGATTCAGGATGATTTGGATAGAATCCAGAATTGGGCAGAAGTGTGGCAAATGAAATTTGATGTAGCGAAATGTAAAGTTATACATGTAGGTAATAAAAACATTAGACAGGATTACTTCATGGGAGGTTTAAAACTGGAATGTGCTCCACATGAAAAAGATCTGGGAGTGATTGTTGACTAAACCTTACAGGTTCTTGCCATTGTGCCGTAGCAGTTAAAAAGGCCAACAGGATGCTGGGATATATAGTTTTAAGTATTGAGTACAAATCCAAGGAGGTCATACTTCTCTTTTAAAACACATTCTTCAGACCACATCTGAAGTATTGTGTACAGTTCTGGGGACCATACTTTAAGAAAGATATAGAGGCTCTAGAAAAGTTCAGACAAGAACCACTAAGCTAATTCCAGGTATAAAAGATGAAAGCTACAAGAAGAGGCTGAAAATCCTTTATCTCTTTAGTCGTAGGAAAAGGAGATTGGGGGGTGGTGATCTGATTGAGGTCTTTAAAGGGATTAACAAAGTGAATTATGTCGGATTCCTTCGGCCAAGTTTTGTTAGTAGAACTCGGAAGTTGACCAAGGGTAATTTTTTTTTTTTTTTTCACCCAAAGAGTAATTTCGATGTGGGATAGCTTGCCTGACCATATTGTTGAGGCAGAAAGCTTGGGAATTTTTCAAGAGCAGGCTTGACTTAAAGCTAGATACCACTGAGTCATTGAGTACCTGAAGTGATATATTCCCAATGGTAAAAAGAAACTGGTGAGCCTACAGTACCAGTGTGGATAAAGGTTCCACTTTCGCCAACGCGCCGTTGGCCTTGTGTCAGCCGAAAGTCAGGTAGACGTGCCCTGCTCACTGAACCGGGAAGTAGAGGGAGTGAGAAGGCATATTGGCCGGCCGTTTCACATGTATCTTAGTGTAAATCCCCGTCGCAAAGAAGTTCAAATAAGTTCAGCGTTGAAATTTTTTAGTCGGACAACATGACGTCCATTATATTTGTCGTATAGTGTAAACGCCTTTAGTAATTTTTGCTACAGATTTTCTTCCACGCAGTTGGCGATATATTTATTTCCAGGAAAGTTAATGTCCGCTAATTCATGTTTTTTTTGCCATAATATTTTTGCCGTAATATTTACCAATGGGAATTAAGAAATGAAACCTTTAGTTCTCAAGCGCCGTTATCGGAGAAAGCAAAACAACAACATGTTTTGCCACCGCTTTAATATTATTTAAATTATGAACAAAACCTGCACTTCTGAAAATAGAAATAAAATATGCAAATATCTATGTACTTGTAACTCATAATAACAGTGTCACTTTTTCCTAAGTCCGCAAGAAATGTTTCGGCCTTTGGAAATCCGGAGGTTTTAGTCCTCATTGTGTATAAGCCGAACAACTCTCGGTCAAGAAAGTGATGACTTGTTCAGTCGGATTAAAGGGTTGAACGTAAAGTGTGCTAACTTTTGTCACCTTTTACTCATAATTTGAGAGCTAATCTCAAGAATAAATTTTGGCTGTTACCAACAAATTAACGCGATAAAGCCCTTCTCAGTTGCAAGCAGGGTTGGGTTCAATTACTTATTTCAATTACAATTGATTGTAATTGTAATTCCAATTACAATTACTTTTTGGACAGAATGTTCAATTACAATTACTTTTCGATAAAAAATTCTATTAAAATTAATTTACAATTACGAAAGTAATTGATTACAATTACTGTAATTGTAATTGTAAAAACTAATTGAACCCAACCCTGGTTGCAAGTGTCATGGGGTAGCGCGGATAAAAAACTGTTATCACCGCGGGACTGATTATGTTTTCACATTTGTGAGAAATGATCATTTATCTGCCTTCGGTATACTGTGTAAAACATTTATATTCATATTTAACGGTATAGTTATCAATTTGCGAATTGTGTGCAAGCCAATGTCTTACATTATTAAGACCAGTAGCTATTTCGCCACGGCAAATTATGGACATTTACAGTGACACGAGCAAGATTTAAAATTTTGGGCATCCAACGAGAAATTATAAATGTATTAATAAATATTTTCTGACAATAAATGCGTAAGTTGTCATTCATAAGGAAAGAGTTTCTACTTCTTGCTACTTCTAACTGCCTCTTATAGAATTAGATATTTTAAAACTCTAATAACAAAAACATTGACTTGTAAATATGTCGTATCTGAAACAGTTGCGGTAGTTTATTCTTGCCAAAATTCAAGACCTGCAATAACATCTGGTACACACCAGTCATACCCAAAAACCGCTCCCCCCTATCGACAGTCCAAGTTCTGCCTGCCTGGACTACACCGACACCTGTGGTAATCCTCCGCCACCCGCCAGGCCGATCAGATAAAGGTGGACGAAAACGCAAAGCCAACTTCTCGTTAACTTTAGCGGTACCTTTGTCCACGCTGGTACTGTAGTTGGGTTGAACGGCCTGTTCTCGCCCATCATGTTATCTTATGAATATACTGATGTACAGAAAGTGAACCCGGTCAATAGGCTGACAGATGCTCAAATGCCAGGCTAATGTAAGGCGCAGACTGGTCAAATCATCAAGGCTAATTTTAGCCAGCGCAAACAGGCTAACGTTATCCTGGGTTCTAGCCAGCCGCGGCGCGCTGAGGTTTCATCGCGCTGCGCCGAGAAAACTCAAAAATGGGGTCCAGGTGTTTGCTTTCTAGGATCAGTAACTTGTTTAGATGGTTACCATTAATATAAAAGAACTTTTTTGGCCAAAACACGCTGCCTTTCTCGAACGACCACACGGCATGGAAGCTGCTTTATTGTAGCTATGTGAAAATCCGCATGGTCCGCATCAGTTATTTTCTTCCCAAATGCCGTTTCCGCGCTTTTGTCGGGGTATTCTCCGGAACTACTTCGATATAGAGTAGCTGGAAACAGCCTTTTTAAGCTTAATGTTTGAATTTTAAAGATCTGCGCACATAATCCGTTTCGATGAACAGCAGGAAGCATACGTTCGTTTTCAAAGTGTATAATTTAAGCCGAATAGGCTACTGATCTGACACTATTAAAAACGAAATAGACGTAATCTTTAATATTTCAGTTTAAATTCAGCGAAATTGCATCGCATTTTATCAGAAACTTTTTTGACCGACTTGGTTCCGGAGGCTACTGAATCCCGAAACCATTATTTTCGTGGGTAATTTAGTGCAGCAAAAATTGCACGAGCTAGCTAGACAATACTTTGAAAAGGACACCTAGGATTGACGATGTCATACAAGACATAGCTCACCGTTGGCCTCTATTAAATATTCAAAATCCCCAGGATGCTACATGCGAATCGCTTACTTTTTGGCTTAGAAGCAAGTGTTGCCCCGTTTCAACGACAGCACTGATGCATTCATATCCCTTTCAGAAGCTTCGTAATCCAACCTTAAACTCAGGTGTCTTCATGGAAATTTCCCATAATAAATCCGAAATGTTTTATCTAACATCGTTAGTAGCCTATATCTAATTTCCCACGCTGAAAAAAAGCTATTTTCGTCCAATAACAATCCACTGTCCGTAGACTGACGGCTGTGTGTTCTTTATTTTAGAGCAATTAGAGGCCGTTTTTGACTGGCAACTATGCTTGTTTAAATCACTGATTTGTGGCGAAATGCGCGATGGAATTACATCATTACTTACAGATCTATCCCATAGTGGGCAAGTGCTCGAAATAATTAGCAATTTATAAGGAAATAAGACATTTTCCACGGAAAAGTTCAATTTTGGTCTAAAAATGATAAATCATTCCCATTCAAAAAATAAAGTCTAATTACCAATTATAAAATGTGTGAGCTTTTCTGTTTGTAGCAGAATACTACACAGAATGTAAGATGCTCGTGTCCACCGGAGGCTTTTCATTCAACTGAGTATATGAATGCCGCTCAGTGCGCCAACCAACGAGATATATAAACCAGAGGCGCTACGTTGTTCGTTCCAGATCAGCCAATGTGTACAGAGCTGGCCGCCACCTTAAGACGGGCGTGCCCGCCGCTGGAACCCAGGTAAACAAATATGCTCTGGTTAATTTTTCGGTAAGGACGGGGCACATATTAACCAGTAAGATAAATTATCATCGCAAATGCCGGGAGCCTTGATAATAAGTGTCCTATTGTGACCGCAGCCAAGTCGTGAAACTAGTTTATTAGTTAAGAAAAAAACAACAACACTGGTTTGTAATTGAATCTGACACGTAGGCCTATCTATTAAAAAAGAAAAACAAAAAACATGGTTTGTAATTGGATCAGACACGTATCTTTTTTGTTTGTTAGAAGCTGCATGGTGCAGACCCCGACACTGACATTACGATGGACGAGGAACAACTAAACCTATTCGCGTCTACTAACAGCAGCTGCTGATTTCAACGGGTTTTCGGACGCGCCTAACTATTAAGTCGGGAGTGATTCAAAATACTGCCGTGTTTTCGCTGGTTAGGACTGTATGGCACTCAGTGGAAATCAAAATTTCTGGATGGCATGAATCCACTTCGCTGCACCTTTCTGTGATGGACACCCGTCACAAGATGCCGGCCAGATTTGCACATTGAAATCGTAACATAGCGCCTCTAGTTTATATAGCTCGTTGGCGTCAACATCAGGGGTAATGTCCATGCTCCAGTCTGACTAGCCGATAACGGATATCATCGATCTAACTATAACCCGTAACATTTTCTTTATACTCAACCAATATGAATGGTTATGGTGTCATTTTAAAGTGTTTTTAAAGCACTTTTCATTGCTGCCAGTTGCACTGGTATTGGCAGAGTTTGAATTTTTTGTTCACATAATCTACATATTGTTTTTGCTTGATGCGTGCCAAGAATGGACATTCGGCTCCTGCAGCATTCATGGGTCAGCGATTCTTGCGGGATAATCCCGCTCTTTGACGTAGAAAAAGCTAAAGTTGAATATTTAGATTGAAATATGCCGTGATTCGAGGCAGATTATGGAGACTCTTTCTGTAAACACAGATTGACTTCCTGTATCAGGAAAAACTCATTTGACAAAGGGAGATTCTGGTAAAGGATTTAATAAAAATACTTCACCAAAACGCACCAAATCACTTACATTTTATCAAAATGTCCTGGGGGCGCATTCCTCTGGACAAACCACACCCCACCCCGCCGCACAGCTCCCCCCCCCTCCCCCGGTATGGCTTTGCCCCACCCGGGCTTGCAAGTCGCGACTGCTTGAGTAGCACCACTCTGAGGAAAAATCCTGGCTAGAACACTGGTTATCACATCACTCAATTAAATCAGTTTTTGAAAAAAGCGACTTGCCAGATTTAACAGAAATTGCTCTTGACTAGCAGAAACAACAAAAAATAACCGATCCTGACTGGATATTTTTGGTCATTGTGATCAATATTTGAGTGATTTAAACAGTTGTTTGTACATTAAACATGACAAAATAGACTTGAAGCGTAAACACCCAGGGCTTCTGCTTGAGACGCACATCTCATGGAATCAGTGTGGAATGTTTCCTTGAATAAAATTGAAGAGTACCCGTTCTGTCAGGTGCATGAGTAAAGGACGTCAAGAACACTTCTAAACACACTTTTAGTTTGGATTAGGCTTAGTTCATAGAATTCTGGGCAACAAAGAACTTGTGGATAAATGTGAGCAAACCAGTTGCATTATTGCATATTTATAATTCATAAACAATGGAATCTAAATCAGTACGTGGATTGGTGACATATACGATCTGTGCTGCGCGTTAGGGTCTGCACCCGTCGCCAATCCTGGATCAGATCGTCCCATCCCTACCTGGAAGTTAGGTTTGGATTACAGTCTGGCTAATGTCAAACATTGTTCAAGAATTTGCCTTGAAGAGCAAAACCTGGGGCTTGATTTGGATTTGAGGGTCTAATTTGGGGAGCCCAGCTTTACAGAGTATAAACAGGCAGAGCCCAGCATAATCCCGGAAATGGCTAATGAGGAAAAAAACTCTGAGCAGGGAGGGAAATGCTCAATAGTGATTGAAAAATCTCCGGACGAGCCCAGGTATTGTGGAGTTAGCTCATCCTCTGCAGGTCAGCTTACTGTAATGCAGTATTGATCTGAGTGAGGAATCTGGTGAGAGGAAACTCAGGGAAAAGGCGTCAATCAGGCTTCCTGTTGGGATACTGCACCCCGCTATCAGGCTTCCTGTTGGAATACTGCACCCCGCTATCAGGCTTCCTGTTGGAATACTGCACCCCGCTATCAGGCTTCCTGTTGGAATACTGCACCCCGCTATCAGGCTTCCTGTTGGAATACTGCACCCCGCTATCAGGCTTCCTGTTGGAATACTGCACTCCGCTATCGGGCAGTGGTGTACGTGATGTCATTGAGTCTGCCTTCCTCCTGCCTCACAGCGAGGGCAGAGTTTCCGCAGCTGATGTTCACTGATGATGTCATAGGACTTTGCGTGCTGTTGAAGATTGATGGTGACAAATTCATACGTGTTTGCGCACATTTCTCAAGGACTTCTAACAGCTGGTCTGTCAGCTAATGAAGCTAAAATTATTAGTGCTGAGATTTATAGATGTGAAAGTTTATGAGTCTCTTTAAACCACACAGCAGGTTTGCTGCAGACGCCCCCTCACATGCAGGTGCTGTGGGGGGGGCAGTTTGAGGCCTGGGGTGGAGGAGGGAACAGGAAGAGGCACGGCGAGGGCATGGGGGGCCGCAGGGCGGGACGCTGGTGAGTTAAATTTTTATTTTGAAATATTCTGTCACCTGTTTATCTGAGTGTGTGTGCGTGTGTGCTCGTGTGTGAGTGCGTGCGTGCGTGCCTGAGTGTGAGTGCATGTGTGAGTGTGTGTGCGTACATGTCTTCCTCCGTTGGGTCTGTCTAATCCCTGTATTTTTAAAATCTTTTTTTGTCTTTGTCTCTCTCTCTCTCTCATAGGGAGGACGGTGGGTGGGGTGGGGATGGAGTGCATCAGAAGAGGAGGAGATGGAGGGGGTCTTTGGAGGAGGGGCAGAAGAAGAGTGGACCCCCTCCCCCACAGAACTGCCCCCTTTTCTCCCGCTTTCCCCGGGACAGGTATCGCAATAACCACCCAAACCCCTCTGCTCTCTCGCTCCCGCATCATAATGATCCTCGGCACATACAGATTTGTCCTCAGGGTTTCCGCCAGGATTTTTTTTAGGGTATGACCATCTGCCCGGCGGGGGTCTGGGGGCATAGGCGGTGATTTTTGTTTGTGCTGGTGGATGCTCAAAACCTAAAATGATTCGCTGCTATAAAAAAAATAATAATTAATATTAATAATTATTCATAAATAAATAAGCAGTAAAACGCAACTGTTTTTGCAACGTAGGTAGAACATTACCGGCTATGACCGACATGAATGCCCAGCTCGCGCACACACACACACACACACACACACACACACACACACACACACAAATGCACCGATGATACACATCACACAGATACCACCCAATCAGTTTGAGAGGCCCATCTGAATAAAGAGCTTTGACCAAATGCACAATCCGACTTGGAAACTGGATATACTATATGCCAAGCCAGGGACCACATGCGAACGCAGAGCTTTCCATGGTGCTGGAAGTCATTGAACCATGACGTACTTTGCAGCACTCCATTAACCTACTCCATTCGTTCATTAATCACTCCCTGATATTCTGCTGTCGACGATCACCAGTGCTACCAAGTTTAGATGAGACAGATATGATTATCAATCAAAAGTTCAACAACACACACTAACAAAGTAATAAGCATAGCCACAAACATTGCATTTGTAAAAAGACTCACGTGAGCATAAATCATACAGCAAATCCTCGATCCGAAACAAATCCGACACCCCCTCATTAGCATAGTACTACAGTACACCCATCAAAACACTGTGTAACTGTAATGGTTAAGAGGCCAACATATTAACATATCAAACAAATTACCGTGTGATAGGCTATCGAACAACGTTGCCCTACATCACAGCACATGCAATAAAATACATTTGATTGATAATCAATACATAGGCCCACACAGCTACCACATGTTAAAAAACTTTTTTATTCGCTCACCGTTGATGTTACTTCTTGATAACGGAAAGTGTTGCTCCAAGTAACCATGCGCTTAATGAACGGGTTCGCGATTTCATCCAGGTCCCTAATTATAACTTCACCCTTTAGTTAGCTAGCGAGCATTCACCTGCTCAAAATGTAACTAGCAAAGTCGGCAAAAAAAGGCTTTCTAGCTTGCTAGTGACTTCACTAGCTAACAGTTACATTTGGTGCATAGTTCGCTACTCTGAGGTCTAGCCTACTTAGTTTGGCTTACCTAGCTTGCTAGATATTACTATTTTGCAACGAGTACCAATTTGCATTAATAGCCAAGTATCTTTGGCCAACGTTAGTTAGCGCAAAAACTCCGTTGCTAGCGAACGAGCTAACCAGCCTCGCTAATGTTTAAATGACTTAGCTACGCGGCTAATTCATGATTACTTGCTAACCCAACTCCAGTTAAGTAGCGAAATTATCACAATTCACTATTTTATTGGTTTATATGTACCGGAATGAGCTAGCTGAGCAGGTGAACTAGCTTGCTAGCCTAGCGTGTGAGCTAGTTTGTTGGTTTCACTTCGTCAATGTTAGCTGGCAAACTTTATTTTTGATGCCTATTAATGCCAGCGAAATAATGGCTATTCATTTATGTTCTCTTGCATTACACGCACCAAATATGACTGTTAACAAACTACCTAGCTAAGCAAGCAAACTTATGTTAGCTCGCTTGCTAGCTAAAAAGTTTGGAGCACTTCAGTTGTGCTGACGTGGATAAGCAGCATTTCTGTTTTTGCAGCGCATTTCTCCAATTGGAGGTGTTTTAGGCTCGTTGCAGTGCTTTTGCCCCTGTCAGCCACCATAAAGAATCAGTGATTCTTTATTTAAGATGGGGCATGTTCAATATCGCTGGGTCAAACGAGAACCCGCAAGGGCTTGCAACTTGAATGATTAAACTACGCTCGGTCTTGCGAGGACAAGCGAGAGCATCTACGAACAGTCTGGCTTTGCTATTCAAGATGGCGTCCAGTATTGACACAGCTTATGCAGTGGAATTTGATGCAAACCTTAGTTGGCAGCCGTGTTGGAAAACTCACAAGAACTCAGGAGTCGTTCAAAACTCAAAAACCTTTCTAATGAGTTTTGACCACGGAAGGAAAAAAGTTTTTCCTGATTTTTTTTTTTTTTTTTTTAGGAGCCTCAAATTTTCTGAGGGGACTAAATCTGTACCCAAAGTACCCTCTGGCAGAGACCCTGGTCCTGAACTGGAAATGGCCCAAATACAGAATCCTGACTGGCTTACACAGACCCTGTGTGTTTCCATGTTCCCTAGTAGACATATGCAGAGTCCAAACGTGGCCCATCATCGTCCTTCAGTTTTTTTAAAGCCCTATTCTCTTTCAAAGAGCTGAAAAACTGTCGAATGTTTTTGACTGGGTCTATCTGCTTCAGCCTTTTTGTATTTGCCTTCAAAATATGTCACAGGAGAGGAGCATGTGTATTTGTTTCTCGCCAAGTTTAATTGAGTGTGAGTCTATTAATTTACCTCTTTATATTCAGTAATTCTCTCTTGATGTGACAAGATATAGCGATGTTGTCTCGCCAAAGCAGAGAAAGCACATGTGAAGAACATAATTGTGCATGTGAGCACAGAAATGCCTTATGCTCACATTACAGGTCTACCCTAATATGCTCACAGCTTATCCTAGTCTGTCTAGCAAATCAGTATAAGGCCAGCACTGTACATATGAAGTATCCGTACATATGACATTGATTTGACGTAATATTCCCCCCAGCTTAGCGTGTGACAGTTTGGAGATGCAGCGACGCTACCCCCACCTGCCCCTTCCTGAAAACTTCCTGCACCTGCAGCTGAGCTGGGTGGAGAGCTTCCCCCCTGACCGGCCCCTCGGCCTGCCCGGGCCCTGCCCCTTTCACCTGAGCCCCGCCCATTCCGCCTCAGAGGCCGCACCTGTCCCCAATCCCAGCACTGCCTACGCTGTCAAGGTGAGCGTCACACCTGCAGTCGCTTCCCTGTCATCTGCTGCATCATAAATGACAGCTGTCGCCCTTGTTCACTCTCCGCTCCTATGAGCCATATTTCCAAGCTTAGAACAGGATGTGTTGTTGATCTCTCCTTGTTTTTGGTCCTTGTTCTCACTACCCCCTCTCTCTCTCCCTCTCTTTCTTTATCTCTCACCCTCTCCATCCCCCCTCCCCCACCAGGTGATGCTTCTCTCTGCTCCTGCCGTTGAGGAGTTGTATCGGCGATGCTGTGGTCTGTCGCAGGACCAGCAGGAGCCACCAGGTGTCGCTGTGCACCCAACTACGCTGATGAAGGTCAGCAGGCTTGCTCAGCGGGCCATGCGCTCTCCTCTGTGTGTCAGCATCTGTCCCTTTCTGTTGTCTGTGGGCCCTGATTATACAAACTTTCATCGATTTTAAGCTTAAATATTGCATATCGAGGGCTGACTGCAATAAACAGTTATGTCCAGATGTTATATATTGGACTGTTTATTGCAGTCAGCCCTCGATATCTAATATTTGGTAAAATATACTGATTTGTAAAATCGTGTTTGAGCTAAACTGCATTCAATTTTTACTTAGTTTATCACAATCAACTCATATTATTTACATATGACATTTTTATATATTAAATTATTTTGAGTTATCAGCCTATTATAAATCTGAAATCTGTAAGGAAGGTGGCTCTTTTCTGTGCCTGCACATCGTTTATGAATGAGGCCCTGGTTTCTGATACGAGGCTGTGAATTTAAGCTTACAACATTATGCATTACGGTAATGTAAGGCCTGTGATCGTATGGCAGTATGACTGGTAATTATGTCTTCCTGTTGCCATCAGCATTCCCTGAGAGTTTCCAGATCATAAGTCAGAAACGGCGTTCATTCTGCAACGCACCCTTGCGTTATTAGTGCGTTTAAAAAAAAAAAAAAAAAAAAAAAGGCAAGCTACAAAAAATACACAGCCCTGCTCCCGCTGCACGCGGAAAAATAAGCAGCCGTGCAAATTTATGATACATTTGCGCCTTAACGAAAATTCCCTGGAACAGTCATAGGATGGTGAATGCTGTATGACTGGCCATAGTGAATGTCATGTGACTACTGAGGGAGCGCCATAGACTGTATAGCATGCTGTGTGGAATTGGTACGTCCTGGTGCCTGACTGTCAGTCTCTGTGCTGGATTCCTGTCTCAAGTCTCACACAGACTTCTGTATTGCTGGCAGTATTTGCTATGATGGCTGCAATCAGTGCCTTCTGTCAGGATTGCTGTAAATTGGTTATTTTAATGAAGTGTTGTATTCAAAGCATTGTTGCTAACTTTAGTACCAACAGTGAAGAACAGGTTTCATGCAGGCCAGTTTTCTTTGGTTTATGTAGCATAAATTGACAGAACGCTGGCCAATCCCATAAACATTCAAACTTTCATATGCTACGTGTATTGACATTATAGGGCAGCATATTGATTATGATTATTCAGGGTTTCCGCTACGTGTAATTGATCGTGGCGCACCGCCACGGCAAAATAAAAGCCGCCACTCCTATGTAAAATGACTTTACATAAACTCCAAAAATCCTAAGGACAATCAGGTGTCGCCAGTTCTCCTTGGTAAGTTAAAATGAGCGCTAATAATTCTTGACCTGTTGTCAATCATTTTGCTTGATGAACACGTTTTCCAATGAATAAAAATTTGCCATCGGCAGTAAAACGCACTGCTTTCTTCTTAATGCAATGTGTGTAACAATTGAAGAAAAAATATATCGCTCACTTTGCAAAACGATAAACTACGATGTTAACTTCTGTGTTTGCTGTGAGCACATCCTGCTCTACCTAATTGTATCTTCATGATTATTTCACTCCAATTCCGGAGTCATAATCGGTTTTCATATTATATGTGAAATCCACCGTCACGCACGTGAAACTGATAAACCTCCGTGCACATAGACTTCAATTATTACATCGCCTACGTGCTGATTAATGAAAACTGGCCACACCTGATAATGCTGAGTTTTGACCCGACGCTGAAGCCCTCCGCCACAGTTTCAAAAAATCCTGGAAGAAACCCTGTTATTATTATATTAATTGGCCTGATTCAATGGATTAAATGCCTGGAATTCTTTTTGCAAGTTAAATAATCAAACTACACCAATAATACTTCATGTTTCCAATGTTGCCATCCTTGCAGTAGCAATTTTTTTTAGGTTTGGAAAAACTAGCCAATAAAGTATTTTTGGTTGGGTACAAAATATTAGTAGCTTACTTATAGCCTACTTTTGAATGAAGAGGCTAAGGTATGCCTTCAAAAGTATGATCTCTTATGCGCCTACTTTTACTGAAGGGTTAATATTTCAGTTTGAGCAACAGAATGCAGTTTCTGAAAAAAACTGTAGCGTGAATGCTCACTGTTGAAAGGCTGATGCTAAACTGGATTGCTGGCTTTTGAATGAGATGAGTAAGGTGGGAAGGGGATGAAGAATGCTAAATGTACTGTAAACTGGGATGACAAACTGCATTATTTTACTGATTGCTGACACTTCACTGCATTGCTGGCTTGAATTTGAGTCCAATTATATTAATTTGAATAATTTCAATAGGATTCAAAATGTCATTCCATGCCAAGTGGACCAGTTTTAGGAAACTTTGCACCACACGGTCTCAGAAAAATTTGAAAAAAATCATGGATGTTTGCCATGATTTCAAATGATCAAATCCCAAATCTTAAGTTCCAACTCCAATTTTTCATGGAGTAATTGGTAATTTAAGGAGGGGGTGTCTAGTCACTCACGAATGTAGCAATGACTTTTAAGCATTTTTGAAGGGATACAAATACGCTTTCCAGTGCTCCTAAATTAATGTCAATGGGTGCCCATGGGTAAAATTACCTGAAATGTATGAATCTGCTATCAGATTTGGCATATCTCATTTGAGTTTCCTGTAATAGATTGTTGAAAATTACTATTTTTACAGAACCAAAATTTTTATTTGATTTTCAGTTTTTTTTATCAAACGCATGATTTTTGTCAAATATTTCTGAGACGGTGGGGTGCAGACCCTGGTCCACTTGGCACGGAATGACCCAAAAGTTAATGATGTGCAGAATGTATTTGGGAAGAGCTGGAAAGATTGGAAAGGGATGAAGAATGCAAATACAATGTAAGCTAAAAGCTAAACTTCCTCGCCATATAGTTTAGCGTATTGCTCACTGTTGAAAGACTAACAATAAAGTGGATTGCTAAGGTTTCTCTAGGTGGTTGCAAGGATGTTCATAGGTGGTCGCTAGGGTGTACTGGATGGTTGCTAGTGTGTTTTGTGGTAGGTTTCCATTTTCCGGGGTGAATAGTGGTTGCTGGGGTGTTTTAGGTGGTTGTTGGGGTGTTTCTAAATGGTTGTGAGAGTCCCGTCCTGGGGTCTCACAGCCCTACATTAGTGTGCGAGCTCAGCAAAAGCATGACTCAGTTAATCATCAAATCTTAATCATCAGTCTGTTGGTCAGTTGAATTAGGTGTGATAATCTAGGACTGGTACAACTACAATCATACGCAATTTTTTTTCGCTAATTTTTGAGTGAAGAAACGCTGTTGAAGAGGATTTGTAGGGGTACAAAATTAAATTTTAATAACATGGAGACAATTATTAACCCTTAAAATGCTAAATTATGTTTTTATAAAATACCTGCACACTGCTCAGAATATTTCCCACATGGGACACTTCAGCACCGAATCGATCAGATAAGAATTTCTTGCTTCTCAGAGCTCAAAAAAGTAATTTTCACTATCACTTTGAAACAACGCGTGGTCAAAATTGCCGGAACAAGAATACCGTAATGATTCATTCATAGGATGACCATGCAGTTCAAAGAAATTATTACAATGCGTACTCCGGGGCCCCTAGCAACCAATCCCTAAGGTGGCTGCGTAAATACTAAAATTTGATTGGTACAGTGAAACACACCTACCCCCCAAAACGTCTTTTGCCGTGACTATCAGCTGCGGCTGGAAACTCGCTCGCAGCTATAGCTGCATCTAGCACATAAAGAGTCAATCTAACTATTGCTTTTCATGATTATCTGAAGCACAGGGGACCAAATATAAAATATTTTATTTTTATTTTTTATTCTGGCATTCACATTTTACGGATTGGACTACTTTGTGAAATAAAAATTTCCGACGAAGTAATATTAGTTTTCCGTATAGGTTTATTGCAGTTTGGTCTGTTTGGTTGGCTTATTTTGGATTGATACATCAATGATTAATAAGCTATTGTCGTGTTTTTTTTGTCAATCTATCATCTGGAACACTTATCTTTATTTTGGCCAGATGAATTTTACTGTAAAATTTCCGTAACATATTACTAAACCATATCTCCAGGCTTTTTTTCCGGATTTTGATTGAATCGTTTTTGCCCCAATGTTAAAGTCTCCGGAAACTTGTCTTGACATAGTGAGAATTCACGTATAATATCAAAGTTGGGTGTCTCATAAAGCATAAAAAACTGAGTGAAAATTAGCATTGATAACTATTAGAAAACCTAGTTCAAAAACGGCTCATTTTGCTATTCAGTCCATTTCTCAAGACGGTGTGGGCGTGGCGCATCAGTGTGTGACTGGCCACTCCCTCGATTTGAGTGACATCTCAGTGGCTCTGTGAGCGTTAGTCACAGCAATGGCGCAAGGGTCAGTCCAGCCCTACATGTTTGAGCCGTCTGACTCGAGCCGCTTGCACACTGGACGCTAAACGAATTTTTCGCACACAGATTACATTCAAAGTCAATGCGAAGGCTTGAATACACGCGTGTATTCGCGTCTTCGCATTATAGACTTTGAACGTAATCTGTCGTGCGAAAAATTCGTTTCGCGTCCAGTGTGCAAACAGCTTCAGAGTCAGACGGGTTAGCTCCTCTGCCGCCTGGAAACACCGTCCCAGCCAGTTACGGAATGGTATTTTGTAAAATCCTTTGCGGTTTTTATTATTACCGAGTTAGCGCATCTCCGCTAAAATTCAACGTTAGCAGGGATGCACCCAACGGCGGCCTTATGGTACTGTAACGTTTGCTGGTACTGTGCAATATTATTGCATCGTAATTAGCTCGCCAGTCAACCGGTTCCTCTCAGTGAAAATAATTTCCATTCAGTTATGTTTTACCCTCAAGTATGCACGTTGTGAAATCAACGCTCACTGACCAATAGAAGTACATTGTGCTTGCAGGTGTTCCTGTGGAGAATGCCAGATGATGCCATCAATGGTAGAAAATATATGCTGTCAGGCGCTTACACCGGTGTGTAGTATTAGTCCACTGTATACTTGGCTCCATTAAAAACGCACTGGTGAGACATGTACTGTACTTACTGCAAATTGAAGAATCACTTTTTATTGCTTTGTCCAGTGAGATACGAGTGGGATTATAGAAACCGTGAACGCGCCGAGCAGTTCAGTAATGACGAACATTTGCTTTTTTTCTGACGTGTACAATGATGCTGGATTTGTTCTTTTGAGTGCGTTCAATAGCCGACATAAAGCCAACCAAGAAAAAAGAAATGCTACGGCATCAGCAAAATGGCGTGGCTAACGACACGAAAGGGGGAAAAAAAGCATCATTTGCATTGTCACTGGTAAACAATTGGCTGTCTGTCCGAGAATGGAAAACAGACCCTGTCGCTCACCGACCCCGCTTGCCGCAGCCGCGAATGACAACTGTACCTCAAGGGCGCGATATCCGATCACAGCATGCACGCGACAGATCCTAGACAGCAACCCAAACTCGTGAATGTGAGATAACTCAGCAGGGGTGCACATAATTGGTGCGCTGGTGCGCATGCGCAGAAAAAATAGAAATTGCGCGGCAGAAAACTTGAAGGGAAGCTCAATTGCGTACCAGCATATTTGGCATTTTTGACTGGTTTACTTCGGCTACTGAAATAGGATTTTTCTCCATACATCTCTGGTAAGACAGAAGACATTATGACAAGTGTGTTCATTAATTATTAGCTTTAAAAGTTTACTCAGCTTTCACCCAAATTAGCAAAACGTCAAATCCATCAAAGCAGGGGAAAATCGGCATGGTCCGCGATCGTTTATTTTCTGCCCGAATGCGGTTTCCGTGCAGAGCTGCCTGAACTTTGACTTGTCCCAGAAAACTCGCTTCTTTGTCGGCTTTTGTTGCGGTATTCCTAAGTACTATTTGAATGTGGAGTAGCCGAACTGCCTTTATATCCTCATCTTTTAAGTTTTAAGATCTGCGACATTATCCGTTTCATGAACGGTTGTAAGCATCTGATGGTCGTTTTCAAGGTGTAGGCTTATAATTTACACAAAATACTGGTCAGACACTGTTAAAAACTAAATAGACGTGATCTTTAATATTTCTATTTAGATTCTGTGAAATTTTATCGATCAGAAACTTTTTTTGACCGACCGGTTCCGGAGGCAACTGGACCACAACTTGGCCCAAATCCAGAAACCTCCATTATGTTCATGGGCAATTTAATGCGACAAAAATCGCGAGGAGCTAGCTAGATAATGCTTTGAAAATACCTTCTACGATCGACAATGTCATAGAAGACATCAAAGCACACCACATATTAAATTCTGAAAATCTCCGCAATGGTACAAGCGAAGTACTTAATTTTTTGCTTAGATTTTATGTCGTTGCCCCATTTCAACGAGAGCACCGATGCATGCAAATCCCTTTCAGAAGCTTCGTAATCCTACCTTAAACTCCGTGCCTTATTGGAAAATTTCTATAAGAAATATCTACATTTTTTACGTATTACATTTCCAATACTGAAAAAAAAAAAACTATTCTTATCCATTAACAATCCACTGTTCCTTGGATTGCGTCCGTGAACCAAAAAGCTGTTTGTTTTAAAGTTGTGTGTTCTTGACTTGAGAGCCATCAGAGGCTGTTTTGACTGGCAACCATGCTTGTTTAAAGCTCTGCAGTGGGTTTCCGATAATGTTGGATCTCAGGATTAACGAGCGTGGCACAGAGATTCTTAAAAACGAACATTCTCTCATGTTCGCACATTCTCCTTACGTGGGTTTCCCAAACACAGTCGTTAGACGGGCCTAAAGAGGAATTTTGGGAGAGTTTCTTGAGTCCTCGCTAAAGCATTAGTTGTTAATAAATCGATGCTATGAGATTGAACGTCCCTCGTTTTAACCAATCAACACTGAAATACAATATTTTAAAAACACATTGTCATCATCATTAGTATATGACTAAATTGATTCAGTGTCTTTTTAATTAAATTAGCTTACAGAAATATTACAACGAAAGATCACAAGAATAGAAATAATTAAGAAAAGGTTTAATAATGACGTAAAACTCATTTAACCTTTGTCTGCTCAGTTCATTGTTCAGTTAAACAATCCAGAGCCTGATTGCTCCAATAAATTGGCATGCGGCAACACGGTGTCTGACAATCGGTCATGTAGGGGAAAAGGCCACGAAAGTTAGCATTCACAAAGGATGAAATCGAACATAAGAAAGATTTACTGTTTTCTAAGTAAAAGTAAATATACATTAAGAAATATTTAAATTTTTTTGTTTTGCTCAACTTCCTCGTTTGTGGGCTGATTTGCATCGAAAACGCATGCGTATTGAGTGCTCTGCAGGAAAGGACGGCTGCGATGATGACACCTTGTAGGATGGGCGCTGCGTAAAGAGTGAGCACCAGGGAGCATCTCCAGGTGCTCCCTTGAGAACCACACCAAAAAAGTTATGTGCACCCCTGGAGATAAGGGTCTTATGCTGCGTTCATACCGCTATGCTGAATATGGTGAAATTACCAGTTACCGGTTGCGAAAAGGACACGTATGGAGAGCGTTCATTTGCTGCCAGTCTGTCACGGGCGACATCAAGGGCGATAATAAAGGTATCAAAATATTAAGTTAACTTCCCAATGACAAAACGACAGAAACATCGTGATATGGAAATACAACAAACTCTGGGACATAAAGGTTCATAATAAGTTGCTCCTTTTAATATTTGATAAAACAAACATGAAAATAAACGTACTTTTCTGTTTTGCTCTCAATGTATTAGTCTGGCCTCATTTTGCTCACGAGTGGTGAAGATTGATCTGCTGAATTAATCATCAGTTCACTGCTTGTGATCACAGGTTGTAATGTGATTTGAACGCAAGTCACCGCTTGTGTTCTGAGAAACGCCATTTTTACAAGCTAGTTTGAACGCAGCATAAGACATTCGAGCCAGAGCGAAAGTACCATTCCACGCTAAGTGAGAAACGCATGCGAGCACACGTCCCGTTCAGAAAATCATTTGCTGGTGCGTTTTGAATGGAGCTAATACAAACATACATGATAGGGGAAATAGCGAGGGACAGACAAATACGCGGACAGATGGATGGACAGATAGGTAAATGGAACCAAATGTAGTTGGGTAATCAATCGCAAGACAGAGTTCTTCGGTACGATGTTTCTCGGGCTCAAAAGAAGCTAACCTGGGCAGAGCAGAGAGCATTTATCATTTCAGTTAGGGGTGGTACAAATGATGGAGTCTTTTTTCATTGGTTTGGCTTATTACGTAATAACCCACTTAGAAAACCACGCCCAGTTGAACCGCAGTAAGAGGATAGGTGCTAAAAATTAAATGACAAAATCTCGGATTTGAATTGGACATAATTTCTAATATTTTAGTATGTTTACTATTACATACAACCCCAAATAATGTAGTTCAAAGGTTTTTGTGAAATTGGGTTTTCAGAGGCTTTAAAAGATCGGACTTAGAAATTTCAAAAAAAATTTTCTCAAAAACGGTTGGACAACCCTTTTTCCAAATTGGGCAATCAGCTCCCCTTGGAACCCTCAATGTACAGTGCGAGCGCCAGTTTGATTGAATCTACAGCTGTGGGTCTAGTAGTAGGGAGTTTGGGATGTGTTGTACATGCTGTGTGTGTGTGTGTGTGTGTGCGTGTGCGGTGGGGGGGGTTCACGGTGATTTGCTCGCGTGTGCGTGAGTTTGTGTGCATATTATGTGCTGGTTTTTGCTCTTATTTGATTGGCAGTTCCTGTTGGCTGAAAATGGGTCCGAGCTGCAGCTGTTGGGGGGGCGCTGGTGTTCTCAGGAGGATGGGCCGAACCCGGCCAAGGATCCGCTGGTTCTGATCCGCACTGCCGTGCGCTGCGTCAGGGAGCAAACTGGCCTGGAGCTTGGACAGTGCTCACAGTGGTTAGTTGAGTGCGTGAGAGAGTGCGTGAGTGAGTGAATGCGTGAGTGCGTGAGTGAGTGAGTGCCTGCGTGCGTGAGTGAGTGAGTGCATGCGTGAGTGAGTGCGTAAGCGAGTGAGTGAGTAAATGCGTGAGTGAGTGCCTGCGTGCGTGAGTGAGTGAGTGCGCGAGTGCATGCGTGAGTGAGTGAGTGAGTGGAAGAGAAGGAGAGATGAGAATTTGTTTGTGTTGTTACGGCCTCAGTCCAGGGTTGATCTATTCATATAAACTTGCTGCGGGTGAGAATCCCCTCTCCCTTCCCAGAAAAGCATAAATACTCAGTACGTGCAAAAAGGATTGACAGTGTTTATTGCAGTGCTTGCAAACCATTTCTTATCGATGAGCGGAAAGGCCCCAGAGCGGGCCACGCTGAAACGACAAATAAAAGATCTAAGAAAATGAAACGAAATATCTAACCTAATCGAAACATCAAATTACTACACTACCGTAAGGTGGTAACTACCCATCATTTTCATGAAAAAGTCACAATTTAAGAACATTTTTTTTAATCCTCACAGGCTACCATACTGAATACACTTTCAAGTCGGCTAATTAGTATTTTGATTAATAAGTCAATTTTTGCCGAGAAAAAGGTTTTTAAAATTGTTTATATCCTGCAAAAGGTTTGTTTACATCCTCATTATATATTCAAACAGTCATAAACTTCCCTCAGAAACAACAGAATTCTCACTAAAGATTAACTTTTTCTGGAGTGTTTGCATAGTCGCACACAGAATCAGAATGAGGTGATAAATCAGCTGTACTGGATTCGATGTCCTAAAGGAGTTTACATAGGGAAGGATGTGCTGGGGTTCAGAGTGTATAACTCAATAATCAACTATAATAGTGGACTAAAAGCCCACAGTGATGTTCTAAAGCACACAGGACTTGATCCTGGGTCATCTGTTTGGCAACGTTAAAAGAAATCGATGGCAATAGGCAATACTAGGCTGAGCATAAAGTCTCTGAAAAGGAATCCAGGAGGAGAAAATATCTCAGATGGAAAAAGAAGGGCAGACAGGACTGGCTTCAAGAAAAGGAAGGAACACTGTACGAGTCTGGGGCATTTTGAGAACAAATCGTTGCCTGTTGAGAGCTGTTTGTGGGTAAGAAAGTGATGCACAAATTTCCTATGCGTTTTTCATTCAAACTTGGTTTTATGACTTCAAACAGTAATGCTGCCAAAAGTATTAGTCCCACTCACTTGAACTTTGGACTGAAGCTAGTATTTATGGAGTTTAATGCAACCTACCAAAGTGAACTCTCAACTATCAAAACTGAGGTAGCTGTTGCCATGGATACCCCTCAAAACACTGAATGTGAAGGTCTAAATTTAAAGACTCTTTGTAAAAATATTTCCTGTTGACTGAGATTCTAGATTTTGGTAGGTTGCATGAAGGAAATGGTCTTGTTTTGTTTGGAAAAAATCCAAATCAATAAACAGTATCAATTACCTATGGAGTATTTATTGTTTAAAGGTTTTGTTTATACAACGGCGGCCATCTTGAATTCTCATTGTCATGGTAACCAAAATGACCAAAATTGGGGTCAAATGTAATCTTTCACTCCCAACAACCATCTGACATGTTGGAATGAAAAAAAATCATTGGGGTGGTTACCACCTTAACATAACCAGGAGAAAAAGAATCGATGAAAAACTGCACCCACTCCCTTTAGCTCTTACGACAAATACACAACGTATAAATAATCGCTGCGATTGCAACAAGTTTCTACTGTTTCCGCTGCACCAAATATACATGGAGAGTAACACCGAGCTTATCAACGTGCCAAATAAATCAGTCTCAATATACACAGAAGCATCGACAATTGTGTTCTGGGGGACAAGAAAAGAAAGTCAGTCTTCAAACTGCTTGTGCGGATTTTTACGACGTCGGGTTCCAGCAGGTCCAATCACTCAGAGCAAACCGCAGAAGGCACCAAAACGGCATACGCCTCCAAATATGTACCCAGACGTAACAGTGCGCGCGTGCGTGTGACAGGAGTCAAAACTGAATTAAGTGTTTATTTTGAAAAATGAAATTCGTGTGCTAGAATCAAGTAATGTGATGTTGTTTTTCAGTGTAATACAGATCAAGGACAAGTTGCTCATCACTGCGTTCAGATCTAATTTTCATTTAACATATCCCACTAAAATTTTCTGACTTGGGGGAGTATGAGCCTAAGAATGAAAAAGATTGTTTTCCGGTATGAACTTTCACTTGTCTTCATTTGTCTAGTTTAAGGGACCAAATTGGATATTTGGCTGCTCTGCTGATCCATGGCCTGGTGTCCGTTATTCCATCATTTAAATTTCGTTAACAAGTTGAAGGTCAAAATTTAATTTAAATTGTGGAATTTGCATGTGCTGTTAATCCTCAACATGAAGTTTAATGAGGTGATAATAAACAAGATGGTTAGAGCAAGCCGTCTTTATCCTGAAAAAGGCTCATAAGAGAAACAGCAAAAACATTAAATCCACATTAGTTATTTGGTTAAAGTGAAGAATGTACTAGTGAGCTCAGGTACATCATAATGCTCGGAAGACCATACATAATAACTGTGGAGGATGACAGAAAAATTCATCCCTGGTGAAGAACAGCCCATTTCATAACCATTAGCCAATCAATAGCATTTTCCTGGAGATCAGCATATCTGTGTTAATATCAACAAATGAGAAGACTGCACCAGGATAAATGCAGAGGGTTTACCACAAGATGTAGCCTGTTGGAAAGCCTCATAAGCTGGAAGTTGGCCAAAAAATCTGAAAAAGCCTGTTCAGGTCTGGAACAACATTCTGTGGACAGATGCACAAAGATGAACTCTAACCAGAATGTTGGGCGCGGAGCCATGGGTAAGAGACAAATGAATGGCTGTTTTAACCTGTTTTTATGCCCATTTTGTGCTCTACTGTGGTCTGTGTTAGGGAGTGTTTAGGCCTTAATGCCCGGTAGCTCAGCTGGGGTGAGTGAGGCAATCTCTCTCTCTCTCTTGCTCGCTCTCTCTCTCTCTCTCTCTCTCTCTCTCTCTCTCTCAGGTGTAAGATGGCGGAGGTGCGGTACCTGTGTGGGGGTGAGGTGGAGACAGTGGTGTTTTTCCTGCCTGATGTATGGCGCACCATCCCGTCTGAGCAAGAGTGGACAGAGCTTCGAGCCAAGGCACGAGACGAGAAAGAGGTACTGCGTCTCCGTGTGAGTTTGTGAGCATTTGGGAGTGATCAAGTTTGCGTGAATAGCCTGTAGCCTGCCCAGTGGGTAGATCGGTGACTGTGGTTCCAGTGCATCCACAATGAAAAGAATGCAGCTGTTTGGGTCCTGAACCTCTCATTATTGCCTGGAGCTTTTTCTAACGAACTTGTAAGCGGCATTGGAGGAAGGTGAGATTTCTGTAATGTAATGTGATATGTTAGTGTGCATGCGT
The DNA here is from genome assembly GCA_029692085.1 of Gymnothorax javanicus. NCBI lineage: Eukaryota > Metazoa > Chordata > Actinopteri > Anguilliformes > Muraenidae > Gymnothorax > Gymnothorax javanicus. The sequence goes on along the minus strand of CM056194.1, from coordinate 105,972,284 downwards.
TGGACAGATGTTCATTAGTTGTTTAAAAATGACGTGAGGCGGTGTTACGGTCTCTCCTGCTGTTGAAGGACGGATCCCCGGCCCTCCCAGAGCTACCGTCCCTGGTGGCGCATCCTCCTCCCAAGGCCAGCCTGTCCTGCGTCCCCCTCTCCTCTCTGCTGGAGCCCAGAAACTCTCAGTCCCAGGATGCCTTCGAGGTAAACCATCTTCAGCCGCACCCACAACAGGGACAATCAAATTTCTGTCCTCCAAGGTTCAGAAATGCTGCTTCCCCAACCCGCCTTTGCCTGGAATTTAGGTATGAGACACTCTGGCCAATTATTAGCTGTAGTTAAGAGTGACTTTTTCTAAGATCAGCCCAAGGGTGCCAACTCACCATCTCCAAATCTCTTCATACTTCATGATTATTGAGTTTGGGGCTGGGAATAGGGAAATCAGTCATGACCTCGGTAATTAAACCCGCCCCTGCCGAGCAGGCCACGCCCACTTTTTTTTTTTTTTTTGCCGTATTGAGCAGTAACAAATTCGACTGCTTCAAATTTCAACCTACATGGAGGTCCCAAGTTTTTAGGTTGCCGGCCGTAGGCCAGTAACCTATTGTCGTCACTTTGCGTCCGACGGCGTCGTCCGTTTAAAGCCATATCTCAAAAACGCTCTGATGAATTTTTTTTTTAAATTTGGGGATATGATCAAATGGGTCATCAAGTTAATGCCCGAGCAAAAATTTTTTTGATTGAATAGTTCGTTTAGACTTGGCTGCCATTTTTATGTCGAAAGTAGCCATTTTTGGCACTTGGGTGCAATTTTCTCAAAAACTGTCGGATGAATTTTTTTTTAATCGCAGCAATGGAATCAGTATTATGACCTGCTTCAACAGTGTAAACAGCGGTTTGATTGAATTGCTCCTTCATAGCGCCACCTAGGCAACGTGTCTGGACTTAGTCATTTTTCGGGGTGTTTTGGCACAAAAAGTGCTGTAACTTGCTTATTATTGCATTTATGGTTTAGGTATGCACTGAGCATATGCAGCGTATCATGCTTGCTGAGCGTTGTCGGTTGGTCGAATTTGACCTTGAGCCGAAAGGTGAAGGCCAAGTGGCAAAAATGTGCTATAACTCTCTTAATATAGCATTTAGAGCTTAGGTATGTATGAGGCACTTATAGGGAATCGGGTGTGCCGAACATTATGAGTCAGTCACATTTGACCTTGGGCCTCAAAGCCAAGGTCAAATGGCAAAAATGTGCTATAACTCTCCTAATATAGCATTTAGAGCTTAGGTATGTATGAGGCACCTTTCGGGAATCAGGTATGCCGAACATTGAGTCAGTCACATTTGACCTTGGGCCTCAAGGTCAAGGTCAAATGGCAAAAATGTGCTGTAACTTGCTTAAAATGACATGTAGAGCTTACATATGTATGATGCACGTAAAGGGAATCATGTATGCCAAACATTCTCGTTTAGTCGAATATGACCTTGAGCCTCAAGGTGAAGGTCACATGGGGCAAAATGTGTTATAACAGCTTGATGTGGCATTTAGAGCTTAGGTATGTGTGAGGCGCACCTATAGGGAATCATGTAAGCCAAGCATTCTCGGCAAGTTGAATATGACATTGGGCGTCAAGGTCAAATGGCCAGGGGTGTAAAGTCCGGGTTCAGAAAGTGAACATCCTCCCCAGAAGTTTATTCCAACCACCTGGATTTACTTTGAACAGGAGATGGAGCCAATATGAGTGATCAGCTCATTCTATGGGAGGGAGAAAAACTTGGCAGGACTTTTACTTTCTGACCCCTGGATTTTACACCTCTGCAAATGGCAAAAGTGTGCTGTAACTCGCTGAATATGGCAATTCAGTCCAGTGATCAGATTAGGCGGATTCGCATCGCAAAATGCGAATCAAATTTCAGCAGTTTTGACAAAATGCTAATCGTCATAACAATCCCTTCGCAAAAAATGCGATTCAAAAAATCCTAATGATATTTCATTGATCCCGACTCACTGTCCTGCGAACTTCCGAGTTCCCAAGCCACATTGCAACAGGAGAAGTTTTTGCGACTTCACTTGGCTGGAAAATTTTATTTGCATACCAACCAATCAGCTTCTGGGAAGCGCATGCATGCGCTAGGGCGGCTTTCTGGTATCGTCATAATGTCTCGACTGCAGTGAGAGCCATAGCGTATTAAATTAAGTTGCTCTTTGGATATAGCCACCTTGTTCGCTAGTAAGCTAACTAACGTTAACTAAAGAAAATCTTCGTAAATGATTATCATATTAAGGCGATATGATTTGTTTCTTGCCCCAATTTGACTAACTTTACCAGCTGTCATAGGCATGTACTTATCTGAGGTTTCGCGGCAGTTTCGTCTGACCGAACTGAACTTTCACATTTTTGGGACGTTAAGCTAATTTGATAGCTAGTTCAAAAGCAATTGCTTTGGTACAGCTTGCTGGCTAGTGAACCTATGGTAACTATGATACCTATTGGAGAAGTTTTTATAGCTCTGATGTGTCACTTTCAACGCCATCGCACGCAGAGGATCTCTTTCAACATTGATGACCCGCTTATTTTACCTAAAGAGCAAACAGACAGTTCGGGCCTGAGACGTGTTATTTCATGGCTAGTTTTAGTGGTATTATCTTGTTATGCTTGCAATCGCGTAGAACGTTACTCTTCAGATTATAAAGCAAGCAATCTTCCTACCTAGCTGATGCTAGTTAAGGGGAATCTTTGTCATCATTGCTATACTAAAGCAATGTGATTTTTATTTTGCCCTTCTGGAAAAATATTGCGTGTCTGACCTCCAGTTTTTTCGGCATTAACTCTGAATTGTCTTGACTGGATGTACGCTTAACATTTTTACACACCCGATTGTTCCTCGAGCCACCCGAACATCACGGTAAGCCGATCAAAGTCATCAAAACTTCTCTCATTGCCATGTGGGTTTAGGGAATTGCAAGTTCGCCGGCCTCTCCCGAAACATGGAGAATGATCTCTAATCATTCAAATACATGATGTTGTGATGTCAAAATGTGACTGAGTAGGAGAGTGCCTTGTATGATGGGAATGACTCATTTCACATATCTGATTAGGTGCTACATCATATGCTACAGTAATGTATAGATAAGACAGCTGTACTGCAGGTTACAAGTAGTTTACAGATATTTCACTGGGAAACGGAAGTGTGCTGTATTAAATGAAGATAGGGTGGTTCAGGGTAAAATATATGCCTTTTGGAAATTATTTGTTTTGCTTTCAGAGTGGAGTGGTATTTCTCTTTGTAATCTGTCATCAGGAAAGAATAAAAAAAGCCCTTTTGTCATTTTAAATCTGATTTACTGTTTTTTTTTCATTTTTGCTAATCATTATTCAAATGTGCTAAACAATTGCTAATCAATTGATATAATGATTAGCAAAAAATGCTAATCAATTTTTTTTCCTTAATCTGATCACTGCAGTCAGTCAAATTTGACGTTGGGCCTCAAGGTCAAGGTTATATGACAAAAATGGCCCATATTTGTTTAATATTGTTTGTAGAGCTTAGGTATGTATTGGGCACTAATAGCAAATCATGTATGCTGGTTGTTTTCGACATATTGGATTTGACCTTGGGCAACAAGGTCCAGGTAATGACAAAAACAGCCTGAAAGTCCTTTAATATTGGCTTTAGATCTTCGGTATGTATTGGATACTAATGACAAATTATGTATGCTGATCAAACACACCATATTGGATTTGACTTTGGTCTTCAAGGTCAAGGTCATGTGACAAAATCAATCTATTTATTTCCTTGTTTAATAATGTCTTTAGAAATTAGTATGTATTAGGCACTAACCCATTTATAATTAAAATTTTAGCGGGCATTGTAACCGCATGGTCGACCTTTTTTCACGATCAATTGCGGAAATAAAAACTGGTCAGAATCCATTTTTGGATGTTTGTTCCTATTAGCATCATGGAATAGAAAGAATAATACCGATTAGACCCACTCGGTGGCAGTGTTGTGTAAAAAAAATTATTGTCTGAAAGCAGACCAAGAACCAGAAGTGAATTGGGAAGGTGGCGCACTTCACAAATTGACAGCAGATGACCGTAAAAGTCCAGGTGAGAAATAAATCTAATCGGATTTCATGATCTAGACTTCTTAAAGATTATATTTTTGCTAAATGGCAGAAACATGACAAAAAAATGTTGCTGTCTGTCACTCATAAAAAAGTGTGACTGTTCTGTCGAGTTGCCAAATAATGGTAACTACAACGTAAAACCCCTTTCTCACTGAGCTGCATTGGCCCGCGGAAGTGTGCGGATGAAACGGTTCTCTTGTTTCGCAGAGAAGCGCATAAACACCGTGAATTGATTCGCAGTGGTACGAGACCATTCGCCATCACCGCTGACAGGTGTAATTTTTTCGTGGATGTCCGAGCTGGAGCCTTTTAACGCCAGTATCGTGTAGACGTGTTGCTTTCGCAAGAATTCGTGTTGGCTTCCTGCTGAATCCGCGGACTGATGCTAGTTACTTTTCTCCTGTTGGGGCTATAACTGCCGGCAACCTTCAGGGCCCTCTGCACTCTAGTTTTCAATTATTCTTGAAACTAGAGTTGGTGGACTGCAACCTGAAATGAAAAAAATCCTAGGACCTCCATGTAGGTTGACGCTAGCGCCACCTGAAGTCATAAGCGATGCCATTTCCAACACATGGAAATTGGGTCCTAGTTCCATCCTACATAAAGATCCCAAACAAATTCCAACTGTTTTCCAATTTTTGCATGCCAAACATCAATAATCAGCAGTAAAGGTTCTGGGACCTTTGTGCAGGAGGGAGAATAAGGAACCAAAAGATGGGCGTGGTCACCCAACTTCGAGCCACGCTCACTAAAACCTACATGGCCACATAGGTGGACCATCACCAGTGTCTGCTACATCCACATATGAACTTTCAATTTTGCCAATAAAAAATCTTGGGACCTTTTCATTCCATGTAGATATTAACCCTTTTATTTGTCATATTTGAGTATTTCATCAGCATCTCTATACATTATGTACATGTACATGTATCTTTCAAGCCAAGTTCAATTTCATACTTCTCTTTTTAAATTGGAGTTCAATCATCCTCAAAAGGCCATTTTAGCTCTAATAAATTTTGACATTAACCCTTTCTTTTTGGACATTTCGTAGAAAATCTGGGCTCACATCTGGGCTTCTGCCTCACAAGGTTTTTCAGCTGTATCTTTTGGCCCACATCCTGTTTCACACTCTTATCAGGTGTCGAGTCAATAGGCTATTCTTAATCTTCCTTTAGGTGTTGTAAACAGGAATGACCTACATAGCCTGGCTTAAATCCATCAGCACTGGTCTCTTTTACGCATAATCACTTGTTTAGGCGAGCAGGGGCCTGCTGTTCATGGCAGTACACATCATAACTGTTACATGATTTGGATAAAGAAGAAACTACATGGTATGTAACTCTCGTTCCAAGTGCTTTTTGCCAATTTTATGATGATTGTTAACTTTTGCATGCATGGTACAATGCACATTTCGATTTCAAGTTTCTCTTTCACCAGACAGAGGGCTGCATATATTCGAAATACTTTGTTGACACGTGAGTTGAAATGCTAACCTTCTGAAACTACTGTTCTCATTAGTCTTCAAAAGATGGCCCACAATAATTAATTTTTTGTGGTGCAGCGAAAATTGTTTTGACATTCATCACCTCTGTCTTGTGCAGATTTAACACATAGTTCCTGTTCAAATCCTTGTAAAGAAATCTACACCAGGATTTATATCTAAGGCATCACTTAGTGCAGTGGTTCTCAAACTCAGTACTTGCGCCCCACTGTGTATGCTGGTTTTTGTTCTTGCCACAACTGCAGTTTTAGGAATTTAACAAGCTGTTGATTTGTCTTATTTAGGTGCGGTTATCTTTAGAGCAGTTATTTATCCTCTTAAGCCACATCTGAAAAACCTATAATTGCCATGAAGAATAAAAAATTCATATCCACATTGAGATATAATAGGAACTTGTATAAGTGCAGAGGAAAACAATTTAACTGAACATTTAATCAACATAAAAATCAATACGTACCTCATTGGTGAAACTGTCAACATATGGCTGCAAAACCAACAATTTATTAGTCAAACAATAAAGTCACACCTGTTTTGTGTCATGTTTATTTTATTAAGTTCAGGCAAATTATTTTGAAAGAAAGCAAAAACACCTGCGTTCGGTAACCTAATATGGAGCTTACTGATTTTCTCAGTCTAATTCGATCTGTTCAGAAATGTTTTTCCCTGAAAATCATCACGATATAGAAAAATAAGCACAAAATGTTCAAGGGTTTTTATTCTTCATGGCACATTGGATGTCCCGGAAGTATCAACTAAGTTATCCTGACAAAAGAATTTTTTATTGTGAATCAAACTTGCATTGAAATAAACAGGAATGTATTTTCTATGTACATAATGTACACAATTTGTATGTACACAGATACTGATGAAATACTCAAATATGACAAATAAAAGGGTTAATATCTGCATGGAATGAAAAGGTCCCAAGCTTTTTTTTTTTGGCAAAATTGAAAGTTCATAAGTGGATGTAGCAGATACTGGTGAAGGTCCACCTGGGTGGCCATGTAGGTTTTAGTGGGCGTGGCTCAAAGTTGGGTGACCACGCCCATCTACCCCACTTCTGGTCCTTTATTCTCCTTCCTGCACAAAGGTCCCAAAACTTCTAAAGCTGATTATTGATGTTTGGCATGCAAAGATTGGAAAACAGTTGTAATTTGGTTGTAGGTTGGAAGTAGGACCCAATTTCCATGTCAGAAATGGCATTGCTTATGACTTCAGGTGGCGCTAATGTCAACCTACACGGAGGTCGCAGGATTTTTTTCACATCAAGTTGCAGTCCACCAACTCTAGTTTCAAGACTAATCGATAAAAACTTGGGACCTCCATGTAGGTTGAAATTTGAAGCAGTCAAATTTGTTACCGCTCATTACGGCATAGAAAAGTGGGCGTGGCCTGCTCAGCAGGGGAGGGGTGAATTACCAAGGTCATTACTGATTTTGCTATTCCCAGCCCCAAACTCAATAATTATGAAGTATGAAGAGATTTGGAGATGGCGAGTTGGCCACTTCTGCCAGTACTGGGCTGATCTTAGAAAAAGGCACTCTTAATTACTCGGGACGAAGGCCAGTCAGGGCTGGATGTGGATTTTAGGAATCCTTAGATGCCTTTGTTTTCATTTCCTGCCTCTCTCAGATTTTGGCTAAAGATTTTCTGTTTTTCAAAATATAATTTACTGCTAACCTAATAGTCCGATGCCCTCTCTCCCTCTTGGACCTTCATTGATGGTGAACTCTCCCTCTGCCCCTGTCAGGTTGGGTTGAGTGCAGAGTTGTTTAGCGAGATGCTCCAGAGGGATTTTGGGCTGCAGATTTACCGCAGTCTCTGCCGGCTGGCCCCCCACGGCCTCCCCACCAGGACAGAGGAGAGGGAGGACAGCGCCTCCTCCACGGTACTGACATCACCCACCTCGCCCCGTGTTAGAGCAGCACCCGCACAAGCACGCTCCCTCACACTCGCTCTCATCACCCGTCTCGCCCCGTGACAGAGCGGCCCCCACAAACGCACGCTCCCTCACACTCGCTCTGATCACCCACCTCGCCCCCATGACAGGCGGCACCCGCACACGCCGCCCCCACACTCTCGCTCTCATCACCCACCTCGCCTCGTGACAGAGCGGCCCCCACAAACGCACGCTCCCTCACACTCGCTCTGATCACCCACCTCGCCCCATGACAGAGCGGCACCCGCACACGCACGCTCCCTCACACTCGCTCTCATCACCCACCTCGCCTCGTGACAGAGCGGCCCCCACAAACGCACCCTCCCTCACACTCGCTCTGTCACCCACCTCGCCCCATGACAGAGCGGCACCCGCACACGCACGCTCCCTCACACTCGCTCTCATCACCCGCCTCGCCCCGTAACAGAGCGGCACACACGCGCTCCCTCACACTCGCTCTCATCACCCACCTTGCCCCGTGACAGAGCGGCACCCGCACACGCACGCTCCCTCACACTCGCTCTCATCACCCACCTCACCCCGTGACAGAGCGGCCCCCACACACGCACGCTCCCTCACACTCGCTCTCATCACCCACCTCGCCCCGTGACAGAGCGGCACCCTCACACGCACGCTCCCTCACACTCGCTCTCATCACCCACCTCGCCCCGTGACAGAGCGGCACCCTCACACGCACGCTCCCTCACATTCGCTCTCATCACCCACCTCGCCTCGTGACAGAGCGGCCCCCGCAAACGCACGCTCCCTCACACTCGCTCTCATCACCGACCTCGCCCCGTGACAGAGCGGCCCCCGCAAACGCACGCTCCCTCACACTCTCATCGCCCACCTCGCCCCGTGACAGAACGGCACCCGCTCATGCACGCTCCCTCACACTCGCTCTCATCACCCGCCTCGCCCCGTGACAGAGCGGCACACGCACGCTCCCTCACACTCTCATCGCCCACCTCGCCCCGTGACAGAACGGCACTCGCACATGCACGCTCCCTCACACTCGCTCTCATCACCCACCTCTCCCCGTGACAGAGCGGCCCCCACACACGCATGCTCCCTCACACTCGCTCTCATCACCCATCTCGCCCCGTGACAGAGCGGCACCCTCACACGCACGCTCCCTCACACTCGCTCTCATCACCCACCTCTCCCCGTGACAGAGCGGCCCCCCACACACGCATGCTCCCTCACACTCGCTCTCATCACCCACCTCGCCCCGTGACAGAGCGGCACCCTCACACGCACGCTCCCTCACACTCGCTCTCATCACCCACCTCGCCCTGTGACAGAGTGGCCCCCACACAAGCACGCTCCCTCACACTCGCTCTCATCACCCACCACGCCTTGTGACAGAGCGGCCCCCACAAACGCACGCTCCCTCACACTCGCTCTGATCACCCACCTCGCCCCGTGACAGAGTGGCACCCGCACACGTATGCTCCCTCACACTCACTCTCATCACCCACTTCGCCCCGTGACAGAGTGGCACCCTCACACACACGCTCCCTCACACTCGCTCTCATCACCCACCTCACCCCGTGACAGAGCGGCACCTGCACACGCACGCTCCCTCACACTCGCTCTCATCACCCACCGCTCCCCGTGACAGCACCCTCCCCCACACCTCACAGCTCCTCACACTGACTCTCATCACCCACCTCGCCCTGTGACAGAGTGGCCCCCACACAAGCACGCTCCCTCACACTCGCTCTGATCACCCACCTCGCCGCGTGACAGAGCGGCACCCGCACATGCACGCTCCCTCACACTCTCATCACCCACCTCGCCCCGTGACAGAATGGCACCCGCACATGCACGCTCCCTCACACTCACTCTCATCACCCACTTCGCCCCGTGACAGAGTGGCACCCGCACACATGCATCACTCCCTCACACTCACCTCATCACCCACCCGCCCCATGACAGAGTGGCTCCCTCACACTCGCTCTCATCACCCACCTCACCCCGTGACAGGGCGGCCCCCACACACACGCACGCTCCCCTCACACTCGCTCTCATCATCACCCGCCTCGCCCGTGACAGAGCACACCCACCCACAGCACTCCCTCACACTCTCATCACCCACCTCGCCCCGTGACAGAACGGCACCTGCACATGCACGCTCCCTCACGCTCGCTCTCATCACCCACCTCGCCCCGTGACAGAGTGGCACCCGCACACGCACGCTCCCTCACACTCACTCTCATCACCCACCTCACCCCGTGACAGAGTGGCACCCTCACACACGCACGCTCCCTCACACTCGCTCTCATCACCCACCTCGCCCCGTGACAGAGTGGCACCCGCACACGCACGCTCCCTCACACTCGCGCTCATCACCCACCTCGCCCCGTGACAGAGCGGCACCCTCACACGCACGCTCCCTCACACTCGCGCTCATCACCCACCTCGCCCCGTGACAGAGCGGCACCCGCACACGCACGCTCCCTCACACTCGCTCTCATCACCCACCCCTGTGACAGAGTGACAGAGCGGCACCCCCACCTCACACAAGCCCCCCACAAAGCACGCTCCCCTCACTCGCTCTCATCACCCACCTCGCCCCCGTGACAGAGTGGCACCCCCTCCCTCACACTCGCTCTCATCACCCACTGACCCCCACACACTTGCTCTCATCACCCCTCCTCACCCACTTCGCCCGTGACAGAGCTCCCTCCCCCCATCACCCACCTCACTCCCTCACACTCGCTCTCATCACCCACCTCGCCCCGTGACAGAGCGGCACCTGCACATGCACGCTCCCTCACACTCGCTCTCATCACCCACCTCGCCCCGATGACAGAGTGGCACCCGCACACGTATGCTCCCTCACACTCACCCTCATCACCCACTTCGCCCCGTGACAGAGTGGCTCCCTCACACTCGCTCTCATCACCCACCTCACCCCGTGACAGGGCGGCCCCCACACACGCACGCTCCCTCACACTCGCTCTCATCACCCACCTCACCCCGTGACAGAGCGGCACCCGCACATGCACGCTCCCTCACACTCGCTCTAATCACCCGCCTCGCCCCTAACAGAGCCCCTGGCCCCCCCACACTGCCCTCCCCTCACACTCTCTTTCATCACTCACCTCGCCCCGTGATAGAGCGGCACCCTCACACGCACGCTCCCTCACACTCGCTCTCATCATCCACCTCGCCCCGTGACAGAGCGGCCCCCACGCACGCACGCTCCCTCACACTCGCTCTCATCACCCACCTCACCCCGTGACAGAGCGGCACCCGCACACGCACGCTCCCTCACACTCGCTCTCATCACCCACCTCGCCCAGTGACAGAGTGGCACCCTCACACACGCAATCTCCCTCACACTCGCTCTCATCACCACCTCGCCCGTGACAGGCGGCACCCTCACTTATGCTTTCTCCCACTCCTCTCATCACCCATTTCCCCCCGTGACAGAGCAGCACCCGCACACGCACGCTCCCTCACACTCTCATCGCCCACCTCGCCCTGTGACAGAACAGCACCCGCACATGCACACTCCCTCTCGCTCGCTCTCATCACCCACTTAGCCCAGTGACAGAGCGGCACCCGCACTCGCACGCTCCCTCACACTCGCTCTCATCACCCGCCTCGCCCCGTGACAGAGCGGCACCCGCACACTTATGCTTTCTCACACTCACTCTCATCACCCACCTCCCCCCGTGACAGAGCAGCACCCGCACCGCGGTCCCCTCACACTCGCTCTCTTCACCCACCTCGCCCCGTGACAGAACAGCCCCCCCATGCACACTCCCTCCTCACTCGCTCTCATCACCCTCCTCGCCCAGTGACAGGCGGCACCTGCCTGCATGCTCCCTCACACTCGCTCTCATCACCCGCCTCGCCCCGTGACAGAGCGGCACCCGCACACTTATGCTCCCTCACACTCACTCTCATCACCCACCTCGCCCAGGGACAGAGCGGCACCCTCACACGCACGCTCCCTCTCACTCGCTCTCATCACCCACCTCGCCCCGTGACAGAGTGGCACCCTCACACACGCTCCCTCACACTCACTCTCATCACCCGCCTCGCCCCGTGACAGAGCGGCACCCGCACGCGCATGCTCCCTCACACTCACTCTCATCTCCCACCTCGCCTCGTGACAGAGCGGCACCTGCACACGCATGCTCCCTCACACTCACTCTCATCACCCACCTTCCCTCGTGACAGAGCGGCACCCGCACACGCACGCTCCCTCTCACTCGCTCTCATCACCCACCTCGCCCCGTGACAGAGTGGCATCCTCACACACGCTCCTTCACACTCACTCTCATCACCCGCCTCGCCCCGTGACAGAGTTGCACCCTCACACACGCTCCTTCACACTCACTTTCTTCGCCCGCCTCGCCCCGTGACAGAGCGGCACCCGCACTCGCACGCTCCCTCACACTCACTCTCATCACCCGCCTCGCCCCGTGACAGAGCGGCCCCCACACACGCACGCTCCCTCACACTCGCTCTCATCACCCACCTCGCCCAGTGACAGAGCGGAACCTTCACACGCACGCTCCCTCACACTCGCTCTCATCACCCACCTCGCCCCGTGACAGAGCGGCACCTGCACACGCATGCTCCCTCACACTCACTCTCATCACCCACCTTGCCTCGTGACAGAGCGGCACCCGCACACGAACGCTCCCTCACACTCACTCTCATCCCTTCTCTCTAGGGCGATGAGGTGAAAAAAGTGAAGGATGGAAAAAGGAGAGGCCGTAAGGAACGAGGGAGTGCGGAGACCCTTAAAGAGGAGGACAAAAGCAGAGAGGAGGGAGAGAGAAACTCAGTGGATAATAAGGACAAAGAGAGCGGTGAGCAGGATATTAAAGTTGCAAATCTCTAATATTCCCGTTTTGGTCACTTTGGCGGCAACTTGGGCGAGAAGCACTAAGTGCAGGAGATGTTTTCGAGTCTACCCTCCCAGAGATCTCTGAAACCAAACAAGTGCCACTTGTGTGATGTCATTCAGTCACATGGTGCTTCACAATACTGGAATGTTAAATGTGAAGGTGCAGAGGAATAATGTCCATTGAGAAGGCAACTACAACACAGTTGGGCTATTTCATCTAAATTCAACCTTTTTTTTTTCCCCTTCCTCATTTATTTATAAATTTTTTTTTTTCTTGTGGAAGCTAAATCAATATGATTGAGGAATCCTTAATATTTGAGCCACTGAGAAATTACTTATTAAAGCTTTACTTTAATAAGTAATTATTGTATTTCCCCGACGACGATAGTCGGGAGATACTGTGGTTTAGTTCTGGGGCCGCCGCCGCACCCGCAGAGATTTTCTGTTCCGGGCTCTGGAAGCGACAATTATTACAGGAATTTTTTCTAATTTTGTACAGGCAAAAATATTTATTTGACAATGCTCAAGACCGATTTTCGGCAATTTTGGTCGTCCAATATGGCTGCTGGCGGCCAATTTGTCCAAAATTTGGGGATTGGGGAGATACACAACTCGGTCCCTGCGGCGACAGAGTTATCTTGTTAAATCACTTATTTAAGTAATTTCTTTTTTCTAATATGAGAGTTGTCTTTTGCAGAACTCTTTCCACCATACAGTTTATTGATAGCTTGCTGTTATTGCTGGGGTTAGTGTTGTCTGAACTTCAAAGTCGGCCCAAAAATTAGCCTCTTGTGCCTCTCGGGTCACCCCTTTACCCCCGTTGCAAAAAATCTCTAAAAACGAGGTGTTTTGCCTGGATAGGTGTGGCTTTGCAGGATGGTGCAATGCATACATTGGCGAGTTCCATGTTCATCTCAGCCGATGCATTGAGTACACATCCATTAATGAGCTCATCTTCGGAAGAGTTTTCTGGCTTGGTAAGCTTTTTTGGGCTAGCTAGCACATAAGTGTAACTTTGCATTAATCAACCTGATTTACCAGTCGGTACGCAAATTGAACTTGGCTGACAGTAACATTAGTTGGATTACCATTTACTTGATTTTCAACTTGGTTAGCTACCTCCATGCTAACATGCGGAATATCCAGATATTGTATTTATTTTGTCATTGTTAAAGGCGTAGAGTTTAAGCTCTGCGTGTACTTGAAAGGTGTGGGCTCCAGTATCTGTACCTAAATCTTGTTCGATTCTGCATTGTTGCGACTGGATGTGGATGCTACAGGGCTTTTGTGACTGGATGTGGATGCTACAGGGATGTTGCGACTGGATATGTATGCTACAGGGCTGTTGCGACTGGATGTGGATGCTACTGGGCTGTTGCGACTGGATATGTATGCTACAGGGCTGTTGCGACTGGATGTGGATGCTACAGGGCTGTTGCGACTGGATATGTGTGCTACAGGGCTGTTGCGACTGGATGTGGATGCTACAGGGCTGTTGTGACTGGATGTGGATGCTACAGGGCTGTTGCGACTGGATGTGGATGCTACAGGGCTGTTGCGGCTGGATGTGGATGCTACAGGGCTGTTGCGGCTGGATGTGGATGCTACAGGGCTGTTGCGACTGGATGTGGATGCTACAGGGCTGTTGTGGCTGGATGTGGATGCTGCAGGGCTGTTGTGGCTGGATGTGGATGCTACAGGGCTGTTGCGGCTGGATGTGGATGCTGCAGGGCTGTTGCGACTGGATGTGGATGCTGCAGGGCTGTTGCAGCTGGATGTGGATGCTACAGGGCTGTTGCTGCTGGATATGGATGCTACAGGGCTGTTGCGACTGGATGTGCTACAGGGCTGTTGTGATGTGGATGCTACAAAGGCTGGATGTGGATGCTGGATGTGGATGCTGCAGGGCTGGCTGTTGCGACTGGATGTGGATGCTGCAGGGCTGTTGCGACTGGATGTGGATGCTGTGGATGTGGATGCTGGGGCTGTTGCGACTGGATGTGGATGCTACAGGGCTGTTGCGTTGGGACTGGATGTGGATGTGGATGCTGCAGGGCTGTTGCGACTGGATGTGGATGCTACAGGGCTGTTGTGGCTGGATGTGGATGCTGCAGGGCTGTTGCGGCTGGATGTGGATGCTTCAGGGCTGTGGCGGACTGGATGTGGATGCTACAGGGCTGTTGCGACTGGATGTGGATGCTACAGGGCTGTTGCTGGATGTGGATGCTACAGGGCTGTTGCGACTGGATGTGGATGCTGCAGGGCTGTTGTGACTGGATGTGGATGCTGCAGGGCTGTTGCGGCTGGATGTGGATGCTACTGCTGGATGGGATGCTGGGCTGTGACTGGATGTGGATGCTACAGGGCTGTTGCGACTGGATGTGGATGCTACAGGGCTGTTGTGACTGGATGTGGATGCTACAGGGCTGTTGTGACTGGATGTGGATGCTACAGGGCTGTTGCGACTGGATGTGGATGCTTCAGGGCTGTTGCTGACTGGATGTGGATGCTGCAGGGCTGTTGCTGGATTGATGCCACTGGGCTGGGCTGTTGTGGATGACTGGATGTGGATGCTTCTGTTGCGACTGGATGGGCTGTTGCGACTGGATGTGGATGCTGGATGTGGATGCTGCAGGGCTGTTGCGTCTGGATGTGGATGCTGCAGGGCTGTTGCGGCTGGATGTGGATGCTGCAGGGCTGTTGCGACTGGATGTGGATGCTTCAGGGCTGTGGCGGCTGGATGTGGATGCTGCAGGGCTGTTGCGGCTGGATGTGGATGCTTCAGGGCTGTGGCGGCTGGATGTGGATGCTGCAGGGCTGTTGCGGCTGGATGTGGATGCTACAGGGCTGTTGCGACTGGATGTGGATGCTACAGGGCTGTTGCGACTGGATGTGGATGCTGGTTGCGACTGGATGTGGATGCTACAGGGCTGTTGTGACTGGATGTGGATGCTGGATGTGGATGCAGGGCTGTTGCGGCTGGATGGATGCTTCAGGGCTGTTGCGACTGTATGTGGATGCTTCAGGGCTGTTGCGACTGGATGTGGATGCTGGGCTGTTGCGGCTGGGCTGTGTGGCGGATGTGGCTGGATGTGGATGCTGCAGGGCTGGATGGGCTGTTGCTGGATTGGATGCTACAGGGCTGGATGTGGATGCTACAGGGCTGTTGCGACTGGATGTGGATGCTACAGGGCTGTTGCGACTGGATGTGGATGCTGCAGGGCTGTTGCGACTGGATGTGGATGCTTCAGGGCTGTGGCTGCTGGATGTGGATGCTTCAGGGCTGTTGCGGCTGGATGTGGATGCTACAGGGCTGTTGCGACTGTATGTGGATGCTGGGGCTGTGGATGCTTCAGGGCTGTTGGCGGCTGGATGTGGATGCTTCAGGGCTGTTGCGGCTGGATGTGGATGCTGCAGGGCTGTTGCGACTGGATGTGGATGTTACAGGGCTGTTGCGACTGGATGTGGATGTTACAGGGCTGTTGTGACTGGATGTGGATGTTACAGGGCTGTTGCTGCTGGATGTGGATGTGGATGGATGCTACAGGGCTGTTGTGACTGGATGTGGATGCTGCAGGGCTGTTGTGGATGCTGCAGGGCTGTTGCGGCTGGATGTAGATGCTTCACTGTGGATGGATGCTACAGGGCTGTTGCTGGATGTGGATGCTGGATGTGGATGCTGTGGCGGCTGGATGTGGATGCAGGGCTGTTGCGACTGGATGTGGATGGATGTGGCTATGTGGATGCAGGGCTGTTGCTGACTGGATGCTGGGCTGTGGATGCTGCAGGGCTGGATGTGGATGCTTCAGGGCTGTGCTGCAGGGCTGTTGCTGCTGGATGTAGATGCTTCAGGGCTGTGGCGGCTGGATGTGGATGCTACAGGGCTGTTGCGACTGGATGTGGATGCTACAGGGCTGTTGCGACTGGATGTGGATGCTTCAGGGCTGTGGCGGCTGGATGTGGATGCTGCAGGGCTGTTGCGGCTGGATGTGGATGCTACAGGGCTGTTGCGACTGGATGTGGATGCTACAGGGCTGGATGTGGATGCTGCAGGGCTGTTGGGACTGGATGTGGATGCTTCAGGGCTGTTGCGACTGGATGTGGATGCTGCAGGGCTGTTGCGGCTGGATGTGGATGCTACAGGGCTGTTGCGACTGGATGTGGATGCTACAGGGCTGTTGCGACTGGATGTGGATGCTGCAGGGCTGTTGCGGCTGGATGTGGATGCTGCAGGGCTGTTGCGGCTGGATGTAGATGCTTCAGGGCTGTGGCGGCTGGATGTGGATGCTACAGGGCTGTTGCGACTGGATGTGGATGCTACAGGGCTGTTGCGACTGGATGTGGATGCTTCAGGGATGTGGATGCTGCATGTTGCTGGATGTAGATGCTTCAGGGCTGTGGGATGTGGATGCTACAGGGCTGTTGGATGGATGGATGCTACAGGGCTGTTGCGACTGGATGTGTTGTGACTGGATGTGGATGCCATGCTGTTGTGACTGGGCTGTGGATGCTGCAGGGCTGTTGCGACTGTATGTGGATGCTTCAGGGCTGGATGTGCTGCAGGGCTGGATGTGGATGCTGTTGTGGCGGCTGGATGTGGATGCTGCAGGGCTGTTGCGGCTGGATGGGCTTCAGGGCTGTGGCGGCTGGATGTGGATGGATGTGGATGCTACAGGGCTGTTGGGCTGACTGGATGTGTTGCGACTGGATGCTACAGGGCTGTTGTGATGTGGATGCTGGATGTGGACTGGATGTGATGCAGGGCTGTGTTGCGACTGGATGATGCTTCAGGGCTGTTGCGACTGGATGCTTCAGGGCTGTTGCAACTGGATGTGGATGCTACAGGGCTGTTGCGACTGGATGTGGATGCTGGGCTGTTGCGACTGGATGTGGATGCTACAGGGCTGTTGCTGGATGTGGATGCTGGATGGATGGATGCTGCAGGGCTGTTGCGGCTGGATGTGGATGCTTCAGGGCTGTTGCGACTGGATGTGGATGCTACAGGGCTGTTGCGGCTGGATGTGGATGCTGCAGGGCTGTTGCGGCTGGATGTGGATGCTACAGGGCTGTTGCGACTGGATGTGGATGCTACAGGGCTGTTGCGACTGGATGTGGATGCTACAGGGCTGTTGCGACTGGATGTGGATGCTTCAGGGCTGTTGCGACTGGATGTGGATGCTACAGGGCTGTTGCGACTGGATGTGGATGCTGCAGGGCTGTTGCGACTGGATGTGGATGCTGCAGGGCTGTTGCGGCTGGATGTGGATGCTTCAGGGCTGTTGCGACTGGATGTGGATGCTGCAGGGCTGTTGTGACTGGATGTGGATGCTTCAGGGCTGTTGTGACTGGATGTGGATGCTACAGGGCTGTTGCGACTGGATGTGGATGCTGCAGGGCTGTTGTGACTGGATGTGGATCCTTCAGGGCTGTTGCGACTGGATGTGGATGCTTCAGGGCTGTTGCGACTGGATGTGGATGCTTCAGGGCTGTTGTGACTGGATGTGGATCCTTCAGGGCTGTTGCGACTGGATGTCGATGCTTCAGGGCTGTTGCGGCTGGATGTGGATGCTGCAGGGCTCTCCATAAATTTTGAAGAAGAACGAGAAAATATTTTAGTAGGCATCAGGAATGAGGTAACTTTTGAAAGGAGCAGAGCACAGAGCAAATTTTGAATCTGGAGGCTCCGAAAAATGCATTTCGGTGCGTTTTGAGCACCTACAAGGGAGATTTTGAGGATAGGAGAAGTCGTTTTATTCATACTTTTTTTTTTTTGACAGATTTGCCCCATTTTCTATCATCATGTTGTAATCGTATACTCAAACCATTATATATGAGATAGGCATGGGCAATACAAATGAATAAACTGACAACATTTCTTGAGATGCTGAGAAAAAAGTTTTTATTATTTTCTAATGATTTTTTGCAGGTAAGTACAGAAGACACAGACGAAGAGTTTGCTACAAGTCCAACGCCTTTACAGGAAAGGGTCTCAGAGCCACAGGGTCCCAAAAATGGCTGATTTCGGCATTTATCAACAAAACCCATTGTGAAAATTGGCGGGTGAAGCCTGAGGGCATTTTCGAAAATGCAGTCTACTCAGAAATAAACCTGGCCAAATTATCCATTCGGGTACCCTAACAGAAATAATTGATGCTAAAGTCATCAACCCCTTTTCTGAAATACAGCAGCACCCCCTAGGCCCTTTTTAATGGAAAATGCATTGAATTTCACCCAATTATGTTCAACAAACATTAGGTTTTGCGTTGATATTAAAAAATGGTATGAATGGGTTGCCTTTGAAGTTTTTTTTTTTGGATCAATGGCCTGCAAAAATGTCAAAATTATCGGTGGGAGGGCAAACATTAACGCTACTCGCCCATTACTATATAAAATGCAGTGAAGTCGCTGATGCCGGCAGTTGTTTGCCCTCCCACTGCTACTGAAATGAATCAAACGTTCCCCTTCAATAACCCGTGGTGATTAAAAAAAAAAAAAAAAACCTTTGCACTGTTTTTTACAATGTCCATATACCCTCCTCCCATGATAGTTTCAATGAGCTACTGTGAATAATTAATAGTAAAACACAGTGACGTGCAGTCCGAGGTTAGTTTGGCGAGGCAGAAACCTCCCCTTTGCTTGATTAGCAATCAGACGATTAACTAGTTTAGTAAGACTATTCGGCAGAATGACGGGCCAGTTTAAGTTTCCTCGGCGTTATTATACTCAGTACATCGAACCTGAAATGCTTACTAGACAGCAGATTTGCGCGTACTTGCTTCCAGGAAGCCGAAGCAATATCATCAACAAATATTAAAACAGTTCGACTAATGCAGAGTTCAATGCTTAATCAATATACAATGTATTCTCCTTTAAATACGCGCTGTTACACCCAAACAAAAATAATAATTGATTATTCAGATTTCCATCCTCACAGTCTCGAATTGAAGCGTATACGTGAATGAATCTTGTGACCGGTGTTCGCGAGGTGGCATATTTTGATAGGTAGCAAAATTTATCAGAACACTGGTAGGTTTTGAACGCCTGGCGCTGGTTTATTCCTTGGTATATTTTACTGAAACTTCACAAATAGGGTCACAGGATATTCTGTCAACTAACTATGTAGGTAATAGTAAAAAATACACTCACCTTTCTTGCTATTATTGAGAAGAAGTCACGGCGAACTCGCGACGAACTTCAACAACTTCTGTCGAACTTATTTCACATCCCCTGGAGGTCTAGGTTGGACGAATAGGCTCGTAATTTCTCAAATTAGATGGCTTTAAGTCAATAAGGGCCGTAGCTGGGATATCACGTTAGCGCGGGCTGTTTGAAATCTACCTCCAAAATGGATATTTTTGCCACGCCGTGCACCTGAAAGTTTGTAAACACGGTGCAAATTGAGGTCACGCATTCATCCAACGGGCGAATAATAGCTCTGTTCAAATCGCGTTATTGGCCGTAATACGCAGAGTTCATGTATGAAATGCGGGTATCCTATTGAAAAGGTTGCTTTAAATCAAACCATGGTGTTCTTTTTGTATGAAAATGGTATTTACATCATTTTTTAATAAGTTTTCTGAGGCTTGTTTACCGCCCCAGTTCAGCTGTTACGCATTCCATTAGAGTTTATGCAGAGCGTTGCCCATGCCTATATGAGAATAATAATTTAAAGCAATCTCAACATTGAAATCATTGAACCGCTGACAGTTTCAGAGTTCTCATCTTGATGGAACCTGCAAAGCAAGCCACTTGTTTTGTTTCTTTATTTTCCTTATTTTAACATACCAAATGAAAACGCAAAGTCTGCCGAGTTAATCAAGTCATCTTCAGGTATCTTGTTTCATAATTTATGAGATAGAAAAAATAACTTGGTTAAGACATTCGACTAACAAAAAAGGGTGGTAAATCAAATATCCATAGCAGCAAAGTTAAATTTTGGTGGAGTTCTCATAAATAACAGGAATGGTTGGTAATTAATCTTCCTCTTCCATGTCAAACTCTTCACTGCAAATCTGCGTGAGACATGTAGCACATCCATGTCAGCAAGATCCTCGTTTATGATACTGAACACATTCACATAGATTCCTGAGGCTGCATTGCTTCAGTCTGAGGTGAGGCTACCTCCGGTTCTGTCACCATCTTGGAAGTCGTGATGCACTCTGGAAAGTAAACTATTTGCGCATGTCTCTTCCGAAAAACTGTCTGGAAAAAGCATACCGTGCACAAACCTAATGTTTCGAAGTCACACATCATTACCGGTACGTACAGTTGCTCATAAAAATTGATCTACAAATGTCAACAAGGAAAACTTCGCAGTTCCAGAGCGCATTATTGAAATCAATATTGCTATCCCAGTACTATACTAAGATATTACTTTATTTCATAGAATATTCTGTGTGCAAGTCGCTACCGGCGCGACGTGCTCAATGTTGTAAACAACCAATCAAATTACTCATGCAGTTAAAAATAGCCAAAACTGTGATTTATGGAAAAAAAAAAAAAAACCTACCTTGTCCTGTGCTTTCTTTGGGTCTTTTTGTGCCATGCACTGAACAGTGATTGTTGCTTAATTCGTTTCATTTCTGCTATCTATCGATAGAACAGTCTCTCTGTTGTAAATGTGGACTTGTTTTTCCGAGGTAATATTGACAAAATTTTTTCGCAGTATCATCACGGCTTGGTGCCCACGTGTGGTTGTGAAAATCTCTGGCAAGAATATTGTTTAGTATTCTGGCAACACGTCGCTAATAAAAGTTGCAGTTGAGCTTAAGGAAAAAATTCCATATCCAACCGCCACCAATATCGAATGAAATCAGCACTTATTCAGCTCACCTCGATGTTTGGGCACCCAGAGAAACATTGTGGTGCGTAAAACCATCAAGCTTGCATCCAGGCAAGAAAATTTAGAGTTTAGCTAATTTCTAGTGCTGCTGTACTTGGTAATGGCAGCAGCCATGTTACTGATGACACACTGGGTTGCTAGGGCATGCGCAGCACAAGCATTCGCGATATTAAATATTATTATTAAATTCTCAACCCCCTTCTCATTAACAAAAATCCCCAAAATATATTGGTGCCCCCTTTTAAAATCTTTCTGGCAAATACATAGCCAAAAAAAATAGAGGTTGGGTATGGAATTCTTCCCTTTTTTTTTTATCTCACAACGCATCACAGTTGGAAAGAGAAAGTAAGACTGGTGTAATGTTGTTCTGAATTTTTTTTCTTTTCTTTTTTTGGAGCCAGCTTACTTAGGACGAGTAGACGGCGATTTTTGCGGGTCGGCAGAGCTTATGGAGAACTCTGAAGCCAGCATACTGGCGCTAGGTAGCTAACTTTCCCACACAGCTTTGGCCCATGACTGACCTTATATTTCAAGACTTGATAATGCCTAAATAAAGAGACATAGAGTAAATTGTTAACCATACATAATTCATCCTGTTTCACTCCACACTATCAGGTGTTGCTAGTTCTCCCCGTTGACTATAATCATTCAAGTGGACGTGTAATTTGGTGCATGTAAATCAGCGTCATTCAAAATTGCATACCTGTCAACTCTCACGCTTGTGGCTTGAGTCTCATGCTTTTAAGTGGTATATCACATTCTCACAAAGTAATCAGCAATCTCACACTTTATAATTTTATTTTGGAAAACAAAATTATATTTAAGTGTCGAGTTCCACGTTTTAATCAACCCATGCTGTGCTGAGAGTGAAAGGCGAAATTACATTGGAATCGGTCGCGGATCAGTCATTATTCAATCAACGCGTATTTAAGAGATTATCACGCGGAACTGAAGTCCTTGTGCATGTAAGTTTTTAAGTTTCATGCACGTTTTGGTAGATTTCTCCTCTAGTAACATGGAAACCTGTTATGACTCCGGAATTCACAGGTTTCTCTTTTCTCAGGGCCTGGGAGCTATGAAATTGCATAAAGATGTTTTCAAGTGGTCTTTTATTTCATTTAAACAATTTTAAACAATCATGAAGCGCAAGTTAAATCACCTGATGCGCAGAAAAGGTAGTGCAGAAGTTTCAGTGCAGTTTGTCTTTCGTAAAGCATGGGCCTTTTTTTGAGTAAATTCTTTTCCTGTACTGAATTTAGCCCACTATTTTGTCGCTGTGAGATTGCATGGAGGAGAGAAGCCATGTCCTCAATTGCCAATGGATTATTACTATAATTGGAAAATAGGGCTGACCCAAAAAAATCGAAGCTGCGATCTTTGCCATGGTAATCGACCATCAAATCCGTGATCGATTTTTTTTTTTTTTTTTGTGCGCACGCGACCTATAATTTTGTTGATATTTTCGTTATAATGGTGTAATTTATTTGATATTGCACATTTTGAAGCAGTTGTTGTTTCACAAAACAGGGCAAAAAAAGTCCAAAGTCATGCAGTTTTTTTCTTAATAAGAAGCCAGCATTGTGAGTTTCTGGTCTGTCTCAATGCCAGGTGTTATTATGTCGGCATAGGCTACACAGCCTAGTTCATTTTTATTCTTTCTAGAGATTTTTGTGGACTATATGGCTGTAATTTAATTATTTTGTTGCACATTTGTAACATTTGATGTGACTTGATTATTGCACATTCATGTTCGTTTGAATAAAAAAGAAAGTAGTTGAAATCCGACTCCTGGCCTCTTCTTTTGTTGCGCCATAGGCGCTGATTTATGTTTTTGCCTGTGGGTGCCCAAATTAAATGAATACCACCAAGGTGATGATTGTCACAAACTCAAATAGTCACCAACCGCAACAAAATACGGCGCTGCTCTGCTATAAATTATAGCAGGCTATTGCACCGTAGAGTCTGGCGGGCGCGTCTAGCAGACTTATTGATTAAAAAAATAAATAAATTATAATAATCATAAAATATATATCTATCTATTTATTTATTTGTTTATTTATGTAGGCTATCTATTAAATAAAATAAATATTAATTTAGTGTCTGTTTCAACATGTAGAAATTTTTACCTCCAGCAGAATACTGTTTTAACACATACGCCTATGTCCTGTCGCCCGATATCTTTTATTCTAATGTGCGTGCACGCTGCGGTGTGTGTGGTTGGATACATACGACCGACAATGTTGTTCACATAAATGACTAGGTTAAACGTTATTTAAAAAAAAAAACAAGCAAAAACATTCCTTTCTAACACACACACTCATCAGGAAATTAAAGCACATCTAATCAAGGACTGAAAATCATCTTCCGACATTGGACTTCTTGTATTAATTATGCTTCAATAACCATTGGATTGTGAAGGACATGCCATTTAAAGGAAGAAAGTTGGACGACCAACTTCTTCCTGTTGAAGCTAATTGGGATTGAGACGGTCAGATGTCGAATAGGCTATTCACTATAGATTTGTTACATTGAAATGAATAGGCCTACTTTACAACCTGAAAACCTGCCTGTGAAGTTTCGGTGACGTGTGCACCCCTTGCTGCCGACGACCACTGCCGACGTTATACTGGTCAGAGTTGGCGAGCTCTCAGCCCACTCTCGGCGTACCCTTTAGGCATGAAATTGCCACTGCCCCAGGCAACACAAAATGCACTGAGTTTTTTTCCATTTTTTTTTCTGGCTCGCTGGTTCGCTTCATTTGGATTATATACCGTCTTCTCTTATTGCAGTTTTAAGTTATTTCTCTGAATACATTCTGAGTTTAAACGAGATCCTTATTTTTTCATTTCTGCCTTATTTTTAGTATATTTTCAAGTTATAAAAGTTTGGGTATGATGGTGTGGTGGATGAATCTTATTTCTTTTGCTTAATTGCTTCCTGCCTACGCTCATGTCAATCCGTCCGTAACTATATGTTGATGTGTATACAGTGCTGATCCCATTAGCTGTCAGGTGAATGAGCTGACCATGGTTCACAAACAACAATGTGAGAGGTATGATCTGCAGCCCTGAAGTGGTCGTTTTGTCTTATCATGAGTTTTATTCATTCTTCCTTTTTTTTTTTTTTTTTTTTTTGATCGGCTGGCGAAGCTTCAATTATGATCGATTATATGTCCGTGAAGCTTCGACTCTCTAAATATGGTAATCGGGACAGCCCCATTGGAAAATGTGTCAATAAAGGAAGTTGATTGTGAATTAGCCAGGACTAGCTGTTGTTATAAAGGGATATTCTGTGGGCACCCTATCATGTCAGTCTTCACCAAGGGAAATCAGTGCAAGCTTATGTCCACGGGTAGGTCTGAGTTTCCCGTTTTGTTGGAGCGATCAACAGCCGCATACAGCGGCATTACCTCTGATTTTGTCGCTCAGGTTCTCATAATGATTGGTAATATCGGACCTTGATCATTCATTGTAAAATGAAGCTGCGGCATGAGCGATAGTGAAGACTAATTTGTATACTTTTTATATAGATCAGCTGATTTCTTGGTGGCCAAGCGTGTCAAAACATCCGGGACGTTGCGACACAAAGTATTTTTGGATTGGCTAAAATATAGGAATGGTGGTATTCATGAACTTGTGCTAATTAGTTTGATTTTAGAGGTCTGAGGTTTGATTACTCGGTACATAAAAATTGCAAAAATTCGCATAAAATATTTATGGAACGAGAAGAGCGTACTTTTTTTTGGGTAAGAGCTGAGCTGAAAAAAGGGTTTTCCTTCCCTTTAAAGGGTTGATATTACATTGGATATCACTTTGCGCAGCCTTTCGCCTCTAAAGATGCTACAGTCACTCGTTTTTACTGACAGTTTGCATGTTTTGAGTTTACTTAAGCGCATATTTTCTTTTTTTATTGCTCTTCTCCAGAGCTGGTGTTGGAGGTGGTGCAGAGTGTTGAGAGCGCGGATGGAGCGGCAGCCAGAGATGGTGTAAGTGACAGCACCTGTGCGTGGGGTATGTGGGCGGGGGGCTGTCAGAGACGACGCTCTCGTCTCTTTATTATCCCCTGCCACTACACTAAGTGGAGCGGGGGATAGTGCAGTGGAGCTTTTCCATGTGAGGGTAAGTTTTCTCAGACACTGCTTTACGGAGATTATGTGTGTTTATGCTACTAGTCATGACCTCAGTTGGGTTCAGAACTGGGATTCCATAGTGGTGAGGGATATTGATAACAATGTAATCTTGTTTATCTTTTGTTTATCCTCCCTGCCCCACCCACTGCCACAGGACCGGCCAGTCGGCTGGACGCCAGTCCTCCCCCGCAGGGTCCTCCTCTCCTGGGTGTTTTTTGACAGGCAACTCACGAGCAGTCTGAGAAGCCAGGACCTGCAGGACATTTTGCTGTCCCTGGGGCTACAGCTCACTCCACTGCAGGTGTGTGTGGTCAAGGTCAAGGTTTACTTTATTTGTCTCCCTTGGGAGAAATTTGTCTTGGAGACAGGAGCAGCTGCACATACATTCACAATAGACAAAAAAAAAAAAAAAAGCATATACACCCTTATACATCCCCGCGCCGTGTCAAAGTGCATCTAGTTCTCATTGAGGAATTTGATTGAGAGAGGAACGAATGAGTGTTTGTACCTATTATGTCTACAGTTCGGAGTTCTGTATCTTCTACCAGATTTCAGTAACTCGTACTCTGGATTTAGAACATGCAAGGGATCAGAAATTATATTCCGGGTAATCGGGGGCGTGGATATGCCCATGATTTTTCCCAGCCATTTTTGCAAGATTAGCTATTTGAGATTCATATTTAACAGTCAGGTTGCCAAGCCAACTGGAAATACTGTACCTCAAGATGGATTCTATGCTAGCTCTATAGAAAATTCACATAATATTTACACTGACTCCAAAGAGCCTCAGTCTCCGGAGAAAGTGTAGACGCTGATGTATTTTTGCACAACAGGCTGTGACATGTGCGTGCCAGCTCATATCCTGATCAATTTGCACTCCCAGATATTTATAAGAGGAAACTTGTTTGATGTTATTTTTGTGAACACTTATCACGGTGTGGTTTCCCATGGATCTGGGATCTATAATGATCTCCTCTGTTTTTTTAACATTTATCTTTAAGTGATTCAGATCGCACCATTCAACAAATCTGTCCACACCAGATGTATGGCTGAGAATGTTAGAATCGCTTGTGAGCAGACTGAGTATCACGGTGTCATCTGAAAACCTGATTACAGATTGATTGGGAAATGAGCTGACACAGTCGTTTGTATTTAAAGTAAACAGGAAAGAGGAACTAGCTGTTCCTTGGGGTACCCCTGTACTACTAAGGGTCTCCTCGGAGAGCACTGTGTTAAATCTGACCCTCTGTGGTCTCTTAGACAGAAAAGAAAAATACCACCTGATTATAAAAGGATTCACACCTAACTGAGCTAGTCTATGTGGCAAAATATCTGGGTGTATCGAATTAAAGGCTGAGCTAAAATCAATAAAAAGCAGGCTGGCGTATGCTACAGTATTTTCCAGATGTTTCAGAATAAAATATGCCACTGTAGATATTGCATCACACGCACTGCGATTTCTTGAATATGCAAATTGATACTGGTCTAACTGAGGTGCTGCCTCTTCTCTAAGTGTCTCTGTCAGAATCCTCTCCAATGATTTTACTGCATTTGATATTATGGCCACAGGCCTGTAGTCATTATTCTCAAGTGGACAAGTTTTCTTCGGGACTGGGACTATAACTGATTTCCTCCAGAGCTCTGGCACTATGTGTGAATCTAATGATAGCTGAAAGAGCCTGTGCCAGGCTGTGTGTCTGTGTCCGTGTCTGTCTGTGTCTGTGTCTGTGTGTCTGTGTCTGTGTCTGTGACTGTGTGCATGCGTGCGTCTGTCTTTGTGGGGCTCAAAAGTCATTTGACAATTTAACATAATCATAAATTGAATCATCATTTATAATACTTGGTTGCAAATTCTGTGCTGCCAGTGACTGCCTTCAGCCAGAAGAAGACTTTAAGTCTGATAGACATGATGAGATGCTGGGTTTCTTTTTGGCGATATTTCTGGCGATTCTTTTCAGGGCAGGATATTGACTGGGCCATTAAGGGGGAAAAAATCTTGCGCTGCTCTCTCAGTATGCTTTGGATCATTGTCCATCTGCACTGTGATGTACAGTCTGAGTTTTGAAGCAGTTGACTGAATCTGAGCGGGTCAGGCCATTTATAAAGAAATTAAAAATTATTGGTTAGCATCCCCGCCAGCCCCAGGAAAACCCTCCTGCCTCCTAAAGTAAGAAAAATGATCAGAATCCCTGTCCGTGCAGCAGACGATCAGTTCGGCTTTCAGTCGCTGCGCCTCATATGGGTTTGGCAGATTTGATTCTTTATGTTCATACATGTACTTGTAATTTGGATTTGTTGCTTTTCTGGATCAATCTCTAACTATAATTAAGCAAAAAGGGGGGGAAAAAAACACCCTCTGGCCCTGAAAATTTAAACGTGTGAAAGGATACTAACCAAGTAATTTTTTATATGGCCAAGACATGGCCCTATTCAGTGTAGAGGTTATCCTTCAGCTTTCGTCAGTAGATACATCAGCAGTAAATGCCAGGGAACCAGTTCTGTTGGCAAACATACAAGCTCGCACATGACCACGCTTCACAGACGAGGTGATCTACTTCTAATCAAGTGCAGTTCCTCTCCCCAAGTTGATCTTTGCCTTGCAACATAACATAACATGAGTGGCGAGAACAGGCCATTCAGCCCAACTAGGCTCACCAGTCTTTTTTTTTTTTTTTTTTTTTCTGTTGTGACTATATCACTTCAGATACTCAAAGACTCAATGGTATCTAGCTTTAAGTCAAGCCTGCTCTTGAAAATTCCCAAGGTTTCTGCCTCAACAATATGGTCAGGCAAGCTATTCCACATCGAAATTACTCTAAGGGTGAAAAATTATTTCCGACTATCGGTGCTAAAATTACCCTTGGTCAACTTCCATTTGTGACCCCGAGTTCTACTAACAGAACTTGGCCGAAGGAATCCAACATAATTCACTTTGTTAATCCCTTTAACATATTTAAAGACCTCAATCAGGTCACCCCTAAGTCTCCTTTTCCTAAGACTAAAGAGATTAAGGATCTTCTGCCTCATCTCATAGCTTTCATCTTTTATACCTGGAATTAGCTTAGTGGCTCTTCTCTGAACTTTTTCTAGAGCCTCTATCTGTTAACAGGATGTGGTTCCACTACTGAATGGGCTTTTTAAGATGTTTTGGTAAACTACCTGTTTGTGAGGCTTTGAAATGGTTTGCCATCTGTGTTTACTCTGGAGTAGCCTTGACTTGGACACAGATATGCCTCCCTGTTCCGTAGTGATCTTGATCTGCCAAACTGTTGTGAAAGGGTTCTCTTCACCTTTAACCCCTCTGCGCAGATTTTGATGTGGGCGTCCATAATTCTGAAATTTAATTGCTTAATAATTCTGTAATTAAATTTCCAAACATCTTGCTTCACTGGAATATTTTTCCACAGTCTCTGTGACACAACTACTGACTTACAAAGCCTTAAATAGGCTCATGCACAACAGGAAAAATTGGTGATATTGGTATTCTGCGCGAAGGGGTCAAAGAAATTCCTTCATCCACCAGTTGTTATCCGTGGTCTTCCGGGCATTTTGCTGCTCGTGAGCTCACCAGTGCATTCTCTCTTCAGATGGGTGATTAACCCACACCGAATGATTTTGCGTTTCTCTGACAGTTTACCAAATTGGATTCCAAGTGCTAATCCCACTCTAAAAATCAGTTTTTAATCTTCTCACTTTAATTGCAGTACTCAGCTAATGATGCACACATGGTCATGGAACAGTTTTGCAGCCAAATATCCAGTGTTTTAATCGAGTCCACAACTTCCGAGGCCAAGGCCGAGTCAGAGCCGCCGCCTAATGATTAAATGTCTGAATTCGGGTTCGAGTAGTTGACACCAAATATTCAAAGTCAACATTTTAAAATTCTACTGCAGTCAATCAATTAATTAAATGCGAAGAAATGTAACCAAAATAATGAAATAGATTGATTTTGTGATGACCGTTCACTTGTTAATCTCAGGCCTGCTGTTATGATAAAATGCTCTGTCTTGCCTTTCACCATTTGTTCATTGTTATTTCGTCTTATATTAAAATAGCATAATCATGGGCACTGAAGAATGCTGCCCTAAAATGTGTTCCATGTAAAACCAGTATTGAGTTTGATTTTTCAATTTCTTAATTGAACCCCAATTATTCAAATAAAGGGGGAAAAAAACTACTTGCCTTGTATGCGACAGTGACCGACCACCCGACCATGGTAGTTGGCTTAGGCTCAGCTAGGTTCTGCTATTATCATTTTAAAAGACACTTGTGCAGCCCATGCATCTTACAAGTAATAAAATACGCTCACCGACCGCTTCATTGGGTGAAGTAGGCTCCAAAAAATACAAAAAATATCGAAACAATATAATTAAATGAAATATACCAATGTGTGAAACACCTTACTTTTTTTAATGTTTTGATGGAAACAACCAAAATTATAACAATCATTTAATACAAAATAAATTTCAACAAAATCAAGGTTTCATAATAACTGGTACCCTTCATTTAGTGCTTAGTGTAACCACCTCTGGCAAGGATAACAGCATGGTGCCTTTTCCTGTAAGTTTGGACAAGATTAAGGCACACGTGGGCAGATTTTGGACATTCCTCTAAGCAGATCCTTTTAAGATCCTTCTTATTCTTGGATTTGCGTTGATCAATTGCCCTCCTCAACTCAGCCCACAAGTTTTTAGCAGGATTGAGGTCTTGCAACTAAGATGGCCATTGCAGAATGTTGATTTTGTTGTCACAGAACCATTTCTGTGTGGATTTTGATGTATGCTTTGGGTCATTGTCTTGTTGCAAAGTCCACCTACAGCCAAGTCCCAGCCTTCTGGCAGAGGCAATGATTGTCAGCCAAAATATCATGATACTTAGTAGAATTGATTATGCCATTAATCTTAACCAGTGCAGTGCTCGAAAAGTCGGGCAAAGGCCAATTCGCCATCTGGCGAATAGAAGTTATTGTTCTCTCACCAACAAAACAAGCCGTTGGCCAATTAATGTTAAATGGCTATTATCGATTTACCTTAACATCACACGTTTGCTAGCTAGCTATAATCAACATTAGCTAAGTCGGTCGTCTCTGGAATAGCTTAATTCAAATTAGTAATTGTTTGCTTTAGCCAAATTTATCCACAAGGTTTCACAACTGCATCTAACATTATCAGTGAGATCCATATCACACGCCTTAACTTTCTATATCCAGCATAATTGATACTCAACACTGTTTTATAATAGATTAAGCTTACAAAGCTATCGTTCAGGCACGTAGCTATTAACTTGCATAGCTAACACCCATCACCACGCGAGGCTACGACTGTCCCTGCACCATCTTACCTGTTTCATAATATCGAGGTAAATTAATGCCGTTGTTACCCACGGAAATGTCTGTGCAGCAGAAATACAAATATCGAACTATCTTGCTAAAAAAATACTCTGTTTCTTCTGGTAACTTTATTCAACATCGAAGCAATATTGCTGCCACCCATACTGAGATTCTTGAAATTCTTCTGGCGCAGCGAAAAGGATAACAGGGCTTCACAGGCTCCAACCTCGTTGAGGTTGTTATTTTTCTCAGCTGTTAATAAAACGACAACAGTTTTAGTAAAAAAAGAAAGCACATTCAACAGTGAAGGAAAACAATCCTTGCAATTAAGCAAATATGAGAGTACTGAAGTTACGTTTCATTACATGAATTTTCTAAACCATTTACATCCTGAAAAGTTTAAGACGCGCCATATTATGCCCTATAATCATGGGTCCCTGCAAAGCTCCTCAAAATATTGTAAAACAAAATAGATTGGGCAGTAGACTGGGTTACTGGCTCATTTGTGGAAAGCTAAATTTCCATTGAGGTGAGTGCTTGGGAGAGACTTGCTGCTTCCCTATGGGCAATATGTATAACACCCAACGTCCCTGGCTATTTTCAAGCTCAAGGAAGACAGAAAAAACATGCTGCCTCTTCAAGCGCTTGCCTCTGTGTTTTTTTTTGGTCAGAAATGGCTTTCGTCTGGCAACCCTTCCAAAGAGCCTGTGGTTGTGGAGGTGGCACCTGATGGTGCTTTTTGAAACCTGGTGACCCCAAGATGCCACCAAGGCCTGCAATTCCTTCACAGAGATTCTTGGGGATTTTGTTGCTCCCATCACCATCCTCAGTATCCTGGGGGTAAAATGCAGTTGTGTCCTCTACCCTTGAGGTTTTCAACAGTTTCGTATCTTTGGAATTTTTTAATATTACCCTGACAGTGCTCAATGGCACATTCAATCGTTGGTAAATCTTCTTGTAGCCATTACCAGATTAATGAAGGTCTATGACATCTGCATCTTTTGAACTGACAGTTGTGTTTTCTTCATGGTGTTGGATGACAGAGGGATACAGCATGTGTGTTACCTCATTTTTATACCCTAGTGAAACAGGAAATAATGTAATCGCTCAATATAATTCCTTAACATTTGGATAAAACTTAATTAAGTGGAATTTAATACTTGGTTTAATTTTGGTTGATGTTATTTTACAATAGTCTTTAAGGGTGCAGTGAATTGTGAAACCTAGATATTGAGGAAAATGATTTTTAATTACAACGTAAATCAGTAAATGATTTTGGTTGGTTCCATTGGAATATTTATATTGTACAGTACTTCTCACACGTTGTTAGAATTAGAAGTATTTTTTGTGCATTGCCAGTCAGGGGTGGCAGTAATTTTTGAGCCCATTGTATACATACATACATACATACATACGTACGCACGCAAAGACGTACTGTCTGGCCAAATAAAAGTGTAATATTTTGTTGGACCACCTTTAGCTTGGCTTATGGCACGCATTCACCCTGGCATCATTGTGATGGTCTCATGCACTGTCACAACATTTATGTCTGTCCAAAGTAGCATTCATTTTTTTTGCCAAGATCTTGTATTGATGATAGGAGAGTTGGATCACTGCTTAAAAGCACATCCCAGAGATTCTCAGTGGGGTTAAGGTCTGGACTCTGTGGCGGCCAATTCATGTGTGAAAATGATGTCTCACTCTCCCTATACCGCTCTTTCACAATTTGAGCCCGATGAATCCTGGCATTGTCATCTTGGAATATGTCCGTGCCATCAGGTAAGACAGAATCAATAAATGGAAAAACATGGTCATTCAGGATATTCCGGTAGTCAGCTGACCTCATTATTTGTGCACATATTGTTGCTGAACCTAGACCTGATCAACTGAAGCAGATTCCCAGATCATAACACATAACACTGCTCCCACAGACTTGAACTGGAGGCACTAAGCATGATGGGTGCATCACTTCATCTGCCTCTCTTCTTACCCTGATGCCCCTGTCAGTCTGGAACAGGGTAAATCTGGACACATCAGACCACGTCACCTTTTTCCATTGCTCCAGAGTCCAATCTTTCTGCTCCCAAGCAAATTGAAGACTTTTCCCCAGCAAGCCTCACTGATGAGTGGTGTTCTTAAGGCTACACAGCCCTTTAATCCCAATGCTTTGAATTTACTTTGCATTGTTCATGTGGAAATGCTCTTACTTTCAGTATTTAACTTGGCCGTGAGTTCTGCTATTCATTTTTGTAAACCCCTGACGACGAAATGTCGGGGGTATATAGTTATATACCAAGAATTCCGTCCGTCATTCCGTCCGAAGACATTATTTGTCCGATTGATATCTCGAATATTATTCATTGGATTCTTTTCAAATTTGGCACACATATTCTCTACCACAGGGAGAGGTTCAGTGCAAAGTGTCAGCCATCTGGGATGATTTTTTTCACAAAAATATCGCCGTTTTCCTGTTTTTACCCCTCGGCTGACTTCGGCCGGAGGGGTATTGTTGTCACGTATCTGTCTGTCGTCCGTCCATGACTTTGTCTGGGCCAGCACTCAGCAACTAATGATCGCAGCTTCACCAAATTTGGTATGGTAACTCACTATGACCCATAGATGTGCAACGTCAGGTTTTTTGTTGGATTTACCTTTTACCTTGGCGCTGTGACCTTGACCCTGGAAATATTATCCGGGTCAGTACTCGGCAACTATTTATCACAGCTTCACCAAATTTGGTATGGTAGCTCACTATGACCCATAGATGTGCAACATCAGGTTTTTTTGACCTTTGACCTTAGCTCTGTGACCTTGACCCTGGAAATCTTGTCCGGGTCAGTACTCGGCAACTAGTTACCACAGCTTCACCAAATTTGGTGTGGCAACTCACGGTGACACGTAGATGTGCAAAGTCATGTTTTTTGCTGGATTTGACCTTTCACCTTAGCGCTGTGACCTTGAGGCAGGAAATCTTGTACGGCGCGAGGGTTATTCAGCAACGCGTTATATTTGGACTTTGAAATTTTCAAGTGGGTTCAATGTCAATTTGGCCGATAGATATCGCAAGTATTATACATTGGATTCATTTCAAATTTGGCACACACATTCTCTACCATCGGGAGAGGTGCAGTGCAAAGTGTCCGTCATCGTCATTCCGTCATTCTGTCCGAAGACATTATTTGTCCGATCGATATCTCGAATATTATTCATTGGATTCTTTTCACATTTGGCACACATATTCTCTACCACAGGGAGAGGTGCAGTGCAAAGTGTCGGCCATCTGGAATGAATTTTCACAAAAATATTGCCGTTTTCCTGTTTTTGGACTTAGAAATTTTCAAGTGGGTTCAATGTCTATTTGTCTGATCGATATCGCAAATATAGCACATTGGATTCTTTTCAAATTTGGCACACATATTCTCTACCACAGGGGGAGGTTCAGTGCAAAGTGTTGGCCATCTGGGATGATTTTTTCACAAAAATATTGCCGTTTTCCTGTTTTTGGACTTAGACATTTTCAAGTGGGTTCAATGTCAATTTGTCTGATTTGATATCTCAAATATTATTTAATGGATTCTTTTCAAATTTGCCACACATAGTTTGTAACATATGGAGAGGTGCAGTGCTAAGTGTCATAGATGTGCTGTTATTTTTGTCATAATTGATTTTCGTCACCGATCATCACCAACGGAAAAAACATTATTGGGGACGTTGGGGGAATTGGTAAGCTCTGCTTACTTCTTCACTTGTTTACAATTTGATTCCACCAAATGTTTGTGATCTCCAATCACGATTCAAGATTTTTTTCCGACTGCATTTCTTCCTTGAAGATGATGGGTCACTACTATCCCTCCACGTTTTAACAATGCCTTGGACTGTTCTGTACCCAATTTTAGTGGTTTCAGCAATTTCCTTTTTTCTTGTTTTCTTTGCTTGATGTGGGCCAATAATTTGACCCCTCTAAAACAGAGTAACGTCTTTTCCACGACCACTGGATATGGCTTCCGACATGGCTGTTTTAGAAATGAGAAGCTAATCTCTGCCTCAGTTAGGGTTAAATAACTTGTTGCCAGCTGAAACATATTAATCACAGCAGTAATTATCCAATGGAAGGCTCGTACCTATTTGCTTAGTTAAATCCAGGTGGTGACCTTTTTTTGGCTGCCAAGAAGACTGGGCAAAATTCTTCCTCAGCGACACAGAAGACTCATTGCCAGTTATCGCGAACTGTTGCTGTCAAGGCTGGCAAAATCAGTTAATAGGTTTAGGAGGGCAGTATTTTTTCACATGGGTGATATATGTTTTCAATAACTCCTTACTTTCAGTAAATGAAATCGGTGAAAACCTGCATTTCATGCGTACCGAACGTTGTTTTTCTCCGATATTAAAATTAATAGGATGATCTGAAACATTTAAATATATTGGAAATAAGCAAAAATAGAAAAAATTGGGAAGGGGGCAAGTACTTTTTCACAGCACTGTATATCTGTGTGCGTGCGTTTGTTTAATGAATGTGTGTGTGCACAGGCTCGGGAGCTGGTGTGCAGGGCGTCGGTGGGGGAGCTGTGTCAGTACAGGAGGCTGGCTGATCGATGGGAGGAGCCTGACCCTGAAGACTCTGACGACTCCACCTTGCTGGGTCAGAATGCAACACTGAACATATACACACACGCACACACACACAAGCTCATGCACACAAACATTTGCTCATTCCCGACTTTGAATATGGGGCTTAGTATCTAGTTACCAATGTGTACAATACATTTGCATTCGACTCACCAGGGTTCCATGCTTCTGAGACGAGGAGGAGGCGTTTTAAATTTACCTTCTCATTCATTTGCATTGCACTTTCCAATACCGCAGAATATATGATTTGTATACTTTGAAGAACCGATTCCATACTAGGTATTTGTTATGATTTTTTTCCATAAATTATTTGTTACTTTTTTTTTTTTTTTTTTTTTTACAGAAATGCATTTTATTAGTTTGGTCCTGTTTTTATTTTGCTGTGCTGCTCAAAGTTGTGCTAACAAAAAGTGGCTCACCTGGAACTTTTGTGTTTATTCTGGAACAGAACCATCCCCCGTGGGAGAACATCTAGTGATGCATTGAGGTCACAGTTGAGTTTGAAAGACTTCCGAAAGACCAGTTTAACTTCTGTTTAAAATGATTTAAAAATGATGATTACACAAACCCGAGCCTGGAAATTACTTATCCAAACAGACCTTGTTATTTTTGAGTGTCTAAATACTATGATATTTTGTGACCTTTGGAATTGAAAACCGTTGTTTTTATTGATGTGTGTGCAACTTTCTCAATGTAAGCGAATGGGAAGGTAAATTTCAAAGGCCTCCTCATCCTCTCAGAGGCATGAAATCTTGGTGAGTAGTATATGTATTATACACATTAAAAACTGCATAATAAGCCCTATATTCAAGTTTTTGAAAATATTGCTTTAGTCTAGATGCTGTTCCCGACCACACATGCACACTGCCCAATGCCGTCGTCAAACACCCTTGCATATCTCAGTGCTCCAAACGTCTGGGTTTTAGTCGCCATTGGCGATACAGAATTACAATTTGGCGAGGGGAAAAAATGAATGGGGAGCCAACTGGCGAGTAGAAATGATGATTTGCAAGAACCAAATTTGCCAAGGATCCCTAGAATATTAGACCACAATGGTCTTTAAGCCTCCAACTTTGCCACTGCCAAGAATCATCACCAGGGGCCACTGCGTCGTCTGTTGTCATATGTAGCACATGCACAAAACACTGGTGGACCAGATTCTTGGAGAGGTAGCTAGCTAAAACTGTTTGGTATTTGTCATAGATGGTAATCATTTAGTGCCACTTCTGCAGTTACTCATTCCTTCTGGTAACCTTGCAAAATTAAACTATAGTTAGATAATTGAGTGATAAGATACCGTTAGCCTGTTTGCGCTGGCTAAAATTGGCCTTGATGATTTGACCAGTCAGTGCCTAACGTTAGCGTGGCTTTCGAGCATGTCAGCCTAATGACCGGGTTCGCCCTCTGTTCATCAATATATTCACGATCGTGCGCAAAACAGGAAGTATTGGTATTAACCTCTGGCTAGCTATTAAGAAAAAAATGCAATCAGGTATGACGTAAGGTCGCTAATTCTTTCCCAGCAAGTTTTCTGTCTCCCTTGAGCT
The DNA here is from genome assembly GCA_029692085.1 of Gymnothorax javanicus. NCBI lineage: Eukaryota > Metazoa > Chordata > Actinopteri > Anguilliformes > Muraenidae > Gymnothorax > Gymnothorax javanicus. Next base: position 105,935,376 of record CM056194.1, on the reverse strand, counting down.
TGAAAATAGCCAGGGACGTTGGGTGTTACACATATCGCCCATAGGGAAGCAGCAAGTCTGTCCCAAGCACTCACCTCAATGGAAATTTAGCTTTCCACAAATGAGCCAATAACCCAGTCTACTCCAATCTATTTTGTTTACAGCATTTTCAGGAGCTTTGCAGGGACGCATGATTATAGGGCATAATATGACGCGTCTTAAACTTTTCATGAGGTAAATTGTTTGGAAAATTCATGTAATGAAATGTAACTTAGGTACTCTCATATTTTATTAATTGCAAGGGTTGTTTTCCTTCACTGTTGAATGTGCTTTTTTTTTTTTTTTTTTTACTAAAACTGTCCTCGTTTTTTTAACAGCTGAAAAAATTAACAACCTATACGAAACCGTTGGAAACTGTGCAGCCCTATAATCCCTTTCGTTGCGACAGAAGAATTTAAAGAATCTCCGTATGGGTGGCAGCAATATTGCTTCAATGTTGAATAAAGTTACCAGAAGAAACAGTATTTTTTTTAGCAAGATAGTTCGATATTTGCATTTCTGCTGCACAGACATTTCCGTGGGTAACAACGGCATTAATTTACCTCGATATTATGAAACGGGTAAGGTGGCGCAGGGACAGTCGTAGCCTCACGTGGTGATGGGTGTTTGCTATGCGAGTTAATAGCTACGTGCCTGAATGATAGCTTTGTAAGCTCAGTCTATTATAAAACAGTGTTGCGTATCAATTATGCCTGATATAGAAAGTTAAGACATGTGATATGGATCTCACTGATAATGTCAGATGCAGTTGTGAAACCTTGTGGATAAATTTGGCTAATGCAAAGGGTTACTAATTTGAATTAAGCTATTCTAGAGACGATTGACTTGGCTAATGTTGATTATAGCTAGCTAGCAAACGTGTGATGTTAAGGTAAATCGATAACTATTTAACGTTAATTGCCCAACGGCTTGTATTGTTGGCGAGTGAACAATAGCTTCTGTTCGCCAGACAGCGAATCGGCCTTTGCCCAACTTTTCGAGCACTGTATCTGAGCATTTATGTTTATACCACTATTGATGCTTATTAAGAGTGTTTCTTTCTATTACATTTGGCGCATTTATTTGTTTACAAGATTTGTTCAAGAACACAATCAATGAGTGAATGCCGAAGGGCACTAGAACAGCCAATGAGTTGTGGGTCAGATGAGATACAATTCACATAGTCAGTTACCCAGATCCATGAACATCAAGGTGTCCACACAATATTTGTTTTCAGGAAACCGCACGCTGATTCACAGTGGTAAGGGCGGGGGGTCATCACGGCGATCCGGAGGCAGCAGCAGCGTTGACGTGGTAACGCACAGAGGGAGCGTGCTGAATATCCCCAATCTGCTGCGGACTCTGGAGAGGGGCGAGAGTGTGAGGGAGGGGCTGGAGCAGCGCATCGCCGCCCTGCAGGCGAGACTCGGTACTGTAGCTCAGTCCTTTTTAGAGGAAAGAATGTCTCATTTCTATAAAAAAAATATATTTCCTGGTTTCTTCTCTCCTTGCACGGTTTCCTTGCGTTCCTCCATGAACCTCAGTGGGAGGGACTGAGACACAAAGATGAGACGCGAGTGTGGGAAACACTGATGCAGTTTAAGAGAATTGAGATTCACCCCTAGCACTGCAGCACCGCCGTACTCTGCTGAACTTCTGTGGGTTTATCAGAAACTGCATATCGTCACCCTACTGTACTGTAGCACTACCCAGCACCGCAGTATATCTGTCAATCAGTGTAAAACAGCACATCACTGCCTTGCTGGTGAGACCCAATACTGTAGCACTACCCAACACTGCAGTACATCTGTTAATCAGTGTAAAACAGCACATTGCTGCCTTGCTGGTGAGACCCAATACTGCAGCACTGCCCAACACTGCAGTACATCTGTTAACCAGTGTAAAACAGCACATCGCTGCCTTGCAGGTGAGACCCAATACTGTAGCACTGCCCAACACTGCAGTACATCTGTTAATCAGTGTAAAACGGCACATCGCTGCCTTGCAGGTGAGACCCAATACTGTGGCACTGCCCAACACTGCAGTACATCTGTTAATCAGTGTAAAACGGCACATCGCTGCCTTGCTGGTGAGACATCTGTTACTGCCCAACACTGCAGTGCATCTGTTAATCAGTGTAAAACGGCACATCGCTGCCTTGCTGGTGAGACCCAATACTGTAGCACTGCCCAACACTGCAGTACATCTGTTAACCAGTGTAAAACAGCACATCACTGCCTTGCTGGTGAGACCCAATACTGTAGCACTGCCCAACACTGCAGTACATCTGTTAATCAGTGTAAAACGGCACATCACTGCCTTGCTGGTGAGACCCAATACTGTAGCACTGCCCAACACTGTAGTACATCTGTTAATCAGTGTAAAACGGCACATCACTGCCTTGCAGGTGAGACCCAATACTGTAGCACTGCCCAACACTGCAGTACATCTGTTAATCAGTGTAAAACGGCACATCACTGCCTTGCAGGTGAGACCCAATACTGTAGCACTGCCCAACACTGCAGTACATCTGTTAATCAGTGTAAAACGGCACATCACTGCCTTGCAGGTGAGACCCAATACTGCAGCACTGCCCAACACTGCAGTACATCTGTTAATCAGTGTAAAACAGCACATCACTGCCTTGCTGGTGAGACCCAATACTGTAGCACTGCCCAACACTGCAGTACATCTGTTAACCAGTGTAAAACAGCACATCACTGCCTTGCTGGTGAGACCCAATACTATGGCAATGCCCAACACTGCTGTACATCTGTTAATCAGTGTAAAACAGCACATCGCTGCCTTGCTGGTGAGACCCAATACTGTTGCACTGCCCAACACTGCAGTACATCTGTTAACCAGTGTAAAACAGCACATCACTGCCTTGCAGGTCAGACCTGGTACTGCGCTGCCCAACACTGCTGTACTTCTGTGCTAAACCTTGTAAAATGACACATTACCGCCTTGCAGGCCAGATTTTGTAATGTAGCAGGGATTGGGAAGGCCATGCCTATATGCTGCATGAGTTTCCCAAATGCCGAATTATGTAATTACTTACCGGGCCTAAAATACAAAGTGTAAACTGTTTTCATAGTGAGCATTTTAATTAGAATTCAGCGTTTCAATAAGAATTCAACGATGTCGTCATTCACTACCATATGATACCTCAGAAAATAGGGTAGCTGGAGTGCACGGTCTGAGGATGAAAACATGCCAATATGACAGATCGTCGCGCCATGTCCATCAAATAAAGAATGATACCGCGAGTTTCCAGGTGTTTCTTCGATGAGCAAACAAGTGCCATTCCAAAAACAGGCCAGGGAAGAAACAAGGGTGAATGCCTGTTAAGCTAACTAAAATAGTAGAACTAGTAGTAGTTCTATCAGTAGTAGTACTCTTCTACAGTTTATTTGTGAGAATTTTGAAATATGTAAAAAATGTAATGTTTTCACGATGCCGGTTTGAGCTGTTATTGCTCTATCGGCTGTCCAGGGGTCAACACAGGCCGTAGTTATAACAAAATACCGAACATTATTTCAGTACAGGGTGACGAAACTTGCCAGCTATGCAAAGAAGGACAACAGTTGAGGAAACATGCTATTATAGGAGAGATATTGCCTCTGAAGTGGAATTGCGCTATTATGTGTTCAAACCGTTATGTGAAAGTCAAAATAAATATTCGTTTTCTTTTCAAAAATGTAACCCCAGTTCTGGCTTTAGGCTAATGCTTATCGAGAACTGACATGCAGGGAAACGGCTACTGGGGAACGATCTATTGACGACTGGCACCTGTCATGTAAATGACCTCAAGTTGCACAATGTAAGATGTAAAAAAAAAAAAAGGATATGAAAATTTTTGATTGCGACTGAAATTTTGGAGTTAATGGAGAAATGAATATTTGGGAAAGTAAACTGGCTGACTAATTATTTCCATTTCGTGACAAAAGTTGTAAAATCAACTTAGAATGGGGCAAGTTGGACCAAAAAAAATAAGACTTGAATATAAGTGCAGTGTATGTTTGGGAACTTCCAGAATAGCTTTGGTTTAAAACCTTTCGAATTACGAAACTGTCCTTTGAGGGGAAAAAAAAGGCCTTGAAGTCTAGCAGTTGTTATAAGGTGGCAACTTTGATCAATCTAAGATTTCGATAGTTTTTTTTTCATTTGTGAAACAAAGCATTTAAATGTAATGTTTCATTCTCTGACTGCTTGAGAACTGTTGGTGTCCAAATGTTTTTTGTCACGTTCTGTAGGCTCCCAAGAATTAAAGGAGACATTCTTTACTTGGTTGCGAGTACATGCATCCCTATGAACTCAGCTGTGTCGTCCTTTAAATTTGTGTCGCTGCTCACCTGCTTGCGGACCTTGCTGAATATTTCAGTCATGGACTATGTTTGCCTGCAGACTTGCATACTAAATGTGAAAATGCCGCTGGCAATGCCTTTAAATTGAATAGTTTTGGCTACTCTCCCCAGCGGTGGCGGAGTCAAAGGCGGAGGCTCTGTCAGCGGCGAGGGAGGGGCAGCAGGACCTGGGGGAGCGGCTGGAGAAGGCGGAGCTGCGGAACGCCGCCTACGAGAAGGGCCTGAAGGAAAATGCCGGTCACATGATCGCTGTCATCGAGAAGATGCAGCAGCTGGTGGACAAGGTGGGGGGTAGGAGGGTGTGTTTCGCAGTGCTTTGTAGGGGGGGTGTGTTTAGCAGTGCGGGGAGGGGCACACTTACACTGGCCAGTGTTGTGCAGGAACACTGGCTCTAGAGTACATTTACTTCTGCTGAATGAGCTGGTGACCTCAGCTCTCTTGGGTTGGTGACTCTCAGTCGAATCTGCTGGAATGTAACTTTAAATGTATCTCTCTCTCTCTCTCTCTCTCTCTCTCTCTCTCTCTCTCTCTCTCTCTCTCTCACATACAGACCACCAGTTTGGCAGAATCGAGGATGGATGGAGCGGAGAAGGCCTGACCTGCTGCCATTGCATTGCGACAGTCGTCGGAGCAGCAGTTGTCGGACTGCACCGAGACGGATGCCACACCAGCCTACATGCGATCACAGCGCACTCCCATGTGCACACTCCTGTACAAATATGTGTTCGCGAATGCACACGAACGCAATGCCATGCAAGCAGCTGTCTGTGCGCACACATTTACGAACACGCTCTCATTCACACACATACAAATTTGTGTGTGTCAATGCTCAAACGCGCACACACACACGCACGTGCTTACACACACGCCACTGGTAAAAATGGACTCAAAAATGTACACAAATGTATGTCTAAGTACAAGGGTAACCCATGTATGTTGTAGACACATTCAGTCAAGACCTGGCACGATGAACACCCAGACATGCAAACACATGCATTCATGCATATGCACACACATGCACACATACACTACTGCTTATGGATACAGACTGATAAATCTAATTTGATCAAATAAGATCTGGAACAAAATAAAAACAATGCTGATGCAAGCTGATGCCCCTCAGTGAAAGAAGCTTCTTGTGTGTTTTTCCCCTCCCTTAGACGCGCTCATACAAACACAACCAGACACGTTATACTTGTATAAACGTGTTGTCACTATTCAAAACTTTCCTTTTTTTTTTTTTTTTTTTGTAAATTGTAAAATTTGAAGACTTGTACAGTGCTTGCACGGTATGTAATAGTTTTATTTGATTTATCATTTTTGATTGTCATATTTAGATGGGGAAAAATGGAACTGTTCACAATGATACCTCTGTAACAATATCTGCTTTTTTTTTTTTTTTTTTTTACTTCTCAATCACAAAGTGAATGTCCCTAATAAAAGTCCACATGGAGATTAATTTTGGTTATATGTGCATTTGTGCTTTTTTTTTATTTCAGTACTGAAAATAAAATGTTTTTTTTAAGTTCTGTGGAAGAGGTGTGGGGGTGGCAAGGGGAAAAAAATAAATATATTTGAGCTTCCATATATTTCTTTCTTCATTTTTTCATGGTAAATCTAGTTTCTTCAAGCACCATCGTTGCCAGAGCTCTTTGGCAAGATCAGTCATCCTGTTGGTTCATAAAGCACACCTCATTCTGGAGCAGGTCTGCAGAACCCTGTTTCTGGAGATCTGCTATCCTGTATGTTTTGATTCCAACCCCAACAAAGCACACCTCATAGCTGGAGCAGGGTCGCCCAACCATGTTTTTGGAGATCTACCAACATGTACTGCAGGTTTTCACTCCAACCCACAGAAATCTGACCTCATTCAACAGCTGGAGCAGTATGGCCCAACCCTGCCCCGAGAGATCCACCATCCTGTTTGTTTTCACTGCAGGGAACAAGATGCTGGAAACATTCCTTTAGGGATTTTTTTTTTTTTTTTTTTCAGTTTTCAGCTTTGAGACTCATTTTGCTTTTACTTATCGTCTTGCTTTTGGCTGACCACTGGTGTCCAGTGGGTTTGGCGTTTCAAAAACTCATAATGGTTTTATTGACTTAAACTGGCATGACTCTCATCCTCATAAATGTGAACAGTAGGCCAAAATGGCAATCAAATGCCTATAATCGAGTTGAGATTGTTAAGATAGTTCTGGTTCTGATTGGGAAACGGTTCAATTGGCCTACAGATTGAGCAGAAACACTGGAGTGTTACTGCTAGGTCCCACGCGTTCTGATGCCTTGAAATGGGAGAGGCTTTGTTTAAAAATAGCTTTCATCTGTACTTGGGGATATAGTAATCTATTGCAATACTATTAAGCAAAAGCTTTTAAAATCCATTTGAATCACTTCATTAGCTATGGACTCAAAACTATTACAAATTGTATATATCCACATTTACAAGCAATTTGTCCTGCACGTTCGATGTTTCGGGATATTCTCCCAAGGTCGGCCGGGTTGATCATTTGAAGCCGGCGATACAGACGGTATCCGCCTCTTGAGCAGGTCCACGTGCTTTCGCCTTAACCTATGGGGTGAATTTTGCCCGTGTGCAAACCGCCCGAATTTTTTTAATGTTAACCCAACAACTTGTGTGTCCCCTTCCTGTGCTGGCATGGGTTCTTCACGTGCATTTGTATTTTACTTTTCATTCACGTTTTTTACGATGCTCCTTAGTAATGGTAAAGGTCTTACCTTTTAACTTTGATAAGGGTATACTCTCATTAATGCATGTTATTCTTGCTGTTGTATTGTTTTTCTTTACCTGGCCAACCTCAGCGAGCGTTTTAAATTAAGCAAAATTAGGCCCGTTGCTAATTCTGAACGAGCTGTTAGGTTCTGCTTAGACAACAAGCCTCTCCCGATTTTTACAAGCGATTTGGCCCTTTAGCTGGGTTAGCACCAAGTGGTGCTTGATTTTAAGGTCCGTTGTGAAGCTCTTTGTGTTACCAGTCTTAATACAGTCAACATTTTGCAAATGGTAACTTGCAGTTGTGTGGTAGGCCTATGCAGCTATGTGTGTAGCATATTGGGACCTCAAGAGCTTTAAGGCCTGGACTTGGGTTACTGACCTTGGTCTAATGTTTACCCTCAGTTAAAGTCGACGACCTTGCGAATGAAACAGTCGTTTTATCGAGATCTTAATTGACTCTCCATTTCGTTCAGCATGTTTGGGAATCCCAGTGAGCTGGATCGCAACCATTCTGGGGTCGACCATCTCTGAAGTCACGTCAGGTAACTCATTTCCGTTTCTACAGCAAGCGTTTTCTCACCGCTACATAACAATGAGAACGCGTGGTCTGTATTTGTGCAGATACTCGGGTGCGTAATTTATCGGATTCATCCATACTACAGTCTCCTTTTACTCATTCCCTACGGCAAAGCCAGTGCCAGCGGCGTGGATGACCATTCGCAGTCCGATGAAAAATGAAATCAGTTGACGATCGTGGTCATGGGCCACCTGTACTTCAATACTTAATATTGTGTAATTTTCGGGAAAAGTATTCCGTACAAACGCGACAATTTTACAAAAAAGCATTCCGTAGGGAATGCGTTAAGGAGAGAGGAATCCTGCTGAAAGACTAAGTGGGAACTTCTGTATTCCTATATATTAATCACTCGAAAGTTGAGGCTTATGCGCATTTCTCTAGGCGCACAAGGACATATTTACCAGCCAAGTTAACGAAGCTGGCAGGCCTGTTGCTTTCAGCTGGTCTGTGTGTGTCCTTATCCCAGCCCCCTGCGATATTACTCTGAAACTGCAATAAAACTACCAGGAAAGCCATTTTGCAAGTGTTTATGTAAGTGTCAGTTCGTGGACAATTATTGTGAACACGGTCGCATCTTTTTAGATGCGGCCTTCAAACTTCTCAGGTGAATAGTTGAGATAAAAAGGAAGGCTGCGTTCGAAGATGTCGAAGACTGAACTGTACTGTAAGCAAGAGAAAAAATGTATTCATTTGCGCACTTATCTCCTTTTCAAAATGCAGAAGACTGCTGTTGCATTTTTCAACTAGGAGGCCCATGTGATTTTGAAGGGGAAAAAAAGTCAACTTGGAGACCTGAGTTGTTCTAATTAATCTTAATATGGGTACTTAATGTAGGTATGTTACTAAAATTTTCAAAATGGTTATGTGCTGAAATGAATTATTTTTCCTGAAAGAACTTGAAATAAACTTTCCAATGATACCAAGATCAATGTGATAGGTTAAGAACTGACAAAGTTATTAAACTTGGAAATTGGGAAATGAGGGGTAAAAAATGTCCTTAGTTTTCTATAGAAAAAATGAGAAATCTGTGACCGAAAACATGGTTTGCATAAAATGCTATAACTTTCTTAATTCTTTAGATATTCCAATGAAATTTTCAGATAATGTTCATTGGAATATTATCTGCCTATTCCAAAATGATGAATGAAACAGAATTGAATTTCGCTGTGCAACCCGCAATGGGGGCGCCATTTCTGGAATTTTTACCACTGACGGTTTTTTTTTGGGACGGTAGAAACAGACTGCTGGCACTCCGAATGTCATAATTTTTTGTCTGTTGGATCTTGAATACTTAATCTAATAGTCTGTGCAGTTTTTATTAGAATTCCTACTTAGCTTCTATAAAATTGAAGGGTGTTTTTGTCACCTCAAACTTTGAACCGCTCAGACGGCCATCTGGGAAATCGGAAATTGAAAACAAGGTAACAAGGGGAATTCGGGGTCAATTTTATCGACGTCTTCAACGGGATTTCCAGGAATTCCCCTCCTTTTGCCCATAAAAGGCGGTTTTGATGGGTATACCTCTGCCACTTCGGGAAATTACGCAACGCTCTCGGAACCAATATCGCGCTTCCGATGCACTGACAGTAACATACTTACTTAATGAGCCTTGGAACACAGCTTTGGGGTTTCAAGTTTATTTTTGTGGACACTTGCAGTACAGAATTTTGATCTTCATCCTCAGATTCCTCCACATCCTCACCTTCTACAGCCATCATGGGGGCAGGAGACTTGATACAACCGATTGATCCTGAAACTGAAGCAGGTAGGTGTTCATTTTAAGCAATTTTGGCAGAGGGGTGGGACAGTGGTGCAGTGGGTGGCACCATTGCTCGTTTGGTTATCGCGGCTGGTGTGATCCTAGATGGTCTCTAGTAATTCTTATGTTCAGTTATCATGATTGTCTGAGGGCTACTCCTCAAACGCTGTCTTCACTCACGTCAAACTGATCCATAAAAGGGCCAGTGAGCTGCAGGTTTTCATTTCAATCGCGCAGAAGCACACCTGATACAACTAATCAACTGTGCTGGCTGAGGTCAGTTGATTGAAATAGTTGTATCAGGTGTGCTTTTGTTTGGCTGGATTGAAAACCTGCAGCTCCTCGCTCCTTTCACGCACCAGTTTGACACCGCCCCTGTAGTATTAATACTGAGGAGTGTTTACACTTCGTTTCTATGCAGCACTATTACGGAATTCACTACCACAAAAAAAAAATATTGTCAAATGACTCAATTTCAATTTTTTTACCTTTTACATAGGCATTGATTTGATTTCTGCTCATTGTTTTATCCACTTTTTTAACCCCATAAAAGCCTCAGACCCATGTCTAGGTCCTTAAAATGCAGTTGCTGTATTCAAACCTTTGGAATTTCGGGCTTATTTTACACTCTAGTGGAGAGTGCAAGGTTTCCAAAGATCCAAAATATGTCCTGCTAAATTACAGGAAATGTGTGCAAGATGATGTACAAGATGTAGATATTTTCTGTTGGATATACTGCTGTGGCCATGAAAACATGGCTTACTGGGTTTGAATATTTCTCTCAATTTGTGATTTCCCTTCAATGAGCATTGCAACCAGCAGATAAAGAACATGAATACATGTGATATTGTCTACAATATGAAAGAGTGCTTTTTTGACATTGAACCTACTTGAGGGAACACTTCAGTGAAAAGTTGGAATTTAATGGGGTTAATAACTCTGTTTTATATACTCCTTTTACTTTGTGTCGATACTTTTCCTGTTTGTGCTCCTTGTTTGCCATGTTATCTTTTATTTTGAGGAGGAATTGGGACTTGTCATTTTGTCAAAGGTGTTTGTTGGGCTTTTCATTTGCCCCTTTTGAAACCAGGGAGTGCTCCTAAGAATTGATGTGGGCCGCAAGAGAGAAAATGTATTTATTTGGGCACTTATCTCCTTTTCAAAATGCAGAAGACTGCTGTTGCCTTTTTCAACTTGGAGACCCTTGTGTTCTTTGCAAGAAAAAAAAAAAAAAAAGTCAACTTGGAGGCCTGAGTTGTACTAATTAATCCTAATATGGGTACTTAATGAGCCTTGGAACACAGCTTTGGGGTTTCAATTTTATTTTTGTGGACACTTGCAGTACAGAATTTTGATCTTCATCCTCAGATTCCTCCGCATCCTCACCTTCTACAGCCATCATGGGGGCAGGAGACTTGATACAACCGATTGATCCTGAAACTGAAGCAGGTAGGTGTTCATTTTAAGCAATTTTGGCAGAGGGGTGGGACAGTGGTGCAGTGGGAGGCACCATTGCTTTACAGCAAGAAGATTGTGGATTTGAATCTGGTCTGGGGCTTTTCAGTGTGGGGTTTAAATGTTTCCCTGGGTTTGCTTCCACTGCATCATAGGTTAATTACAGACATGTGTTCTTGTGTTCGTGTTTGTGTTCTGCCTTTTGCCAATTTTCAGCTGTTATAGGCTCCAGCTTCAATGCAACTGTCACCCCTTTTCCACTGAGCAGGTTCCAGTACTGAGTCAGAGCCTGGCTTGGCACTGGTTCTTTGCTTTTTCACAGCCTAAGCACTAGGGCTGTCAGAATGAACCTTAAGATGCCGTTGGAATATTTGCGCTAATTAAACGTATGATATCAATATGACATTGAATATTCTGTATTTCTCACACACAACAATGAAATACAAAGAGATATTATTCACCTCGTTAAAGCAAAACGACAATCATTCATTTGAACGCGCAGTTTTGTGCATTTCAAATCAGTGGCGTTGCCAGAACTGAAAATTGAGCGGCCACAGAACATTACTTTACTACAATTGTTAGTCCTAACTTGTTCTCAGTCATTTTTCTTTGTTAAAACAATTTTTATTTATAAGAATAATCAATTGGCAATTAAAGACAGGCTTCTTTTGTGATGCGATCTAAGGGCGACTAATCAATAGGCATCATTCCTTTCAGAAAAATGTTACTGTTAAGTTGGCCCATTGGCTATTTTTCGAGAGGTAAGCTGCTCTGGAACTTCTGCGCTACCTTTTTTGGTACATCAGGTGATCTAACCTGTGCTTCATGATCGATTAAATTGAATCAAAGACAGAGATTTGAAATGGGCAAAATTGCGCGTCCAAGTAAATGATTGTCGTTTTGCCTTAACGAGGTGAACAAGCAACACCTGATAGTGTGGAGTGTTTTCGGATTGAATGTATAGTTAATTAGAAAAAATGATAGTGATCGAGTCAGAACTAATTGTTTTAAAGAGATGTTTAGTGCCCACCCAATTTTAAGTTCTGGCTATGCCACTGAAACAACGGGAAAAAAACTTATGTAATAATGCAACGAACCGATGAACCTAGCTCTTGACCTGTTCGTTGTTAAAATAAGTACCTCACTATAACGAGACTTTCGGGAATGGGGCAGACACGTGTACAGTGACATACTGATGTTGTACAGTGACGTAATCACGTGGCTCAGATTTGGCTCCTTGGCGATGGAAAACCAAACAGGTTCTGAGGAGATGTTGGTTGAACCAACTTAGCACTGGCTCTAGCACCAGCATGGCAGTAGCACCTGGTTCTATTTCATCCCTCAATGACAGCTAGGCGGTGCTTAAAGCACTGGGTATCACCACTCGCGCAAGCGCGTGTCAAGTACAAATAACAATGTCACCTGTGACCCCTGAGTGACTCCGGGGAGGCTATATCTTCTGGTGTCCGCAGGTGTTGGGTTCCTTTTTTCTTCTCGCGATCCCATTAAGAGTACACGCTGTAAGCTTACGAGCTACTGTCCCCTTTGCTTTGGCTTTTTTTTCCAGTTATTGTCGCTTGCCCTGTGCAGCCTCGTGCCATTGCGGTAAGAGCAACGATTTGATCGTCCTCTGAGAGGCTGTGGCTGGCGCGTTATTTGATTTGGTTTGTTGGCTCTGTTTGAGTTGGCTGGTGATAGCGGCATTTCGCCCCTCCCTCCTGACATTGCTCACAGCAGCTGGAGAGCTGTTTTGTAGCACAATTTTCAGCTGTGTTACCCTGTTGTTGAAGGTGGTGTGCTCGCCGCCCTCTCTCACCACAATCACAGTCGGCTCTTTAATCGTCTTTAGTGTGTTAACCTTGTTGGTGAAGGCAGCGTTTCCGCTTCCCTCTCCCAGCTGTGTAATATCAATATTCTGCTGTGTTACCTTGTTGGTGAAGGTGGTGTGCTCGCTGCCCTCTCCCAACACTGTCACGCATTTATTCTGCCTCACGTTAAGCCTTTGCTGTAATGGAGCAGTCCTGCACTGGATGTCAGGCCCTCCTGGATCTAGCAGATGGCCATGATCTCTGCCCCTCCTGCCTTGGCATTGAGCACTTACGAGAGGCCCGCACTGAAGGTGCTTGCATGAATTGCAGCATGATGCCTCGGTCAGTGAGACTAGCCAGGTTACCGCAGCTAGATCCACTGGCCAGCCTCCTTTCATCCCAACCGGTGATGGGTGATTTTGGTGATGGGGGAACTCTGAAGAGGCCCTCAACGCAGAGCGCTGTGGCTGCCCCCAAGCGGAAGAAGTCGAATAGCCAGCTCTCGACTAAAGTGCATTGCTTGGCTGCTGACATGGAGCAGATGAAGGCGCTTCTCTTGAATCTGCAGCCTGTAGTGCATATGGGGGAACCTGTCAGACCGGGGCACACACGGGAGGCACCCCCGCCAGAGGACGCAATTTCGATTGCGGCCTCGGCAAGCCAGTTTAATGCTTCGTCAGGTGACCTTGCCTCTCAGGCCTTGGAACTTTCTTCGCTCTCATCAGCCGAGAGTTCTGACTGGAGGTCAGATGTCTCCTCCATGGAGACCATTATCCGCACCGCTTTGGCATACGTGCAGCTCGACACCCCACAAGGGAATGTGGCCCCTAGCGCCTTCCGTAAGCGCAATCCTTCTCGAGCTAAAATTACCATCCCGCATTCGCCGGATTTTCTGAAAGAGCTGCATTTGTGTTGGAGGGATACTACAGCCCTCTCCAGGCTAACGTCTGATCAGCCTACTTTGGCAGCAATGGAGAATGCAGAAGCAGTCGGGCACATGCCTGCAGTTGAGCCCCCTGTTGCGGCTCTGATTGTGGCTCCTGTTGAGGCTCTGAAGCCAAACGCCAGGTGCCCCTCTGTCTAGTGTCAGGTCACTGATGCCTACATCTGTAAGGCCTGCGGCATGATACAGTGGCAAACGTTGGTCGGCTCGGCAACTCCCTTTCCCACCTACTGTTTGCCCTCTTGACTTCCTTACTGGATGCACAGGTAGATGATTCTACCCGTGACATCTGTGATGCATCGCTGCAGGCTTTTGCCTTCCAGACAAAGGAGCTAGGCCAGCTGATGTCCACACTTGTACACACACGCCGTCATGTCTGGCTAGCGCAGTCGCCTTTGACGGAGGCTACTAGGAAGGTCCTTCGTCAGGTACCGGCAGAACCAGGGGAGCCGTTTGGCTCGGCTGTGCTGGAGGCACTCGACCGTACTTCCCTGGCCAGTGAGACCAGGCAGCGGCTGGCTAGCCTTCACAGGAGAGCGCCTGCTCCCAGCAATCAGAGGGGCCCCTCATTTGCTTCCAGGTGCTGCTCTCAGCCACCTACACACAGTGGCCGGTCGGGTTTGCAGCAGTCTGCTGAACAGCCTTCTGCTGACTTTCGTCCACCTGGACGTCGATCGTCCAGACAGCATCGGGGCTCTAAGCCTGACCGCCGTTCCCCCAGCAGCTCTAAAGGCTACAAGGGACGGCGCTAGGACTGCGGGGCCAGTTGTCTGCTGCTTTTCCCAGCAGCAGCTCAGTTACTGGGCTGCCTGCTCGGCAGGCCCTTGGGTGATTTCCACCCTGACCCGAGGGTATGAATTGCAGCTCCGATACCAGCCCCCTGCTTCTGGCCAGGTCACAATGACTGTCATGAGCAACCCGGCAAAGGCCCTAGCTCTAGCTCAGGAGTTGTCCGTCCTCCTGAGCAAGAGCGCCATTGTGCCGGTAGACCCTCTCTAGCAGCCAGGGGGGGTTCTATTCAACCTACTTTCTTGACAGCAAGAAAGACTGCGGACTTCGTCCCATCCTGGACACTGATAGGCCTCAACAGATACTTGAAGGTTCTACCCTTTTGGATGCTGACCACAGCGGACATTCTTAGTGTGATCAGTCAGGGGGAATGGTTTACGTTCATGGATCTCGAGGATGCTTGTTTTCACTTGTTGGTCGCTGCACATCACCAGCCGTTCCTCAGGTTTGCCTTTCAGGATCACCATTACCAGTTCAGGGTGCCTCCGTTTGGGCTCTTCCTGTCCCCAAAGGTTTTTACTTGGTGTGTAGCAGCAGCCCTTGCACCTCAGCAGGCACAGGGTATGAAAATTTTACCATACCTCAATGATTGGTTAGTATGTGCGCCATCCCGGGATCAGGTGTTACGGGATACGGTTTGTCTATTGTCACATGTGGTCAGGTTGGGCTTCAAGGTGAACAAGGAGAAGAGCTACTGGTCCCTTCCCAGCAAGTCACCTACCAAGGTTTGGTGCTCAACTCGGTCGCCATGAGGGCCTTCCTCTTGCCATGACGCGTGAGCGACATCTTGCATCTCCTTCCCCACTTCAGGAGGGGCAGGCGGCTGCCTTACGAGTTTCTGCAGCTCTTGGGCAAAGTGACTGCTGCCACAGCTGTTGTGCCCTTGGGTTTGCTGACGCTATGCCCCTTGCAAATGTGGCTAAACAGCCTCTATCTGGATGCCAGGAGACACAGGCACAGGCTGGTCAGGGTCTCAAAGGCACGAGTTTGTGCCTTGGTGGCCTGGAAGCACCGGGCGTTCTTGCTGGGAGGCGCGCCTTTGGGACTTGTTCCATCCTTCCGAGAGACCATCGTCACGGATGCCTCCCTCTCGGGGTGGGGTGCAGTTTGGCGAGGAAGACCTGCTCAAGGACAGTGGTCTGCTTGGGACTACAAATGCCACATCAATGTGCTGGAGCATCGGGCTGTACATCTGGCACTCCAGCATTCTCTGCCACTTCTGCAGGGGAGACATGTGCTTGTTCAGTCAGACAAAATGTCCACTGTCTCCCAGATCAATCATTAAGGGGGCATCAGGTCAGCGCTGCTACTGCGGGTGTCCCGGTGCCTCCTGTCGTGGGCCGCTCCTCGCCTATCCAGCCTGCGGGCAATGTACCTGCCGGGAGAATGGAATCAGGTGGCAGACTTCCTTTCCCGGTGCAAGCCTCCACCAGGGGAATGGCGGCTTCACCCGGAGGTGGTGGACATGATATGGAACCTCTTCGGCAGAGCAGCGGTGCACCTTTATGCCTTAGAGGACTCAACTCATTGCCCACTCTGGTTCTCTTGAACAGAGGAGACCGCTCCTCTGGGACAGGATGCCCTGGGGCACGAGTGGCCCAACGTGCTCCTGTATGCATTTCCACCGCTGCCTCTGATTCCGCTAATGCTGCAGAGGGTCCTTCAGCAGGGCCACAGGCTCCTCCTGGTGGCCCCCTTTTGGCCAGGAAGACCCTGGTTTCCGAGGCTGCGGAGGCTTTGTTGCAGCTCTCCATGGCACCTCCCAGAGAGGAATGACCTTCTGTCACAGCTGGGGGGGTCAAATTTGGCATCCCAACCTGAGTTGCCTTCAGGTACGGGTCTGGCTGCTGCAAGGCCCGACCCACTCCTGACAAGCTCTACTGAGTCCGTTCAGACTACCATCTTGAATGCCCCTGCAGCATCCACCCACCTTCAGTACGAAAGCAAATGGAGGCGTTTCTCTGCCTGGTGTGCAGGCAGGGCAGAGGATCCTGCCCTTTGCCCTGTGGCTATGATCCTGGAGTTCCTTCAGCCCCTCCTGGATGGTGGCCGTGCTCACTCCACTTTGAAAGTGTATGTGGCAGCCATTTCCTCATGACATGCCTTGGTTGACAGTGCTGCAGTGGGGTGCCACCGGTTAGTTTCTCTTCCTCAGAGGGGCTTTGAGGCTGCGGCCTCCAAGAGCCCCGAGGGTCCCAGCGTGGGATCTGTCCCTGGTGCTGGGTGCCCTGTGTGCTCCACCCTTTGAGCCTTTAGCTCGGGCGGACCTGAAATGGCTGTCAATGAAGACAGCCTCACCATAACATCAGCAAAGCGAGTTGGGGCATTACATGCCCTGTCAGTCAGCGAGTCCTGCCTCAGGTGGGACCCGGATGGCTCGGGGGTTACACTATGGCCGAATGTGGCATTTCTCCCCAAGGTCTTGCCACGTGCAAATGTCAATCGGCCAATCCAGGTCACCCGATTCGACCCTCCTTCAGCTGAGGGCGGGTCGAGCCTGCTGTGCCTGGTACGGGCTCTTGATGCTTATATTGCTGCTACTGTGTCTGTACGACGATGTGAGCAGCTTTTTTTATTTGTTACAGTAGGCCTAATCGAGGTTGTGCTCTCTCTAAACAGCGCCTGTCCCGCTGAGTAGTCGAGACAATTAAACATGCCTACAGAGTCAGTGGCCGTCCCTTGCCATTGGGGGTAAGGTGCCACTCCACCAGGCGCATCTCTACTTCGTGGGCTGCCCTCAGGGGGTTACCTCTGTAAGACATCTGTGCTACGGCTTCCTGGAAGTCGCCTGACACCTTAGCCCGCTTTTATAGAGTCAATGTTACCACTCCCCACCCGTTAGGTGACGGCGGGTGGTATTGCCCGGATATCGCATACACTGTCACAATGTATTCGTTCGCACGAGCGCCTCTAGCGGTCATGTCAATACTGCATCTCGCACACGCGGCACAATACCTTGCGTCGAGATGAGCGACCTCTACACTCACGAACGTAGAATACACGTGGCAGCCATGATGCGTAAGCGCACGCGTCGTGAGCAGCAAGTATATTCTAGGTCTTAGGTGTCCTGCTCCCAGGTTCTTCTGCCTCTAATCACTGAGGTATCTACTTGGGCTTCTTCGTGACGTTGTTGGTATATGTCATCCAGTGCTTTGTGCACCACCTGGCGGTCATTGAGGGATGAAACTACGGTTCTACGAGTCCCGGTTGACCGCTAGGACATTCGGTCACTCAGATGCCTAGTGCTCTTGCAAGTAGTTTCTAGGAACCGGACACCGGGAGATATAGCCTCCCGGGAGTCATGCAGGGGTCACAGGTGACGTTGTTATTTGTACTCGATATGCACTCGCGCGAGCGGTGATATCTAGTGCTTTAAGTGCTTGGCGATCATCCGAGACTCAATGAACTGTAGTTAAAGTCCTAACTTTCAATCTTTTTGGTGGAAAAGGGGTAACTGATACAAAATGGTGGTTTAGATAATGAATGGATGGAGTCCATGGATGCTAGTTTCATTTGACAGACATGTTGATTGGTAGACTCTTTGTCCTGACCACATATTACATGCTTTGGCTGCAGATTGTGGAATTGGCGGCCACCGCTATTTATAATGGGAATCCCCATTTACAGCACCATTGTTTCCTTTGCTGCCCTCTATCCATTAAACTTCTGTGTGAGGAATGGTAAACTGAGGTCACTGAAGAATTTTTTGAGAACAAATGGGTCATTCCATGCCAAATTAACCAATTTTCACAGAAGTTCTAGGGGAAATATTTTTTTCTAAAAAATACCTTAGGGTGTCAAACGAAGGAATCTCAAGTTTCAGCTAAATATATCAAACTGTTTTCGCGTGAGAGCCAGTTTAAATTGGGGTGTCGCCCCCATTTTTTGCACTCGCGAAAGGCGACATTGGCTCGTGAGCGTTTTTGGAAGACTGTAAAGTCTTTTCTAAAGAAACTGCACTGTGGTGAACCATTTGGAATCTATGAGCATTTGAAAATGGGATTTTGGTTGGACGGAAATTACATTTGGGTAACATTTTTCTGACATTGTTCCACAATTTTTAAAACGCAGTTTTTTGCAGATTGGTGAATCTCTCTCCATCTTTACTTCGTAGAGCAGGGGTCACCAACCCTGTTCCTGGAGAGCTACCATCCTGTAGGTTTCTGCTCTACCTCCTATTCAGCGCACCTGATTCAACTAATTAGCTTCTTAACAAGATCACGAGCTGGACAATTAAGTAGTTCATTAGTTGAATCAGGTGTGCCGAATAGGAAGTAGAGCAGAAACCTGCAGGATGGTAGCTCTCCAGGAACAGGGTTGGTGACCCCCGTCATAGAGACTCGTTCTCTCTAAAATGCTCTTTTTATACCCAGTCATGTTCCTGGCCTATTGCCTTTTAACCTAATTAGTTGCAAAATGCTCCTTCAGCAGTTTTTTTTTTTTTTTTTTTTTTAAATTGGTACCACTTTTCCAGCCTTTTGTTGCCCCTCTCCCAACTTTTTTGAGATGTATTGCTGCCATTAAATTCAAAATGAGCAAATATTTTTCATGAAATGATGTCTCACTTTCAACATCTGATATGTTGGGTTTATTAGATTTGCCAATCATTGCATTCTGTTTTTATATACAATTTACACAGCATCCCAACTTTTTTAGAATAGGGGTTTTATTTTATGTACAATGATGCAACGCCATGCACATATTTCAAATTTAGTAAAACTAGTTTCTCAACTTTTTTCATTTTAAATGAGTTGTATGAAAACTCACCTTTTCAGTTCTTGTGCACATATGTTTTGATGTCTGCAGTGCTTACCAACCCACTTACTGTTAAGTAAATGAAATTATTACTTTTTTTTTCTTAAGAAAAAATATTCCATTAATTAAAATAATTTGTGTCATTGCATGGATAGACCATGCCAAATCTGCAAAAAGTGATAACCAGCAAGGTCAACAGATTTTGTTCAAATTCCTACCATAGACTGGTCCTGGGCTAGAATGAAGGCAGGTTAAACTGTTTGGTGAATAATCACTCTGTTCAGGAGTAAGGGGCAGTTAACCCTTCCAATGCATTTTCCTAAGGAAATTTTGATGAAATTGACAAACTTTGCCAATTTTTGGCACACTACTTGACAATAAAGACAGACTTGGCTTACAGGTAAACTGCAGCAGACATCATGGTCTTTCTATAAAAAATATAAAATGTTGCATGCTGCAAGGCATTGTGGGTATATTTAATCCCTTAAAAAAAGGTTAACCCCTCAAAATCAGAAAATGTCATATTTCTATGCCAATATCCCAACTGCCAAGTGGAGCTGGACAGCAGTTTTCCCAGAGGAGCAAGCCCAAGTGTCGTTTGATCATTTAAAAAATAAAATTTCTTTCTGCTCATTTCAGTTTTGATATGGAGCACTTTGATTGACCCCATGTCCTTATACTTGTCCACTAGCCATAATACCGTGTTTTGTGTCTGGATATGACCACGGATGATTTAAAAATGCCTGCTAGCCCATAAAGAGGGAAGTTGAGGTCATTCCCCAACTAAACAGCCCCACCTGGGCAATTCCACCGTGACGGACATTACATCAGAAGGAATTTTTAGCCATTTCAACTACCCTCACAGCTTAAGTTTTACTCCAAGGAATTCATCCTTATGGGTATTACTAGCTTAGGCCTGAGGCTGTTTGATGGGGAAGGAAAGCCATCCAGTGATGTTTGTGTGTTTCACATCAACCACAATTATGAATGTGGCGGACGTTACCTGAAAAAGACTTGGAAAAAATTCATCCATATTTATTTCAAAATTCTCTGTCTCAACAATGGTAAACATGAATGTTTATCCCAGAATTGTACGAGAACTAGGCCACCTAATACACAAATTATAATACAGCTCCAAATGAGTCTCTTAGCAGGCAGTTGTAGAATTGCGCGAAATCCTCTGTGACGGACGTTACGTGACGGATCTTAAATTTTGTCCACTGAAGTAAAATGAAAGTTTCTGCTGAAAAAAGTCAAAATTGTCCAGTGGAATGATGAAATAACCACATTTATGCATGAATGTAATACAACCCCAATTCCGAAATAGTTGGACAAAGTGTAAATTGTGAAAATCAAAATGCAATGACTTTCAGATCACATAAGCCAATATGTTATTTACAATAAAACATAGATAGCATTTCAAATGTTGAAACTGAGACATTTTACATTTTCATCCACAAAATGAGCTCATTTCAAATTTTCTGGCTGCAACAGGTCTCAAAAAAGTTGGGACACAGGCAAAAAGGGCTAAGAAAGTAAGTAATATATAAGAAAATCAGCTGAAAGAACATTTAGCAAGTAATTACATTAACTGGCATCAGGTGTGTAACATGATTGGCTATAAAAGTGATGTCTTAGAGAGGCTGAATTTCTCAGAAGTAAAGATGGCCAGAGGCTCTCCAACCTGTGAGGGATTGCATAAGAAAAATTGTGGAATACTTTAAAAACAATCAACATCAAATTGCAAAGGCTTTGAAGGTCTCACCATCGACAGTGCATAACATCATCAAAAGATTCAGAGAAACTGGAAAAATCTCTCTGTGTATGGGAAAAGCCCGAAGACCCTTACTGGATGCCCGTGATCTTCGGGCCCTCAGACGCCACTGCATCACTCACCGGCATGATTCTGTCATTGACATTACTAAATGGGCCCAGGAATACTTCAAGAAACCACTATCTGTAAACACAGTCCGCTGTGCCATCCACAGATGCCACCTAAAAGTAAAGGTCTTCGGCCTTGTTCCTTACGCACAGTGATTTTTCCAGTTTCTCTGAATCTTTTGATGATGTTATGCACTGTCGATGATGAGACCCTCAAAGCCTTTGCAATTTGACGTTGAGGAAGATTGTTTTTAAAGTATTCCACAATTTTTTTTACGCAAGCCTTCACAGGTTGGAGAGCCTGTGGCCATCTTTACTTCTGAGAGACTCAGCCTCTCTAAGACATCCCTTTTATAGCCAATCATGTTACACACCTGATGCCAGTTAACTTAATTACTTGCTAAATGTTCTTTTAGCTGATTCTCTTAAATATCAATTGCTTTTTCAGCCCTTTTTTGCCTGTGTCCCAACTTTTGAGACCTGTTGCAGCCAGAAAATTTGAAATAAGCTCATTTTGTGGATAAAAACGTAAAATGTGTTTCAACATTTGAAATGTTACCTATGTTCTATTGTAAATAACAATGGCTCATGTGATCTGAAAGTCATTGCATTTTGATTTTATTCACAATTTGGCTCATGTGATCTGAAAGTCATTGCATTTTGATTTTCACAATTTACTCTTTGTCCCAACTATTTCGGAATTGGGGGTGGGTGTGTGTGTGTGTGTGTATATATATATATATATATATATATATATATATATATATATATATAAATAAAAAAAATAAAATATGGGTCAGCCCAAGAAATGATGCTCAGGGGGATGAAAATAACAAACTCAGTATTACTTAATAACACTTTATTTTATTGATAGCCCTATATCTTGGCTTTATGGAATGGTTCATTCAAGTCACCAACTCCTAACGGGTCAGTTTTTATGGCACGCGCCGTAAAACCTTCCGAAACGTGTGAAACATGAGTGATTTAAATTAAATGCAACATCAAAAGTACAATTAATAATTGTCATATCAACACCAAATTTTGTTTACAAACTGCTACAGTGTTACTTTAAGTGTACAAAAAAATCAAAAACCAGGATTGAAAATTTATAGAATTGAGTCATTGAATATATAGTGCAAAGGGTAAAAGTTGGAAAAAATTTACTCACATTCTTAACTTTACCCTCATTTTCTCAGAACTCATCAGATACTCTTCAAAATCACTGTACTTTGCCTACAGTGTGTCTATTATGCAAAACAGTTACCCTTTGCCATCCATAAATTACTTAAACAGCTCAGTCAGGCCCTGCATTGACCCTCGGAAAACCTCTTGTTCGTCACTCGCGTTTCACCTCTGACAACATATTCTAAAGTCCACCTCAGCACCATATACATCATTGGATTGTATCCATATCACTCCTACATACACAAAACATGTTCTACTATTAAATTAAGGGCATAAATACACATATCTGGCCCATCAAGGGTTTCTACCATGCCTTTGAAAATAAAATTTAACTCTTTTTCGCGACATCAGCGACTCCGCGTGGGCCAGCTGTTAACATTAACAAGTGTGGTCAGTTTTCATTTACAACTCATACTGATTACGACTCCGGACTTCACACGCTTTTCTTTACTCAGTGGGTGGAAGCCATGCATGCATTTCGCGATCGTTTTAATTAAATAAGATAATTTGAAAGGTCTTTATGCAATTCCATTGCTTCCAACTCCTCTGTCCACAAGGGCTTCAGTTCCGCGCCAGAATCAACATACTCGTTGATTGAATAATTGCTGAATACAGCAGAGGAACGAAAATATGCCACTTAAACTAACACCGAATGCGTGAGAGTTGACAGGTATGCGTTATTATAAATGATAATGTTGAGAGTTTTCAGAGTTTCTGTAATGGTAATTTAAATGACTGATTGAAAACAGATCATGACCAATCATTCTTTTTAAGGGATTGTTTGAGCCTCTGCTGTTGGCAGTTCACGAGCCGCGACTGATAGTGACCAAATATCCAGTCAAAACCCAAAATACAGCCCCCAGAGATTTTTGAATTAAAAAAAAGTATGCAGTACCTACATATTGGCTGTTGTGTAAGTTAGGGGTACCATAGGGCCATCTTCTGGTGAAATATGAATAGGCTGGATGGGGAGGAGGTGCCCTTTCTGATGAAAAAATAGAAATTGAAACGCAATTGACGATGGGAAAATGTACCTAAAAGCAGTGAAGGTATTGCACAATGTTCATTACTTCTGGTCAGGATATTAGAGAAGAGGCTTATCTAAAATACTAACAAGTGAAAATTCCCGGGCTATGCATATAGAGGTGTGTGGCGGCCATAATCGTAGTACGTGAAACGAGTGACGCGGCGTAACCAAATGCCTTTAGGCCTGCACTGTGGCAATATTATACTACCCAGGATAGGTTGAACTCACTAAAATGATTAAGAGTAGGTGTGGTAAGGAATGTAACATGGAAAAAGCATGTAATCTAGTGAAATTAGGCCATATGGGGGGCCAAAAAGTGAAAATTCTGACAATTTCGCCATTCCGCCCTTTGGGGTTGGGGGGTCGACTCAAAATGCCTAAAAAGGTAGTTACACACATGGGGCACCTCATTCTACAGAATTGACATCGATTTACAGCCAAGGATACAGGAATTCAAGCCACAGAGGCCATTTTCGGCAAGATGGCTGGCCGGTCACTCACGTATCACTTTTCCCCAAGCCCACGCCAGGCACGGCAAATGCATACACGCAAACCAATGGCCGTACCGGCTTGGAAATTTCACTCGCCGATCTGTTTTAACCCATAGAACCCAAAGTACATAGTTTTGGTACAAATTGAGACATCTGCATACACCCAGACACCCCCTCAACAATATTTTGTAAGAATTTCATCCAAATTCCTTCCTTTCTGAAGAATTTCTCTTGTATTTTGCAGTAAAATCTGCCGTAAACCTGCCTCAATCGAAGCTTGAGATCCTCTGAGTTGTTTACGAAGGACCCCGGATGTAGTTTACTTTCGCCGGTTAACAGAAAGTTGCTTTCCTCTTCTCGCAACATTTTTGGTGCCGGATGATCACTCGCGTTTCACTCACCGAGCAACGCCCCATAGAGCCAACCTGAATTAATTTTCTTTATTATTTTACATTTAGTGTTGCTACATATACTCTATAACTTTGTTTGGATGGTAGGAAGTAAAGAAATTGGCAGTAGTTTGCTCTATATATGGGTAAATGTCAGTGAAACGTGAGTGACGAGGCCGGTGTTGAAAAATAGTTTTTTCAAGCTGGCACAGGCTCAGGTCAATGTATGTAAAAAAATATTTCTATGAACATAACCCTTGTAGAGACCCCTTGGCTGGATGTAATATGAACAATGGGACTACCTTCTTAGTATGCTAGTTGATGGCCTAAAAGTTTCATTAATTCGCGTTTCAACACGTTGAAATTCCAATTAAAAGATATAGGAAAAAAAAATGTTGGTCATGAAATGGCTAAACCACATGGAAATGTTAGATATGACCCCCCACGAAGGAAAAAATAAGTTTATGGTGGTCTAGCACTATTTGACTTGACAATACATGGCTTGGAACGTGGGGAAAATGGCCCAAAAATGCCAATTTTGGGCAATTTTTTTACTTTGGGGTTCAATAACTCGCAAAATTATGGGCAGACATATGCAAATTTGCCCTTCTTTTGAAGCCCTGGATGTTTTCTTTCAAATGAGACTAGAAACAGGAAGAATGATGCATTATTTTTTTTTTCTATTGCTCTCTGAAGTCAAATCTACCCTAAAATAGGCCCAAACTTAATTTCTTGGATTGACCCTATATATAAATATAAAAATATGAATATCATTTTTTTTTCTTTTTTTTTTTTTGGGGGCAATCCTATCTTCTAATCTGGCCATTTTGCATGGGCTTGTGACCCTGAGTTTGGGAACCTTTGGCTTAGTGCCGGCAGTGTAATATAATGCAGGGAGTAACTTGCAGATTTTCTTCATGGTGCTAAACTTCTGTCTCTTGCTACAGAGCTGTTGCAGTCTGCTATTTTCGTGACCCAGGGTGACGTCCTTGCGCAGGTAAGCAGGTTTGGTAATTCAGTTTTATTTGTGTAATGCTTTTCACTGAGGGGCTGTCACCAAGATACTTTTGCTCGGGCAAGATCAACATGCTCAACATGTGGGCAACAAAATGTGATTCAAGAAATAACATTTTCCTAATTAAGTAAATTACGTAAGGTTTTGATAGACCACCGTGTTATGCTCCTTTTTTTTTTTTTTTTTTTTTTTTTTTAGAGTGTCCTTACTTCGTTTTTGAGGTACTGTAGGTGAGCACTACGTACGGTGTATTCTTTAAAAAAAAAAAAAAAATGTTTTGGCAAGGTTTCATGAAACCATGATGTGTCATCAAACTTAAGATTTAAATCAGTGTTCCCCATGTCTTCAAAATCTGGGGGTGATCATCATCCCCAGGTACAAATTTTTGGGGATGATTTTCAAAATTTTGGGGGTGATCTATAGCATGGGGTTTTTTTTTTTTTTTTTTTTTTTTTTTTTTTTTTTTTTTATACCATGTATATATTGAGGGCTGAATGCAATAAACAGTTATGTCCAGATGTTATATATTGGACGTAACTGTTTATTGCTGTCAGCCCTCGATATCATGTTGCAACACTATACCTTCCAAAAAAACTGAGGTGAGGCTACTAGCTTCAGGCGTATACAAATAAACATTTGAAAACATGCAACACTACTTTAATGTTTGCAAGCTCTTTACACTACTTTGTAGCTGGCAATTTGTACAAGTTTACTTTTTAAATATGTAAATCCAAATAAAAGAAGAGCAATGATCTTATTTCATTTTTGTCATGTAAATATAAATAACATGGAGACAAAGATATCAACAATATCAATGAAAACACAAACATGATCAAAGAAAAAATTAAGTCTCAAACAGCATGACTGGATGAGCAAAAAGTAAACTAAACTAGAATGTGTTTTTACTCGTAAAAAACATACGTCTCCCCCTCCACCCCCTTCCCTGCCTAACCCACTGGACGGATGGACGGACAGACAGACAGGCACCGACTAAAAGGCCACCACTGCAGGACCTGAGTAGTAAGTATGCAAAGATTCGTGAAAATCATGCAAACGGTTTAGAAGTTATACTCCGGACAAAAATTGATCACATCCGGACGGACAGACAGACGGCCGGACAGACAGGCACATACCAAAAGGCACCACTTCAGGACCCGAGTAGTAAGTATGCAAAGTTTCGTTAAGATCATGCGAACGGTTTTTTTTCAATTTTCTTTCTGAAGAAAAATTATATTTTGAACATTTTTTAGTTTTTGGGAGGGGCCACCCATTCTGGGGCCCAAAAAGTGCCACCAATGATTATAATCATGTGCTTATCAATGCACATTGTAGCTGATATATTTTCCTAATGAATGAAAAAACAAATTGTTGAAATTGATGTCATACTGCCAGGATAGGAAGATATTTATTAAAAAATATGTTCTGAAATGGAGATTTCCAACGGCCACGTGTGTAAACGACGGTACATTTGACAAAGTTCCCGGCCTTGACACTTTAAGGGAATTTACTGAAGTTTGCCCTCGGGTATGGCCAACATTCAATGAAAAAACCAGGATGTGTCGACACCGGTAACATCTTCTTCTGAACACTTGCATCAACTGACCATTGTAAATATATCCGCTACGATGTGCATTGATAAACACATGATAATAATCATTGGTGACACTTTGTGGGGTCCCAGAATGGGTTGCCCCTCCCAAAAAACTAAAAAATATTAAAAATATCATTTTTCGTCATAAAGAAAATTGACATCGCAGGTTTCTCGGGTGGATTCATGAACCCCATGGGGTGGTTTATCAATGCTGAAAATCAGTTTGAATTTGCTGGTTTGGGCCAGAAAACACCCTTAATGGGACTCCACCTTTCATATACTGTGCATGATTTTTCCCGCAAGCTAATCTCTGGCCAGCTGCGAGAAGCCGTGACAACTGGCTCAGTAAAATTTTGAACGGATACACGCATTGTCTCCAGTTTTTGTACTGACCAACCGACAAATCACAATCGTGAACATCTATATGAGGCACAGAACACTCGATAGGGGAACTATAAAAATGCAATTTTTGGATTTTAAATGCGCAGAACACAACTGCCGGGTTGGAGTGGCAGAGCAATAATTTGGGTGAGCAATAGAATCGGCCCTGCTGGTTTCAAAAGTAAATTCTGTTGTGTGTTATTCTATTGAGTGGTGGAAGTATGGAAACATGTTTGGCACAGCCATTGTTTTCCATGGAGGTTTGTGAGGTAGCAATTGCTACTTACAGCAGGTCTGGCTAATGGAGCGCTCCAGGCTCATATCAAGCCTGTGGAGTTGCATCAAAAATAGTCAGGCAGTGGACCAATGCACTGTGAGGCAGAGGGGGGGTGACATCTATCTATACTTTAAAATGCATTTTTCATTGTCGTTAGTTGTGCATCCGGTGGGGGAAAAAACATGCGTGACTGGTATCTACATATTCAAATTTTTTTGCGTGATTTTGGCATTTTCTTACATAAAAACGTACTTTTGTGCTTAAATCGGGAACACTGTAAATGGTGTAACTTTCGCTCCAAAAGACTCGCGCAGAATTCTTTTTTATAGTAGTATGTTAATGGGGGGGTATGGACACTAAGTATTTGACATTCCAGTGTGATTCCTTGTGAAGTTCTGCCATAAGTGTTCAGGTATTATATGTTTTTAAAGAATTCTCATAACTTAAAAAAAAAAAACACACAAGGTTTTTCTGCAATAAGGCCTTTTTTAAAAGTACATATTGGGTGGGGGTATGGAAACTACACTTTGTTTCTGCATTCTGATATGTTGTTGGTCACTGTAAAAAGAAATTGGTGCATACACTCATCAGTGCAGTCTTACTGGTGATGCATATTGTATCTCTGGGTCATAATTACATAGATATTTAAGTGTTTATCAATAAATAATGAACATAATAGGTGAAACATTGAACAAAAAAAAAAGAGCATGACAAGGACCCATTGAAAATTCTGTCGTGGAAATACAACCCCAATTCCGAAATAGTTGGGACAAAGTGTAAATTGTGAATAAAATCAAAATGTAATGACTTTCAAATCACACCAGCCAGTGTTTTATTCACAATAGAACAGAGATAACATAGCAAATGTTGAAACTGAGAAATCTTACAATTTTATCCACAAAATGAGGTCATTTCCAATTTGATGGCTGCTACAGGTCTCAAAAAAGTTAGGACAGGGGCCTGTTTACTTTGGTGTAGCATCCCCTCTTCTTTTTAACACAGAATGGAGGCATCTGGGCATTGAGGAGACAAGTTTCTTGAGTTTAGCCATTGGAATTTGATCCCACTCTTGTTTAATATAGGCTTCCAGCTGCTGGAGAGTCTTGGGTCTCCTTTGACAGACTTTTCGTTTAATTATGCGCCAAATGTTCTCAATCGGTAAAAGATCAGGACTGCAGGCAGGCCAGTTCAGCACGGATTCTTCTACTACGAAGCCATGCTGTTGTAATAGCTGAAGTATGTGGTTTTGCTTTGTACTGCTGAAATACACAAGGCCTTCCCTGGAATAGATGTCATCTGGAGGGCAGCATATGTTGCTCTAAAACCTTTTATGTACCTTTCAGCATTCATGGTGCTTTTTAAAACATGCAAGTGTCCCACACCATATGCACTAATGCATCCCCATACCATCAGAGATGCTGGCTTTTGAACTGAACGCTGATAAAAGGAGGGGTGGTCTTTCTCCTCTTTAGTCCGGAGGACACGACGCCCATGATTTCCAACAAAAATGTCAAATTTGGACTCGTCTGACCACAGGACACGTTGTCACTTTGCTACAGTCCATTTTAAATGAGCCTTGGCCCACAGAACACGGCGGCGCTTCTGGATCATGCTCAACAATGGCTTCCTTTTTGCATGATAGAGTTTAGGTGGCATCTGTGGATGGCACGGCAGACTGTGTTTACAGACAGTGGTTTCTTGAAGTATTCCTGGGCCCATTTAGTAATGTCAATGACAGAATCATGCCAGTGAGTTATGCAGTGGCGTCTGAGGGCCCAAAGATCACGGGCATCCAGTAAAGGTCTTCAGCCTTGTCCCTTACGCGCAGAGATTTTTCCAGTTTCTCTGAATCTTTTGATGATATTATGCAGTGTCGATGATGAGACCTTCAAAGCCTTTGCAATTTGACGTTGAGGAACATGGTTTTTAAAGTATTCCACAATTTTTTTATTTTTTTTTTTACGCAAGCCTTCAAGGGTTGGAGAGCCTGTGGCCATCTTTACTTCTGAGAGACTACGTACATAAAGCTACGTACATTACGAGTTAACGTAAATCATGAATATTGTAAAATCATACTCACGGTCTTAACTTATAGTGATCGTAACTTATCTTGACACACAACCTTACCAGGACAATTTTTGCTCGCCAATGCAATGGACAGCAGAAAGGTCGGTCCGGCGGGAATTCTCAGCGTACCCAAATAAGATCACTCGCAATCGGGGCAAGGCTGGAGTACATATTTATTTTTGGTGACTGTAAACCTTTTATAACGGTCGTAACCAAAATGTTGACATACAAATGAGTTTGTAAGTTCAACGCATTATTTTAGTGATATCTGCCAGGCGCAGAGTTCATCGATCTTTGGTGTGGTTTCAGGACTGAGTTTGTTTTAAAAACAAGTTGTTGCGTCAGTTCAACAGTCATTAGGAAAAAAGCACTACTTTGAATGTGGGTATTTTGTTTGACATACACTGTTACGACTGTCATGGGTTTCTTGATAGCCTTGTTTCAAGAATCGGAAAATGGATAACCTCCATTGAAATGGTGGTTTACTGACGCCTGATATTCACTTGAATAGCACAAACAGTTTCCAGCTGCATGAATGGAAACAAAAAGGTGTATGCCGGGGAAATAACAGGGGACTTTCACAATGTGAGATTTCAAGTTTAAAACTTGAAAGATTCCTTACAAGAAATGGAAATAAAAATGCAACAACATACTTCATGTTCAAAATGTTATCTTAATTATCAGTATACATCAGTACAAATGTAAAACTGCAAAAATGGAATAAACGAGATAATTTTTCCCAAAAATGCTTGTGCAAAGATTGACCACTACATTGGGATGGTTTTTTGTTTTGTTTTCACCCGTGTGTGTATAGGTGGCGCTATAGCAAACAAGTGGTCATGACCCCTAAATCATTTGTCTGATCAACTTGAAGTTTTGAATGTATCATGTTAGTCAGGGTTGCTTTAAAAATTTATAAGAACAAATTGATAAATGAAACAACACGGCCAACATCAGCCAATCCAATTTCAGTTGCCCTTATTCTCACTTTAGCGGTCACCTGTCATCAAACTTTATATTCTTGTTAAAGATGTGGAAAAGAGCTCTAAGCCAGTCGGGCTTATGCTGTGATTAGATGGCTTTGTGGTGGTCTGTCCTGTGTCTGAACTTTTAGCCTTGTCAGCGCTCTAGCCCCTTCAGTTTTTCATGGAACCTTTTCATATTTTATATGACTGGATATGGGATGAAATTCTTGGCTGAGTTCGATTTTGGCCATGTTTGGCCAAGCAGGCGCAATGGCTTTGCCACTATTTTTATGAATTACTTTGATTGGCCATATGGCGGTGCTAAAGATAGGTACAATATGTCTTGGGCAATAACTTCTAAACTGTAGGTTGTGGAAACAAATTTTTTTTGTTAGATTCTGTGGGTCAAGACCAATCAAATCATGTAAGCCACAATAATTTTTGTATTTGCAAACTTTCTGCCATTTTGAATTGTTTATGAACCCTTTAATTTTTATCTCTTCCTAAGCAGCGAGATCAATTTTCCACAAAATATAAGGGCATGGCCTATATTGATGTGAAGAGCTGTAACTTTGTAATGCAATGTCCAATCATCACCAAACTTGAGATAACGCATCTACAGTCCACGCAACTTCTTCACAACAAACTGTTTAAATCCCTTTGTAGGTGGCACTATATAGGAAACAAATGGTCGTAACTCTTAAACGATTGTGCGAGCAACTTTAAATTTTGCATGGTTCGTAATGGTGAAGGTTGCCATGGAAACCTGGAAGAACAAGTGATAGTTCAAACAAGATGGCTGACTTCAGGTAATTAGATTTAATTAACCTGTATACTCACTTAAACTGTCATCAGTCATGAAGCTTTAAATGATTGTAAACGATGTGTAGAAGGGCAGTCTTAATGCAGATTACTTTGATTGGCCAAATGGTGGCGTAATAGAGGTACAACAAATATGATTCCAATTGGCCAATATGTGGCCCTGTAGTAAGAAAAACAATGTAAAATTGCAAATTTGTTTTCAACCATTTGACACAAATTTGCATATTGCATCTCTGGATGAAAATCAAATAGTCTTTCCAATGAGCAAAATAAATCTTTGAATATCTGGCTGCTATTTGTCAATCAGGTAACAGCTGCTATTTCAAAGACATGGCAATGACTAATCAAGGTGAAATTTGCAGGGCTAAGTATACCATGCACAGTGATGCGTCACGTACTGAAAACTTTGAAAAAGTTATAGAATTTGTGTCCTCACTGCTTCGAAACTGATGCTTACCTCGTGTTTCTTTGACCCCGTAGTTACCGCTTGTAGTCATGTATTTTTTTCCGTACACAGATTACAAAAGGTGTCTTCAATGTGCCGATGTTGGACCCAAGCATAAAAAATACTACCACTTGTGAGCTTAAATAACACTAAATAAACGCTGAAGTAAATGAAGTGAGCTACAGTGCCCATGGCCCTATTTTTTTTTTTTTTTTAAATTTGGGTGTCAGGGGACCTTTCAAGCAGTGCTTCTGCCATTAAAGGGCTGACAGATTGTTTGATTTGGCCTAATCTTTCTCTGACTTATGCTCTGATTTTGCCGTTTTCTATCTTTTTCTTTGTTAGTTGGAGCGAAATGTGGTGGGGGCTGTTTGGAATGGGGAGCCCGGATCTGTCTCTGTTCCCTACGTAGTCGGTGAAGATTTGGGTAAGATTAGCATGTGGCTCTAGCGGGAATCTACAGACTTCGGAGTAGAAACCCAAATTTCAGTCTTTCAGCTTTTGCATCCCTTTCTCAGTCCACAGGACAGAGGACATTCTTTCAGCCTTTAAAATGCTTTCTACGAAGACCTGTGTCTCCTTCCATCAGCGATCCCAGGAGCTAGATTACCTGTACTTCACCATGGGCTATGGGTGAGTCAGCCCCGCTCCTCTCTTGCATTTTCATCAAACGCTTTTCACAGTACACAGATCCCTGAATTTGCTTGGGTGTAAGGTTGGTTTGTTGGGTGTGCCCTTTATTTATATAAATCATACATTTATTTATTTATTTTTATTTATTTATTTTTTTTTAATCATCAAACCATTAGTAATTCTGTTGTGCTGAACTTTTCTTCACCAAACAGCCCACTGCATCCCCTAGAAGAACACATGCATGCATAGGATACAAGCACGACCCCAACAGCTCCTGAGGCTCATTGTAATGCCGCAACTGTTTTATTTTCTGGGTGCATGCCTCCATATTTTATGTAGGGATTGAATGGTGGTGCATTGAAATGCAGTTTTACCTCATGGCAAGAAGTTTCCCAGGTTTGCATGCTGCCCTCATGTTTACATGGGCCTTCCTCCTGGTACTGTATTTAAATGGACACAAGCGGGCTAGGCTTATTGGTTGGTCCAAATTGTATGTCGTTATGAGTGTGCGAGGTTGCATGTTGCCCTCTGCTCGCTCGGATAGGCTTTAGGGCCCCCCTCCCCATGACGATGAGGAGGAATAAGTAGGTTTGAGAAGGAACGGACGGACACTGGGTCCTAAAGTTCTGCCTTTCTGCCAACTCCACCTCTCTCTCAATTCCGTTATCAGTTTTATACTCTAATGTGACAATAGACAACTTTTTTGATTTCACTTCTAGAGTTTCAAAGTGATGATATTATTTTCACCTTGGTCGCAAAGACGAGCGGATTGCTTCCTGTTTTGCTGAGAGGCTAGCTCTGAGGGAAACTATCAAAACCAGTTTGGCAATAGAAGATGGGTAATATTTTCAATGAAGAGGTAAAGTGAAATTGCTGGCGTAATGATGTGCATTGTATGGTAATGACTTGGCTTTAGTATCATTATTGCTTTGCACAAACAAGTAGCTACTGACATGTCAGGAGTGTAACGCATTTTTTGTTAAAATTGATGTTAAGTTTAAAGAGCAGTATTCGAACACCATTTGTCTATACCAGGGGTTCCCAAACTCGGTCCTGGGGCCTTCCTGTGTATCCTGGTTTTTGCACCACCCTGGTTTGCAATCATGGGATTTTAACAAGCTGTTAATTTGTCATAATTAGGTGCATTTTTGTTCAGAGCAGCAATTTATCCTCTCTTGACAAACAGTATTTTGACAGATATGCATACAAACAGTGAGGAATAAATTCCGTATCCACATTGTAATATGTGAGTAATACCTGCATAAAAAGAGGGGAAAAAATGTACCCAATCAAAGGAAAAAAATCAATGGGTTCCTAATTGGTGAAACTGTGGGCAAATGGTTGCAAACTAAAAATTTACTAAACAAGCAAATGAGAGTCAAACCTGGTTTCTGTCATGTTTTTGTGATTGAGTGTAAGCAAATTATTTTGAAAGAATTCTAATCATTTGTCTTCAGCAACCTAATTTGGAGGTGACTGATATCTCAGTACCTGATTTGATCTGTGTAAAAATGTTATTACCTGAAATTGCTTGCCACACAGAAAAAAAACCAAACCAAAAAAAAAAAAAACTTTATACACAAGGGTCTTTTATTCGGTCTTTCATTCTTCATGGCACAAATGGATCTTTCTATTAAAATTTGGCTTAAAACAGCAAATAACATATTTAAACACAAAATGCACCCAATTTGGAAAAATTAACAGCTTGTTAAAGTCCTATGATGGCAATATTGGTTGGGACAAAAACCAGCACACACAGGGAGGCCCCGGGACCGAGTTTGGGAACCCCTGGTCTATACTTGTATATATTTACTAGATAATACATATCCATTGGTAATGCTCTGATCTCATGATTCCTTCAATATGGTCGAGGCCTCCAGTGCTGGAGGCATCAAAGCGGCCGTGCAACACTATAGATCCTCCACCATGCTTAACTGTAGGTAGGGTGTTCTTTTCCTTTTGAGCTTCATTTGGTTGTCTATAAACAAACTGCAGGTGTGGATTACCAAAAAGCTCTACTTTGGTTTCATCTTGTAGAATTCCGACAAATGGTGAGTCCAATAGTGATAAACCGAGAAGGGTCTGGCTGCAGACCTCCTCTGTGGGACTCCAAGCAATCTGGGACTCAAAGCAATGTGGTGATGGAAATGACGCTTTTGGAGGTGACGGAAATTACGCATTTACACTTGCGACTTTGTTTACAGTCACATCTGTCAGGATTGAACGGATTGAAACGTCGAACTGGACATTTGTATTTCAGTTGTACATAGTATTTTTGATAAAATTACGAATCTACAAATTCCACCCCTACTTCGTTGTTGATTTTTTTTGTCAGATAATGAGTTAGTACATTTGCATTGTAATGTTTCATAGACCGATATACTATTCAAATGAAGGTTTGCGAGAACAGAAGCAGATATTACGCATCCTGTGCATTTTATTAGCAAATGTGAATTCACATAAATATACTCTGTCATATAGCCATACTGTACATTAGCTTAAGTGAACTAGCTAACGTTGAAGTTGGGCAAATTAACACGGCACAACGTCGAATATTCAATCATACAGCAATATCAACGTATTCTGAAGAATAGTCGTCTAATCTATGGAATCAGTATTTGTGCTGTTTAATTTTAACCATGCACACCCAGATACTGTTTTGCGATTTATTCTGTGCATCACTGTTTCAACTGAAATATTGGACATGAACTGTTCATGTACTTTGGTGGTTTTGCTACATTTCAAGTTAAAGTTGGTTTATTGTTATTCACGGCTGAACGAAATGCCGTTCCTCACGGACCAAGGTGCCAACACAGAAATACAACAGTCACGAAACATCATACTACCCAGGAAAAAGTCACATTACAAAACAAAAAAACAGAACTACAAAGGCGGCTCTATGGCATGGTGTGACTGCGGGCTTTTTAAAGTGCGGTGTGCACACCCATGTAAACATAGTGCACAGTGTAGCCATGATTGACAGAATAAAATGCATAACGAAGCAGAATAAAAACACTGGATAAGCAATATGAGTAATGTCACAGTGTAAAGATTTTTAGCAGTTAACACTATGAGCAGTGTAACCTTTATTGTGGGGGCAGTGTGTGGAGTAGGGGTGGGGTGTACACTGAGTTATGAGTGATTCTGTTGTATAATGGCATAACAGCTGCATTACAACATTCAATTTATAGCAGTGACTGTAGATAATGCTTGCAATTATTTGCAATACCATAAAGG
This sequence comes from Gymnothorax javanicus, assembly GCA_029692085.1. NCBI lineage: Eukaryota > Metazoa > Chordata > Actinopteri > Anguilliformes > Muraenidae > Gymnothorax > Gymnothorax javanicus. Next base: position 105,899,765 of record CM056194.1, on the reverse strand, counting down.
GCTGTATGGAAGCATCAGATGGAGATTGTAACCCTCTGATAAACACAAGTGCATGGAAATAGTGTAACTTTATAGATACTTTATTTGCATATTAAAACTATTTACAACAGATTTAAATTAAAAAACTAATTTAATAAAAAAAACTAAGTTTCTGACGTACAAAAAACCGTCAACCTCCTCCCATCAACTATTTCTGCCAGAAACATCCCCATATCCTCCCTGTTTTTGAAATTGAAAACAAAGGGCGCCATTATCTCCTCCTTCTCATCCACATCAGTTGTGTGCTGCAGCAAATGGTATTGTTGCGGTGGCTCAGTAGCCTCATCTTCATCCATCAGGAGGAAGCGTGGTGCCTGCACGTCCTCCTTCAATCTGTCGGCGTTCAATTGGATCCAGTTGCTGGCCTCCTTCATATGTTCGATAAACTGAAATTCGAAATGAATGAGGAAATTAATGAGGAAAGACAACTTTAAGTTAGTACATAACACTAAGGCAAGAAATATTATAAAAGCAAGGACATCTGCTGTAAGATTTTAAAATCAATCATCTGTACTTGAAGTAGAAAAGAATAAAGGAAGTCTAGGAGACTAACAGAAAATAACAAAACTTATTTGAATTACTTTTGTAACATACCCTTAAAAATATTCCTTGAAATTGCACAGGTTGTATAGGCAGAGTAAAAATAGGGCACTTTAAAAGAACTACATATACAAAATGACACAAGAACCTGCATGTACAGTCCTATCTTATTTCATACAAATATACCTTTGGTTCAGATGGCTCCTCTTGAGGGATGACCGCAGCAGGCTCCACTCCAACTGCCTCCACACTCACAGCCTGAAACACATGACAGAGCCTTGTTTACAATCTTTCACTTGTTAAGCTTTCCTCTCATTTGTTAACACTGAAAACTGACCTGGGGGACCTCCTCCAACCTCCGCCTTTGAACTCTAAACACTGGTTCAAGTTCACCCCTCTTGGTTGGTGGGTAGGCAGCACTGCTTTCCAACTGATGTGGAATTTCAACAGATGAGGCTGCAGTCATTGTCCTGAAGAGCCCTTTCCGTGTTTGAAACAAATGCCATTTGGCAATACCTTTATGGATGCAGGACACCCTTGGCTTAGCAGAGGGACAGTGCCATGTGTTTGCACTGGTATTGCAGGTCACCATGATTCTGCTAAGTTGACTGTAATGGCTTATCATTGGCTCATAAATGGACAGGCATATGTTTTTTGAAGAGCCAGCAAATGCAACCTCCACGGAAAAGGGAACATGGGCTTCCTTAGCTGCTTTTTGTCTCTTCAGACAAGACACTTTCTTGGCTTCACCAAACACCTTGCAGTGCACCATTTCATCAAGAACATTTAGTTCTAGATGTGCTTCAGCAGCAGTGTCAGAGCAATAGTCAAGTGAACGGATATGTTCACATTGAGAAAAAACCAACGACGTGCTAATAGCTGGAACTGATGACACTCTTCTAACTCACAGCTAGTGTTCTGTACTTTGCCCCAGGTTTTCTTTTGCACAGGCACAGAAAATCCATGTCTGCTCTTTGAACAGCAGATGTACAATTTGTGGCATCTACACAAACACTCTGTAGATGGTTATGTCTTTTTCTGCATCTTTGTGGCGTCTGGAAATGTGAGCAGCCAAGTTTTTCTTAAGTACACAGGTACTGCAATACGCACACTGTGCACTCTGTAGTCTGTATGGATGTAAAGCTGGTGAACTCTCACTAGTCTGCTGGGGTGGTGGAGGGGATACCTCTGCCCTTTGACCCATTGAGGGAGGACTCTGAGGAGGCGGGGTAAAGGGTACTGCAGTCTGGTCATCTAAAGAGGGGGCCTCAAACTGGGAGGGCGGTGGAGAGGTTGGACTTGATGGTGGCTTGGTAGATGGCTGCACCCGTCACTTATGGCAAGACTTCAAATGTGAGATCATGTTGTCTCTTCGTATTATGTTGTTGAGCACTGTGGACAGTGGTAATGTCTCTGGGGTCGGCACTCCAAATTGCATCTACATATTTTGTACCCTGTAAGTATAGGACAACATTTCGTAAGAGAAACAAACTCAAAACTAATTGATCAAGCTGCCGTATAGCTCACTTGGTAAAGCATCGCGTTGCGAAGCAGAAGTGACTATCACGTCGCGGGTTCGAGCCCGGCTTCGTACCAGCCGGCAGTGGTCGGCAGCTTTTTCAGAGTAGCGCACAATTGGCCAATGCGCTACAGGGATGCTAATTGGGAAGGACTGCCGGTAGGGTTACAATAGTTGCCTTGTTCGTTTGCTCAAAAGCGCCTCCTGTTGGCCAGACGGGCACTCGTCAGGAAGATTCTAAGCCTGGTCATGTCCGGTATCCTCCGCCCTCGTTCTGAACTTGCGAAGATTCACCAATGAGTGTATAAGAAGCGGTGGTTGACAGGCGTGCGTGCAGGAGGAGCCGCGAACTGTCTACACTCTCCTGAATTGGCAGCAAGGGGTCGATACGAAAGCAAGCCTTGTACATAGTTCACCAATTGGGCATTCCAGATTCGGGTGGGATTGGAGATGCCAAATTTAAAAAAAAAAACAAAAAAAAAAACTAATTGATCAAAGTCACGAGTAAACTTATCTAATATAAAAGTATAATGTGTATAATATAACATACTACAACCAGTACCTTTGAAATCCAGTGCATTTTTAAGGCGTGTCTGAAGATGCCTCTGAATCCTTGATATTTAGCTTGGTTTAAATTTGTCGACCGGGCAAAGGGGACAGTGACAATCTCTGCAACATTCTGTGCATTTCGCTAACTGTGGCAGGGAGCCTGCTTCCCAGATTGATTTATGCATCTACATGAGAGGACAATTAAGGCAATCAAGCAAATATCATGAATCCATTTGTATAATTTTGGCGAATACTAGCAAATAATTAACAAATACGTTTGTTTCTTGACGAGACGCCATGACTGCGTTCAGCTACAGAACTTTTGAGTTCGACATGATGTGATCATGCATGCTATTAATAAATCACCAAACAAAATATTTTAATAGCTCATTAACATGAAGATTCATTTCTAAGCGAGATGATGTTCCCACGAGTGATGCAAAATGGTAAACTCCCACAAACTATAAATTGCAAAGTACCAACGTAGCAAGCTTGGCTAACGCTACTTGGCTAGCTAATAATATTGGACATTTAAGTGCTAAATTATACAGAAAGGCTGGCACACTTATATTACACAACGTCATCACTAATTTGCCTGCTATCAAAATATTTAATTCAATATTTATTAAAACCTAAACATTCACACCATAATGATAACACTGGACATTTCATTGGTAAGTTCTATTGAACGGTTAACACGTTTACATCACACAAGGTTCTCAATCGTTTGCCTGCTTTCAACAGATTTTACCTTTATTTAAAAAAACACACTAATATATAACTGGCCAACTCTATTACCATTACTTCACTTACCATATTTTGAGAAGTCAACGCGATCAAGTAGTTGTAAACAAAATCCGAAGTCGACGCGATCAAGCGGTTGTAACCAAAATAACACCTGTAACACGTGATTTTCGTCACTAGCCCCAGATTGCCTTGGGCACGCCTACAAAGACGTCATTTCCGTCACCACATTGCTTGGAGTCCCACAGAGGAGGTCTGCAGCCAGACTCTATTGGATAAACCATACTTGATGTGGGCGAGGACTTATCACTTCGGCATCGCCAATTGGAGAATTCCCTCTCCGATATACCAAAAGTTGGAAATACCTGTGAGGTGAAGGAGCACAGGTTGTCTTACCTTGTTACTGGTTGGAGAGTAATTTAAGGCTTATACCAGTGATCTGACTACAAATCAATTTGCACATGACCATAGTGTGGTTCTGTAAGAATGGCTATCTAGCAATGTAGATGCGGACGTGCCTCTGGCTGATGCAAGTGGCAATAATACAATTAAATGTATTTGCAACAGTGCTAAGTGCAGGCGAGTGATTACGGGGTGCAGATACACAAGACCTGTGCGTGTGTCAGTACTGAAAATCCAGATCTGAGCAGGGAATATTTAATAGTAAAAGGGGTCATTCCATGTCAAATCATCCAGGTTTTGAGAAATTTTACAGGTGACCTTCTCAAAAATTTTTGAAAAAATTCACGAGTAAATACTCACACAAAATAAAAAAAATGCCAAATATTAGGCCAGTATCTGAAATAGTTTTTAAGTTATAGCCCTTTGAAATTTGAATAATATTTAAAGTTTTTTGGCGAACCCATTTTCAGCCAACTTTGGCAACTTATTGCTCCAAATTGATTGCTTATACAAGGCTGAAATTGGGTATACTAACCATTTTCATAACCTGTACAGAACTGTATTCTGTACATTTCTGGGGACTATACTTTAAGAAAGATATAGAGACTCCATAAAAAGTTCAGAGAAGGGCCACTAAGCTAATTCCAGGTATAAAAGATGAAAGCCATGAGAAGAGGCAGAAGATCCTTAATCACTGTCGTCTTAGGAAAAGGAGACTTAGGGGTGATCTGATTGAGGTCTTTAAATATGTTAAAGGGATTAACAAAGTGAATTATGTAGTATTCCTTCGGCCAAGTTTTGTTAGTTGAACTCGGGGTCACAAACAGAAGTTGGCCAAGAGTAAATTTAGCACTGATATTAGGAAATATTTTTTCACCCAAATAGTAATCTGTGTGGAATACCTTGCCTGACCATATTCTTGAGGCAGAAACCTGGGGAATTTTCAAGAGCAGGCTTGATTTAGCAGTGGATACCATTGAGTCATTGAGTATCTGAAGTGATAGATTCACTATAGCAGTGGTCTTCAACGTTGTTCCTGAGGACCCACTGTGTATTTTATTCTTCATAGCATATATGGATGTTTCTATGTAACACTTAGCCAAAGACGGTAAGTAACAAGGCTAAACATGAAAAACAACTAATTAAGATATTAGCAGCTTGTTAAAATCATGTGATTGCAACTGTGGTTGGAACAAAAGCCAGCATACACAGTGGGTCCCCAGGAACAACATTGAAGACCACTGCACTCCAGTGGAAAAAAAACTGGCCAGCCTAGTTGGGCTGAATGACCCGTTCTCGCCGCTCATGTTATGTTATGTGAAGGAGCCATTCCACACTTCCGCCTATATACCTAAAGATCAAAGGAAAAACTAAGTCATCAAAACGGAGGTCCAATGAGAAATAAACGGAAGCATCAATAACCACATGTGCCTCGTGCCCACACATCAGTTATACCTTGCCTGACATTAGTCACACAAAGATTTGCCCTTGCACGTCATTACAGAACACTGCACAGTGGCTTGACTAGTGCTCTCCATCCTGAGGTGTTTGTTGGGAATCTGCAGGTGTAGCATAAAAACAGGACAAGAGGGCAGCAGGACCACACGAGTCCCTTATCATCCCCGCCCATCAGCTTTGTAAACAGTCTTGTTTCCACTTGAGTGGACTGACAGGGCAACACTTCTGTAAACACCCCTCAGTTTGTCCACAGAACATTTGCCTAGAAGGACTGTGGTTTGCCCAGGTACTCTGGCAAAGACCAGTCATTCCTTTTGTTTGTGTTTTTTCAGCAATAGGGTCTTCCTTGGCCTTTGCCCTTCGTAATTAAGTGTGTGTAATATGGTCCACGTTGAAACAGTGATTCACGATTGCTTCAGGTCAGCCTTCAGTTCTTTGGTCATTTTATATGGTGTTTTCTCCACATTTTGCACCAACCGTCTCATCGATGTTCCTCTTGCTCCCACATCGAGGGAGCTTCTTGACAGTTGCATGCTTAGCAAACCATAACACTGCTCACTGTTGAAACAGGGGTACCAATGTCCTTGGGGCTGGCCTTGTACCATTTAGAGATCTTGTGTATGGTTATTAATGGTACTTCTGATGCTCTCAGGCAGCTTTCTTGTCTTTACCATTGTGTAACAGGAACAGGGAATAACTAGTGGCTTTTATTAGCATTAGTCCTCATTCATTGGCCAAAGCATTCAAGTCATCAGTCATTGGCTAATTGAAGTCGAGTGGCCACTGACAAAGTTATCATAGGTGAGTCAAACGTAATTTATTTTTTCACTGTTGCGAAAGGTGCCAATACCAGTGGCAATCTTTCAGTTTTATTTTATTTTTTTTCCATTTATCACTGCTATTATTTCATTTGCCGTTCTGTTCCAAACGTGAGTGTCGTTAGACCAAAGCTGGGTCACTTGTTCCCCCCCACGCCCCCGCCCCCAGGAAATATTCTACATTATGCATGTAGATTTCATGGGTGCCAATAATGGTGACCAGAACTGTGTGCGTTTTATTTTAATTTAATGAACGCCTCACCCCTTTTCCCCAGATGTGCCTCCTACCTGGGCAGGAGGGGGGGTAAGCAACCGATATACATCGGCGACCGATGCCAGGTAGGGAACATCATCCATGAGCTGATGCACGCCCTGGGCTTCCACCACGAGCACATGCGCATAGACAGAGATGATCATGTCACCATCATCCGCAAGAACATAATTCCAGGTAAACACTGCTTTGGCTTCAGGTGTAAAGGACCGCCCCTCCCATCTGCCCAGGTTTGGCTTCTCTTAAAGGGGCCCAACCACAACATGCGCCCACGCGAATCTTGGCTCCAATCTTGAAATGGTTCACCATAAGTTTTCAAGAGCTGGAAGGAACTTTGAGGATATTTGAGTTTTGAGTTTTATTGGTGCATTCCTTGCACTTCAGAATATTTTAACCGTGTTGTCAATTAGATTGATAGTTGTTTTGTATTTTTGTGCTGCTATTCTTGTTTTGGAGTCTTCCTGTGTGCGTCAACCCTTAGTTGTTGTTGTTGTTGTTGGTTTTTTTTTTTTTTTTTTTTTTTACACGGGCATCCCCATTTTCTTTGTCATCTCCTTTTCGTAGAGGAAGTGCTGTCATACTTGTTTGAGATGAGAGCTCCCCAAGGTAATATTTTTGTTTTAGTTTTGCAAGGAGCTAAGGTAAAATGGCTAGTTTTTCAACAGTGAAAACAACATTACCTGAGTTGTTTCCTCTGTAATCGGCTCTTCTTTCATCGCCATTAGTTTGAAGTTAGATCTGTTTGGTCGTTGTAATTGTTGTTATTACAGATGGACAAAGCTGTACAGCAAAACATTTGCAAAATCCTTTCAAACTTAATGCTCAAAATATTCATGAGATTCTCCCCGTAAATCTTTGAGTTGGTGACCTTTGCAGATCTTTGCACATAATGAAAGTTCGCGTATGCATGGGTCGTGACTGCGCCCCTTTAAAACCAGCGCTTAAGTGTTTACCCAGTTGCGGCTCTGCCATATCTCTATTCATATGCCTGTTTTTACTATTTAGTCTTGGAATATGATTATTTTAATTGCTTTAGATGTGTATTTGTGTGCTGAATTTTTTGGTTGAAAATGCCCTCTGTGAGATGGTGCATCTCATGCTTATCAGCCGTTTCCCACACAGAGAAGAAGAGAAATTTTGCGAAAGTGAATGGAGACACCCTGGGTCTGCCTTACGACACTGGCTCTATCATGCATTATGGACCGTAAGTTCCTGTGCCTTTTAGCTGTGCAGCATGGAACTGTTATTCCAGAAGAACTGGGACAGGGGGTAAATGTAAATAAAAACTTCAAGCAGTAATTTGCAAATCTCTTAGACCTGTATCCAAGTGCAAAAAAGAATGAAGACAAAAAAAGTGCTGTTTTAATCCATCAGCTTCATTGTTTTCTGGTAATAATCGGTTTTATGAAATGTGATGTTGGCAACATGTTCCACTGAGGTTGGGACAGGCACTGCAAGTCTTCCTACAGGCGACATAGGCGCTTGCCTGGGGCGCCATCCAATGGGGGGTGCCAAATATGCAGCCTTTTCTTTTCAAAAAACCAAGAATTTTTACCGTTTCAACATCTAATATGTTATCTTTGTACCGGTGGCGGCTGGTGAACTGGCGATAGGGGAGGCTCAAACAATCCCTTAAATTAATGATTGGTCATGACCTGTTTTCAATCATTCATTTAAATTACCATTACAGAAACTCAGAAAACTCTCAACATTATCAGGTGTGTTCAGTTTTCATTTATAACGCATACCTGTCAACTTTCATGCATTCGGCGTGAGTTTTAGTGGCATTTTTACATTACCCTGCAGTAGTCAGCAATTATCAATCACCACATAGGTAAGAGATTCTCGCGCGGAATTGAAGTCCTTGTGCATGGAAGTTTATCAGTTTCACGTGCGTTATGGTGATTATGACGCCGGACTTCTCACATTTTTTTCTTGGGTCGGAAGCAATACATGTGTTTCATGGTCGTTTAAATTGATTTAATGAAATAAGATCATTTGAAACGTCTTTATGCAATTCCATTGCTTCCAACCTAAATAGTACACTGCTTTGTACTATTTTCAAGTAAATGTAGTTTAAATGATTTGCAAATCACTGCATTCTGTTTTTATTTACATCTTACGCAGCATCTTAACTTTTTTGAAAATGGGGTTGTAAAGGGCAGGGAAAGTATCAGCCTGCAGTATCCCTGGGTGTCCACCAAATAAAATGCGGTAGGGAATTTTTTGTAGAACTTGGTACTTGGAAAAAGCAGATATTCAGTCATAGAATCCGGTTATGGTTGTTGAATGACTTCATCTTTTCACATTTTTTTTTTTTTTTTAAGTAATTTATCTATTTTTTATTATTTATTTTACTTTTTTTTTTGCTGTACTTCACACTATGTCTGAAAGTTGTAATGTGTTGAAGTCATTGTTCGGCACAAGTGTCAGTAACCCTGAGATTTGTAATGGTGTTCTCACAGGCGTTTCTTTTCCTGGAACGGAAAGAACACGATAGAGTCCAAGAGTGGCGAGCCAATTGGCCAACGAATTGGGCTGAGTGTTCTGGACATCCGCCGTGTGCACCTGCTGTACAAGTGTGGTGAGCAGAACTCACTGGTCTGTCTGTTGGTAGGGCTCCCCACAGGATGTAGACCAGGAAAACCTTTATGCTCTGTGTTGCATCTTTGGGCATTTGGCAGTCTGTAGACCAGGAAAATCCCATCCCAGCTTCGTCTGTCGACTTGGAAAACATTACTCTGTTACATGAAGGGCCCCCCTAACAGTCTGTAGACCAGTAAGACCTTATCCTTTCTGCTCTGTTACAACATAGGGCTTCCTCAATGTCATTTGACCAGAAAAATATCGTTCCTCTGTGCTACATCATGGAGCCTCTCACAGCCTGAGGAACCTATTCTTACTCTGTGTTCATCATAGGGCTCCGCATACTCTATGGACTAGTGTTTTTTACACAATTAGATTTTATTTGTGGTGGTAGCCGATGGAGGTGGATGGAGATGGTGGTTTATCCATGTGCAGTGAGAGCTTGATGGCTATGCTTTGTGAAATAACTGAAAACAGTGTTCCATTGCCAATACTTGGTCAAAGAACTTAATAAGAGGCACTCGTAGAGTGCAAACCTCCGCCAAGGCAGCACAGTCCAAATCTTCGTGAGTGGGAGCAAAATTCAGTTATCGCGTGTCATACGATTTCAAGATGAATTGAATGATCGCGGTCAAAATCAATAAGGTCCGACTCTGATGTAATAGCGACCCGCCCACAAAATTTAAGACACATCTGTTCATTACTTTTTGAGTTATCTTGTTCACAAACAAACAGCACCAATCACATAACCTCCTGCCAACTTCGTTTGGCACAGGTAAAAAATATTTCACAGGTTTATTCTGATCACAAATTGAAACAAAATTTTAAAAAACAGTTGACTTCATATTGGTGAAATGAACTGCTTGTTAAAATCCTGCAATTGCGGTCGGAACAAAAACCACTTTGGAAACTGCTTGCATTGACCATATTTAAACTTGGGCCAAATGCGTAGTTGTCAGTTTCTGTTTTTGTTTTTCGCTATTATTATGCTGCCATAGTCAAAGAACTACACGTTAAGAAGAAACTTGAGGATGGTGCCTCAGAATTGGCTGCTACTGGTGTCCAATATGTTGATCAGAAATGATATGTACCCGCAATTATAGATTACGTAGGCATGTCTGTCTAGGATAAGGTATTTTCACGGTAAAAAAACATGTCTTGGCAATGAAATGGCATGTTTACTTTGACAACCCTGCTGTATTAAAGCATTTTAGTTATTGCTACTAGCTTAGCTAGACTGTTTACATGTTGGCTAATAACTTATTTGAAGAGCTGGGTCTCCGAGATTGATAGCTTTGTTACAAAAATACAAAGTCTTACTTGGTCTAACTTTATGCTTGGAGTGAATTTGAAAGGCCTCAAGACAGAAGATAATTAGTTTCCTGTCATTTTGATTTGATCTTCAATACCATGCTTACTGTGCCCCCCCAAAAAAAAACACTTGAAGCAATCCCTTTGTTCTCGTGTATTAACTTTGCCAAGGGCCTCCAAATTTTTGTCTTTTTTCCACTGTGCTAATTTGGCGCACATTCTTGACAGCAACAGAACGCTGAATATATTCAGCTAATAATGTGTTTGTCTGCTGTAGATAAAGTAGCATCTTTCACAAATAGAACAGTATCTGTACTTGCCTTTAACCCTTTAAAGCTAGAGTATGCAATCTTGGAACAACGAGCAAGATTTGAATGTAGCCTCACCTCTAAACCCACCCCCTCCCCTCAAGTCTCTGACCAAAGCCACGCCCCCTGATTCATTGCTTCGGTAAAACTCCAGGGGCCGGACATAGACACAGGTTAAAAGCGCAAGGGAGGGGGCGGCCCGCTGCGTGTGCATGAGAAATGATTGACATCGTCAGTCACTCCTCCTGGCTCTGATTGTTGTTTTGTCCCAGTCGCGGTGAAATCTTGCAGAAGGAATTAGAAGCACTAGATGAAGCCAGATGACTGATTTTCTCGAAGATCATCTGACTCACATCCCACTGTCAGGTCATAGTAACAGTTTTAACAAATATGACAAAAAGTTTTTTTTTTTTTTTTTAAATTGCGAACTCCAGCTTTAAGGCCTAATGCAAAAAAGCCGGGAGAGCGTCATGCTGCTGTGTTTACCTTAGTAACCTGTATGTCGGCTGAAGCGCAACTTCTCAACTTTCAGGGACAGTTGGAATTTTTTTTTCACTGTGCAAAACTTACAGTGATTACGGTACTCACAAAATTACGTGTACATTTGTGTCGGCAACGACACGTTTGGATTAAAATGGTTAAAGGGATAGTTTAGATCTTTTGACATGAAGTTGTATGAAATACCCTTTTGAAGTATAAAGCATGAGTCTCTTTTTTTTTTTTTTTTTTTTTTTGGTGAATGTGTCCTGAGAACCCAGTTTTGGCCTCCCAAAGTTTTGAAGTAAGTAGTTCCGGCTAGTTTGCTAGGGTCACAAAAATAAAGTTTAGCTTCTCAAAACAACTTGTGTTTTAAAGAGTATATTTCTGTCACAAAACCATGGCCAGTGAATAACTCACACTTCACAATTGCTTAGCACTATTTTTCTCACCCTTGGTATCACTGCACACAGGCTATCACCTGTTTCAAAGGTAACGCAATTGGATGTTGACTGCCACGACCTGAGAGAGCTGCACAGAGAGACAAGTATATTGACAGACAAGAAAATGCTGAATAAATGGTGCAGGCTGGTGATTTTCCTGGCTGCCCTAACAAAAACCTGTCTGATTCGCCTATGTGTTTTGACCACAAGTGCACAGTATCTCGGTGTGAAATTCAAAATTATCTACTCTTTATGAGCCAAATTAGACTGCTCTCCAAGAGGCTCCCCATGCTGTCAGAACTGTCAGAATTACGCACTGTCAAATCCTGCGAAAATAATCTCATGTTTAACACAAATCAACTTTTGACTCATGAAGTTCAACAATCATTAATGATTTTTTTTGTGGAATTTAGCATGAGTTTATCAATATATGTGTGGGTAGACCTCAGTAGTCACCAGTAGCCTCTCCAAACCAAAAATATGCCTTTTCTCCAAGGTAAAATTCAGAGTTTTGCCCATTGTACTACAAAGCCACATCAGCAAGCACATGCGCTCATTAAAGGAACTGCTTATTTTACAATCAGGATGTTCACCCTGAGATGGAAAGCTTGCTATTGTGAGCTTGGATAAACCCTTTTCACACCCTATAAGGAGCAAATATAACTCACTAACACAGTAATATCAGAAGTATACCTAATTTTAACAAAACAGACATTCACTTTCAGGAGAAAGTATGCAATATGTTACTGTAGATTGAGCAGAATTGGTGCAATAAATATAGCAGGGGTTTACCGAAGTCCTGGGAAGGGCTGAAACGATTCCTCGAATAAATTGAGTAACTCGATTACTAAAATGCCTCGAGGCAAATTATATGCACAACACCAGTTACAGATGGACGCTTATTTCTGTGGCACAGTACCTTTTTTCCCGCTGTACCTTTTTGCTTGCTTACTTGTGTGTTTAGGATCGTTGTCTTGTTGAAACACCCATTTCAGGGCCATTTCTTCTTCGGCATATGGCACCATAATCTCCAAGTATTCTGATGTATTAAAACTGATCCATAATCCCTGGTGTACGATAAATAGGCCCAATGCCATAGTATGAAAACATCCCCATACCATGATTTTTGCACCGCCATGCTTCAGTCTTTACAGTGTACTGTGGCTTGAATTCAGTACCCGGGGGGTTGTCTGACATACTTTTGATGACCACTGGACCCAAAAAGCACAATTTTACTCTCATGGGTCCACAGCATGTTATGCCATTTCTCTTTGGGCCAATCGATGTGTTCCTTGGCAAATTTTGATGGAATCTGCGCATGCCGTTTTCTCAACAATGGTGCTTTACGGGGGCTTCTTGCTGATGGCTTTGATCAAACGTCTTCTGACTTGTAACGGCACTTACAAGTAATTTTATATTGTCTTTAATTTTTCTTGGGGTAACGATGGGCTGAATCTTTGCCATTCTGACTATTCTTTGATCTGTTTTAACAGCAGTTGCTTGTTTCCATCTGCGTGTTTCAGGTTTTTGTTGCCATTTTAAAGCATCTGTGATCATTTCAGCTGAGAATCCTATAATTTGCTGCACTACTTTACACATTTTCCCCTCTCCAATCAGCTTTTAAATCAAATTATGTTGTTCCTCCTAATGGACTGGCCCATTTTACTTTGTAATTCAGCAGGAAATGCATTTTTTAACAATGTGTGAAACATTTGCTGCTTTTCTTCCTTAATAAAGGAAAAGCAGCAAATGTTTCACACATTGTTAAATAATAATTAAAATAAATAAAAATAAATACTAATAATAAGCATTGTTAAATAATAAGTTAATAATTATCCACAGATGATTAGCGGGAAAGTTTCATGCGGGCGTGAACTATAACTGTGCTTTACAGTTCACGCCCGCATGAAACTTTCCCGCTAATTATCTGTGGATTGACACACTTTTTTATCCAATTCCAGACTGTATAAATTTTCCACAGTAATTATGCCCCCGACCTCGAAAGAGTCGGTCGGGGGCATTATGTTTTCACCCGTCCGTCCGTCCGGGCGTCCTGTCGTAAACTTTTCCTTTGTTGCGCTCTAACGTGAACATCGCTCGATGGAGGTTTATGATTTTTGGTGGGGTGAATGGTATTACATAGGCGATGATGCCTATAGATTTTCAGCTTGTTCCGCCAACCAATATGGCCGCCACGGCAGCCATCTTGAAATCCTTTAGCACACTCGCCGGAGGTTTTCGCTTTTTGGTGACCTGAATGGTCATACATAGCAGATGATGCCTAACACTCTCTTTCTGTACATGTTCTTCAACTGTTTCAGTCGGGGGTATATGCCACGCCTTGCGTTGCTCTTGCTTAAAGACATTGATTGGACCCTCAGAAAAGTATTCAAACCCTGGCACAACAGTAAGTTAGGTCATGTTCTCTCAAGTTTGCACCGCTGTATGAGGCGAATGGGTTGAAAAAGACTGCTGTAAGCTTGCCAGCAGTGCTTAGGTTACGGTTACAAGATGGATATGTGAAAAGTACATGGATAAGGGGAGTCATTCTGAATGGAACCGGACTGGAGGGTTAATGGCGTTGATTTTTTTCCTTCATGCTGTGTAAGTACAATTATCGCTGTATGGTGTAGCTATATATTACTTATTGCCAGCTAGCTAGCTAGAGAGTCAGCTATTTCTTACTTTCGGTTTACCAATGTGATCAGAGCTAGTTTTCCACATTGGTTAATTGGAGTAACCGTTAGCCTTTACTAATAATACTGTATGTGGAGGCATTTTGTTCAGTGTGGTGATTTGTTTTAGAATTTATTCTGCATTCAACGAAATTAAATTCTTAGATATTTGCTTGTTGAAAATGCGAACAGCTGAAGACCCCCTACTACGTTGGTTGCACTGATTCTGTTCAATCTACGGTAGCATATTGGCTGTTTTTCTTGATAGCGGAATGTTGGTTATGTTGAAATAAGGTATATTTCAGATATTACTGTGTTAGTGAGTTATACTTGCTCCTTTATAGGTTGTGAAAGTGTTTATACAAGCTTGTGTTTTGCTTGGATGATTGGAGTTGGAAATGACAAGCTGTTTATGGCAGGGTGAACATTCTGACCGTAAAATCAGCAGTTCCTTGAATGAGTATGTGTGCTGGCTGAATGGGGCTCTGAAGAAAGGACAAGATTCTAAACTTTATCATGGAGAAAAGGCATGTTTTTTGTTTGGAGAGGTTACTGGTGACCATTGATGTCCATCCGTGCCATTATTGATAAACTCATGCTAAATTCCACTAGAAGATCCTGAATTCATATCGAGCTTCATGAGTCAAAAGTTGATTTGTGTTAAACATATGATTATTGTAGGATTTGACAGTGCTCAATTTCAGGGGCTCTGACTGTGTTGGGAGCCACTTGGAGAGCTGTCATATTTGGCTCATAAACGGTAGATAATTTTGAATATGACTCTCAGATAAAGTACACTTGTGGTCAAAGAGTTTATGATCCCAGAAATGTGGTGTTCGAACTCCCATTCATTTTTATCTCCCCCGGCATAAAACGCAGGGGGGTATAGGCATTGCCTCGTCCGTCTGTCTGTCTGTTCGTCCGTCCGTCCGTAAACATTTTGTTTTCGGAGCAGAACTCGGAAACTATGCAAGATGTCAGCACCAAACTTGGTACATATATTCTATGTATAGTCTAGATGTGCCTTTTGCTACATTGGAAATTTCGGGATTCCTATTTTTGTCGTTTCCATGGAAACAAATCTGGACTTAATGCAAATTAGACTGTTTCGTTTCCTGAGCAGAACTGAAAAACTATGTAAGATATCAGCACCAAACTTTGTACATGTGTTCTATGTATAGTCTAGATGTGCCTTTTGCTACTTTGGAAACTTCAGGATAACTATTTTTGCCATTTCCATGGAAACGAATCTGGACTTAGTGCACATCAGGCCTAGTTTGTTTCCAGAGCCGAACTCAAAAATCGTTCAACATATCTTACTGAAACTTTGCATGTGTATTACCCGCATACTGAGGTGGTGCCTTTTCATGTTTTCAGATTTCTGAAAATCTTTTTTTTTTTTTTTTTTTCGTTTCCATGGAAACAAGTTGCATTTGGACTCTGCACAGAGAGAGGTTCGTTTCTAGAGCACAACTCAAAAACCGTTCATTATATCTTTCTGAAACTTTGCATGTGTATTACCCACATACTGAAGTGGTGACTTTTCATATTTTCAGATTTCTGAAATTTTTTTTTTTTCCCTTTCCATGGAAGCGAGATGGATTTGGACTCAGTCGCAGGGATGGGTTTGTTTCCCGAGCAGAACTAAAACACTGGTCATCAATGACTCTTGTTTTATTATTGCCTTTGTCAACATGTGGTTCATAGTCTTTGGTAGATGTTGCCAGTACATACTTCCAGATAATTCCAGAGGAAAATCACCTCAACATTCTTGTTTGAATTTCTTTGAAGGTGTATGATTGACATGATTTTCGCAAATAATCAGGGGCCGGGGGGATATGTAATCTTCTGATGACTCTTGTTCAGTTCTCGCTGTGTTTAAAAAATGATTTCATTGCTGAGTATTTATGAAGATTTTTTGTGTTTGCAGCCCTTATTGTACTAAAATTATGAAAAGAAACTGACATATGATGGAAATCTGAATGCTACAAGTGTCTTGTTTCATTTAAGCCATTTCCCCCCTCTCTGTGAAACTCAAATCTTGATTTATAAAGCCTTAAAGAGTGTAACGCGCAAATAGCCAGATTTGCCTTCTGCACAAAGGGCATAACAGAGCACCCCTCAATTGCTGGCTCGAGCTTTACTGCCCTACCCTATTCCTGGAGCTCTGCCGTCCTGTAGCTTTTCAGTCCAACCCTAAACTGTACCTTTTCAACATTTTGAGCAAGATTACCCAACCTTGTGCATCTACCATCATTTTGATTTCTCTTGCATTCTCTTGCAAACTCTTGCATTCAATGTCTTGATCTCATTGAGCTGAAAAGAAACAGAATTGGGTATGCTTTGTGGGGCAAGATGGTAGATCTCTGGAAAAATGATCCGGGCAAATGGTAACCAGGATGTGGTGTTGGCCAGAAAAAACTTGGAAGATTTGGGTATAAATGGTGAGCAGGATGTGGTGTACACCAGAAAACCTTGGCTAACTGGATATAAATGATGAACAAGATGTAGTGTAGGTCAGAAAACCTTGGCTGATCGGGCAAAATAGCACAGGATATAGGGTGGACCAGAAATCTAGGAAATCTTTTCATGTAAGTACAGTCTTGTTTTCGGCTGACTTTTTCTGACTTTCAAATGTTTCTCACTCCCTCAGACACGAGAAGTGCTGAAACAACTTTATCAAGCACTACCACGAGGCAGCCAACGACTGTTTCTTTAGGGACCAACATGACATCTGTTCCTGTGACTGTTCAGTCAACAACTTCCTCGGCAAGCGCTCGCACCGAAGCTGCCCCAACAAGCACTCGCACCGAAGCTGCCCCAACAAGCACTCGCACCGAAGCTGCCCCAACAAGCCCTCGCACCGAATCTGCCCCAACAAGCACTCGCACCGAAGCTCCCCCAAAAGCACTCGCACCGAAGCTGCCCCAACAAGCCCTCGCACCGAAGCTGCCCCAACAAGCCCTCGCACCGAAGCTGCCCCAACAAGCGCCCGCACTGAAGCTGCCCCAGCAAGCACTCGCACCAAAGCTGCCCCAACAAGCACTCACGCCAAACCTGCCCCAAAAAGCGCTCACACCAAAGCTGCCCCAACAAGCACTCACACGAAGGCTACCCCAGCAAGCACTCAGTCTACAATTACACCTTTCGCCCTGACTACAACTGCCCCGACAAATATTCACACTACAACTGCCCCATACCCTAAATCTACAACTGTCCTGGCAAGCGTTAAAACTGCAACTGCTCCAGCAAGCACTCAGTCTCCAACTGCCCCATACACTCTAACTACCACTGGCCCAAAAAATATTCACACTACAACTGCCCCATACCCTAAATCTGCAACTGTCCTAGCAAGCGCTAAAACTGCAACTGCTCCAGCAAGCACTCATTTTACAACTGCCCCATACACTCTAACTACCACTGGCCCAACAAATAGTCAAACTACAACTGCCCCATACCCTAAATCCAGAACTAGCTTAGCAAGCACTCAAACTGCAACAGCTCCCGCAAGCACTGAAACTGCTACTGCCCCACCCAGCACTGACACTACAGCTGCTCCAGTAAGCACTGAAACTACAGTTGTCCCAGGAAGCACTATGTCTACAATTGGCTCGCACACACTCACTACAACTCCCCGAACAAACACTCAGACTGCAACTCCTGCAACAAGCACTCCAATTGCAACTGCCAAAACAAGCAGTCAAACTTCAGCTGCCTTCTCTGGCGCTCAAACCACAGCTGCCCCAACGCACACTGAAACTGCCGCGGTCTCCGTCAGCGCTCAAACTGTTACTGCCCCTGCAAGCAATCAAACTCTAACTGCCCTGTACGCTCAAACTGTAACTGCCTCGACAATCATTAAATCAGCAACTGCCCCGGCAAGGTTCAGTCTGTGACTGCCCAAACAAACACTCAAATTGCAGCTGTTCCAATAAGTGCTCCAACGGAAACTGTCCCAAGCAGCACTCAAACAATTGCCCGAAAAAGCACACTAACTGAAGCGGCTCCATACACTCAAACTATGACTGCCCCAACAAAAAATAGGCTACTACTAATTCAGGCTACTACAGTCTCAACGAAAACTCAAATTACTACTGTCCCATACACTCAAACTACAACTGCTTCAATGAGCTCTCGAGCTACAACTGCCCAATCAATAACTACTTCAGTAAATTCCAAGACTACTACTCCACCACTAACCTTGCAATTTACGTCATCCCCTGTAAATCTACAATCTACTACTAATCTGGTTAATGCCCAATTAACGTCTGCTGAGGTGACCACTTTGTCAATACCTGCTCCATTAAACAGCCAAACTACAATTTCCCCTGCGAATGTGCAGACTACCACATTAGTAGTAAGTGAGCCTTTACGAGCAGAGACCCAATTAGTAACTGCTGTGGTCGAGACCCAGCCAACTCCTGCTGCGGTCAGGACCCGACCTATAACTTCTGCAGTAAAGACCCAGTTAACAACTACTGTGGTTAAGACCCAGTCTTCAGCTGCTTTAGTCGAGACCCTACCCACAACTGCTGTGATTAAGACTGTATTGGGAACCACCATGTTGAAGAAGCGACCAGAAACCGCTGCAGTGAAGACCCGGTTAGCGACTACTGTTGTCATGAATCGATCAACAGCTGCTGTGGCCAAGACCCTGTTAAGAACTGTTGCGGCAAAGACCCAACCTGTAGGTGCTGTGGAAAATGTCCAAACCACCTTAGCATCACCGCATCTCAAATTCACACCTGATAAGATTAGCTCCAAATCCATGCCAGCTACGATTAGCAACAAAATAACGCCTGCTAAAATAAGCATGAAATCCACACTTGCTATGACGGGCTCCAAATCTACACCTTTTATGATTAGTTCCAAATCCACACCAGCTAAAATTAGCATGAAATCCATACCTGCTGAAATTGGTTCCTAATTTGCTCCTGCTTTAAATTATTCTGAGATTATTGCAAAATTCAAACCTAAGATTAGCTTCAAATCCAATCTGTTGAATTTGGGGCTAAATCGTAACCTGCTCAGATTAGCGAATAATCCTAGCTGGCTAAAATTATCATGAAATCTACTCCTTTTCTGATCAGCATTCAATCCTCACAACAGTGACACCATACTGGCCTAGACTGGATGTAAATGCTTACTAAGGGAGGATGGTGTGTGGGGCACCATCAGTGATCTCTTAGGGTTTAATGAATTTCGTCTGGGAGCAGCTCTCTGAACAGTCTGCTCTCACCTCAGCACAGGCTCAGGCCCAAAGAGTGCTTGAGGGGGAAACCCTTCTAAGCTTTATTTGATCAAAATTCCTGCATTTTTGTCTTACTGCCTAGGAAGTAGTACTATTCACTCCGATTCATGTATATAAATGGGCCATGAACTAAAGATTGCAGTTCCAGTGCTTTGGTTTGAACTCTAATGAAGCACGGATGCACTTTATGGTAATGTTCTGATGAGTTTGTTCTTGAAATAAATGTTATGAAAGTTTCTCCTTTGCGTAGCTGATCTATTTTTTAATTTGTGGGCTCTTCAAAGATATTCTGTGTTGTGAGGGGGAAAAGTCTAGCAAAATGGATTCGACATTTTTTTTTAGTCTGTTATGAGCAGTAAAATGAGGTATAAACTTTTTTATAAACTTTTAGGATTCAGTAGATTTTTCTGTTCCATGTCTGCTTTTTCCTGTTTTCCTGTGGTTTTGGCTTTCATATTCTCAGTCCTGTGTTTATTTACATTTTCTCTGTGTCTTCACCCATGTTCCTTCAATGTTTTTTTTGTTTTCCAGTTCGCACTTCCTTGTGTTGTCTGGTCTCTCACCTTGCCCTCTCTGAGTTTTCCGTGCGTCTCCCCGCGTTTCATGTTAGTTCACTTGGTCTATGTATATGCAGTGGACTACTGGCACCCCTGACTGGTAATGCACAAACAATACTTCAAAAAATTCTAAAAATTTATATATGTATATATATTTCTAGAGAAACTCTAAATACCAATGTGTGAGAAATACTGCTGGATATTGAAGTTCAAATAGAACCAAGTAAAATTATTTACTGATTTAATTAAAAATCCGTTTTCTCTAAATCAAGGTTTCACAATCAATGGCACCCTCAAAGACTGAATAACATCTACCAAAATTAAACCAGGTATTGAATTCCACTTATTTTAGTTTTATCAAAGTATTTAGGAAATACATTGAGCCTTTACATCTCTTATTGTTTCACTAGGGTATAAAAATGAGGTAAAACGCATGCAATATCCCTTTGTCATCCAACACTACGAAAGAAAACGACTGTCAGTTCAAAAGAGGCAGACCTTCCTAAATCTGGCAATGGCTACCAGAGGTTCAGAAATAACTGAATATGCCACTGAGCACTGTCTGGGCAATTATTTAAAAATTCCAAAGATATGGAACTGTTGAAGACCTCAAGGATAGAGGACACAACTGTATTTTGCCCCCAGGATACTGAAGAGGATGGTAAAAGGAGCAAAAAAATCCCCAAGAATCACTGAAGGAATTTCAGGCCTTGTTGGCATCTTGGGGTCACCAGGCTTCAAAAAGCACCATCGGGCACCACCTCCACAACCACAGGCTCTTTGGAAGAGTTGACAGAAGAAAGCCTTTTCTGACCAGAAGACACGGAAGCGAGCGCTTGGAGTTTGCCAAATGTCATTTAAATTATGACTGGAACAAGGTTCTTTGATCAGATGGGACCAAAATTGCACATTTCGGTCAGATACAGCATCGGCATGTTTGGCGTCAAAGCAGAGATGCATCCAAGGAGAAGCACCTCATACATGGTGAAATATGATGGTGGATCAGTCATGGTTTGGGGCTGTTTTAATACAAGAGGACCTAGGGCACTGGTGAAGATTGATGGCATAATGAATTCCAGTCAGCATCAGGATGTTTTGCATGACAATCTGGTTGCCTCCGCCACAAGGCTGGGACTTGGCGGTAGGTGGACTTTCCAACGAGAATGACCCAAAGCATATCTCACGGTCCACTCAGAAATGATTCTGTGACAACAAAATCAGCCTTCTGCAATGGCTATCTCAGTCGCCAGACCTCAATCCAATTGAAAACCCGTTGGGTGAGTTGAAGAGGGTAGTTGATAAAAGCAAACCCAAGAATGTGAAGGATCTTGAGAGGTTTTGCATAGAGGAATGATCCCAAATCCCCCCAAATGTGTGCCTCAACCTCGTCAGGTTGGCACAAGACAGGTCGTTGTGGCAAGGGCAATGAATGTTTCCCAGTCTGTCATCAGCAGATTATGGTCCAGACATCGTGCTACAGGGTCTGTTCAGGATAGACCACAATCCGGTCGACCAAGGGCAACAACTCAGGCTCAGGACAGATTTCATCCGCACTATTGTCTTGAGAAATCGATGGTAACAGCAAATCAGATAAGGTCTCAACTTCAAAGGATACTGGCTTGGTAGTGAGTGGCCAGACCATCAGGAATCGTCTGCACAGATTTCACTTACAAGACGCCCGACGAATGTTTCCCTCTGTCATCAGTCATTCCCTGTTTGAGGGATCGTCACGGGCAAGGGCCAGACTCCAATGGTGTCGTGGTAACAGCCATCAAAGCTGGGATAATCGCCGATGGAACAATCGTAATGTTCTCAGATGAGTCGAGGTTCACTGTGGACTTCCTTGACAGACGAGGAGGGTTTGGCGCAACGACGTTCTCAGATGAGTCGAACGTTCCATGACGTTTGGCGCCATTAGACATGATCCGTGATCCGTGGGGGTGGATCTGGAATGGTGTGGGGAGGCATCACTGCTGCCGCAGAACAGACTTGCATGTTGTTGCTGGACGTGTCACAGGGCAGTACTACCGGGACAACATCTTGGCACCCCATGTTGTGCCGTTTGCACGCCGTTATGGCCGCCGTTTCATTTTCCAAGATGACAATGCCAGATGTCATAGGGCCAGGATCGTTACAGATTACCTCCAGCAGCAGAATATCACCACATTACCATGGCCAGCACTCAGTCCGGACCTTTCCCCCATCGAGCATGTCTGGGACATGCTTGGACAGCGGCTACACCAACGTCAACAACCTCCTGCCAATGTCCAAGGACTTGCTGCAGCATTGCAACAGGAATGGAATAACGTTCCCCAAAATGACCTGGGACGTCTCGTTAGGAGTATGCCACGCCGAATTCGAGCTTGTCTAGCCAACCGAGGGGGTTTTACCCGCTACTGACTCATTGTTTCACAATGGTGGTAAATTTGCTGTGTGACCCTGTGTTTGTGTCGACCCTTATTCTGGAGAATCTGTCCTTTACTGACTGTACACAGGGTTTCGAATAAATTGACAAATGTTTCCTTAATGTTTTTATATCATTTGTTTCCTTCCTGACCTCATGATCTGCATTTCATGGTACTTGTAAATCCAATATCCCCTACTTTTTTTGAATAGTATATTTTGGACGTATTTATATACCATTGTATTGTTTGTGCCTTGCCAGTCAGGGGTGCCAGTAATTTTGGAGCCCACTGTATATCCATGTTGTCCATATTCTTTGTCAGTGTTTGGTTGTCTGAGTCGATTCTATACTGTTTGCTGTGTTTTTCTGTTCCGGAGTCAGTCTGAACCCAGTTTGTTCCTGAGCTCCCTGTTCTTACTCAGCGTCGACTGTCGACTACGATTCGTGATCCTGATTCTGTGCTGCACTCTGCTTGCCTGGTTTTCCAACTTTGCCCAACTGACTGATTCCTCATCCCATATCTGCATATTTTAATTTTAATTTCTTTTCTGCTTTTTGGGGAAGTGAACACCTTTTTTATTTCAGGTGTGGAGACACATCTATGGACTTCCCAAACTCTGTTGGGAAGACCCATCTGCCTAGAAATGGAAACTTTAAGAACGAGAGGCTCCTCAGAGCCTGTACTCGGGCCGGGTGTAGGCCTGGGCCAATCGCGAAGCCGCGCGCGCGCATGAGCAGGACAATCGCGACCCCGAAAAAAAACAACAACAACGGAGCCGAAACTTAGACTCGTGGCCTATCGGCCCGAGTAATAAACACTGGTTTGTTTTTTTTTTTTTTTCTTTTGGTTTTTTTTTTTTTTACAAAAAAAGAGCAATTTTACTCCTGACCACAAAGTGGCAGTGTATCCCCATGGTTAATTTGAGTTGTTTATTACAAGTGAGAACTATGTTTTAAGAATTGGGAACAATTACATTATCGGATTAAATTGAAATCATGCTGCCATTTGATGAGCCTGAAATCATTTTTTGTCTTGAAATATACTAAGAGGGATAAAAAAAAGCAACAAGAAACAATGTACAACGTGTGAATAATGTAATAAGGAAAAAGAAATACAAAGATATTTAAAGTTGGGTATTAGCTCGCGGATGGTGAATTCTAACAAATGGGTTAGTCGGCAGACCGCGTGCTGACGAAAGTCCGATACATGAGCTACTCCCTAAATGATCCACAAAAAGCAGAGTGAACAAATAAATGTTTTATGCATTTCTCACCATCAATCCTGATTTATTAACTTTAAGGTTGGGTTATTCCGTGCTCAGTGGACCAGGGTCTGCACTGCACCGTCTCAGAAAAATTAGAAAAAAATCATGGGTGTTTGCCATCATTTCAAATGAACACATCCCAAATCTTAAGTTCATCACTTTGTGAACAACTGCGTGAGCAAATAGTCCAACAGTTTAAGAGCAACGTTTCTCAACGTGTGTGTGTGTTTTTGTTTATTTCATGTTCATTCTGTTCAGCGCACATAACCGGTATACTGAGGATAAAACTACCGCTTGAACCCAGGTAGGTTCTATTTATTTATTTAATTTAATTAATCAAAATTATTTTTGGCTCAAATAAAGACACCAAAATGTGACATCAGAAAATAAGTTTTTATCAAAAAGGATGTTGGAAATTAAAATTAGGAATTATGTGCATTTGCTCACAAGTTATTTACTCAGAGTCCAGTGAATAAATTCCACTTTGTTGCAAAAGTTTTCTGATCAGAACATAGGACTATATCAGACTGAAATATAGGGTTACGGTCGTTGCCCGAAGTGTTCGTTGTGTTAACGACAGGTAGCATGGTCGGCAGGTCTTGAGTGAGTGGCGCTGTTCAGTTGTACTGCTACTCCACAGAACAGACTTTCCTTTCACTGATAGAGCAACTTTATCGCTAATTTCCGTCGATTTTGAAAAATATTAACTCGAATACCAAAATTTTTTTCCTGTAAATCATGACCATTACCAAGGACAATTTTTAATTTTTATTCTTTGACTATACGCATCAATTTATCGATTTTTCATATCCAATGGAATGACTGTCACCTTACTCAATGACTCTGATCCATTATCGGCAACAAAAGTTTTCCCATGTGCTGCTGTGGGTCGGCTGCTTTCCATGACCGTAACTGTCGTGTCCACAACTTTGTATGCAGCAACGACAGATTCCTGAAAAGGGAATTATGATAAACATCGTCTGAATCAATCCTTACTCTTGATCGTCGTTTAACGATTAGCCATCATCCTGCAAGGTAAGACGTTACTGACTGCGATTTTCTTGGCTTTTCCGTATAAAGAACCGGTCTCACCAGGGTATTCTTGATTAAAGTTCGTAGCGGGTTATCCAGGGTGCGAGGAAAATGTGAGGCAAGTTATTTAGAGCTTACTCAGCAGTTCTTTAGTGTTCGCAGGGTCAATTATAACGCGGTGGAAATTTCAAAGTGTTCAATTTTTTTTTAATTTGCAAGCTACTGACAAAGCGAGAATACTTTGTAACATACGTAGTGGCTGTGGGCCTAGTACGTGCCGAGTTATTCCAATACGAGGCCATAGCGAGGCCAGTGATCCACTGGCTCTGGCCTGGCGTCTACGACGCTGTGACGTGGCCATAGGGGTTGGAGGTCCCAAGAATTTTGGGCAAACTTCGCAGACAGAGCACAGCTAATACCGAGCGGTTACGTGCCTTATAGACCGGGAGCCCAAGGGGGGTCAGGCTAGCTGGGAAGGTTACAAATTCTAATCCCTATCACAGTGTCGGGCATGGGTCCCAATAGAAGGATCTGGACTTCTGCCGGGCTCCAGCTGGTGGGTGTAGTAATGAGGGGTAAAAATGTCACACGTCTAACCCAGCTGGATCAGTCTAGAAAGTAACAACTTGAAACATCCCTGTGTTTAATGCTGGTCGTCTCCACACCTTAGGATGAGGGGTGCCAGAAAATTTCATTGGTGGGAGGGGTCCGGCAGACAGAATTATTGGGGTCCCCAAAATTGAGCTAGATCAGCTCATTGAGTTACAGGATGAAGCCTGGTGCAGAATGTTCAGCAACCCCCCTGGTTCAGGAATGGCCACTGCCAGAAATTTTCTGTGGTGGGGTACCCCCAGCAGGAGCCCCAAATGGGCCACACCCAAAATTGAGCTGGATCAACTCATTGAGTTACAAGTCAAACGCTGGTGCAGCCCTCTGGCCAGAAACATTCTGTGGCACGGTGTGCTTTGTTCGTACATCCTAAATAGACGGTCTGTGATAACACAAGCTGATTCTTTGGAAACGTTGGGTTTTTCAAGTTTTCAGATCTTCCTGTAATTATAAAACAAACCCTAATGCATGCAAATCATGCTTATTTTTATTGTTCTGTATCCTAGCCATAAATCTGATCACAGCTCAGTTATCAAACTTGCATATTTCCAAAGATATAAATGTTTGAAGTTGGCTGCCAAGAAAATTGCAATCACAAATTTTCAGTTTGACTTCATGTTGCGAGACCACAAATACACATGGCAGTATTATTATCAATCTTTTCAACAGAGCTGATATGTGGCTTTCCACCCTGAAATTTTCATTCATCTACCTACAACACATACAAAGTTATGAGGACTCAAAAATGGTGGAAAAAATGAAGCCCCAAATTTCGACTTGCACCCGTGTACTTCAAAAGTCAGCAATTCAAAATTTTTTTGCATGTTCCAAGAAAAATTTGGCATGGGTTCATTAAATGCGTTGTAGTTACTGTGCTAAAAATTTCAGCTGATTTGGAAGAGGTCATGCGGGAACTTTTCTCAGAATTTGTTGATTTAATATGGAATGACGCCTTAGTCATTCAGTTAAATAACTGGCAGTGGGGAAATATTGAGTTATTTTTAGTAAGTTCACCACAAGCTGTTATCAAGGATCCCCTCCTCCTAAATAGGAGCATGGTGCTATTTGGATAAATTTAAGCCCTGGGCTTGTGGGTGTTCATTTTGGCAGTGCGAGCAGGGTAGACTGTAATTTTGTTGATTTTCAGTAGGTGGTTTTGTTAACTCAGAGGTTGTTATTTTAGAGGCACTAGCTAGGTAGGAAAAACCGTGGTTGCAAAAAAGAGGAAGTGGTACTTATCGGACTAGGAGTGGGCCGTCTCACGTTCACCGTTTCAGCTATGGAATATCAGGAGGAGCAGGTCAGAGTCTTGACTGAATTGGTGAAACAGCTGCAAGCTGATAAGCGGGCTCCTGTCCCAGGCCCCTCTGGGGCTCCTCTCCCGGGCCCCTCGCGGGCTCCTCTCCCAGGCCCCTCTCGGGCTCCTTTCCCAGGCCCTTCTAATGTTGTATTGGGTAGAACAGCCGTTAAGAGCCTTGTATGTGTGCCACAGGAGAGAGAATGTTTGAGGTTTTCTGGGAAAAAGTCAATTGATAATATTTTAGTTGAGGATTGGATTGAGGAGGCATGTTGGTCATTAGCAGCCAGCCCTCTGCCTCCTTTTGAACAGGCTTTGTTTCTGTATGATTTGTTAGATGGGGAAACTAAGAGGGAAATTAAGTTTAGTTCGGCCGTTGATGGGGATGATCTGCAGAAATATTTTTTTTTCTATTTTGAAAGAGAATTTTCTTTGTTTTAAGTCACTCAGTGCTTTGTATCGCCAACTTTATCACTGCCAGCAACTTGAAAGTGAATCTGTTAGGGAATATTCCCATGTATTAATGGAGTTAATGGAGTTTCTGAGAAGGCTAAATTTTGAGTAGGTGATGATTATACGTGTCCCACAAACATTCTTTGAACCATGCGATGAGTGAAGAATCGAGGAAATGTGTGTTTAAGAGAAATGAGACGTCAAAAATTATTGTACTAAATTTAAAACCGAATTATCAGTTTATTGCTATTAACCAAGGCTCAGTCAATGATCCCCGTATAATTTGGGACGCAGTCAAGGGTTTTATTCGCAACTTCTCTATCTCATATGCTTCATATCTTCAGAAATTACATGTTAAGAAAATTACTGATCTTGAAACTCTCCTGGCTTCACTAAAGAGATCAAATCAAGACTCTTTTCCTGTCGAGACAGCCACTAAAATTGATGTGGTGAAAACTGAAATAAATCAATTATTAAGAGTTAAAGCAGAGTTTCTCATTCAAAGGACTAGACAAAATTACTATTTTAATGGGAGTAGACCTAGCCACCTTCTAGCTCTACAACTACGCCGTAATTAGAAGTTTTCCAATATCCCTGCCATAAAGTCACCCTCCGGTCAGCTTCTAACGGATTCAAAACGTATTAATGAAACTTTCTGCTCTTTTTATTCTACTTTGTATACATTGGAAGTTACATGTGATAGTACTGCTTTTACTTCTTTCTTTTCTTCACTCAATTTGCCTCAGTTGTCCGATTCCGAGGCTGCTTTTTTAGCAGGACCAATAACTCTAACTGAGCTGGAAGAAACTTTGAAGCATATGAGAAAAGGTAAATCTCCAGGGATGGACGGAATTCCAGTGGAATTCTATTCCACGTTTTGGACTGAGCTGGGTCCCCTTCTGTTAGCTATGATAAACTATTCAATTCAGCACAGAGCTTTCAGACAGGACATAAATACTGCTATTATTTCTCTTCTTTTGAAGAAAGATAAGGACCCAACTATGTGTTCCAGTTATCGTCCACTTTCTTTATTAGGAACAGATATTAAATTATATGCTAAAGTATTATCTCGGAGACTGAAGCATTTCATGACTAAGCTGGTTCATAAAGACCAAACTGGCTTAACGCTCTGCCTCTGACAATCTTCGTCACCTTCTGCATGTAATTTACTCTGCCGATCAATCTATTCTCTTTAGATGCCATGAAAGCTTTTGACTGCCTTGAACTTCAATATCTCTGGTCAGTGATGGAACGTATGGGTTTAGGATCTGGTTTTATTAACATGATAAAAGTTCTATACTCTAATCCAAGAGCAGTTGTTTTAACTGGTTAGGAATGCTCGCAATCATTTATTTTAGGGAGGGGAACTCGTCAGGGCTGTCCTCTCTCCCCTTTATTATTTGCTCTCTCATTAGAACCTTTGGCTCAAGCCATTCGGCAGTCAGAACTCCTCTCACCTATCACCATTAGAAATACCTCGCACTACATCTCTTTGTATGAGGATATTTTATTATTTAAAAATAACCCTGCTCTTTCGATTCCTCATACCTTGAAGATGTTTAATAATTTTTCTCGTCTCTCGGGTTATATGATAAATTGGAGCAAGTCATGTTTTCTTCCTTTAAATTTTGACCCTAGCTGTTTGCGTCTGCCTAGTACTGCCCCTATTGTTAGTTCCTTCAAATATTTAGGTATAGACATCTATCCTACCATTAATGATATCATTACTAATAATTTCAATAAAATCTACAGCTTGCATACATAAGTCACAGGCAACGACTTTGGAGAGGTGATGTGCCGCTTCTGATAAAGTTAAGGCATTAATTAGCATCTGTTGACACCGCTACTATTATTATTATTTATTCTTCTTTTTAATATTTATTGATTTATTCAATGCTCTTTATTAAGGTTATTTGACTTTATTATTTTTATTTTATTTTTATTTTTACTCTTTTCTACTATACATCAATGTATTTTCTCAGTATATGCACATTTTGGTATGTGTGTTTTGCATGTGTATTTTCAAGTATATAAAATTGGATGCATAACGTATTTTTATTTCTCCAGATGTTTACCACAGGGTCTGTTTAGGGGTGGGTGAGAGGGTGGTGGGTGGGAAATGGGATGTCCTGTTTTTTGTATTTTCTTTGTTATTTGTATATATAAAGAAATAAAAATAATTGGTAACAAAAAAAAAAAGAAATGAGATGTCCTTAACCCAGAAGCGTCACATCAAACGAGGATCGTTTCTGATGACAACGCATAGCTGGATCTTGTGCAATGTAATCCGAAAGGATGGGCATGCATGTAAACTGTGGATTAACTGCAAATTTAATAATCATGTGAAATGTGTTCAACTCCCGGTGTTGCTTTTTAACAGCAGAAACGCCATGTGACAAGTATGTGTAAGTATGTGTGGTGGTTTTTTTAAATTGTAGATTAACAGGTTTATGAAATATTGAAGTCCTCCAGTGTTTGATTTCTGTTAAAATTGTGTTGTATTGCACTCCCTGTTGTAAAAAATGGTCGAGATAAATTCATAAAGTGTGGCAATTAGGATTTTGGCTACCTATAGCATCATCAGGTAAAATTTACCCCAGTATAACGATGCATTTATTTTTGTGTGGCATCCACGAATGTCGGTCTCTTGCACTGTAAGCTGGTACTAATAACTTGACCTACACTGAACAAAAATATAAACGCACAAAGTAATTTTTTACGAATAATTTTTTAACAATCGGGAAATATTTCAACAAAACAATTATTATTTTATTCTTGCCTTAATATTCAAGCAACAGAACCATGACTGACAATTTATTGTGCACAATTCATCAGTTATCACAGCCTGAACCCAACAGGGGTCAGCGGGCAGAGTTCACAGCACTCACTAACGAGTGTGTCCACCATCGGCATCATGTAAAGCGGTACTTCTCCGGCGCATGGAGTTCACGAGGTTGTCAATAGTGGCCTGTGGAATGTTGTCCCATTCCTCCTGCAGCGCAACTCGGAGCTGGCGCACGTTTTCTGGAACCAGAACACATTGTCTGACCCGCTGATCCAGAACATTCCAAAGGTGTTCAATTGGCGACATATCGGGTGAATATGCTGTCCAGTTGAGAACAGGGACATCATCCTCATCAAGAACCTCTGAGTAGATCCAGGCAGTGTGTGGCTGGGCATTATCGTGCTGGAATGTCACGTGATGGAGTCGCACAAACGGTATGACTATGGGCCTCAGGATCTCATTGCGGTACCGCTGCCCTTTCAAGTTGCCTTCAACAAAATGCAGACGGGTACGCTGTCCATGGCATATGCCTGTCCATACCATTACACTTGCACCACCATGTGCCACCCGACGCACGACATTGGTGTCAGTGTAAAGCTCGCCCACAGTTGAGTCTGTACCAGCGACGGACGGCGGTCAGGTTGATACCTCGGTGCGGTCGGCGGGCTTGGAGGTCTGCCTCCCTCGGGCGGTTTCGGACAGACTGAGCTGATATCCGCCTGTTGTGCAGTCCGACGGTCTTGTCTGCTGTCCTGGTGGCTGGTCGGACCTGGTCACGGAGGTGCTGGAACCACGTGTCGATCCTGTGCGGGCATGGACACACATGGTTGTCGAGCATGTGGACGATTCAGTGCTGCCAGTCTCTCTGAATCGACTTCCCAACCGGCTGATGGTGGAATGATGCACATTCAAGTGTGTTGACACTGTTGTCACAGATATCCCAGCACTCAGCGTGCCAATGGCACGCTCGCTCATGACTTGTGACATCTGTGGCATTGGGACTTGTGACAAAAGTGCGCATTTTGCAGTGGCCTTTTATTGACCCTGGTTCAAGGAGTGCCTGTGTATTGGTCACGCTGACTGACCAACTCAGTGTTATGCTCTATGTAGATCAGGGGCGGAATAACTCAATGAGTGAGTAATCTCACAGGGAGTGGTCAATGAGAAGTGGGTCACCAGAACTGAGCAAAACTAATCATACAGTACAGCAATAAACACTATTTGTGGGCATATTTCATTATTGGTCAATTTAGCTCAGCATGTTTGGTTTGTGCGTTTATATTTTTGTTCAGTATAGTTTTTTTGGATCACAATGGAAACCAAATAAAACCTTTTCCAGGTCCCTGAAGAGCAGGGAACTGCTCATTGAAGTTGCTGAATGTCTGGCGGACTGGCCATCGGGAATACCGGGAGCTTTCCAGGTGGGCCGCTGGTTCAGTCTTCCGTCCGCCGCCCAAAAAAAAAAAAACGCAACTGCTTGGCGTGAGATTTGCCCACTGGTGGCCAGTGGCCCTCTTTTTGGTGATAAAAAGCGCAAGGAAGTCGGCATTATGAATGCGAATTTCTACATACATAATCGCAGTGGCCAATGTCTGACATTAGTGCTTTCCAGGAATTGTCTTGTGGATATACAAGTACTTACAAGAGGAGGTGAGTCGTGTTGTATACCACTTTTGATGGTTCTACTTCACTATTCCGGTTATCTTGCATTATGGCCTTTCTTTATATCGATTTATATATTTGCTTTATGCCATAGGAATGACTGAAAAACTGTATTCTTGCAAATAAAAAATGATGCATGGGCTTAAGCTACGTTCAGTTTAATGTTTTGTTTTCGTCCTCAAAGTTTAAGAAGGCAGGCTTGCTGGGAAATTTGTTTGACCAATGGCTTAGCTTGTTCCCTGTTGCGTTAACCTTCTAAAAACGCGTTTCAACAACTACGAGATCAGAAGAAAATGTCCAAAAGCACTGGAGAGGCGGAAAAGCTTTGGGAATGAAGTGAACTGACATTAGAGGCTCAGGCTTTCAAATACAAAAAAATGACCAGCTGTTTGGCCATGATGATCCTTGTGGATAGCAGTTTTCATTTGGAGGGGGGCATGGAAGCGGTAAGACTGACGTTAAATTAATAGGCTATCACAAGTATGTGTTCGGTTAAAATTTGCTTGAGGTTACAAAAGGACCCCACTGATGGACCAGTTGTTATTAGCCTACTATTTGATGCATAGTGATTCGTTGTTTTACGTTGCCAAAGAAAATTTGTCCTGGAATACCGGAAGACTTTCCAAATTTTCCATTCCAAAACCCCATCTTGACGTTCAGAATCACCTGTCATTAAACTTGTAACCAGCGAGTACTGCGGTTCTGAAGCTAGTTCGCTATTCTATGCCCTTCAGAGTCTGGAAGTTAGATATGTAACGTCACTGAAAAAAGGCATGAATCAATCCAAGTAGTGCAATGGTCTTATTGAAAAATTCTACATGGCCCCAAAGTCACAGTTCTTTTTCACATTCATTCACATAATAATAATTATAACTGCTGCGCAGCAATGGTCTGGGCCGGGCAATTTTAGGCAAAATTAGGCAATTCTGAGCAACAAGCAGAGTGTGGGAAGATGAAAAAGTTGGCATTCTAATGTGTATTTTACATCAGTTGAGGCTTGAACTCACAATTTCTGGCATAAGAGACTATGCTCTCTCACTGAGCTAATTAGCAAATGGAAATGTCACATGTAGCTTCACAAATTGACTAAGCCAGTCACCTGTGTGCAAGATAGCAGCTGTTAGCGTGTAAAGCAGATTTCAAGTGGCTGTCAAAAATTCAGTTAAGACAAAAATCTGAAAATACTCAAATTGCATCTGCATGGAGATGTTGGTAATTGGTTTTTAACAATGATTTATTGCCTCCATAAGTGAAAAACTGATGTTTAAAAATGCCATTTTTGCATTGACTCCAGTTGTTCACATGAGAGCGAAATTCAAAATGCTGTAAAAAAAAAAAAAAAAAATTCAGTTTTTGAGATAAAATTCTGATATTTTCCAAACATCATCTACCATGACTCCAAAATTTTGTCATTTTTTTTGATGAACATTGAAAATGTATTTAGTGAGCTGGGCCCGGTTGTTCAAAACTCTGTTATTTTTTAACCAGCCGTTAAGTACACTTAACCGACTGTTAACTTTAACAGAGCTGTTATCTTGTTGTTCAAAACTCTGTTAACTTTAACGGGGTGTTAACTTGACGTTAAAGTTAACGCACCGAAGGACCACTGCTAACTTTTTAACAGTTTGGTTACCTCTCAAAATGGCGTTCATTGCCAATGCTGCTTTCATGATGCTTGTTCAGCAAAGGAAGGATAGGGGGTATCGTGGACTGGACTTTGATATTGGAGATTACTCTAATGAAGAGTTACGTACCTGCTATCGATTTGGTAGAGCATCTATTGCTTACCTTTGCAATATTTTGCAAGGTGATTTGCAGCGTCCAACAAGCAGGGGTCACGCACTGAATTAAACAATTTAATTTATTTTACTTAAGTAATTCATTAATAAATATTGGCAAAACATAATATAAGATGTATGAGAAGCACCCTTAAAATCCCATAATTTTGACTGATTTCCATTTCCCATCATATCCATACAGTTTAAAGTGCTAAGTGTGCAATAAAATAGATGTGACAATAATAAAACAAATGGCCCAATTATTTCCAAATAATTTGAATAGTCATTTATAAAATATAATCTTACAAAGAAATCAGTGAAACTGATATTTCCTCAATCAATACTAAAAAAATATAAATGTTTACCCTCCTTTTTTTCCTGTTTTCCTGGTTTGATAAAACATTAGGCCTACACCTAATTTGATTCCATGAATTCAGTCATAAATCTTGGTTTGACATTTTTACAGTATACACATCTGAAGCGCCCATAAAATATTTATAACAATATGACTGATGTCCCCCTCTCTGTATGTTTATCCTTGAACTACATTAGAGAGTATTATGTTTGCGTTCATATAAGGTTTATATTAAAACGTAATATTATGCTGACAGCAAAATATGACTACTTTCATTATGACTGACATAAAATATAATGTTGCCAAACACTTTATAAGATTTTGTATTTATGTAATCTGCGTGCAGAGGTCATTCTTCGGTCGATTTTCAGGCATGTGCAGTTCGGACGTTCTCCGAGCTTCGCAGTAGTGCGAGTGCGAATTTGCCCCGTGTGTGAATGTGCGCAAAAAAATTGATTTCGGTTAACATGGACCAGTTTGCCTCCACCATGAATTATATTACATTTTCCTCGTCAGCAGAGAAATTTCTGCTTTTCTTTTTCCTTGGGGTTCCATTTTTGATAAAACGGAAGTAAACAAAACTTGGAATTGTGGGATAGAGGAATGCTAACCAGTGACGTTAACCACGCTGTTAACTTTGACGGTGACGTTTGCTAACGGCATGACTAACCATGTTTTGAACAACGCATATTTAACGTTCGGTTAGCAAACGGTCAGTTAAGGATTTAACCGGCCATTAGGAGTTAACCGGCGGTTAAAATAACCGAGTTTTGAACAACCGGGCCCTGCTGGATAGCTCACTAGGTAACGCATCGCGTTGCGAAGCTGAAGTGATTATCATGGCACGGGTTCAATCCCCGCCTCGTACCAGCCGGCAGTGGTCGGCAGCTCTTTTTAGAGTAGCGCGCAATTGGCCAATGCACTACAGGGATGCAAATTGGGAAGGGTCTGCTGGGACAGGGTAATGTAATGTAAATAAGTTTCCAGGCGCCTCCTGTTGACCAGACGTGCGCTCGTCAGGAAGATTCTAAGCTTGCTCATGTTCGGGTATCCTCCGCCCTCGTTCTGAACTTGTGAGGTTTCAACCGATGAGTGTATAAGAACCAGTGGCGACGGGCGCATGCTTCGGAGGAGAGCCGCGATCTGTCTCACTCTCCTTAGTTGGCAATAGGGGGCCGCATATGCAAAAAGCCTTGTACATAGTTCCCCAATTGGGAATTCCAGATTCGGGTGGGATTGGAGATGCCAAATTAAAAAAAAAAAAAAAATTGTATTTAGCAAGAATTTGCAAGTATATGTTCACAATACCGTTTGCAGTCAAACATGTTGATGCACTGTAGGCTCAGTACTCGATAAATCAAAAATCTGTGTGTATAGTTTGTGTAGGACAGTCTGAAGATGCTCTGTAGCAAGTTTGGTGTCAATTGAGCAGAAATTGTGGGAGGAGATAGGTTTAATAAGTTTTACAGTTATTGAAAAAAACAGTGATGGACTTCATAATTTGCAATAGGTTTAAATGTACAAGAGTTTCTTGAGTATTGGGGCTACATTTTGGTGAAAGTTGCAAATCTGTAGCACATATGGTTGATTTGTTGTGAATTTTCAAAATTTTGAACTTTCGAGGCTTGCTGTATCGCCACCATCAGGACTATTGGCCTGTTTTTGCAGCTGAGCCAATCTGGCATGGGACTGGACCTTTGTGCAAAGTTTGGTGCTTTTTCGCGCATGGGAAGTAGGATTTCCTCGGAAGAAGAAGAACATGCAGGATAACAATGGGGTCCTAGCAGCTTTGGCTGCCCGGCCCCTAATATTGATGATAATATTTCCGTAAAAATACATTCATTAATATGTTGACTATGTTTTTAATATAGGACTGCATCATTGTATTAAATTTCTTTCAGGACATCTTCAGGATAAATAGGATCTTTAATATAAATAGGATTGTTTGTTTTTGGACATATACCCACGCAACCCCTCCCTACAGAATAGTAAATTCAATTAGGTACATAACTTCAACTTAATTGTGACTCGGATTATGTGTATGCTGGTGTTTCACGAGACAACACTTTCTAGCATTAAAGCCTCATCTTTCAGAAACATT
The DNA here is from genome assembly GCA_029692085.1 of Gymnothorax javanicus. Lineage (NCBI taxonomy): Eukaryota > Metazoa > Chordata > Actinopteri > Anguilliformes > Muraenidae > Gymnothorax > Gymnothorax javanicus. Next base: position 105,864,076 of record CM056194.1, on the reverse strand, counting down.
TTGAAAAAGACCATTACAGCATTGTACTAACTTTTTACAAGCTGTTGAGGGTGGTATCTTTTCCTAAACCTGGTTAAGGGACTTGGGGGGTGGGGAGAGACTTGGTGATCTGTTAACATCTGCTAAAATCACAAATGCATAGCCACGGGGTTTGTATGTCAGATATACATGACAATTATTTTATTGTAGGATAATATAAACTCAAACCAATAATGATTAGTTTTAATAATTTTTTAGTTTTAATAATTAATCATTTATGGGATATATGGTCCAATATGATGTTAAAATGCATACTTTTTTTTCAAATAACGTGTAATTTTTTCGGTCGGTCACTACCTCCCCATCCCTGGCCCCTGGAGAGTGAGCCGGTCGGATATGAATTCCCGGGCCACTTTTTTTCCCCAGTCCGCCCCATCCTGTATTGAACCGGAAGTTGTTTTGTGTCTTCCTCCTCATTGGCCGTCTTAATACGCTTATTTTTGCTGGGAGAGAGAGTAGAGAGGAGGGAGGATGGAGCTCTGACGAGCCGATGAGCAAGAATGCATCAGAACAGCCTTCCCGTAACATTTTCAGCGGAAAGCCATGACGTCAATCGGTATAGACATCAGCTGGCAGTTAAAAAAAAAAAAAAAAAAAAAAAATCTGCAACGGATCAGAAAACTCACAGATCGGATCGTGTCGCATTTAAGTCATGGAACAAATCAGTTTTTTGATTCAACAATCAAATTATACAATTATCTTTTCTCTCCATGTAATCTGTCAAAACATTGGGTAAGGAACTTTAGCAGGGTCTTTATTGAAAACAACATTAAAGATGTTCAGTATTTCCATAAAATATTAATGTAGCCTAAATAAAATATTCAATATTCAATTGTTAAAATAAAATATATAATGAGGCATGATACGCACTTCTTTAGAATAGAGTGCAATGAAGAATAGAATATCTACACCATAAAAAGTAAAAAATAAAATAAAGCAGACTTACAAAAAAAATTCTAAATGATGTCTACATTGTTAGTTCATGAATTATTTACTAATTTTCACACTCGAACATTTTGTGAGAAGACAAAAGGAAGAGTCACACTTAGGCGCCCAGATCGCTCACAGGTCCTGAGCGCTTGAATTTGAGGAGTGAAATATACAGTTGCAATCAAAATTATTCAACCCCTGCTGCAAATTAGGTTTACTGACAAAATTTACAAATGTTCAGCTGTTTGCAATGAACAGATCAAACAAGAACAATTTAACTGGCTCAACACAACAAATATTACAAGTGGCTTCTCCAAATTCAACACAAAATGCCACTTTTAATGACTACTGCAGGCTCAAAATTATTCAACCCCTTCATGAAAAGCATCTTTAATACTTAGTAGAGCACCCTTTTGCTGCTATGTCCTGCTGGAGATGTGATGCATAGGCAGACAACAGCTTCTGGCAGCATTCCCAAGGAATCAGCCCAGGCCTCATGGACAATGGCCTCCAGTTCACTAATATTCTAGGGCAGGGGTCACCAACCCTGTTCCTGGAGGGCTACCATCCTGTAGGTTTCTGCTCTATCTTCAGTTCGGCACACCGGATTCAACTAATTGGCTGCTTAATTGCCCAGCTCGTGATCTTGTTAAGTAGCTAATTAGTTGAATCAGGTGTGCTGAATAGGAGGTAGAGCAGAAACCTACAGGATGGTAGCTCTCCAGGAACAGGGTTGGTGACCCCTGTTCTAGGGTTTGCATGCTGCAACTGTCTTCAAATCCTACCAGAGATTTTTTATGGGGTTCAAGTCAGGAGACTGTGATGGGCACTCTAGAATCTTCCCAGACTTCTTCTGAAACCAAGCCTTGGTGGATGTTGAGGTATGCTTAGGATCATTGTCCTGTTGGGAGGTCCAATGATGCCCAAGCGTCAGCGGTATGACATTTTCTCCTTGAATATCCTGGTACTTGACTGAATCCATCTTGCCCTCCACACTTTGCAGGTTTCCAGTGCCAGAGGAAGCAAGGCAGCCACAGAGCATCAAAAATCCCCCACAATTCTCTACTGTAGGCAGGGTGTACTTTTCAGCATATGCTTCTTTATTCCTCCTACAGACATACCACTGATTCATAAGCCTGAAATATTCCAGTTTTGTTTCATCACTCCACAGAACAGTATCCCCAAACTTCTGAGGCTTATTTATATGGTTTTGAGCATATTGGAGCTTGTGCTGTTGGATCAGTTGTGGTGTATGTCTTGGAGACCTTCAACGTTTAGTATGCGCCCTACTGTGCAAACTGAAACCTCAGTGCCTCCTGCCTCCAAGCCTTGCTGTGGGTCTTCTGCAGTCAAAGGGTTTTTGACCACCCGTCTCCTCAGGAATCTGGTGACAGCCATTGAGAGCTTCCTCTTTCTGCCACATCCTGGTACTGTAGCCACTCTTCCTTTAACTCTGAACGTGCGAACTATGCTTCCAACTGTATCTCTATGAAAATTCAGTGCCTGTGCTACCTTTTTGTGTCCTTTTCCTTGTTTGTGCCAGGCAATGATCTCCTCTATTCGTTTTTTGGACCATTCTTTTGACAGCCATATTTCTCATATGCAATCTAATGTCACTGTCAAGAAACCCCTAGCTAGTGCAAGTATTTGATGTGTTCTATCTCAAGCAAACCTGATGCAATAATTAAGCTCTTGATTTGCTGCATTATGTGTGCTTGAGACAACACCTGATTTGTAAATATACTCTTATGACGGATTCTATTCGAGGGGTTGAATAATTTTGAGACTGCAGTAGTCATTAAAAATGGAATTTTGTGTTAAATTTGGAGAAACCACTTGTAATATTAGTTGTGTTGAGCTATTTAAAATGTTCTTGTTTAATCGGTTTATCACAAACAGCTGAAAGTTTGTAAATTTTGCTATTAAACCCAGTTTGCAATGGGGGTTGAATAATTTTGATTGTAACTGTACATGTGCCAAAGTAGGCAACTTCACCTGCCAAGAACAGTCAGTCTTTCAGGCAAGTGCAGGCTGTGCTGTAACTGAATTTAATTCCTAGAGGTGGATTTTGAACTTCTGTATGAAATGAAGTAAAATGAAAAACTAAGTTATGCAACTGAAATCTGCTTATAAGTTATTTGTACAAAGGGACAAAGTGTATGGAAAACAAACCAGATCATCAACATATTACATATTTCTTACATTGGCAAAACTGCTACACTGAGACTACTAAGTGTGAAAGTAAGTGACACAACCCATTTAATCCAATTCTGTTGGATCATACTCCAGCAGATCCAGCTGAAGGCACTCATAAGAAATGAGCGTCGCTTCATGTTCTGCAACTGACGAGAGGACTCATGTCGCTTAAAACATGGGTACTCGTTTCCTCTGTCCTCTCTCCTGTTACCTCAATGCATCCTTGGTGGGAGGGACTAAGACGCAAGGGTGCGACGCAAGATGGAGGATGCAATTTAAGAGACTTGAGACGCAGCCAAGGAGTGACACTCTGTTGTGCAGTGCTAATGGAGAGGGAGGGCCGGTTTGGGAAAGGGCCTCAGTGTGTAGCCTACCTGCTTGGATGGAGGAAAGACTGCACTCACTTTGGCCCTGTCTTGATAAGGTTAAGAACTGGTTAATTGTAAGATTTTATTTTATTATTTTTATTTATTTATTTCTGATAAATAAAACATGTTTGGCCTACGTGTCCATTTGAAATGTGAAAATAAATTTAAAATGGGTGGGGCTGCGTTGCACCCCGGCAGCCAATCTTTGCGGCTGTGTTAACGTCCACCTCAAACACTGCTTATATCAGTTTCTGAACATTTACTATGTGTTCTTCGTCGTCATTAAGGGCCTATTTTCTCTTGCAGCCAGGAAGTTACAAATGGGGGGGAAAGGAGCGTCAGTCTTGGCACGGTATTAATTCGATTGTTCTGTTTGAGCCCCGCGTTTGTCTCAGGACAAATCTGCGTGCCTTATCAGGGATCGGGAACCTCCGTGATTCCTGACGCCCTGTTTCACATCATTCCGCGGTCACGAGGGCGGGAGACGCGCAGTTATTAAAGTGGACCAGTCTAACAACCGCGTACATTACGGAGCTGGCAGTTAGAGAGACGCGGATGACAGAGACGGGATGGAACTGGAGTAACAGCGAGTTGAACGGGATATTCGCAAAAATAGAAGAAGGGGGAAAAAACAAGTGTCGATTGCTGGAGTGGAAATGATACGTTTGGAACCGGTCTTGAAGCTCTTGAAAGGAAACAAAAATAACTACAATATATTTTTCTGGCAAATGACTGCCCCCGAGAGTGCAGTAGCTCACTTTTAAGGTGTGGATCGATAAGTTGCTTTTTTTTTTCTTCCTAAAACAAAATCATGGATGTAATGAAATTCCTTTTCTGTAACGAGTTCAAATACGTTGGGGTACTTATAGCAGTTCTTTACTTGGTGATAAAGTTTACGAAACAATAAATGCAGAAATTTTGTTGGTGGCATTTATTAACTTGCTAATTTAAAACTGAAATTAAAGGCTTCGTGACTATGCCTTGATCACAGACTGCATTAAATTCCTAATTGCTTTGAGAAAATTATCGCCTGATATTTCGTGACATAAGGGAGATTACATCAAGCTTGACCCCGCAGTCTGAGTCATTCCCCCCAATTAAAGGCAGAGACTTGAAAACGGACAGCAAGCGACGTTGAAAAGTAATTTGGTGAATATCTAAATCGTGTTCCATTTGCATGTGCCAACTACTTAGCTGAACTGAAAAGTTACATTTTTCCTGCTGCAATTTAATTCGTTGTTTGCTTTTAGGAATATAAAAACAGCATTCATTTGGAAGGGAGTGATTGACAAGATTTAGTTTTGGCTAAAAAAGCAGTAATAGCTGTTCACTAATCTGTGTGGCATTGTTCCTTTTGGCGAGCTAAATTGATCCGTATCTTCTCCGTTAATTTATCTGCGACTGGACGAACAGAAGGGGCGGAATAAAACGGAAATTGATGAAACGCAATCGGATTTCATCGCAATCTGGAAATAACCAAATCTGCGGAGGACAACTCAAATAGAAATTCACTTTTGAACAGTGATAGGCGCGCGGTGGCGAAGTGAAGAACGATGGTTTAACGGAGCCGCCTTCGATCACTGATTCCAATTAGTTCTAGTTTAACTCCGTTTCCTCAGGACTGCGTTTTCTTTGAAGGGCTATTTAAAAAAAAAAATTCTTTTAAATGAAAAACAAAGCCTTTTTGCTTCCTCTATTACCCTCTCCGTTCCCGGTTTTGACATGACCGCAGTTCTGGATGGCTCTTGCGTCACCCTGCCAGCACTGGGCAGCGGTAGTGGGAACACGAGCAGCACTGCTCCCACTGTGTGCAACCAGAGTGTGGAGAAGCTGCCACCATACTCCCCTGAAGCCATGGTAGCTTTTGCCACGGTCATCACTCTCATGATGCTGTTCACCGTCTTTGGCAATATCCTTGTCATAATTGCAGTTCAGACCAGCCGGTTACTCCGCAGCCCGCAGAATCTCTTCCTGGTGTCGCTGGCGGTGGCAGACATCTTGGTGGCCACGCTCATCATCCCATTCTCCTTGGCTAATGAGTTGATGGGCTACTGGTACTTCCGCTCGGTATGGTGCGAGATCTACCTGGCGCTGGACGTGCTCTTCTGCACATCGTCCATAGTGCACTTGTGCGCCATCAGCCTGGACCGGTACCTGTCTGTATCCCGTGCGGTTCGGTACAGTGGCCAGCGCACGCCACGGCGAATTAAGGCAGCAATCCTTGTTGTGTGGCTCATCTCAGCGGTCATCTCTTTCCCACCTCTGCTGTCGGCGAATAAGAGCTCTAGGGGGGCGGAGTCCAGGGTGGGACCTCAGTGCCAGCTGAACAGTGAGCGCTGGTACATCCTCTACTCCACCGTGGGCTCTTTTTTTGTGCCCTGCCTCATCATGATCTTAGTGTATCTGCGCATTTACCAGATCGCCAAACGCCACACCCGCTGCCCCCCTGGAGCCATTGTCCCTCCCCCACTAGATGCTCCAGTACCCTCCCAGCAGAACAGCGAAAGGTCCCCAAATGCCTATAAAATAAGTGGTCTTGGTGTCAGGGGACAAAGAAGCTCCATCTTACCTGCCTCCACCCTGGCTCCTGCCCGCACCCCCGCAGTGCCCCCTCCCTCACCAGTCCTGTCCCTGCCCAAGGGCCCTCGCCATTTCTGGTCGGGTCCAAACAGGAAGCAGAGCAAGCTGGGGGACAAAATGGCTGACAGCAGCAGATGCTGCTCTAGTTCCGGGTCAGACGGTGAGGGAGAGGAGGTGGATCCTCCCAGTGGAAGAGGAGGGGCCTCTAACATTCCAGGTCCAGCGGATGAGCCCCCCAGAGCCCTGCCCCCGGGGGGTGGCCTGCTGAGGAACACCGTCATCACAGCAGCGGGTGGCACTGCCCTCGTGGAGGTGATCCCCTCTCCCGCACGGCGAAGAGCTGCGATGAATCGTGAGAAGCGCTTCACCTTCGTCCTGGCTGTGGTGATTGGAGTCTTTGTTGTCTGCTGGTTCCCTTTCTTCTTCTCCTACAGCCTGAAGGCCATCTGCCCCAAGGTCTGCGCCCTGCCAGAGCCGCTCTTCAAGTTCTTCTTCTGGATTGGCTACTGCAACAGCTCCCTGAACCCGCTCATCTACACCATCTTCAACAACGACTTTCGCCGCGCCTTCAAGAAGATCCTCTGTAACAGCACCAGGGACACCGTGTTCTGAGGGGATGATGTTTCTTGTGTTTGAACCTTTAAATGTTATTATGTGGTACTGGTGCAAGTGTCTTTTCAGGATTTCTTTTGGAATACTAAAAAGTTTCGCACGACAGGGAAGAGGCCTCTGGCTGACACCTGTGCGACCTATTTGTTAATCAGTTTGATTGGGGGTTATAGTTTTATATTAAGCTGTATATTTGGATGTATTTTGTGACTGAAGGATTTTCCTCTGTCGGGGAGAAAGGAAACCAGAAAAGGCTACTCAAAATGAATAATGCACAATATTTTTTCGATCTTTGGAGGTTTTTGGAATCAGGGATGACCGTAGCTTGAACAACGTTAAATGCAAGAGACAAAATAGTCCCTACCTTTTCATGCTCAAGAAATAAAAGGGTTGGATGCCTTTTTTATGGCACATTTCTGAAAAAAAAAAAAAAAAAAAAACCTGCGTACAGCATTGGGCAAGTTATAAAAATTACTTTGAGGACAAAAAGAGGTTTTCAAAAAGACAGTAAATCTGTGACCTTTCAGATACACCTCAGCACAAAACCTCTGGGCAATTATATTTTTCTTAAGTTTCCTCTGTCCGTTTCCTCGTTTTCTGTTTCCTCATAATGCTTCCTCTCTCTGTTTTCTGTCTGTTTAATCTCTCGATCGTTTTTGTCCACGCTCAGTTTCCTCTCAATTTTCTCTGGCCATTTCTTCTGTTTTTTCTTTGTTTACATCCTCTGTTCATTTCCTGTCCACTTCCTCTTTGTATCATTTATCTGCTTCTTCCCTGCCTGTTTCCTGTCTGTCCATTCTCTTTGTCTGTTTCCTGTCTGTCCATTCTCTTATTGTCTGTTTCCTGTCTGTCCATTCTCTATTTGTCCGTTTCCTGTCTGTCCATTTTCTCTTTGTCTGTTTCCTGTCTGTCCATTTTCTCTTTGTCTGCTTCCTGTCTGTCCATTCTCTTATTGTCTGTTTCCTGTCTGTCCATTCTCTATTTGTCTGTTTCCTGTCTGTCCATTCTCTATTTGTCCGTTTCCTGTCTGTCCATTCTCTATTTGTCCGTTTCCTGTCTGTCCATTCACTTTTTGTCCGTTTCCTGCCTGTCCATTCTCTTTTTGTCTGTTTCTTGTCTGTCCATTCTCTTTTTGTCTGTTTCCTGTCTATCCTTTCTCTTTTTGTCTGTTTCCTGTCTGTCCATTCTTTTTGTCCGTTTCCTGTCTGACCATTCTCTTTTTGTCCGTTTCCTGTCTGTCCATTCTCTTTTTGTCCATTTCCTGTTTGTCCATTCTCTTTTTGTCTGTTTCCTGTTTGTCCATTCTCTTTTTGTCTGTTTCCTGTTTGTCCATTCTCTTTTCATCTGTTTCCTGTTTGTCCATTCTCTTTTTGTCTGTTTCCTGTTTGTCCATTCCCTCTGTTTCCTCCATATGTTTCCTGTCTGTCTGTTTAGTGTGTTTGTTGCCTCTTTCTCTTAGGCATTCTGCATCTCTAGTACTGTACCATCCTGAGAGGTAAATTGCTCAAACTTTTGATTCAGTTCTCTCAGTTTAAAAACTTTCTCATGTAGACCTAATGTTGAGATATTGACAATGAGCTTGTGGGGGGAACAGCTGCTAAGCCACAATTTTTAATCGAAGCAGTCTGTGGATTTTTTTTTAAATCCAGGAAGTGGGAGAAGTTTATTGATTCATCATTCATTAACAACCTACTTCCACACCGAATGGTGCAAGTAGGTTCTTAATAATGTGTGACTTCGGTGAAATGTTCCGACATATAAAATCACAGTCGACCCGTCTGCATGGGTTATGGAGGCCTAACATGCGCAAAATGTTTCATTTTTACAGGAGCTCTTAAATGGGGTTTCGCAATGGCATGCAGTTTTGCAAGGCATCATTACATTAGACCTTTCTGCGTTATGATAGAATGCTTCGCAAGGGACTTTTAAAAAAGAAGCTTTGTAACCTTTGCTGCTGCATGTATGCTTGTACATGTGTGACTGTGCAGAAGACAATATACATTCTCTGATTCTATATGAGCCTGAGTGTGTGGTGTAAGTGTCATTATGCATGAAGGTACATGCATCTGTATTTACAGTTTTGAGAGTGTAAGTTTACCTTTTGACTCCATGAATGTGTGCATGTACAAGAGATGTCTCCTTGTGTAATTGTTTGCGAGTCTTTGTGTGTATACAGTGCCGTGAAAAAGTATTTGCCCCCTTCCTGATTTCTTACTTTTTTTCCATATTTTTTACACTTAAATGTTTCCGATCATCAAACAAATTTTAATATAAGACAAAGATAACCCAAGTAAATATAAAATACAGTTTTTAAATGATGATTTTATTTATTAAGGGGAAAAAGCTATCCAAACCTTCCTGGCCCTCTATGAAAAAGTAATTGCCCCCTGAGTCCTAATAACTGGTTTTGTCACCCTCGGCGACAACAACTGCAATCAAGTGTTTGCGATAACTGGCAATGAGTCTTTCACATCCCTGTGGAAGAATTTTAGCCCACTCTTCTTTGCAGAATTGTTTTAATTCGGCCACATTGGAGGGTTTTTGAGCATGAACGGCCTGTTAAAGGTCATGCCACTGCATCTCAAGCGGATTTACGTCTAGGCCACTCCAAAATCTTCGTTTTGTTTTTTTTAAGCCATTCAGAGGTGGACTTGCTAGTGTGTTTCGGATCACTGTCCTGCTGCATAACCCAAGTGCGCTTGAGCTTGAGGTCATGAACTGATGGTTGGACATTCTCCTTCAGGATTTCCTGGTGGAGAGCAGAATTCATAGTTCCATCAATTACTACAAGTCGTCCAGGTCCTGAAGCAGCAAAGCAGCCCCAAACCATTACACTACCACCACCATGTTTGACTTTTGGTATGATGCTCTTTATGAAATGCTGTGTTAGTTTTACGGCAGATGTAACCGGACGCGCACTTTTCATAAAGTTCAACTTCTGTCTCGTCAGTCCACAGAATATTTTTCCAAAAGTCTTTGGGATCATCAAGATGGTTTTTGGAAAATGTGAGATGAGCCTTTGTGTTCTTTTTGGTCTGCAGTGGTTTTGCCTTGGAACTCTCCCACGGATGCCATTTTTACCCAGTCTCTTTCTTATTGTTGAATCATGAACACTGACTTTAACTGAGGCAAGTGAGGCCTGCAGTTCTTTAGATGTTGTTCTGGGTTCTTTTTTGACCTCCTGGATGAGTCGTTGATGCGCTCTTGGAGTAATTTTGGTAGGCTGGCCACTCCTGGGAAGGTTCGCCACTGTTCCAAGTTCTCTCCATTTCTGGATAATGGCTCTCACCATGGTCCACTTGAGTCCTAAAGCCTTAGAAATGGCTTTGTAACCCTTTCCTGACTGACAGACATCAATTACTTAGTTTCTCATCTGTTCTTGAATTTCTTAAGATCGTGGCATGATGTGTTGCTTTTTGAGGTCTTTTAGCCTACTTACCTTTGTGAAACGGGTTCTATTGAAGTGATTTCTTGATTCAACAGGTCTGGCAGTAATCAGGCCTGGGTGTGGGTCGTGAAATTGGACTCAAAAAATGTGGTTCATTCCAATTAATTCATGATTTAAGAAGGGGGGGGGGCAATTACTTTTTCGCAGAGGGCCAGGTAGGTTTGGATAGCTTTTTCCCCTTAATAAAATCATCATTTAAGAACTGCATTTTGTATTTACTTGGGTTATCTTTGATATTAAAATTTGTTTGATGATCGGAAACATTTAAGTGTAAAAAATATGGAAAAATGTAAGAAATCAGGAAGGGGGCAAATACTTTTTCACGGCACTGTATGTGTATCTGCGTGCGAGAGAGACTGATTCCTGTGTGTGTGTGTGTGTGCGTGCGTGTGTGTGTGTAAGTGCATGTGTGCATGTGCTTGTTTGTGTTTGTTAGAGAGAGCAAGGGAGATGTTTGCTTAATGTGTTTTGTGCTTAATGTGTATTTGACTGTGTGCAAGATGGATGCCTCAATGTCTGTATATGTATGCGGTCGTGCGTATGTGTGTACGTGACTGTGTGTGCATGCGTGTTTGTGTGTGTGTGTATGTCCGATGTGTGTTTTACTGTGTATTTGCGCATTGTATGCACTTGTGTGTGCGTGTGTGTGCATGTACGTAAGTCAGTTTGTGTGGATGTGTGTGTGTGTGTGTGGTTTAGCATGTGTGTATACTGTAGGTATAGCCTGTACTACCACTGGGTGTGCAGTGCTGTCTGCTCTGGACAGGTTATACACATGCTTTCAAGTTCTGCTGTACGTGTGAGTGTGAGTGTGCGTGTGTGTGTGTGTGTGTGTGTGTGTGTGTGTGTGTGTTGTTTGTGTGTGTATGTCTGCGCACGTATGGGTGAGTACCTGTCATGTATACATGTGTTCGCGTGTGTATGTACTGTGCTGGGTCATTCCACATGAAGTCAACCAGGGCTCCCATGGGCATAGTCATGAATTTTCTTCCGACTTTGCTAGAATGTTGCTTTGGGTGCCCAATGAAGACATATCGTAATTTCCGGTGTATAAGCCGAAAATTTAGCGCTAAATTTTGTTCCTAAAAGCAGGGGGTCGGTTTATACAGAGGGTATCACATTATGAAACAAGAGCTGCACTCAGAGTTCTTTAGTACCTCCGTCACATTTTACTGCCAGGTGGCAGAAAAACCCAAAATCAATCGTGTTTTTTCCCCTCCCTGGATATATTCAAAAGCACCACCAAACACTAATTCGTAGACTCCCTCACCCTTGTACCAAATTTCATCAAAACCGGTTTAGTAGTTTCTAAGTTTTGTTCAGAAACATACAGACAGACAAACGGTACCGATCGCATAACTTCATTCCACCTTAGGTGATGGAGGTAATTAAGAAAACGATCCTAAACATTTCAATTTTCTTTTTTACTACTGAAACTGGAATTGTATGTACTCCGGTACGGACTTCATGGGTCAATGCACGTGGAATGTGTCATAATACACATGGAATGTGTCATTTACTGGACAGTGTGTTATGGGATTACGCAGTGCTGATTGGTCAACTGAACGTCTTCTAATCTTTCAGTATTGCGCGTGGTGCAACTTTAACTTAAGCTTGCGCAAGAAATTCTATTTCTTTTCTTTGCCAGCCTTTTGAATTTAAGCCAATTCTTTTATACAGGGATATTCCTTTTTTTTTTTTTTTTTGATAAATTCAATCTCCAGAAAGGGGGGTTGGCTTATACAGGGGAAACACAAAAAATCTGTTGTTTCAGCCTTGAAACCAGGGCTAAATAAGTTTAGGCGACTCTTATCCCAAATCTGATGGGAAATTTGCAATCTACGCAAAAAGTTCTTCTGGGATCACCATTTATGACCCCCTTGAGGTCTTGAAAAATATTAGAAATAAGCAACGAAATATCATTGCAGTACTGATTCATGTAATGGTCGTTTTTAATGTTTGGGGTTAAAGTTACACATTTTGTGGGGGTTTTTTTTGTTTAGTTTTTTTATAAAATTGGCATCTCCAATCCCACCCAAATCTGGAATGCCCACTTGAGGAACTATTTACAATACTTGCACGTATGCAACTACTTGTTGCCAATTCAGGAGAGAGGGGCAGCTCACGGCTCTCCTCCGAAGCACGTGCCCATCAATTACTGCTTCTTTACACTCATTGGTTGAATCTTCACAAGTTCAGAATGAGAGCGGAGGATACCCGGACATGAACAGGCTTAGAATCTTCCTGACGAGCGCTCGGCTGGCCAACAGGAGGCTCTTGAGCAACGAACAAAGCAACCATTTTATATTTCCTTTCCCCGCTGTCCCGTCCCAATTTGCATCCCTGTAGCACAATGGCCAACTGTGGGCTACTTCTGAATAAGCTGCCGACCACTGCTGGTTGGTACGGCTGAGGCTCGAACCCACGCCGTGATAGTCATTTCTGCTCCACTATGCGGTGCTTTAACCGAGTGAGCTATCCGGCAGCTACACATTTTGTGGTTAAATTAGCCAAAGTACAATGTTCTACAGTCATTAGGTATAGTCCTAGGGCTGTCCAAAATCCTGACAAATTTCAGCATCATGAATTTTTTCCAGATTTGGGATGGCTCTAGTAAATTGCAGGTAACCCCTAGCCCAAAACTGATGCCAGATTTGAAATCTACGTTGAAAGTTCTGCTAGAATCACCATTCAGGAGAGTATTATCTTTTTAGGAAAGATTCAAAATTGACCACTGAAAACCATTGAAAATTCAATGAATGCGGGAACTTGTAAGGTTGCTGTACACTGCAAGGGCCGTATCTCAGGGGTTAATTGACCTTGAGGTCTAGATTTTGGCATGCATAAATTTTAAGTCTTGTACTACAACATGTATTTTTGCCAGATTTTTTTGAGTGGGTCAGGTTCAGACCATCTGGAAATTTGGTCCACTTGATATGGAATGACCCAACATACACATTTAAGGGTACCATTTTCACACCCATCTGATGACGTATGTGGTTTTGTGGTAATATCAGCTATTAGTAATGGTCAAGAGCTTTCTGTAGCCACCAATTAATATCCTGTAGCATTTACAATTCTTTGGTAATATTGAACCTTATCTTTTTTCAGGATGTGGGTATCCTTCAATTTTAATGAAACCCATATTTTTGGAAAGCTCTTCATGTGCACTTCCACCAAAATAAATTTCATTATGGAACTAGCCTACCTTCATTAAAAGATGTTGCGTCATTTTCTTCAAATTTCTTCCTAAAATTAACCCCCTTTATAGAGTTCGTTCACAATTCTCAACATTTTCTCAAGCGTATGTTTTTTCAGATCCTCTTCCCCCAAAGTATACAGTAAAAATATTCAGTTTTACCTCAATATTTCCTCATTTTTAAATGTAATAAGTGCACACAGATAACCCCGCCCCCACCCCCGTGATGTTGAATTGTGAACGGCCCCTTAAGCTGCTTTAGTGATTACCAGTACCATTACTATTGGTGATTCTGTCAAACTCATCAGAGTGTACTGCCCTCCAGATACTGCAGTACTTGGTGCAGAGATGATTAGCAAATGGTTCAGGGGAACATGACAAATGTCCTCTATATTCTGGGGCCACTGAAACTTCAGCGTTAGTCCGTGAGGATGCATGAATTTGACATTGACGTCCTGATTTTCCCCGGATGTATCCAAGACCACTGGCGGCCACCAGTAGCCATCATACAGGCAGGCTACATAAAGTCCTGGAGTAAACTGTTCGAGAGGTTGACTGTTCTTTGTGATCAGCACCACCGGAAATCGCACAGACGCAGTCTGGATTCGTGAAAGACAGAGGCACAAGAAATACAATTTTTGCGTTGAGAATACTAAGTGAGAGGGCCGTTCAACATCAATAAGATCTTTACCTCGTTTTCATTGATTATAAAAAGGCTTTCGACAAAATCCGCCAATCTGAACTTTTCAAAATGCCTTCAAACATTCGAAATGACGACAAAGACGTGCAAGTGTGAGATCTGTCTACTATGACCAACTCGCTGTGATTCGTCTACCAGAAGGAATGACTAACTGGTTCCGGATCAAGAGAGGAGTACAGCAGGGGTGTGTTATGTTGCTGGACCTCTTTAACTTGTACTCTGAAATGATCATGAGGGATCTCGAAAACTGTTCAGAGGGAATCGTCATCAACGGCGTCAAGATGAACAATCTTCGATATGCAGACGACACAGTCTATACACAGTCTTCGTCTAATGAGGATCTCCAAAAGCTCTTTGATGCTGCTGTTACCTCTAGCGATTGCCTCGGTCTCCATGGAGACGGCAAAAAAACTAAATTCATGGTCATTTCAAAGTTGGTCCTGCCAACTTGCTGTCTAGAGCATGAAAACACTCCAATTGAATAAGTTTCCTCTTTCAATTACCTCCGGTGTGACGGTTCCCTGGCTTGATTTTACGACTGTACATTAATTTTTTTTTTTTTTTTGCAGCAGGTACTTCGGGGCGGAGAGCCAGGCAATCATCTTAGTAGGAAGCACCTGGGTCTGGTGACCTCTTTCCCTATTTAAGTCCTGCCTCTCTGGTTGAGATGTTGGCTCTCTCCTGCTGCAGCTCGGTTTTGCGTTTCCACATCCAACATGTTGCCTTACTACACTTTCCCCTCGTGCATACATGCATTACACCACTAACTGTACTAATAACCACATCTCATAGTTTCCCTTTGCGTATTCCATTTTGTTTATTACCGTTGTTTAAAATAAATAACTTTAATTGTTTGCCTTCAGCCTGCGTCTCCCTCTCTTTTGTCACGGCTGCTGAGCTCGGTCATGACATTAGTCACCTTGGATGGCCGCTACAAGAAAGAAATTTGACGCTGAATTAGGCTTGCAAAAGATGTTCTCGAAGCTCTGATGAGTTCCAATCAATTGCAAACTTTCCACCAAAATCAAAATTTGTTTGTTCAAAGTCAATATCTGGTCAGCTCCTCTCTACGGCTGCGAGTCATGGACATTCACGGCCGAAACTCATCTTGACCTTTAGGCTGCCGAGATCTGGTTTTACTGGAGAATGCTGTTTCCTATGTTGACCGAGTCACCAATCAGGTTCTACAATGGATCGGCAAGGAAAGAGAACTTCTCAATACAATTGTGGACTGACAGATGGAGTTTCTTGGATATTCAATCAGAAAAGAAGTGAATATATATACTACTCAAAATTTGATAGGGATCATAGGAATTTTTTTGTGAAATGACATGCAAATTTGGTAACTGCCACTGATGAACAATATATTGGATAAATGACATGCAGTCAGATACAAAACACATTTGCACGTGCATTTCATGACATTAAATGAGCGTGCAGCCTCACATTTTGGCTTTGACTAACACTTCACCATTTCAACTCAGACGTGTGTGTTGCTTGTTGGTGAAAATTTGGAAGTTCCCAAATTTTTTGCATTACATTTAGCAATAACAATGTCTCCTCAACGTCTTAGACGTCGATTGACTTCAGAGCAATTGGGAAGATGCATCAGAATGCTTGACTCTGGCTTCTCACAACGTCACGTTGCTAATGCACTTAACGTCAGCCAAAACGTTGTGAACAGAGCGTGGAACCGGCATCAAACGTTTGGTACAGCAGCACACCGTCATGGGGGTGGTCGTCAGAGATCGACTACACAACGACAAGACCACTTTCTCACACTTCAGGCACGACGTCATCCTTTCTGGACAGCCACCACCCTACGAAATGACCTTCATAATGCCTCGGGGGTCAGGGTATCCATTCAGACGATACGGAATCGTCTTCATACTGCCGGCCTCAACTCAAGAAGGCCATGTGTTCGAATCCCACTGACCGTGCGTCATAGGCGTGACTGTTTGGATTGGGCTCACGATCATGTCACATGGACACACAACGATTGGGCTCCAGTTCTCTTTACTTATGAGTCCCGATATTGCTTGGACTTTACTGACAGGAGGCAACGGGTGTGGCGAAGACAACATGAGCGATTTAATGATGCCTACATCAACGAACATGACCGTTATGGTGGCGGATCAATTATGGTCTGGGGAGGAATAAGCAGGAACGGCAGAACGGACCTGCATGTCATGGGGAGAGGGACGATGACAGGGGTACGGTACAGGATGAGATCCTCAATGTGTACGAAGACCATACGCTGGTGCTGTTGGCCCTGATTTCATCTTGATGGATGATAACGCCCGTCCCCATCGTGCTAGGGTGGTGAATCAATTCCTAGAGCAGGAGACAATTGTCCGCATGGACTGGCCCGCCAAGTTTGCGGACCTAAACCCTATCAAGCATGTGTGGAACATGCTGCAGGTCGCCATTTCGGGTCGTGAGGGAACAACCCACAACTCTAGAAGAGCTCGGAAATGCCCTTGTTGAAGAATGGAACAACATTCCAATTGCAAGCATCCGGGTTCTGATTGACAGTATGACCCGACGTTGTCAAGCCGTCATTCAAGCTAGGGGAGGCCATACCCGTTATTGACATTAACTGTGGTAATGAAACATCAAACGAACACTGTCTGTTTTCACTTTACATGTCAGAGGTGAAGCCATGAACTGTTAGTCAAAGCCAAACGTGTGAGGCTGCACGCTCATTTAATGTCATTAAATGCACTTGCAAATGTGTTTTGTGTCTGACTGCATGTCATTTATCCAATATATTGTTCATCAGTGGCAGTTACCAAATTTGCATGTCATTTCACAAAAAATTCCTATGATCCCTATCAAATTTTGAGTAGTATATATGTGTGGATAAATGAGTGTGAGAGAGCGTGTATGAGTGAATGTGTGTGTGAGAGTGTGTTGGTGCACATATTTCAGTGTGGGAATGTCTGTGTGAAAATGTAAGTAGGAATGAAAGCGTATGAGAGTGTGCATGCATGCATGCTTGTGTGTGTGAGTGAGAGAGAGAAAGAGAGAGTTAGTGTGCTGGTCATGTGATTTAGGGTATACATGAGTGAGCCTGTGTGTGTGTATGAGTGTTTATGTGAGGGTGGTTTTATGTGTGCGCATGAGTGTGTTTTTGAGCGTGCATAGAAGAGTGAGTGAGCGTGTAAGTCAGCGTCCTTGAGAAACTGGATGAGTGTGCAAGTGTTTATGAATGATTGAGTGCGCGTGTATGTGTGTGAAACTATATATATAGGTGCTTAGAGTGAGTGTGTGCGTGGAGGTGGGAAAATATGAATGAGTGAGCGTGCATGAGAGTGTGTATGAGCAGGTTTGTTCCTCTATGACTGCTTGAGTGTATGAGAATGAGTGTTTGCATGAGAGTGTGTTTTAGTTTAATTTTGTGTGGTATTAGTGAGTGTGTGTGTGTGTGTGTATTTGCGCACAAGTGTGTGGATTAGTCAGCATGTGTTGGAGTGTGTGCATTAGTGAGTGTGTGGGTGGGCCTGTGAGAAAGTGGGAGTACATATGTGAGTGTTTAACTGGGACCGTGTGTATAAGTGTAAGCGGGAGTTGGGTGGTGGCTTTCAGTAGAGCGAGGGATATTAGCACAGGCATTTCTATGCTCTCACGCTTATGCAATATTTGATTTATTCCTTTTTCATCAAGGTGAGCCTCCTAGCAGAGAGATAATGCTGTTGTTCCAGCCAAGAGACAGCAACTGTTTGCCTGGGAATGTAAATGAGCTGAAGTTCCCTCTGTGCACAAATAAAGCCATTTACAGGATTCAGCTAGCATACAGCTCTTCAGTACTACAGCAAATTTAAAATGTGAATTATCAACTAATCACTGGATTCATTTTCTCAGCCATAGAAAAATTATACCGGTTAGACGGACCAATGGATTTTAAGCAGTTATGAATCAGCGAAGTTGCAGAAACCTATAGTAATTATAAGTATTATAAGGGGTCCACAGGGGTCCACTTGTGATTTTTAGCCTTATGACGAGTCCAAGCAGTGAAGCTGCAGAACCCCTCTTGTAATTATTTGTATTATCATAATTATCATCAATATTATTATTAGTAGGGGTTCAAGCCCGAGCGCCAGCAGTGCGGGGAACTATCTTGAAATCACTCATATTTTTAGTGGTCCAAGCCCGAGGGGGCTAGGAGTCATGCTGCTGCGCGGCTCTTTACCAAATTTGAAATTTGTTTGCCAAATTAGTAATGACCCAAATAAATTGGGCCTATTTGAAGCTCCTTTTAAAGCCTAAAATTTCCTGCTATTTTGATGTTATAAAAACAGTGGGAAAACAAACTCATCAGACGCCCTTTATCCAATTTTCATGAAATTCATTGACACAATCTCCAGACCACCTTCACAAAAAGTTATCAAAGGAATTTTGATCCATTTCAAAAGGTAGTCGGAAATCAAATTTTATGGCCTATAATGACTCTTTGGCCAATATTTTGTGATGCCAAGTTTCAAACGTAAAAAGAAGATTAAAACTCTCATTCGCATCAACACTCTTTCGAAGCACACCAAATTTTGTGAAATTTTGCCCACAGGGGGTGCTCCAATTGAATATTTCAATATCTCAAAAACCGCTGCAGCTAAAAATCAGGAATTTGGTGTACTTATACTTGGCCCCATTTGCTTAAAGTAGACATGTATTGATTGGAAACTTTATTAAAAAAAAAAATCTCATTTGGTATCATCCGAAAGGGCATGCAATACTCTCTCTCACTATCAACATTTTCCCCATGGAGATGATAATGGAATAGAGTAATCATGGATGTAAAACGGGCTTTTAGTGACCCGCAATGTTGTCCTTGAACAGCACTGTGAATCGGGCCAAGCACTGTTACGTCACTCGTGGGATCAATTGTGACACATAGGCTATTGTACATGTATTTTACATTGCAAGCAAGATGTAAAAATCCACTGAAAATGTTGGAATTTTTTCAACCCCTGCTTGACTTGTACATTGAATATACATAGCAATATTTTAAGCAGTTAGCAAGCCAAAATCCAGACAACTATGATGCAAAATAGCCGTCCACCGGTTCCACCGTCCGAGTTTTGGATTTGAATGAAGTTCTCTGGGAATCGTCCAATGTACATAAGTCTTCAGATAAATGTTGCTAATGATATGAACTACCACTTTATTATAGGTTTTAAGGAATTTTTAATTTCCATGAGGTAAAGTAAGGCAGACCTTTATGACTCAGAACTTTGTCAAGAAAGGTTTTAGACTTCTGCTCATCGCACGGAAGAAATCTGAGAACAAGTCATCACAGGGACATGTGCTCTGCATCATCAACAATAACATAGTTTGGCATCTCCAATCCCACCCAAATCTGATCAAAGCTAAAGGTGGCCCAGCAAAATATTATAGCAAGCGACTTTTTTTTTTTTTTTTTTTTTTTTTTTTTTTTTGACGGGCAGTGTATTTTCACAGACTATTTGTTGACCAAGAACTTCAAATTATTCCTATACACACAGCCATATTGGCTTACATTGATATGTATAGATGAGTATATCACACACCCACAGTGTAATGTATGGGTTTGTAAAAGGTGGAAAGTGGAAGCGCTTCCATTGTTTAGTGGCTGAGTGGAATGTGGGTTTGAATATACTGCCCACCCAACAAGCAGGGGAACCAGCACCTCATACCTGAGTGCACAACTGTCTGACGTAAGCTTTCTGTCAAAGGGTTAAGATTAAACCTACTCGGAGTGGTTTCGGAAAAATAATTCAATGCAACCAGAATAAACATTCATTTAAAAACCCCTCTCATTTGTGAGGACTTATCTTTAAATGAAAAAAAAAAACACACTTCTCTCTGTTGTTGTCAAATGCATTAATACAATCCAATCCTCCTGAGCTACTGATGCTATTTAGTGTGAAGTGGATGGAGTAGTGCAGGTTTCAGCACTAGAGAGAATTTGTCCAGAAAAGCAGAGGAAATAATTATTTAAAGAAATGGTATTCTCTGTGTGTGTACGTACATGTGGTGTTTCTTTGTGTACGTGTGTGCACATGTGATTGTATAAGCTGTACAGCATGACTGTGTGCATGAATAACGTGTATGCGCAGTACGTGTGAGTGTGTGTGCATGTATTGTATGTGTAAGTGGTTGTGTGTGGATGTATAGAGTGTTTATATGCATACTGTATGTGTTTGCACATGTACTGTGTGCATGTACACATGAGCAGCATATATATGGGCCAGGCTCACGAAATGTGCCCCCGCCCCCCCAAATGTGTCCACAGGCTAGCAAATCTTATATTTTGCTTAGATCATTCCAGAACCACCATGAATGGATAAAGCTCACCAAGAGAAACTTGGAACACCCTGCTTTTGTAGGTCTGCGATAAATATTTCCGTGTCTTTTTGCCCTTAAATTTGGAAAAGTGGCCAAAAATGGCATTTTTTTGATGTCCATCTAAAAAGTTAAATAGTGCACTTTTTGTTTTTTTTTATATTTAAGTGTGTTCTATTTATTTATTTATTTTCTGTGCATAATAGACATGTGTAGGCTATTGTCGTTTTGTGTATTGTGGTGACATTTAATAAATTGTCCACAAGGTACTGGTTTCTGACTTAGATTTTACATTTAGCACTCTAGAAAAAATAAAAAAAGTCCCTACACCCTAATAATCCTTCAGGATGAAGCAAGTATATGGTGCATTAGGGCAAAAAAAAAAAAAAAAAAAAAAAAAAAACCTACAGGGAGTGAGTGGGATTTTTGTGTCCCCAAAAAAAAGACCTTTTTAAGAAAAGTTTCTGACTTAGATGTATATATAAAAAACTTTAAAAGATATAGCCAAATGCAATTCAGGTATTGTTGTTGGCCTAAATCAAAGTGGAAATCACTGTTTAGATCAATTATTTATTGAATAACGACATAGCTACAGCGCGCAAAGCGTTTTGGTCGGTTTCTGACTTAGGGTTTCTGACTTAGATTTCTAAGTCAGAAACCCGGGCAGCTCAGGCAGAAACCGGTGTATTCGGCCAAACATGGCCCCAGTCGTTACACAGGTGGTCAGGAACATGATATTCCATGTTTGTTTGACACGTTAACATGTATTTTAGCCGATTTGATCAAAAATACAACCCCAGTTCCAAAATAGTTGGGACAAAGTGTAAATTGTGAATAAAATCAAAACGCAATGACTTTCAAGTCACACCAGCCAGTATTTTATTCACAGTCGAACAGAGATAACAAAGCAAATGTTGAAACTGATAAATTTTACAATTTTATCCACAAAATGAGCTCATTTTGTGCATGAAAATGTAAAATGTTTCAGTTTCAACTTTTGAAATGTTATCTATGTTCTATTGTAAATAACATATTGGTTCATGTGATCTGAAAGTCATTGCATTTTGATTTTATTCACAATTTACTCTTTGTCCCAACTATTTTGGAATTGGGGTTGTTTAACGACCGATCGGCCCGCGCTCTAAGTCAGAACCTGGGATCTCAGGCAGAAACTGATGCGGGGCGTGGGTGGCCGCTGTGGCCGCAATCAGTGTCCAATCAGTCATAAACTTGTTCAAATAACATGCATAGGTGGTCGGGGACACCAGACAACACCTACAACAAAATAACAATAACTAAAAGACAGAAACACTGCAATCATCATAAAAAACTTCCGGGGCACTGGCTAGGGGAACCTAGGACCCAAAATAAAATTAAAAAAAAAAAAACTGTCAAGCAGCCTGTCCACCAGCCTAGTGGTGGCATCTTCTATTGGTAAGTGATTAATTACCTACTTGAGACTCTTATTCTATCTATTAGTTAAGTGTTATGGCAATAGCAAGTCAGTCGGGTTGAGTTTGGTACACTTTGATGGGTTTCTGACTTAGTTGCGGTTTCTGACTTAGAGCCGGTTTCTGACCGATATTTTGAGCTAATAGACACCTGTTCTGGCTTGGTATTGCCTAGGCTACATACTTTTAAGCCATAAGGAGTGTTTCTAGGAGATTTTTGAGTTTTGATATAGGTTTTTATAACATTTTTTCAGGTATTTGCAGACCAGAATTTCTTTTTTTCAGCAGCGACGGGATCCCGAGGGGAAAAAAAATCACTGTAGGGTTTCTAATTTCAGGTGATATACCTCTGGACATCACTTATATACAGTTATAACACTGATTGGAGGCTTAAATAACTTTACTATCACTATTTATAGTTCTCTGAATGGATTGTAGGCAAACAGTAGTTTTTCGTGTTTCTGACTTAGATGAGCAATGGTATAGGGAAATGCATATAACTCTCCAAATATTCCATCAATGACCATGATATTTGGTGTTCAGAGAGTAGACATATACCTCTATCACATACAATTACCACTGAGAGCATAGGGTTGCCTGAATTAATTATACACATTGTGTCAGAGAGCAGTTTGCACTCGCACAGCAATTTTGCGGCCGCACGCAAAACGTACCCCGACCTCAGGGCCATGGCAGGGTTGACAATCCCAATAGCATATTACCTATATACCATTTTTCCATCAGCTATACTATCCTTCTATACATATCAGGGCATTTTGAGAAGATATAGATATATCAATGCATGTATGAGGCTTTAGAAGATATACATGTCTTGAAAATAAGGCAGAAACCCAGCCTAAAAAATGAGTTGAGGGACTCAACTTTGACTTGGTACCTCGAAAAAATGAAAAACATTGCCATCACATGGCTTTGGAATATGTTCCGACAACACCTATAGATTAAGAAACCACTCACAGCTAAGCTCCATGGGTACTTTCATTATTTTTCAGTACTGGGGGGTGGCGCACATTTCGTGAGCCTATATATATACATGCATGCATGCGTAGTATGTGAATACCGTATATGACCAAATAATCGCCCGCATGCAAATACGCGCCTGTGTGCAAAAAGCCGCCGGGGGTCCGACCTCATTCTGCGTATTAAACGCCCGGGGTTCAATTAAACGCCTGGGCGATTATTTGCACGACTGTATATAAACGTCTGTGTTACCCCGTGTTGCGGTAACACAGACGCTAACCCTTACGAAAAACCACTATAGGAATACCTTAAAATTTACCCCCAAAAAACTATAGTATTACTGTAGTAATTGTATGGTTTTTTTGGAACGCACAATAGAGATTTTAGTGTTACTATTGAAATATTGTAGGGCTACCATAGCTAATAAAATAACACTACAGGAAAAACTATTGTAATACTATAGCTGGTGAAATGTACTATAGAACACCGCAAACACACTTTAGAACACTATACAATTGTTAAAGTATACTTTAGTAACTCTATAGTTTATTTTCATGAGGGAAAACAAGCTTCGGTTTGTCTTTGTATGTATATCCGATGTCAATAAAGATGTGGGGGAAAAAAATAGAAGACGGTCTCTGGCACAGAGATTTAAAAAAAAACTAGAGTGGACAACGTCATTGGCTGGACCAAAGCGCACACGGCAGAATAGCTCCGCTATCTTGTGTATGTATAAACGTCCAATGAGACACATGTAAACAGTAAACATGGGTGTCGACAATTATTATTATTTTTTTGGGTCGGGGACTTGTTTTCCGTGTTCTTTAACTTTTCGTAGCCTACTTAAAAAAGGACACGAGTAAGGAATTGTAAATCAACAATATTTATGCTCTATTATTTGGCAAATCTGAAGAATAAGCTCTACGATTGCCTTACCCTTTATGTAATCGCTCAGTTACCTACGTTTTCGTTTCGTTCAAAGAAAAAGCGTTCGCATTCAGCTGTGCCTGCGAGTCTAACTTCGGTCTATACCTGGGGGAAACTAGTCCTTATATGCATGAATTAATATGTATGCTTTGTGTATTAAGATCGGAACAACTTCATTCTGAAGGGTTCATACCTACTTGTTGTCTTCATTTAGTCCGTCTTTGCCCTGACACGATGGATACCAGGATGGTATTGCCTGTTGCCCTGAGTGGGATCAATGTAGAAGTCTCAAATTTAAAGTACCGAAACCGCGCCAGTTTCAGTTAATAATAAACGAATAAACTGAAGCCTTTTTGCCAGGTAATTTAACTGGCACCTTTTAGCCAGTTATTTTAACTGTAATTTTACAATAAGTTTACCACGGAGTTCAGTGCATGTTCAGTGTAAACCACGGTTAAATGCGCGCAGCACTCCACTTACAGTTAAAATGACAAGGAGGCAATGCGTTAATTTAACGGTTAAATTCAGTCATTTTATAACTGTGTAGGAAAGCCGAACTGGCCAGGGGGGTATACTACGAAGCTGGCTTTGTGATTAAGCCTGACTTCAGCACTTAATAAAACCAGGAACCTCTTCAAATCTGGAACGTGGACTAAAGTAAAAGGAGCTGCTCCAGGTTTTACTTTAACTTAAAGTAAGGCTTAGTCACAAAGCCAGCTTCGTAGTATACCCCCCACCCGGTGCAGGTCGGTGCAAAAATAAACAATGGCCTTTTGCAAATACCCGCCTGGTTCTTATAAACACCTGGGGTCCAAGTGGATTTTGCGAAATAAACGCCTGGGCTACTAAATGGTCATATACGGTATGCGTGTTGACCAGTGGCGGCTGGTGAACTGGCGATAGGGGAAGTTCAAAACAATCCCTTAGAATTAATGATTGGTCACGACCTGTTTTCAATCATTCATTTAAATTACTATTACAGAAACTCCGATAACTCTCAACATTATCTGATGTGGCCAGTTTTCATTAATAACGCATACCTGTCAACTCTCACGCATTCGGTGTGAGTTTAAGTGGCATATTTACGTTCCTCTGCTGTAGTCAGCAATTCTCCAATCAACGCGTATGTAAGAGATTCTCGCGCGGAATTGAAGTCCTTGTGCACTGGAGGGGTTGGAAGCAATGGAATTGCATAAAGACGTTTCAAATGTTATTGTTTAATTTAAACGATCATGAAACGCATGCATTGCTTTCAATCCCCGAATAAAGAAAAGCGTGAGAAGTTGGGAGTCGTAATCGGTATACGTTTAAACGAAAACTGGCCACATCTGATAATGTTGCGAGTTATCGGAGTTTCTGTAATGGTTATTTAAATGAATGATTGAAAACAGGTCGTGACCAATCATTCTTTTTAAGGGATTGTTTTGAGCCTCCAGTTCATCGCCAGTTCACCAGCCGCCACTGGTGTTGACGTACAGTGTACTTGTGCATGTGTAGTATGTGTGTATGTTAGTGTGTGTGTGTGCATGCACAGTGTGTGTGTGTGTGAATAAATGTTCTCTGTGAGTGTTTATGCATGTATAGAGAGTGTGTGTGTGTGTGTGTGTGTGTGTGTGCGCGCGTATGTGCACAGGATATGGGCACTTTTACAGTCTTGAGCATATTTCACATCCACGTGTTCTGTTGATTTGTTAAATTGTGTTGTACTTCACATGAATGTATGTGTTCCTATAACATCATGTATTCTTGGAGGAGATAAAATACGAAAATGGATTGAAAACATCTGCTCTGAGCATGGAATTATGCAATTTTAACCTTTTAAAATGTTTGATTTCACTGTCTCATTTTAGTTTTAAGGTCAAGGTAGGTCCATTATTGCTGTCAAATGAATTAAAAAAAAAAAAAAAAAACATAAATTTTTAACAATGGGAACATGCTCTCCGACAATTTAGAAGCTTGATGGAATGACCTCGCGGTTATAGCGCTAAGAATGCACACCATAAGACCGCACGAATTTTCCATCAATGAAAATGTCCTTTCCGACACTAAACTTAACACCATGAGCACTAACGTGATTGAATAGCATGGATTTAAATACCACAAACTCTTCATATTGTGTCTTTTGCCTTAATAAAAAATTTATCGAAACAAACATACATATACTATAAAATGAACGACCAGAGCAAAATCAAATGTCCCAACCCCCATTTCGCGTCAAATCTCGTCCTTTCCGACTCCCAAGCCCCGCCCGCATTCCGCTTCGCCTGCTCCTTCTTCCGTTAATTACCTTCACCTGTACCTTTTGTTAGCCAATTACCGTAGTCTATGCATACCATAGACTGTAAAAAAAAGATGGACAAAGCAACCGTGACGTCACCCATTGGTTTCAGCATACCATTTAGGAAGCCTCGTTTTTGGCTATTTGAATAGCGCTATTTTGTCATTTTGAGTCCGGATGTGATTCCTATTGAACAAGAGCATGAATTGAAGATCCAGGGAGGAGCGAGGGGTGGATCTACGGGTGACTCTGAACGTATCTGATGAGGACCAGAGGATAGCCATGCCCCTAAAGCATATTCTGGCTTTATCCTTTATTCTAGTCTATTTGAGACCATCATTTATAAAAATGAACATCATGATATATCGAAGGAGACTTGAAACTTGCGAGAGATATCATAAATGTGGAAAATCATTACTGAAATAATAAATCAGGTGGGAAAGTAGTGTCATTTTCTCATAGACTTCTAGAGCACAGAACCACTTTCTGCAACCACCAATGTTGCCATCTGCTGGCCATTAAATAGAATGCGGTTTTTAGAGACTACTGCATTGACCTCACTTTTCAGACCCGCATGCTGCATCCATCTTTTTATACAGTTTATGGAGCATATACAGTATACCCGTTCTCCCAGCTTCTAGTCACGAGGCCTTAGTGTAGCTGAGGAGTGTTCAGTGTTGTATACTGATTCTTGTCCTCTGCAAGAATTCCTGTCTGCGTTAGACAGTGTTAGTCATATTCGCTAATTGTACCTGTGTATTATTCTCCTGTGTAGAATCCGGCTTTACTGAAGGCACGCAACAGTCATTAAAAGCCCTGTTTCTGCTTTCCATCTGAATCCTCTACTTTCATTATTGCACCGGTGCCCACCCTCCAGTGCACCGGTCATCACACTGACACATCAGCTTAGTGTGCGATTAAAGAAAGAATGGCATTAATTGATTCATATCACAATATTACCTTACATGCAGCGGTCTTATGTCACCTCTTTTCCCCGGGTCTTTAAAGTGCTTTGCATTACCTTACAAGAAAATAAACTGTCTAAAAGCAATTTCAATTTTGTGTGTTTGTATGCGTGTGTGTGTGTGAGGCAAACACAGCATCAGGACTGTGAAAAACACACATGTGCATGTGTGATTTCCTTTAATGACAATCACTCCACAAAAAAAAAAAAAAAAATCTTGGTACAATGCGTGCACAAACAAAAATAATGATTCATTTTAAAGTGACAAAATGCCATCTCGTTTGACTTTGTTTTGAATCTTGAATCTCCATCGCGTGCCCTTGTGAAACCATATCCCAGAAATGAAATGCCCTGAAGCTGAGAAATAAAGACTTTTTTGTTTTGTTTTTTTTAAATGATGCTCTCCCTTGCATGCATCAGTGGGCCAGGGCAGCGCTGGGTAGTGTTGTTCCTCAGAATTACCAATGCTGCGTCGAACACTCGTGACAGCTGGAAACCTTTGCTCTGTCACCAAGGAGATATTGACTTAAAGGCTGCATTAAAGCCTGAGGTGGCGTTTCTCCTTAGGAGCAGAGGCACAGAAGATGGCAGGGAGTGGAGACTCATGGCGAAGGAAATGCATCGCAAGGAGCACATCAAAATTACACTGTGTACAGGGGTGAATGGAGATGAAAAAGCAGAAGTCATCTCTCAGGCAGCGGTGTCAAAGAGTCGGAGATGATTTTTCTTGTGTGGAAAAAAAAATTGTTTTCTTGTCTTGTTTTTTAATGATGTTTTTTGCACTTTCCTGCTGTTCAGCTTGAGAGCATGGCCCAGAGGCAGGTATTAAATGGGTGACAAAAAGGCTGACATACTCCTTCCCATTGTGGGAGAGGGGATGCTGAACCAAAACTGTTTTAGCCTGCTCAAAATCACACTCAGTCCCACAGTAATCATATTTTTATTCATAACTTAAAAGGGAAATTGTGGCAGTCACCATGCATTATGTCTTTTGATTAACGTTATTCAGGTTTGATATACAGTTTAGATCATCAAGGCAATAAGGTATCAGAATCTGTTCAGCCTATTTAGTTATTAGTTATGTTCATTTGTATTCTTGTTTGTGTATTTATTATTTTTCATGTTCTGATGTTGTTTTAGCAGTTTCATGCATGAGTGTAGTATTTTTCCTGCATCTGTCATTTGTCCCTTGTTCTCTGTTTTTACTCCCTCACCTGCATCGCCCCACCTTCATTGTTTGACTGTGCCGCCATTTATACCCACACCTCCCTGTATACGTCTCATCTTCTCACACCTGTACCCCATGTGATTAGGCCATTCTCTTCCCATTATATTCCACCAGTTTGAACAGTTCAAACATGAGTTATTAAAAACTTTCATGAGTGTCTTACCTATGCGCGGTGCCTTGATTCCTGAGTTTACGATGAGTTAATGATTTCAGTCCTGCACCCTGTGTCTGTTTCGACTTGCCCATGTTTGATTCCTGATTTCGCCTTTTGGTTTTTTTATTCTCTCTTCTCGATTTGGCTTTGGTTTAAAGACTTCCTTTTTTGATTATTCGACTGAAACGTATTCTTGATTCTGAATTTATCCTTTTGTCCTGCACTCAGTCTGCCTGTTACTGAATTGAATTGCCTGACAACAAACTTTAATAAAACCTGTTAGCTGGATTTTAATATAGAGTAGATAGAGAAGTTTCATTGTCATTGTAGCCAGTACAGTAAAATTTAAAAGCCACAACTGAAAACGGTGCAAATGGCAAACGCTCACAGATGAACCACTCATAAATAAGTAAAATAAGATAAGTTAGATAAAGTCAAATAAAACTAACGCAAGATAAATAATACTCAAGGAAAAAGGTAACGGAGTTATTACACAGTGTGACATATTCTCATCATTTCACTGAGTCATTTAAGAGAATTCAAAGGTCTTATTGCCCTGGGAAAAACACTGTTTGCCAGTCTTTTTTTTTTTTTTTTTACTCTTCAGGCTTCCGTAGTGCTTCCCTGAGGGCAGTAAGGTGAACCAGGTGTGGCCTGGATGTCTTTTATGATTTTTCTGGCTCTGGAGAGGCACTGGGAGCGGGAGTCGTCTTCTATGGACCGCAGGGAGCAGCTGATGACTTTCTCTGCCGTCGAAATCACCCCTCTGCAAAGCCTTCCCGTCTGTCATTGTACAGCTGATATACCACAGTCTGATGCAGTATGCTAGTTCACTCTTGATTAGGGCCAGTTCTAGCCTTTTTGGTGCCCTAGGTGAGATTAGGATTTGCCGCCCCCCATATATATATATATATATATATATATATATATATATATATATGTGTTCTGCCGAAGCGAACTTATTTTGTCTTTTGCCAAACTTATTTTGTAAGTTCCGTTGTGCATCATATAAATTGAAAGTTCAGTTATCTAGATTTAAATGTTACAATAATCTCAATGCTTTGTTATGTACAAAATATAGTCTAGGCTTTATTGAAGACGAGTTCCACTTTTTATTTATTTGTCCCTATTATAAGACAAGCAGACAACAATTTTTACCTGCATATTATTGTAATAATCCATCTGCTTTAAAAATGTATCAGCTGTTATCATCCACAAATGCAATACTTATTAAATCTTTGTCATTGTATTTAAAAAGAAATTTGCCAATTTGATAATATGTATATTGAGATGCGCACTGTGTGCAGTTTTTCTGTACTAGCAATATGGGTCACGTGGCCCCAAATCCCAAATGCAAACAAACTTGTCACTTGTCACGTATATATATATATATATATAATAAATATTTTATATATTCACATCCTAGTGAAGTCCTAAAGGCACCCATGCATTGAAAAGGTGCTATGTTTGAACAATATAAAGCAGTTGGTTGCTGTCCGAATCTGTCACGCAAATTGAAGAATCAGGTTGTAACCAGATGTGGCGCCTTTTTGCCCTGCCATCGTTTCTGTCTGAGAATGGAAAACAGGGACTGTCCTAAGACCATGGTGGGCAGCAGTGACGGTTTGCACAGTCAATACATTGACACAGTGCCTGTGTTCCATTCATCAGGAGGGACACGCTGAAAAAGATTGTTGAGCGGTGACAGTGCAAATGCCTGTGTTCCATTCTCCACCTCTGGAACGGCAGAGATCTGCCCATAACATGCCAAAGGCCTCTTTTCTCTCCTGTGTCACAAGCCGTTCCATTTTCTTGATGCAGTAGCATTTTTCTTTTTTTTTTGTTGGCTTTATGTTGGCTACTGACCACACCCAAAAGAACAAGTCAAGGGTCACTGTACCCTGTTCTGTTCACATCATGAAACAGCTCAATGTTTGTTATTACCAAGTGCTTGGCGCTATGGTATGTTTGGTATTACTAAAAGCAATAAAAATCAATCGTTCTTCTTTGCAGCAAATACAGTGCCCACCTGTGCATTTTTAATGGAGCTAAGTATATATAGAGAATTAAAGTTTCAGTGGAGGTTTAACTCCTTTATAAAGCTAATATTAGTGAAAGCAAATTTTTTTTTCTGCAAATACAACCCCAATTCTGAAATAGTTGGGACGAAGTGTAAATTGTGAATAAAATAAAAATGCAACGACTTTCAGATCACATGAGCAGTATGTTATTTACAATAGAACACAGATAACATTTCAAAAACTGAAATGAAACTGAGACTGTTTACATTTTTATCCACAAAATGAGCTTATTTCAAATTTTTTGGCTGCTACAGGTCTCAAAAAAGTTTCCCTGTATTCCCTGTATTTATAAGGAGGTATATAATAAAATAATTTTATTTTCCTGTTAAACTGGAGTAAGGGCTGATATAGGCTAGAATTGTTTTGTTAGATCTGCACATAATAGCCAGTGGGTGCACTCACTTTGTTCCTGAAGGGATACAATACAAATCTACAGCTCTGCATCATGAGTAAAGAAGCTAATTATAGTGAAAATCTTAAAGACCCATGGAAACTATTTGAACAATGTTATACAATTGAACTTATGGGACTGCATAGACAGGCTGAGAGTCATTATGATTTCCGCTGTCGTATTTGCATCCTAAGTGGCTAACAGTTATAATGCTGTGTCACTGAAACTTTTGAATATAATATAGTTCTCCGATGTAGCACAGTATTTGACGGTATAAAAACACAATTACTTAGGCGGCCCACCCTGGGGCCGATGCTCATGAAAGGGTTAGCCAGCTTTGCTTTACTTCAGCTTACCTAGTTAGTACAAACAAAATTTCTTCGCACAAAATGGAATTTCTTGAGTAATAAAAGATGACATAGCTACCACTATAATGGGATTTATTTTCCTCCTCCTATTTCCTCCATTTTCTAAACTGCGCACCTGAGACCCTATACTTTTACATTGTGTGAAAATGAGAAGTAAAAATAGCAATAACCGAAATGTAGGCGGACAAAAACATACAATCACAACTGCATAGGGGGCACCGGGTTACTTCAGCCACGGGGTAAGGTCCGTCACCCCAGTTTTTTTCATTTCAAATGCACTGACGGGAAAACGAAAATGTACAAATTATGTGACATCCCAGCGACGTCATTGCTTGGAAAGATGAAGGACCGGTAGTGTCATCTAAGTGTTTTCTGCCTAAAAACTTGAAACTTTTAAGTTTCTGAAAGAAATGCATCTAGCTTCTTTGAAGACAAAGATTTCCACGGTGGTTTTACTGTTTCATAAATGTATGTAGCTAGAGTTATTAACAACCCATAAGATAAAGGCCTGATGAGATCATGAGATGAGAGATGCAGCCTGATTTCCAAAGTGGCCACACGGGGCTACATTGGCCAAGCAGCATGGGGTTAGTTCGTCAGGGTTAGTAGCCCCAGGTATGCTGAAGTTGCCCCGCTTGTACACAACTTAGCTGTTAGGAAGCCTCAACCAGCCTCTCTTGCCCGAGCAACGGCCTTCAACGAACACTCAGTTTGTGATTTCTTCACCCAGTTGGGTGAGCTGTATGACGAGCAAAAATTTTAACCCAAAGACATATGTGTGACATGAAACCGGTGTTATAATGGTACAACAGCCTGGGTACGTAACCTTGTGAATAAACTGTAATATAAAAATGTTAAACATGCACAAGATAATAATAATAATAATAATAATATAATAATATAATAATAATACCTAATAATAATAATAATAATAATAATAATAACTACTACTACTACTACTACTACTAATAATAATAATAATAATAATAATAGCCTAATAATAATTACTACTACTACTAAATAATAATAATAATAATAATAATAATAATAATAAGCTTCAGCTGATTAACAACTATGACGATTTTACCCCACACCCATCTGATGAAGTAACCCCGGGTAAGGGGTTGTTTCGGCATGTTTGTGATATATCAAAAATTGAATATTGTGATGTAAATATATGTTATATTGAGATTGTATCAATACAAGTTTTGTAGTCAACATTCTGGACTACACATCCACCATAAAGGTATTTCTCTAAGTTTTAGCAACAAAGAGTCATGGAGCCAAATACAAAATCATGACGAAGTAACCCCGGTCTCCCCTGCTACACACAAAAATTCGGAGATGTATGGAATAATTTGTGAGTAGTTACATTTGCGTGGTTATCACAGAATAATAGATCAGTGCCGTGATAAACTAAAGAAAATAGATCAGTGGACGCGCGTGAAGTAAACTAAATTATGAGAAAAAAATTTACGTGGGCAGTGGACAGCATAATCGGCCAAAAACGCAAGGGTGAAAGAATTCCGAATGCAACGTCCATCATTATCGAATGTACTCAGTACATTTTTGGCTTACCTTGATGTTTGGGTACCCAGAGAAAGATTTGGATGTGTAAAAACATCAAGCATTCAGTCAAGAAAATTTTGAGTGAAATTTTTTGTGCTGCTATACGTGGTAATCTATGTCACAGATGACACACCAGGTTGTAAGGGCACGCACAGCATATGCATTCGCCATATTAATATTCAATTTTAATATTCTAAACCCCCTTCTCAATAATAAAACCCCCCGAAATATATTGGCGCCTCCTTTAAAATTGTTCCCCATTTAAAACCACCTAGGTGCATACTGCAATGCGCTGTATCGGAATTTTGACACGTATGCAAGTGTACTGGGGTACGTTACGGTATTACTAGTGTGAAAGCTGACCAGCGGAGGGAGAGGGGAGAGGGGACAATCGTACTGTGGCATGGTACGGAACAATTGTACCTAGTGTGAAAGCACCCTAGATTGCCACGGGCAGTCGGCTCTTTGCACACGGCACGTCACCTGCCCTTATATGGTGTTTAGTGGGTGTCATATATGCTAATTTAAAACCACTGGCCACGCGCTTCCAATTTACGATCAAGTGGGATTCAACACTCAGCACACATGGGTAAGAGCAGATTTGGACGGTAAGAGCGTTTGGTGCATCCGGAGTTTATTTCTTTTATTTTTTCTCTTAGCAAAAAAAAATAAGAGAAAATATAAGATAAATTTAAGAGAATGTTGCTGCATGAGGTCCAATGTTTGTGACAGAAATGTAAGAAATTGGTGGAATGGAATGGGATTTACAGACATAAAAGCCAAATGAAAACCAGCACTCACACCTGAACAGATGAAAGCAGGGTTACAGTATGCTAAAGAGAAGCAATCATGGAGTATGGATGATTAGATGAAAGTGAATTTCAGTGCTGAATCATGAATCTGCATTGGCTAAGGTTATAATGCTGAAACTTTTGCTTGGTGTCATTCCAATGAACAAAAGGATGACTGCTTAAAAAAACATGCAAATTTCCGCATTCATTCATGATATGGGGTTGCAAGTCGGGTAAACCAGAAGGGAAGATAGCAACCATTACCTTAACAGTCAATTTGCAGGTATACATAAAAATTTTGGACTGTTTTCTGATTCCATCAAGAGAAAATAGATTTAGTGATGATGATTTTTTTTTCAGGATAACAATGCATCCTGCCACAGAGCAAGGAGTGGAAAAGCCTTTCGTTAGGAAAGGCATATCCGCTCAATGCAAGGCCAGCAAAAAGTATGAATTTCAATCCATTTGAAAATTTATGGTGGAAATTTGAAAAAGGTCCATGACAAGGCCCCATCCTGCAAAACTGACCTGTCAACCAGTATTTGAGGAAGATGGAGCCAGATTGAAAGAGAAGTCCTCAAAGAATTCGGGCTGTCATAAAAGTCAAAGGAAGAGCAACAATATACTAATTCTGATTTTTTGATGATGATTCCATAATAATTTTTTCCTCAACATTGAGCGAATCTATATTTTTCTTCAACTTGATTATGAAAAAAAATTCCATGAATTAAAATAATTTAATCTTATTTGTTTGAGGTGTGTTTCATAAAGCCTGAATATTAAGCTATTAAACAAAATTGTTCTATTTTGTATCTACAATTTTTTTTATTTGCCATGACATAAAAAAAGCTGGATAAACATCCATTAAGTATGGTGATCCATAATTTTTGCCAGGGGTTGTATTTCAGATCTTTGTGTCAACTGAGTCAATTAATGAACCATTCGACTGTCCTCAATTGGACATGCAGTCAGGTCACCGAAAGTGGTGGGTAACGTGATGATAGACAGCTCACACTTTCAATACAACTTCTGTGGAAGCGGTAACGTTAGCCAACATATTCTTGCAATAGGTAACGTAGTTTTCACTTTTATTGCCCTGAAATGAATGCCCTGTTTCACTGTAGGCCAGACACATGTCTATATCTTATGCGTTGTTATGTTTGTGGGTTTTCTTATTTTATCCGATTTATGAGGCAATGCGAGTGAACAAATTTCTACTGGTTTTCAACCTCGAAAAACCCTTGGCATTGATATGTGAAGAAATGGTGCGAGTGTGTGTGTGTGTGTGTGTGTGTGTGTGTGTGTGTGTGTGTGCAATAAGTGTGTGTGAGAGAGCAGAAAAGCTGATGCTTTTGCATATGCGTGACAAAACACAAAATAGAATGGGCATTTGGGCTAACTTTAAGTGTTTTTTTTTTCGGAAATATTTTGG
Source organism: Gymnothorax javanicus (assembly GCA_029692085.1). Classification (NCBI taxonomy): domain Eukaryota; kingdom Metazoa; phylum Chordata; class Actinopteri; order Anguilliformes; family Muraenidae; genus Gymnothorax; species Gymnothorax javanicus. The sequence continues at coordinate 105,829,074 of CM056194.1, read as the reverse complement.
CTAGACCCTGATAAACATTGACCAGTCAGCATCTATAATAGCGCTCTAGTCTTGCGTTCTGTTACCTGGCAACATCTCCCTAATGCCCCCCCCCCACCTCGCCTCTAACCATTAATGCAGCCAGTTGATGATGCAGTGCCGCCAGCAATCTACCAACACCCAGGTCTTTTCTTCTCTACAGTCTTTTTTTCCTTTTTACCGTTACTTCACCTAAATCTGTTTTTTTAAAGTAAGCATTTTCCTGCACTGTTCGTGACTATGGAGTCTGCTGGTAAAGGGCTATGTACTGTGGTATTGCAGTTTTTGGACATTGTGACGTTTAACAAGTCGAAGCCAGAGTGGTCTACGCCATCAAGGTCATGTGACTGTTGTTTACTCTGAGCAAGAGACGGTGGCTCAAATTTATCATTTCTCTTTAAAACACTAGTCCTCTAATTTCTCATTTTGAAATGAGCAGTACTCCCTGTAGCAGTAGGCCCATGTCTGATTATGGTAGTTTTGCCTTGAATAGGCAATTATATCCCATTGCCTCAGAAGGACTGATTTCCATCTATGAGCCAAGGAATTGGCCTCTGTGGTATTGGACTCCAATCACTTTTCCTGTCGTCTCAGTAAAATCCCCTCTTTGACATGAGACAACATTGAAGAGAAAAAAAATCTCTTTATTATGCAAGAGATATTACCAGAGGTTTTTTATTCACCCGTCTTACTTGTGGCATTTTTTCTTCGATTTATTTTTATTTTTTGTTTTTTTAAATTAATTTATTTATCCTTTATTCAAACAGGAAAACCCAATGGTGTCCCGTTAACAACAGCATCACTTCACATCATAAAAAATGAACCATATACAGGTACAATATTATAAACAATCATCATACAGCAATACATTTAATACATTCAACAGAGTATATTATGGTAACATTATTCAAAATATATTCAGAACCAAGACTTCCAAATCTTTTATTGCTTTTTTGAATTTCTCTGATGAGATTAATTTATCCAATTTAAAAGTCTCTTGAAACCTACTCCATGTCCTAGAAGCAAAGTAGCAACAGGCATTTTTTCCGAGCTCAGACTTGAAATGAGGGACGTCACAAACCAACCAATCTTTTGACCTTGTCTGGTAATGACCACAGCTGTGTTCTTCCAGGATTCGGATGGGGAAAAAAATGTGGTCTACCGGCAAATAAGGTTCTCTTGACCAGTGCCTCGTGACTAGTAATATGCATACTATGTTCTGTGTACCTAGAAGCTACTTCCTATATGCAGGTTTGACTGAGAAGCTGTAAGATACCTTCAACTGTCTCTGAGCAACGCTGGTATTCCTGCCATTCAGACATCGCCCTGACGTGAAGAATACTATAGGCATGTTTAACCCATTTAAACCGGGACAGCATGTGCGCATTTTAAGAACGTGTCGTTGCAGCGCGTAATTTTGAAAGTACCGTAATTACTGTAAGTTTTGCGCAATAGAAAAAAATTCCAACTGTTCCTGAAAGCTGAGAAGCTGTGCTTCAGCCCAAATACAGGTTACTATGGTAAACATGGCAGTATGATTCTCTGCTGGGATTTTTGCATTAGGCCTTAAAGGGTTAAGGATGCCACTGTCTTGTTAAAGCACTTTCCTCCAATTATTGTATCCTCCTTTAGTGAACTTTTCCAGTAGTTCCAAATTGTAAACACCAAATTTGCGGCATCCAAAGAAAATGCAGGCATCACGTGAAAACAAAATATTCAAGCCATGGTCAAGACTGGTACCAGCCTGCGCTAAAGCATCTCACGGTTTTTCCACATGGATGATTGGGATAAGTTACCAGTACTAAAACTGGCTGCGATGGGTTATCCATATTTAAGTCAGCAGCAAACACAGCAGAACGGACGGAAGTTTGGTGCCTCCGATTCTGAGGCGGTTACGCTTTGCTCAGTGTTGGTAGATGTGCTGACATCTGAGCTCAGTGTTGGTAGATGTGCTGACATCTGAGCTCGATAGTGGAGATAGCATGCACTGGGGTTGAAGGTGCTTGTTTTTGGTAGGGCCACAACAGCAGCACCAGCCGGTCAAATATGAATGTCCTTGATTCACTGACTGAGTAGCTGAGTTGGAGTTCCCCATTGGTGGCCAGCTGAGTTGGAGTTCCCCACTAGCTGTTGCAGGCTCAAAATATGTTAACATAACATAACATGAGTGGTGAGAACAGGCTATTCAGCCAACTAGGCTTGCCAGTTTTTTTTTTTTTTTTATTATGAATATATCACTTCAGATACTCAAAGACTCAATGGTATCTAACATTAAGTCAAGCCTGCTCTTGAAAATTTCCAAATTCCCATATTCCCAAAATTTACTGGCGGGCATTGGTTAGTGCTAAATCAACAGTGAACAGTTTCTCAAGTACTTAACAAATGTCACGCTGGTGTTGTAAGCAAAAATTTCCATTCATTTTGCCTATTGACTTTGTTGAAAATTGACTTTTGAAGTACTCTGCATCATATTTAAGCCTCCATTAATTTTGAGATTTTGCATCATATTTCCACATAACTACAAATGCTGTTTTTCAAGACCATGGCAAACTATAATTTACATCATTTTAATTTTTCACGGACACGCTAACCCCCTTATTAGTCTAAAAACTATACATCCTATGATCCACGTAATTACCAATGCAAAAAGCGAGACTTAAAAGGCAACCCAGCTGAAAAATGAGAACCAACTAGCATAAATTCCACGTTAGTCAGTGCTGATTTATGCTGTTTTAACTGGTCACACAGCATGGCCATGCTAGTTTGTGCTGATCAGCCAGCCTGGCCACGCTGGTTCATGCTGCACATTCAGAACAATCCAGCATGAATGTGTCCAAAACACATGATATGCTTACCTTCAGCAAGACCAGCTGGTTTTTTCAGCAAGGAGATGAGCATAAGCCAACACTGACCAGCATGGAAGTGATGCTGGACAGGGCTGGTTTTTTCAGCAGGGAAGACAGCCTGGTGAGGTAGCTAGCCAATTGATTAGCTTTAGTGTGTCCTACTTAATTAACCTGACCTAGATAGTTATCCAGTTATGTTGCAAACTAGCGCCAATTTAAAAATTCAGCCAGTGTTACTCAGCATTAAAACCTGGTAGCCGGTGAACTAGACAGCCAGCTGATATTAGCAGTCTCGTCAATGCGTCACTGACTTAGCTAGCTAGCTACCCAGCCAGCTAAGTGGTCACTACTCGTTGACCTAACACTATGTAGCAATTTAGTAAAATAATACTTAGTCACTATTCTGTACTAATTTCTATGCTCAAAATGTAGCTTGAAAATTGTAGCGCAGAAACTACTTGGCCAATTAATCCATTTTTCTCCAACACCTCACTGGCCTTGCCAGCCACCTAAGTAAAGACAAGTCGCTGTCTCCCTGTTCTCTATTGATTTCTATGTGCCACATGTTCAAAAGCTAATAGCAGACTACTGTGAAATTTTGCTTAGTAGCATGGTCCACGGGTTTCCAAAGGTAGCCAATGACTAGAAAAAAAGCATCGACTTTGTTTTCTCCAATTAATGTCTCTGATTGACCTCCGTCAAGTAACGGTAATACATGTTTGCTGAAATAGAGGTCCCTTATAGGATGGAGATGAATCACATGCTTTATGCATGTTTGTGTACTGGATAGTTTGCATAAATGCACTACAAACTGGATGGCAAGTGTAACAGCAATACATTTTCAACAATAAACTATGAACTTGTTGTGCTCACTTGTATCTGTATACCCCATAGGGTAATCTTGGAGCTTGCCATTCCATAAAATTTATTTAACTCAGGGAATGCTGGAAATTGTCCAAACTTCATTATAAATTTCCATTGGGATTTTCCCTCTGACAACAAAAGTTGAGTAGCAGTGAGGTAGTCACCTCAGTACTCCATTAGGTTTCACAGCTCATTTAAAAAATTATTTCTTGCTAAGAGGTGAATATTGTGCTGTTCTTGTTCCTGCACAGATGAATTTATGCCAAACAGGTTCAAGCCAGCAGCAAAAAAAAAAAAAAAGATATCAGTTTAAGTAAACACATTTTTAATTCAGCCAATTAGCTCAATGTTAATACATAATGGGAATTGCCATTAAGGTGCTAACAGCAGAGCAATTGTAACAATATAGCCACACGGTCCAGCCATATACTTTTGACCCGGTCTAATGAGCCACCTATCCATGCAAAAAGATTTATGCAGCTAGTTCAACAAAACTAATTGCATTAGCCTTTTATGAAATTCATTTCTACCCAATAAGCCAACTCCAGTGACAAGAAAATCTGCTATCGCTTGCCTGAGCTGGCTAGCGAGCTCTCTAATCGCTAAACCAATGGCCACCAAGTGAACTGTGTACAAGAAATACGCAGCTTGCGAAACATGCAAACTCAATTGTGAAACTATGCAAGCACACAAATATAACTGATAAGAACCAAAGAAAAGAATGAACAAAAATCAAAGGTATTAGCCCAGGGGTGGGCAATTCCTGTCCCGGAGGGCCGGTGTGTATGCAGGTTTTTATTTCTATCAATTACCCTGACTACCTGAGCTAAATGGATGCATACACAAATATAAATTTGTGCAAAGATTAGATCAAAGAAAAATGTTTTATGTAGGGAGACAAGAACAGTCTTTGGTGGTTAATCCTGATAATTTAAAGAAATGTGCCAGAAACATCAAATTTCATAAATAGTTTGGCTAATTTAGATAATTTACAAAATAAAGGCCAGAAGTTAGTATGAAAGCCAGGGACAGATACAGCCCTCGTTGCCCACCTCTGTATTAGCCATTATAATTAAACTGCTAAGAGCAGCAAGCTACAAACAAGTTGTGCGGCTGATTTACCCTTGACTGCTCCGTATGTGATAGAAACCAGAGAACCATCGTGGGTTTGCCATATGTAAAAGAGGAGCACTGATTAAGGCCACCTTCACCTACTAAACAGTCAGTGGGAAAGAACGTAATCTTTTTATGCCAATGACAAATTTACAGAGAACTAAAAATGCTAAAGGGCTAGGTCACACGGTAACGGAGTTACAAAATCGGTGTATTTTGTATCAGAGCTCCAAAATTAAGTAAGAGAGTTACAATTTAAATGGGTTTGTGTAGGTCTTCCCTAGTACTTCAAAAAACAAAATAGCCAATTTTGTTCATTTGATTTATTTTGGGTGAAAACGGCAAAAAACTGGTCTGTAACGGAGTTTGTACGAATTTGTAACTCCGTTTCAGACCAGTTTTTTGCCGGTCTGTGTTTGGATTAACAGGGTTAAGGCTAGCATTTGGGTTGGCTGGTTTAGTGTTAGCTAGGTTTTGGTTTTTGGGTTAGGGAGTTAGTGTTGGCTGGGTTAGAGTTGGGTGAGCTGGATTAGGTTTTGGGGTAGCTGGGCCAGGGTCTGGGTTAGCAGAGTTAGTGTTTGGGGGCCATGGTCTAGCTTAGGGCCAGGGTCTTAGTGTTTAGGTTAGGGTCTGGAGTTAGTGTTTAAGCTGGGCCAGGTCTGGGTTAGCAGGAGTTAGTGTTTAGGTTAGCTGGGCCAGGGTCTGGGAGTTAGTGTTTAGGTTAGTTAGTGTTTGGGTTAGCAGAGTAGTGTTTGGGTTAGCTGGGCCAGGGTCTGGGGAGTTAGTGGAGTTAGTGTTTGTTTGGTTAGCTGGGCCAGGGTCTGGGTTAGCAGAGTTAGTGTTTGGGTTAGCTGGCTGGGTCTGGGTTAGCAGGGTCTGGGTTAGGGTTAGGAGTTTGGGGTGTTTAGCTGTTGGGTTAGCAGAGTGGTTGGGTTAGCTGGGCCAGTTAGCTTGTTTGCCAGGGTCTGGGTTAGGGAGTTAGTGTTTAGGTTAGCTGGGCCAGGGTCTGGGTTAGTGTTTGGGTTAGCTGGGCCAGGGTCTGGAGTTAGTGTTTGGGTTAGCTGGGCCAGGGTCTGGGTTAGCGGAGTTAGTGTTTGGGTTAGCTGGGCCAGGGTCTGGGTTAGCGGAGTTAGTGTTTGGGTTAGCTGGGCCAGGGTCTGGGTTAGTGGAGTTAGTGTTTGGGTTAGCTGGGCCAGGGTCTGGGTTAGTGGAGTTAGTGTTTGGGTTAGCTGGGCCAGGGGTCTGGTTTGTTAGGGTCTGGGTTAGTTAGTGTTTGGGTTAGCTGGGCCAGGGTCTGGGTTAGTGGAGTTACTGTTTGGGTTAGCTGGGCCAGGGTCTGGGTTAGCGGAGTTAGTGTTTGGGTTAGCTGGGCCAGGGTCTGGGTTAGCGGAGTTAGTGTTTTAGGGGGCCAGGGTTAGGTTAGTGTTTGGGTTAGCCCAGGGTCTGGTTAGTTTAGTGGAGTTAGTGTTTGTTTGGTTAGCTGGGCCAGGGTCTGGGTTAGTGGAGTTAGTGTTTGGGTTAGCTGGCCAGGGTCTGGGTTAGCGGAGTTAGTGTTTGGGTTAGCTGGGCCAGGGTCTGGGTTAGCGGAGTTAGTGTTTGGGTTAGCTGGGCCAGGGTCTGGGTTAGTGGGAGTTAGTGTTTGGGTTAGCTGAAGGGCCAGGGTCTGGGTTAGCCAGGGTCTGGGTTAGGGCCAGGGTTAGTGTAGTTAGTGTTTGGGTTAGCTGGGCCAGGGTCTGGGTTAGCAGAGTTAGTGTTTGGGTTAGCTGGGCCAGGGTCTGGGTTAGCGGAGTTAGTGTTTGGGTTAGCTGGGCCAGGGCCTGGGTTAGTGGAGTTAGTGTTTGGGTTAGCTGGGCCAGGGTCTGGGTTAGTGGAGTTAGTGTTTGGGTTAGCTGGGCCAGGGTCTGGGTTAGTGGAGTTAGTGTTTGGGTTAGCTGGGCCAGGGTCTGGGGTTTTAGTGGGTTAGTTAGTGTTTGTTTGGTTAGCTGGGTCAGGGTCTGGGTTAGTGGAGTTAGTGTTTGGGTTAGCTGGGCCAGGGTCTGGGTTAGTGGAGTTAGTGTTTGGGCCAGGGTCTGGGTTAGTGGAGTTACTGTTTGGGTTAGCTGGGCCAGGGTCTGGGTTAGTGGAGTTAGTGTTTGGGTTAGCTGGGCCAGGGTCTGGGTTAGCGGAGTTAGTGTTTGGGTTAGCTGGGCCAGGGCCTGGGTTAGTGGAGTTAGTGTTTGGGTTAGCTGGGCCAGGGTCTGGGTTAGCGGAGTTAGTGTTTGGGTTAGCTGGGCCAGGGTCTGGGGAGTTAGTGGAGTTAGTGTTTGGGTTAGCTGGGCCAGGGTCTGGGTTAGTGGAGTTAGTGTTTGGGTTAGCTGGGCCAGGGTCTGGGTTAGTGGAGTTAGTGTTTGGGTTAGCTGGGCCAGGGTCTGGGTTAGCGGAGTTAGTGTTTGCTGGGTTATTTTGGGCTGGGCCAGGGTTTGGGTTAGCTGGAGGGCTGGGTCCTGGGTTAGTGTTTGGGTTAGCTGGGCCAGTGGAGTGGGTTACTGTTTTTGGGTTAGCTAAGTTCAGGTTTTTGTTTGGGTTAGCTGAGTCAGGGTTGAGGTTAGCTTAGTTAGTGTTGAGATTAGCTGGGTTTGTGGATTTTTTAGCTGGGTTAGAGTTTGGGTTAGCTGATTCAGGGTTTAGACTGGCTGAGTTAGAGTTAACACTGAGAGAGAAACCAGGGAGAACCAAAGTGCATGAGCATTTTTGAATTGCTGCAGACTGAAGTAAGGTGAGGCTGGTGGTAAGCGAGATATTTGGGAAGGATTCACCAGAGAAGCTAGACCAGCACTGAGAATTGGCTCAGAATCCAAATAACCATTTATCACTGCCACTGGCCCCACAGGACTAATGCCTAAACCATTTATCTGTGGTAAAATCTAATATTAAGACCACAGAGACCCACTGTGCGTGTATATGAGTGGTGTGTGTGTGGGTGTGTGTGGGTGCACATGAATCTCATTATGGGAAGTGTAAATGAATTTTAAAAGGTTTTCCAATGGGACAGAAACACAGCTGCTGATTGAAGTTTCTTCCTTTGCATGAAATATTTATTTTTATTTTTATTACTATATTTTTTTTATTATTTATATATTTTTAGGAGACACAACAGCTTTGTTTTCTGGGGCTGAACGATTGTCTGCAATTGGAAATTGTGTTTGCGCTACATATGTACGCTTGGGCCTGTATGTATTACTCTCCTATGTGGGTGTTTGCATTTGAGCAGCTTTTTGAAAGTATCATATATTTTGTGCTAAATTATTACTTTAACTCTTCTACTCATATGCACATGCATAGACATAGTCTTTGTCATGAGCATATGCATCAAGTTTTTTTCCAACACACACTTAAGCGTACACACACATGCATTCACTAACTCACACAGGCACATACACTCATTCTGTCACTCATACATGTACACTTTCTCACACACATACATACACTCTTTCACTCATGCACACACTTGCCATTTACTCACTTTTTTTGGTCACTCATACATAGAATAGATTACAAAGCTGTTCTTGTCATTGTGTAGCACTGCATACCACAAAATTAGGAGCGCTGCCCCTGTTGGTGCCTTAGAAAAACAGAAAACAATGCAAGAACAGATACGGAGGACCTACCAAATAGAGCAATACAACAATAAAATAGGACTAGAAAATTTCATGAGAAATTTTGCATGTGCCTGATGCTTGGTGTGTATTCCTACATCAGCCTCAAAGAGGCGTGGGGTTGAGCTCATTTCATGATTATGTCTTTTTATGTCTAATGGGAACATTTTTCGCATCTCAGCAATTTTTGAGAAAACAGTTCAATCAGTAGAGACTCAAGTGAAACCAGGATTATTTATTATGCGATGAGCATAAGTGGACGAAACACATGTTTAGAATTAGACAAGGCTTTGGCGCTTGGACTCCTCGGGAAGACTCGTAGAGCAGGAGCACGGCTCAGAGCAGCAGCAGGAAAATCCCCCACAGAGTCCAGACACTGGTGGCGGTGATGGCTGAAGGCTGACGAAGCTGGAGCGGCAGTACGGAAGGTCTGACGAGAGCAGGGTGTCGTTGGGGAGGAGGAGGGCCAGCGAACGGCAGCAAGAGCGAACTAGGGCAGAAAGAAATGACATATTTTAAAAAGACAGCAGCAGAACGATTGGCTAGCGATGCGAATGTGGTGTGCCAAGGTTGGATAGAGGAGATCAGCTGCTACACCAGCTGACTGCTCAATTGACAGCCCCAAACAATGGCTGCAGAGATTTATGAGTGAGCATGCATGTGAATGATAGGAAAATAAACTGAGTTGAAGTGCGCAAGAGAGTCTTCCTGATTGAACTTTCACCAAGCTTTATTTTGGCAAATTGTGACCAAAATACATTCCACCCTTGTTCTGATCATTCTGCATGTTTTGATGTATCTTTTGTGTAAAACCCCATCTCCAAAAAAAGTTGGGATGCTCTGTAAAATATAAATACAAAGAGAATGCAATGATTTACAAATTGCTTAATCCCTATAGTTAATTGAAAATAGTGCAAAGACAATACATCAAATGGTCAAACTGAGAATTAAAAAAAAAAAAAATCTGCTCATTTTTTTTTTTTTTTTTTTTTTGCCAGCAACAAGTTTCAAAAAAGGTGGCAAAGGGGTAGCAAATGACTGGAAAGTTATACAGTGCTAAAAAAATGCAACTAATGGAATGTCATTGCTAATTAGGTCGATTGGCAACAGGTCAGTTACCTATTTGGGCATAAAAAGTCTCTCAGAAGTTACGATGGTAAGGGTTTCACCACTTGGAAAGACTGCATAGGCAAAATAGTTCAACAATTTAAAAATAGTGTTTCTCAACATCAAATTGCAAAGAATTTGGGGATTTCACCCTTTAAAGTATATAATATCATTGAATAACTTATAGAACCCGGAAAAGGCCAAAACCCAAAATTGAATGGCCATGATCTTCGGGCCTTCTGGCTGCACAGCGTTAAAAACAGACTGGATTCTGTGGTGGAGCTCAGTGCATGGGCTCAGTAACACTTCTGGAGACCACTGTCAGTCAACACAGTCTGTTGCTGCATCTACAGATGCAAACTGCAATGTAAAAATTAAACTGTATGAAAACAAGATTTATAAACACAGCTGCCCTCTCTGGGCCCGAGCTCTTTTAAGATGGACTGAGGCAAAGTGAAAAATTTGTCCTGTGGTCTTAAATTCAACTGTGAAAATGTTTAATTTAGCACATTCAATGTCTCAAGTGTTTAGTGCAACATTATCAATATTGTGTTAGTCACAGTCAGTCAGACACATCATTTGAATTTTTATTTTATTTGTTTTCACAATCTGATCAAATAATTAATACCATTTCACATACCTCAAAATTAATGACACGATAGGTTACTGGAAAAGGTTGACGCACTAAATCATCTTGTCATTCCATAGCATTCTCCAGCTTGTTGACCATAAACAAAGGATTTAGTCAGGGGCGCTGTGCAAGCTGAATTTTTGGGTGGGCACAGCTTAGCTATACTGCACAATTTTTATATGTCTCATTTACATAGATAATACCCATGCAAATAAGCTTTTTTTTTTTAAAATTGAACTTTGTAGTTTACAATTCAACAAATCTTTTCACCCACAATTTTCTGGTATAGGCTACATAAATAAAAAATAATATTCAAAGAAGAGCAACGCAAGGCGTGGCATATGCCCCCAACTAAAACAGTTGAAGAACATGTACAGAAAGCGAGTGTTAGGCATCATCTGCTATGTATGACCATTCAGGTCACCAAAAAGCAAAAACCTCCGCTGAGTGCGCTGAAGGATTTCAAGATGGCCGATGTGGCGGCCATCTTGGTTGGTGAAGCAGGCTGAAAATCGATCGGCATCATCCCCTATGTATGATCATTCACCCCACCAAAAATCATAAACCTCCGTCGGGTGGTATTCACGTTAGAGCACGACAAAGGATTTCAAGATGCCTGCCGTGGCGGCCATATTGGTTGGGAGAGCGAGCTGAAAATCAATAGGCATCATCGCCTATGTATGACCATTCACCCCACCAAAAATTATAAACCTCTGTCGAGCGGTGTTCACGTTTGAGCGCGACGAAGGAAAAGTTTACGACAGGACGGACGGACGGACGGAAGGGGTGAAAATATAATGCCCCCGACCGACTCTTTCAAGGTCGGGGGCATAAAAAGAGTCCACATGTCCTATACCCAGCAGTCAGTTAATAGTCAAACCACTTACGCCACATTCCTTCCCCATCCTGATGCTTGGTAGGAACATGTTCACGCATTGCATGAGTTTTAGCGTCGTGATTGACTGAAATATTTGCATTCAGGAGAGGGTGTACAAATGTACCTAATAAAGTGACCACCGAGGTCTTCCTGCGCATTCGGTAGCAGATCAGCAAAAGGTAGAGCTAAAGAAAAATCCCCCATTCAGTTGAATCCCAGTTAGCCTGAAGTATAAAATCCAACCTATTTGTGAGCCATTATCTGAAAATAGCTCAGCGTCTTTTCACCTAAGTAGGCTCCAGAATAGCCTACGTTTTGATCATTTTCATTTCAAGGAGCAATAACAACAACAACAATAATACTTCACTATTCCGAAGGAAATTTGCTTCTGAAGTTGCAGCCTTCACGAATTGCCCGGAATAACCCTACCATACATTTTTGTCCACTCCATCGAGTCTTGTATTTGACGTGATATCACAAACTATACAACAAAAGGATAAGAAAACAATTTAATATCTTTAATATTAAATCGATGGATAAGTCATGTTTTAGTAATTAAATTGATATGGTCTGAGAAGGCCAAAGAATGGTTCTTCAAAAAGATTCCTCATGTTAAAACTGTTCTGTGCAGCGATGTGGGATCTTGGGCTCAGAGGTGTAAAATCCAGGGGTCAGAAAGTAAAAGTCCTGCCAAGATTTTCTCCCTCCCACAGAATGAGCTGATCATTCATATTGGCTCTATCTCCTGTCTGAAGTAAATCCAGGTGGTTGGAATAAACTTCTGGGGAGGATTTTTACTTTCTGAACCCAAACTTTACACCTCTGGTTGGGCCTCACAAAACACTAAGCGAAGCATTTCCAAATCTGATTTATACAGCCGTTAATTGTGTGGCTGGCCTCAGAACGTAACTAATGTTAGATCACTAGCTTGTGAGCTATAGCTAGCTTATAAATTACCGTATAATGATTGTAACATTCGCTTATAATACAATATACCATTATGTAATTAAGTAACTTATAAATTGGGCAGAGTATTTTAATTGTTCGATATTGCGAAGCTTCATATGTTCATAACAAGAATAACAGTTGTAAACTTGTATTCAAGAATCAAAAGTATTTGGAAAGATACTAGAAAAAGAAATTCATGAATATAGCTGCAAGCGGCCATTCCGGGGTTCAAGCCAATGAATACTGTTGAAAGATGAAAGTGGGAGTAAGACCTTTGGCAGTTTCTGACAACTGTATTAACAATAACTAAAAGATTTTATTATGAAAGGACATTCATTTACAGCCAATTCTCTGACCAGCTTCACTCTATTTTGGCAACGCCGTCGCAACCTCTTGGTCAATTTCTGTCAACCAATGATATGTTTGTTTTATTTGAGGTTAATTGCATCTCAGGAAAGACGGTTACATTATATGTACAGATACATAGTGGATAAGGTAATATAGGATAGTATATTTTTTCCATTTTTTTCCCTCTCCCTATATTCCTGTACCATTCTCTCCTTAGTCTACTGATCTGTAGGCCTTGTTTGTACTAGTTAGTTAGTTGTAGATTGTTAGCCTGTTAGTAGGGTAGTATGGTAGGTTACGTGTGTCTATGTAGCACCAGAGCCCTGGGAAACAGTATCTTGTTTCACTGTGTACTGTGTATGTGGAAAAAATGACAACAAATCTTCTGATTCTGACTCTCTCTGAATTTCAAAAATATTTTAGATATTTTAGGGACAAACTCGGTTCCCAAACTTGGTCCTGGGGACGCCCTGAGTATGCTGGTTTTTGTTCCAACCACAAGTACAATCCCAGAAATTTAATGAGTTGCTAATACTTCTAAATTGCTCTACACATGAATATTGGGATTATTTACCGTTTAAAGTCACATTGTGTCAGAAATTGCAATGCATGTCCTGTGTAACTCTATATTCAAATTGCACTCAATTGAAAATTACTTTTTACTGCATAATAAGAGGAGAAAATGTGACTCTTGAAACCAAAGAATTCATTGGCTTCTAATTGTCAAAATTGTGGACACGTGGTCCCTAAAAATAGCCATTTGTTAGGTAATTAAGAATTCAAAGACAAAGCCAGTTATATTGAGTCAAACCTGTTTGGTATTTTTGTGATTGGCTTTGGAAATTCATTAGTTTATAACTTTGAAAACCTGCATTCATAAACCTAATTAACACCTTATTGTTTCATACAGTCTTGAATTTGGTCAATGTTAAAACAATATTTGTAGTTGGAACAAAAACCAGCAAACACAGTGGGTCCCCAGGACTGAGTTTGGGAACCACTACCTTACACCACATTTCCACAAGTGAACCGGTGTTCTTGGTAGCCCAATGTCAATGTACTGGCCAAACAGTGAAAAAAATTGTGAAAATAAAAATTTTCCTGTAGAACACAATGTAATTTATGAAAAGGATGGTGAATACATGAAATCATTATCATTGTGTCATGGTTCTGGATGTTTGCGCGTGTGTTTTGGACTTTTTTTTGTGGCTCTCGTCCCGGGACGATATCGTATGCCTGTTCAATCGAATTCTTTGCCCAGCTGGCTGATTGAACTGGGGCGGCGCTTCCCGAACTCTATATAAGCCGGATGTTCGCCAGGCCTCTTTGCTAGAGTGTCTGTTTGTAGCTACGCACTATAGCCGATGATATCTCTAGTCAGTATTTATGTGACTTTATATCTTCTCGGTATTTTTGGAGTTTCTTCTCCCTTTTTTTCTATCTCACTTTGCTTCCGTGTTTCGGACTGTTATTCGTCCTTTGGAAGCGCGAGTACTTTCGTTTGGTCTGTATTATTCTCTGTGTTTGTTTTGTGTCCGTGTTGCTCACATTCTCTCTTGTCGCTGCACCTGGCCTCCTACACTACCGGCCATTACATCATTGCATCAGCGAAAGCCTAAACCCCCCCCACCCCCGCCCCCCCGAGGGGAAAAAAAACACAGATAATGGGAATGGCGTGGGATGGCAGGAGTCATTCTTCCAGGACTGAGACCGGACAGGACAGGAATTTTCTGTATGTCCTGCTATCAGGTTGGAATGGAACAGTAGTATTTTTGCAGGAGATGGATGGGACAGGAGTGAAAATTCAGTCCCGTGTCACCCTCTAATGTCAATGACTTTGTTTCTCATCTGTTCTTGCATTCAGATCATGTTTTGCTTTCTGCCTTCTTCACACTGCCAGACACGGTCCACAGTATTTAAGTGATAATGAGATCGTGAATTTGTACCCATTTATCAATTAAATTCAACTGGTTGATTTCATTGCAAGGGGGCTATTAACCCTTTCAGCACTGTGGGCAACTACTATAGTTGCCCAATGACGTAAGATATCAAAATCAGACGCTGTTGAAAACCTATCATGAGGCAACTTGTTTAAAAGAGCTCCTGCAGGGGGCTCAGGATAACTACATTTTTAATTCCTTGAAAATGTACTCAGCGCTTAAAGGATGAATTTGTTATGGTTCTGCCTCATGTGTGCTGTTTTGACATTGTGCTTATTAGTTTTATATTTGTGCTTCTGCTTTTTCTCCCGTGCCTTACTCTCGCTTTATTTTTCAGCTTTCATTTTTCCGTCTGCGGATTGATTCTGTAATGTGGAAAAAAAAAGCCACAAGATGGCAGTATTGACAATTTTTTTTGTTAAGCCCAGTCTGGAGCTAGGTTTTGGGGCATGTCCTGGGCATGCCTCAGAGGGGAATGTCCCAGAGAATTGGAGAAAAGTCTGGAAGGTGGGAGGAGGCTGGAAAAGAGTATATAAGGAGAAAAATTGAGAGAGTGAAAAGTAGTAGGAGAAATTGTAAGGAGAAATTGTGGAAGGATACATTTGACCAGACCTGTCACTCTTTTCAAGACCTGTGAAGCTTTTTTGTGGATTTTTTGCCTGTGTTGGAGCATTTTCCTGTCCCAGGACATTGCAACATAGCAGCCCCATCTCAATTACCAAGGGACTGTAAATATCTCATTTTTTTATTTCAATCTTGGTCAGTAGAGTAGGTTGTAGATTAGTTCAAAGTCTTTGTTTAATTAAATCTGTGAAAGTTTTAAAATTTTGTCTGTCATCCCTTGCTGTCCGCTATGCCATAACAAATTGACGCCATAACAGATTGGGGCCATAACAAATTGGGGGCTCGTCCAGGATAGACCATTGTGTGAGTCATTTATTGAAAATCTAAAATTTCAAATTGTGAAATTGTTTTTTGAATTTTCCTAGATATATATTGACAGATAAACAGCAATGGATGATTTCTTGGCATCACCAACTGTAGAGGTTTTGAAGTCTTTTAAAAAGACAGAACTGCTAGAAATATGCAGACAGACCTGACAGCTGTAAAACCAGCCATGCGAAAAGCAAGACTGGCTAGAGAGATTGTTGAATATTACATTGATGAAAATGTGTTTGCACCAGGAGATCTGGAACAGTTTCCAGTGGAAAATCCAAATGTAGAAATGGAACTTAAATTAAAAATGCTAGAGATTGAAAGAGAGGAAAGAGCATTCGAGAGAGCAGAAAGAGAGAAAGAAAGGCAGTTTGAGTTAGAAAAATTAGCAAGAGAAGAGAAAAAAGAAAGGGAGGAAAAAGAAAAACCAAGGATTTGAAAGAGAGAAAGAGGAAAGAGCAGAAAGAGAGAGACAAAGACAGAGAGATTTCGAGTTACAGAAGTTAGACAGAGAAGAAAGGCTTCAAATGGAGCAACTAAAAATCAAAATGGAAGCTGAAAACAAATTTCATGCTAGCCAGGAGGTAAAGCTGGTGCCTCCATTCTCGGAAAAGGAGGTTGATAAGTATTTCCAGTGCTTCGAGAAGGTAGCTAAGAGTTGTCAGTGGCCAAAGGAACGCTGGCCTCTGATGTTGCAAACTGTCCTCAAGGGTAAAGCTCAACAAGCCTATACGGCTTTGTCTGCAGATGATTCCTCTGATTATGAGGTTGTCAAAAAGGTTATTTTGACAGCTTATGAGTTGGTTCCAGAGGCTTGCCGACAGAAATTCAGAGGTCTGAAGAAATCTGACAATCAGACTTATGTGAAATTTGCTAACGAGAAGAAGGTTTGCTTTGAGCGCTGGTGTACCTCTATGGAGGTCAAGGATGATTTCAACTAACTAAAAGAGATGGTGTTAGTTGAAGAATTCAAGAACTGTGTCAAGGATGATATTAAGACCTACCTTAATGAGAAGCAAGCACTGAATTTGCAATCAGCTGCCAAGTTTGCAGACGAATATGTTCTCACACATAAGTCCAAATTTTAGTCTAGCAGTATCAATAGATGGTCCCAATTTCAGAGGAAAGGTAACGGTGATACCCAAGATTCCTCACCCAAAGACAAAGACAAATCTGGTGATGGTGCTCAGAAATCCAGTCAAAGGTCTGATCAAAGTGTGAAAGCTAACAGTGACAAAAGTGGTCCAGTTTGCAATTATTGCAAGAAATCTGGTCATGTTACAACTAACTGTTGGTTCCTTAAAGCTAAGAAAGAAAAAGAAAAGGATACCAAACCCAATGCCTTTGTGAAGACAAGGTTAGAAACCCCTGTAGTAGATGACCGATCTGCTAAATTGCCTGCTCCTTGTGAGGCTAAGAAGCCTGATACTGCTGACTTTGTGAGGGAGGAATTTCTTCCATTTGTGTCAGAGGGATTTGTGGCTCTGAATGAGCATTCTCCTCCTGTGCCCATATATCCTAAGGGATACCGGAGCTTTTGTTGATGGACTCCTTGGAGTTACGTGATGAGACCGCTTCTGGGGATTTCATACTTGTACAAGGTATTGAAGGGAGGACTGTATCTGTACCCCTGCACTCTGTATTCTTGAAGTCAGATTTAGTTACAGGACAGGTAAAGGTGGGACTTATGTCAAGTCTACCTATCAAGGGTGTTTCTCTGTCGCTAGGCAATGACCTGGCTGGGGGCAATGTAGTTCCCCCTGTTCATCTTACTTCACAGCCGAGCACTGAAGATGGCGATGAAGACCCATCTCTGTATCCTTCCTGTGCAGTGACCTGTGCTATGGCCAAGAAGGCTCAAAAAGAAGATGATGTGGTGCCATCCAGCACATTGAATAGTCATGACTCAGGTGGTTCGCCTCATGACTCTGTTCAGCCTATTATGGTTTCTCCGTTTGAGGACTTATCAGACACTTTTATCAGTTCTCTGTTCAGCCAGTCAGATGGGTCTGGTGATTCTGATGTGTCTGGAGACTTGTCTCTGTCCAGAAAGCGGTTGATTCAGGAGCAAACCAATGATCCTGAAATTTGTGTACTAAAGAAGAGAGCCCTTCCTGATGAAGAAATAGACGCAGTTCCAGTTGGGTATTATCTCAAGGATGGAGTGTTGATGCGGAAGTGGCGCCCTTCTGATATCCCTGCCAATGTAGATTGGGCAGTGGTCAAGCAAATTGTTGTTCCGAAGGTCTACAGGAATGAAATCTTAACAATGGCTCATAGTTTGCCTTTAGGAGGTCATCTTGGTGTTAATAAGACTGTTGACAAGATCATGAAACACTTCTTCTGGCCTGGACTTCGGAAAGATGTTTCCAACTTTTGCAAAACCTGTCACACTTGTCAGGTAGTTGGAAAACACCAGTTATACCCACCTGTAGCTCCATTGCAGCCTATCCCAGCATTTGGGGAGCCCTTCTCCAAGGTCATTGTTGATTGTGTTGGTCCATTACCCAAGACCCATTAGTCCATGGAAATCAGTACTTGTTGACAATCATGTGTGCATCTACCAGATTCCCTGAAGCCATACCTCTACGCAACATCAAGGCAACTGCAATCTCGAAGGCTTTAATAAAGTTCTTCACGTTGTTTGGCCTTCCCAGGGAAATTCAGTCATATCAAGGTAGCAATTTCACTTCCGGATTGTTTCAGCAGGTTGTGTATGAACTAGGTGCAAAGCAGATTCTTTCCAGTGCCTATCATCCAGAGAGTCAGGGTGCCTTAGAGCGGTTCCATTCCACTCTCAAGACAATGATGAGGACTTATTGTTATGACCATGAGAAAGACTGGGATGAAGGTGTTCATTTGCTGTTGTTTGCAGCTAGAGAAGAAGTGCAGGAGTCTAGTGGATTCAGTCCGTTTGAGCTAGTGTTTGGCCATGAAGTGAGAGGACCTTTGCTATTGTTGAGTGAACAATGGCAAGAGAAAGAGCCGCATATCAGTCTGTTAGAATATGTTAGCAAGTTCAAGGAAAGACTGTGTGCAGCTTGTGACCTAGCCAAAGAGAACTTGAAATCAAGTCAGGGAAAAATGAAAACTTGGTATGATCATAAGGCTAGAAGCTGTGAGTTTAAACCAGGAGACAAGGTCCTTGTGTTGTTTCCATTGCAGTCCAATCCATTGCAGGCTAGATTTCATGGTCCTTATGAAATTCTGACAAAACTCAATGATCTCAATTGCATTGTGAAGACTCCAGATAGGAGAAAGCCAAAACAGTTGTGTCACATTAACATGCTGAAGCCTTATCATGCTAGGAATGCTAGGGTTGCAGCTGTCACTTCAGATCCTCCTATGGTTGAGACTTGTGAAGATGAGGGGGATTTTCAAGATGATGAACCTAGAATTAAAGCTGAAGTTCTTTCATGTAAATTGACAAATTCTGAAGTGTTGCAAAATCTTGATGTAAAACTCCAGCACTTAGAACCCTCACAGAAAGATCAGTTTGAGAGGTTGATCAAGAAATATAAAGATCTATTTCCTGATGTTCCAAAGAGAGTTTCTATAGCCTCTCATGATGTAGATGTTGGTGATGCCGAACCAATAAAACAGCATCTGTACCGGATGAATCCCGAAAAGAGAAAGATTGCTGAGAAAAAGGTTGAGTACATGTTAGAACATGATATTATCAGACCCTCTAACTCAGATTGGAGTTCACCCTGTGTTCTAGTTCCAAAACCTGATGGAAGTACTAGATTCTGTACAGATTATCGCAAAGTCAATGCTGTAACTAGAACTGATGTGTTTCCAATACCTAGGATTGATGTACGTATGTATGTATGTATCGATTGGGTACGGCAAGCAAAGTTTCTGATCAAGATTGATTTATTGAAGGGTTATTGGTGTGTGCCTTTAACTGAGAGGGCCAAGAGCATCTCTGCTTTTGCCACACCATCTGGGTTATACCAGTATGAAGTCCTACCCTTTGGCATGAAAAATGCTCCAGCCACGTTCCAAAGGATGATACAGTCTACAATCGACGGATTGCCACACACAGGTGCGTACATCAACGACCTGATCACATGGAGTGACTCCTGGGAAGAATATCTGAAAGATGTAGAGACGTTGTTCCAGCGCTTGACCCAGGCTAACCTGACTGTTAACCTGAACAAGAGTGACTTTGGTTGTGCTACTGTCACGTATCTTGGCTACGTCATAGGCCAGGGTAAGGTGGCACCCATAAATGCTAAAGTCCAAGCCATCATGGACTTTCCAGTTCCTGACAACAAAAAAGCTTTGCGCCGCTTCCTTGGAATGATCGGGTACTACCGCAAGTTCTGCAAGAACTTTGCTGAGATTGCTCTCAGTCTCATCAACCAACTGAAGAAAGGCGTAAAGTTCACTTGGGATGAAGCATGCCAAAGAGCCTTCGATCGCCTGAAGTCTCTGCTGTGTCACTTCCCTGTGCTTAAATCTCCTGACTTCAACAAACCGTTCTCCATGGCGGTCAATGCTAGCGACCAAGCTTGTGGATCTGTGCTCCTACAGAGAAGTGACTCTGATGACATGGAGCATCCCGTGGCATACTTCTCCAGGAAGTTCAATCGCCACCAAAAGAACTATTCCACAATTGAGAAGGAGCTGTTGGCTCTGGTTCTATCCTTACAACACTTTGAGGTTTATGTTTGTACAGGGCAAAAGCCAATGATTGTATATACTGACCACAATCCGTTAATGTTTTTGAGTAGATGAAAAACAAGAATCGGAGATTGTTGAATTGGAGTTTGATTTTACAGGAGTTTGACTTGGAAATTAAGCATGTAAAGGGTACTGACAATGTAATTGCTGATTGCTTATCCCGTGTTTGAGTATGTGTATATATATCACGTGTTTATTAGCATATTGTATTATATGTATATATATGCAAGTGTCTACTTAACCATTTTTGTATTGAAAAGAAACATTTTGTCTTTATGAGTCAAAAGGAGGTGTAATGTTGAAAAAAAAAAGCCACTAGATGGCAGTATTGACAATTTTTTTTGTGAAGCCCAGTCTGGAGCTAGGTTTTGGGGCATGTCCTGGGCATGCCTCAGAGGGGAATGTCCCAGAGAATTGGAGAAAAGTTTGGAAGGTGGGAGGGGGCTGGAAAAGAGTATATAAAGAAAAAAATTGAGATTGAAAAGTACTAGGAGAAATTGCAAGGAGAAATTGTGGAAGGATACATTTGACCAGACCTGTCACTCTTTTCAAGACCTGTGAAGCTTTTTGTGGATTTTTGCCTGTGTTGGAGCATTTTCTTGTCCCAGGACATCGCAACATAGCAGCCCCATCTCAATTACCAAGGGACTGTAAATGTCTCATTTTTTTTATTTCAATCTTGGTCAGTAGAGTAGGTTGTAGATTAGTTCAAAGTCTTTGTTTAATTAAATCTGTTTAATTTTTAAAATTTTGTCTGTCATCCCTTGCTGTCCGCTACGCCATAACAAATTGGGGCCATAACAAATTGACGCCATAACAGATTGGGGCCATAACAATTCACTCTCGCCCAAACTCCTGTGATGTCGTGTGACAGTCTTGAGCATGCCTGCATCTCGTTGTCCAATCACGTTTCCTCTTTCGGAATCGGCTGTGATATTTCATTCATTGCTTCCATCTGTGCTTAATTCTGGGTCTCGTGAAACTCTGAGTGAATGCGTTCTCTGATAGGATTATTACATAACCCGTGCTAACCAGCACTTATTTGAGGGTGATTGTATATATTTCGTCACATAGTATTAACCTTAATTAACTCATTAGCAAGTGCGAGTGTTTCTAGCTTTTGTTTTTCCTTCCTAAGCTTTCCCTGTTTAATTACGTTTAAATCTATGCTTTCCTTTGCTTCTCTCACAGTGCTTTTATACTTGTCACGTTTAGATTACCTTCATCTAAACCATCTAGCTTGATCGATTGTCTCAGTGTCTTGTCTCGAGTCATTATTGTTAACCCGGTCCTCATGAATTTGTTTATTAATCCCATGTGTTTCTGTTTCCATTCGAGATTGCCTTCTGAGTCCCCGCCTCCTCCTGTGTGTATTTCAGTGGGCAGTCGGCAGACGGAACTTTGTATTGGCTATGCTCTGCATTGTGAAATCTCTGCTCCTGTGTCTTCCCGAGTATTTCCTTTGTATGAGTCCTGAGCCTTGTGTTTTGCTGCACCCACGTCTTGTCTGCCCTTTGTCTAAGTCTCCCATTGTTCCCGTCAGTTTATTTAGGTCCAGTTTTTGTTTTTCTAGTTTAGCCACTCTTGGAGTGTGTATTTCTGTTTCCCCCTGCCTTGGGCAGTGTACCTTAGTTTCTCCTATTCGTTCAGTGCATGTGCACGGTGTTTTGTTTCTGGCCTGTTTGTCAACTTTCTCCTTTAGTGTTTGGTGTTCAAATAAACACTTTGGATCCTGCATCTGGTGTTCCCCCGACCTCTTCTTAACAGAAGTTCCATCTCCTGGACACCAGCAGGATGGATTCCCGCGATGCCGAGCTCCAGGGCCTGACTGCTGCGCTGGCGGCGCAGCAAACCACTGCTACTGGGAGCATGGGGCAACCTTACCCTTCGCTGATGCTACAGCATCACCGCCTCCTGATTTAGGACCAGAGCCTCAGCTACCACCTCCCGAGCACTACAATGGCAACCCTGGGTTCTGCAGGCCATTTCTGACCATCTGCGAGATGCACTTCGCCCTACAGCCCAGCACCTATGCCACAGAGCCTGCAGGTGGCCTTTGTCATCTCCCACCTGACAGGCCCAGCCCTCCACTGGGGAACCGCTGCCTGGTCAGCCCACCTACCTTGCGTAGCCTCCTTCTCTGCCCTATCCTCCGAGATGGTGTGGCTATTTGACCGCACCAGGCGCGGTACTGCTGCTGGAAGGGAGTTGACCCGGATCCGGCAGGGAAGCCGCTCGGTGGCAGAATATGCCATTGAGTTCCAGACCATCGCTGCCAGTTCCCAGTGGAATCCTGAAGCGCTAGTTCCCAGTGGAATCCTGAAGCGCTCCGTGATGTTTTTGTGGAGGGGCTAGCTGATTGCATCAAGGACCACCTAATCTTTCACGAGCTACCCAAGACTCCCTAGGCTGTGGCAGATCTTGCCATCCGGATTGACAACCGCCTGGAGGAGACTGCCATTCGCTTGGGGCGACGTCGGCCAGCTCCCTCCAACCCCTCTAACGCTCCTGTCATCCAGCCTCTGTCACCAGTTCCCAGTAGTACGTCCACTCGAGTCCACCAATCCGAGCCAGAGCCCATGCAGGTAGGGTGCAGCCGCCTCACTAAGGAGGAGAGGGATCACCGCGTGCGATCCAGGGCCTGCCTCTACTGTGGTCAGCAGGGGCATTTTGTTGCCAACTGCCTGGAGAAGAGCCAATGCCCACTAGTGACCGGAGAAGCATTAGTGGGCGTCTCCCGCACTGAAGCCTCCTCCAGCTGCTGAACCTGCATTCCGGTGACCATCCCCTGTTGCAACTAGAGCCGCCGCAGCTCCGCCTTGGTGGATTCAGGAGCGAAGGGGAAGTCTCTGCACGCCGAAGCTGCTGCCTCCTGGGGTGTTCCTCTCTCCCCACTGGCGCGACCCTGACCGTCTTTGGCCTTGGGGCACAAAGATTGGCACAGATCCAACAGCAATTGGCTCCTGTCCAGCTTCTGGTCTCAGGCAACCACCGTGAGACCATCTCATTCCTGATAATCCAGTCCCCAGATCCCCGGTGGTTCTGGGACACCCCTGGCTCCGCGAGCATGGCCCGGTCCAGGACTGGTCCACCCTTGAGGTTCGTGAATGGAAGTCCTCCTGTTCTACCCACTGCCTTCGCCACGCGGCCTCACCTGTGCCCGGGTCTCAGGTTTCTTCCGAGCCAGCGCCTGATCTCTCCCGAGTTCCTGCTGAATACCATGACCTGGGTGCGGTATTCAGCAAGTCTAGGGCGGTGTCCCTGCCACCTCACCGGCCCTATGATTGCGAGATTGACCTCCTGCCGGGATCAGTGCCGCCCCGGGGGCGGGTCTTCTCCCTGTCTCAGCCCGAGAGGGTCACCGTGGAGAAGTACCTCCAGGAATCTCTCGCAGCTGGGATAATTTGGCCCTCCACGTCGCCAGCAGGAGCCGGGTTCTTCTTCGTCGCCAAGAAGGATTAGTCGCTCTGGGACTGCATCGACTAAAGGGAGCTGAACAAGATAACGGTGAACAAGATGTCATCTGCCTTCGACATCATCCAAGGAGCCCAGGTGTTTAGGAACTGGATCTGCGGGAACGCCTACCACCTGGTGAGGATACGTGAGGGGGATGAATGGAAGACATGTCATTGGGAATACCTGGTGGTTCCTTTGGCCTCATCCAAGTTCCAGCGTTTGGTGAACCAGTCCTGTGACATGATCGGTTTATGTCTACCTTGGACGAATCCTCATTTTCTCACGGGAGGAGCACACACTCGCACGCGTCGCCAAGTTCTGAAACACTTGTTGGAGAACCCGCCTTTTTTGTGAAGGCCGAAAAGTGCTTTAACACCTGCTCCACAACATTTCTGGGCTACATCATCTCTCCCGGGTCCCTGAGGATGGATCCTGCCAAAGTCCGGTCTGTCCTGGAGTCCCCAGCCCAAGGGATTCCTGGGGTTTGCTAATTTCTACCGCCACTTTATTCGAGGGTACATCATGGTGGCAGCTCCCCTGACCGTGCTTACCTCCAACAAGGAGCCGTTCCGCTGGAATCCCCAGGCAGACCAGGCCATCCAGCAGCTCAAGCAGCGGGTTACATCTGCGCCCATCCTGATGACCCTGGACCCGGCGTCCCAGTTCATCATGGAGGTGGATGCCTCCAACGTGGGCGTGGGAGCAGTGCTCTCCCAAAGATCTACTAAGGATGGGAAGGTCCACCCCTGTGCCTTCTTTTTGCACCGCCTCATGCCTACTGAGGCCAACTATGACGTCGGTAACTGGGAGTTGCTGGCAGTCAAGTTGGCTCTGGAGGAGTGGCGTCACTGGCTGGAGGGAGCCACTACGCCATTCCTGGTGTGGACAGACCACAAGAACCTGGAGTACCTGAAGACGGCCAGGAGACTTAATCCCCACCAGGCCCGGTGGGCCTTATTTTTTGAGCAATTCAATTTCTCCTTGGCTTACCGGCCTGGGTCCTGTAATGCCAAGGCTGATGCCCATTCCCGTGGTTCGAATCTGGTACCGCTCCCGAGAACCCTCCCAAGACCATCCTCCCTCCAGGTTGTTTCCTCAATGCGATCCAGCTCTCCATTGAGGAAAGGGTCCGGGCAGCACTGGGCGGGCAGGCTGTGCCTAGTGCTTGTCCCAGTAACTGCCTGTTTGTTCCCCAGGCTCTCTGGTCTGAAGTGCTCCAGTGGGGACATGGGTCCCAATTCTTGGGCCATCCTGGGGGCAAGAGGACCACCGCCTTCATTCGGCGTCGCTTCTGGTGGCCGGACCTATCAGAGAACGTCAAGGGCTTTGTGAGTGCCTGCTTGGTCTGTGCCACCGCTAAAAGCCTGCACACACCCCCCTCTGGTCTCCTTCAGCCACTCCCTATCCCCAGTCGCCCCTGGTCCCACATTGCCCTCGATATTGTCACCGACCTACCCTTCTCCCAAGGCAATACCACCATCCTCACCATTCTCGACCGGTTCTCTAAAGCCGCCCATTTTGTTGCACTCCCCAAGCTCCCCTCAGCCAAGTCCACTGCCAAACTCCTTATCCAGCACTTTGTCTGTGCCCATGGTATCCCTGCTGACATTATTTCTGACCGTGGCCCTCAGTTCACCTCTTGCTTTTGGAAAGCTTTCCTGTCCCTCCTAGGACCTTCCTGTTCCCTCAGATCCGGTTTTCATCCCCAGTCCAACGGCCAGATCGAGCGGGCCAACCAAACCCTGGAGACCATGCTGCGGTGCATGTGCGCCAAGAACCCAAGCTCCTGGTCGGCCCATCTGCCTTGGGTTGAGTATGCCTACAACTCACATGCATCTGCAGCCTCTGGTCTCACCCCATTCGAGTGCTGCCTGGGCTACCAGCCTCCCCTGTTCCCTTCACAGGAGGTGGAGGTGGGGGTTCCATCAGCTGAGGCATTTATCAAGTGATGCCGTAACACCTGGCACACCGCCCGCCGCGCCCTCATCCATGCGGGGAAGCAGATGAAGGACGCGGCGGACAAGCGACGCAAGCTGGCCCCCACCTACCGCGTTGGCCAGAAGGTCTGGCTCTCTGCCCAGGACGTCCCCCTCAGAGTGGAGTCCCGCAAGCTCGCCCCCAGATTCCTCGGTCCCTTCCCCATTGACAAGATCATCAGTCCCACTGCCATCCATCTCAAGCTCCCTCACACCATGCGCCGCATCCACCCAGTCTTCCACGTGTCCCGAGTCTGGCCCTCCGTCACCCATCATCAGAATGACATCAAATTACATCAGACTTGCCTACATTCACAAAGCTAGGCCCTCCTTATATTGTGCATTGTCCCTGAATTTTGTCCTTTTCCCTGAGACATGCAAGGGGCTGATTTAGGTCGTCTGTGTTTAATAGCAGCTTGGATCTGCTTGGCTTTGCTTCCATTTGATTTAGCAACCCAAGCAGATCCATCTTTGATTACAGACAACATTCTCAAGCTGGCTAAAGCACCTGAATTTTACCCCCTCCTTTCCTCGTTGCATGGCATAGATGGCAGTGGTACAGGGGCCGCAGAGAGCTCTAGGGAGGCGTCTGTCATCAACATCATACTCAGATATCAAATCATGGATTGCAGAGATAAGGTGGGGCTTGTTTACGATGGAATAGCTTCCTTTTCGGAAACAGAGAATACAAACTTTCATGCAGGCTGTGCAGTGGTCCATATTTGCTGTCAGCCCCTTGCATGTCTCAGGGAAAAGGACAGAATTCAGGGAAAATGCACAATATAAGGAGGGCCTAGCTTTGTGAATGTAGGCAATCTGATGTAATCAATGATGATATAATAAATGTTACCCATCCCCAGTCATGATAAGGCTTATTGTGCAATTTTACAATGACCTATGGCCCATGAAATGTGACATAACCATTGTGGAATCAATAGCGAAGAGACTACACCCACGAATGACCCTTCAATGTCTCATTTTTGGGCATTTTAACACTTTTTTGAATTTCTCAAAGTTCAAAAATTGCAATTTCTTAAAAACATGTTTTTCTCAAAAATTTCCCAATGGATTTTTTTCCCGTTTTCATATATGTATTCTACGCCATGTCCTGGAGTATATCATTGGTTTCATGCCATTAGAATTTTTTCTGACTTTTTTATGGTTAAAACCCATTGTGAGTGGGCAGGAGTGAAGCAATTGGCAGACGGAACTTTGTATTGGCTATGCTCTGCATTGTGAAATCTCTGCTCCTGTGTCTTCCCAAGTATTTCCTTTGTATGATTCCCGAGCCTTGTGTTTTGCTGCGCCCATGTCTTGTCTGCCCTTTGTCTAAGTCTCCCAGTGTACCCGTCAGTTTAGTTAGGTCCAGTTTTTGTTTTTCTTGTTTAGCCACTCTTGGAGTGTGTATTTCTGTTTCCCCCTGCCTTGGGCAGTGTACCTTAGTTTCTCCCATTCGTTCAGTGCATGTGCACAGTGTTTTGTTTCTGGCCTGTTTGCCAACTTTCTCCTTTAGTGTTTGGTGTTTAAATAAACGCTTCAGATCCTGCATCTGGTGTTCCCCCAACCTCTTCTTAACAGAATTTTTCAAATTGTGCCTGGTGGGGTTGGATAGTTTTTTCCATCCATCCATTATTTATACTGCTTCTACCTCACAAGGGTTGCGAGGGAGCTGGAGCCTATCCCAGCTGACCATGGGAAAGCTGGAGCCTATCCCAATCCATTGCAGGGTGACCATGAGCCCACGGCAGCAATTTAGGTCCAATTAGCCTGATGTGCATGGCCAGTGGGAGGACTCGCCAAAAACCCATTGGGGGAGAACATGGGATAGCTTTGTTTCCTTTAACCCACCATTCCCCAGAGGGCTGACCAACTATTCAACCCCAAATTTAGTGTTCAAACAATTGACTAATTGATTGGAACATATCAGTATGGACTTTGGGAGAGACAGTAAGATACAATGTCCAAAACCCATGCAGACATGGGGAGAACATGCAGGATAGCTTTGTTTCCTTTAATAAATGAAATCATCATTTAAAAGCTGCATTTTCCATTTAAATGGGTTATCTTTGTGGGTAACTGGCATCTTCCTCCTGCATTGATGGGAGCAGGTCAATTTGCAGTGGACAAAACAGTTTGGCTGTGTTCAGGGTAGGAAAAAAGAGGAAAATAAAAAAAAGGTTACCTTTAATTGCATGCAATATAGAGAAATAAACTTCTCTGGCATGCACAGATACTTCTGTCAAAATGAGGACTGTGATGGTGAATAACTGCTTTAAACATAAAATTGACCAAATTAGGACAATAACAGCTTATTAAAATCCTATGCTTGCAACTGAGGCCGAAACAAAAACCAGCACACACAGGGGTGTTTGATGGACCAGTTTGGGAACCACTGGAAATCCAATTGATGTAAAAAGTCAAACTTTGTGCAAAAAATCTAATTTGGCAGAACTACTCCAGAGATGATGAAGGTTTTTACCCCTCGGCTAAACTTTGGCCAGGGGGGTATTGTTGTCACCTGTGTGTCTGTCTGTCTGTCGTCTGTCCATGACTTTGTCCGGGTCAGTACTCAGCAACTAATGACCGCAGCTTCACCAAATTTGGTGTGGTAACTCACTATGACCCATAGATGTGCAATGTCAGATTATTTGCTGGATTTGACCTTTGACCTTAGCGCTGTGACCTTGATCGTGGAAATCTTGTCCAGGTCAGAACTCAGCAACTAATGATCGCAGTTTCACCAAATTTGGAATGGTAACTCACTATGACTCATAGCTGTGCAAAGTCAGGTTTTTTGCTGGATTTGACCTTTGACCTTAGCGCTGTAACCTTGATCGTGGAAATCTTGTCCAGCCTAGTACAATGTAACTATTGGTCATAGCTTCGTCAAATTTGATATGGTAACTTGCTATGACCCTTAGATGTGCAATGTCTGGTTTTTGGCTGGATTTGACCTTTGACCTTAGCGCTGTCACCTTGATGCAGGAAATTTTATCCAGACCAGCACTCAGTAACTATTGATCTTAGCTTCACCAAATTTGGTATGGTAACTCACTGTGACCCATAGATGTGCAATGCCAGGGTTTTGGCTGGATTTGACCTTTGACCTTAGTGCTGTGACCTTCACCGTGGAAATCTTGTCCGGCCCAGTACTCAGTAACTATTGATGGCAGCTTCATCAATTTTGGTATTGTAACTCTCTGTGACCCATTGATTTGCACAGGCCGAGGGGTATTCAGCAATGCGTTATGTTTGTGTATTATTTACATGAATATTAATCATTCTGTTTTAGAAATTTTGATCTTTAAAGATTTTCTGTTTTACATTAGGGACCATGTACTGCAGAAGAGCAAAATTCAACATTCTGCAGACAATTCAGCTTTAGAGCACAGAGAGCAACTTCTTACTACAGAATATTGTGGTTTATTTTGAAGTAGATGGGACTTAAAACAAGAAATAAATTACAATGTTAGTTGATAGTAACATTTGCTTTCTTGCCATTTTTTCATTGTTTGAAGAAAATTGTATGAAAGTTTCTACTAACTTGGGGCTATATTTTGGTGCAGAATGTAGAGCCACTACATGTACAGCTGATTTTTCAAAGTTATGAAATTTACACTATTGCAACAACTGTTGTGTTGTTGTTGTTGTTGTTGTTGTTGTTATTATTATTATTATTATTATTATTATACGGTTAGCACAATGTTGCATTGGGTAGCACTGCCACCTCACATCAAGAAGATTGTGGGTTTGAATCTAGCCTAGGGCCTTCCTGTGTGAAGCCTGTTCTCACCAGGTGGATTTCCTCCCACTGAACAAAATCAGGCACATTAGGCTAACTGGAGACTCTAAATTGCCTGTAGGGATGAGTGAGAGAGTGAACAGTGTGTGAATGGCGTGTACGCCCTGCGATGGATTGGCACTGTCCAGGGTGTAGCCGCACCTTTTGCCCATCGTTAGCTGGGATAGGCTCCAGTTCAACTGTGATCCACATGAGGAAGAAGCCATATAGATCATGGATGGATGGATAGATTATTACTATAATAGGAAGCATAACAAGAGGTACCAGCAGCAGAGCTGCCCGGCCCCTAATTATTTCAGTCCTGCTATCGCGAGCAGCATGAACAGTGTGATAACACAGGAGATTGAAGCTATTCTTTCCTTGAGGGAGAAAGATGAGACAAAAGCTGTCAAGTAAACATGATGAGCAATGTACCATTCAGGAACTTTTCTTGGGTTTTTGATGTGTCAAACAGAGTTGGAAATTCTCTTTAATTCTTAGAAAAGTGAAATGGTGGAATTTAATTTAACTGAAAAAAAAAGTGAATTAACCATATGACAGCTCTACACTTATAACCTCCGACATTGCACGCCCTCGTAACAAGTGCTTCCCAGTCTGTAATTACATAGTAATACCGTATTACCTTGCATTGGCACTTTGTGCTACTACTAAGAACATCCAAGCACATCTTACCATATTGACACATCAAGCTTTCCATGTAGGTTGCATTAAATTGCAGACAGTGTCATTGCCTGTGTGCAAAAAGCCGCCGGGGGTCCGACCTCATTTTGCGTATTAAACGCTGGTTCAATTAAATGCCCAGGGTTCAATTAAATGCCCGGGCGATTATTTGCACTGTTGTGTATAAACATCTGTGTTACCCCGTGTTGCGGTAACACAGACGCTAAAACAAGCTTCGGTTTGTCTTTGTATGTATATCTGATGTCAATAAAGATGTGGGGGAAAAAATAGCAGACGGTCTTTGGCACAGAGATATAAAAAAACTTGAGTGGACAACGTCATTGGCTGGACCAAAGCGCACACGGCAGAATATCTCCCATCTTGTGTATGTATGAATGTCCAATGAGACGCATGTAAACAGTAAACATAGGTGTCGAGAATTATTATTTTTTTGGGTGGGGGACTTGTTTTCCGTGTTCTTTTTTATCTTTTTGTACTTAAAAAAGGACACGAGTAAGGAATTGTAAATCAACAATATTTATGCTCTATTATTTGGCAAAGCTAAAGAATAAGCTCTACGATTGCCTTACCTTTATATTATCGCTCAGTTACCTACGTTTTCGTTTCATTCAAAGAAAAAGCGTTCGCATTCAGCTGTGCCTGCGAGTCTGACTCAGGTCTATACCTGGAAGAAACTAGTCGTTATATGCATATATGAATTTATGCTTTGTGTATTAAGATCGGAACAACTTCATTCTGAAGTGTTCATACCTACTTGTTGTCTTCATTTAGTCCGTCTTTGCCCTGACACGATGGATAACAGGATGATATTGCGTGTTTCCCCAACTGGGATCAATGTAGTAGTCTCAAAACTAAAGTACTGGTATGTAAATGAAACCGCGCCAGTTTCAGATTATAAATAATAAACGGATAAACTGAAGCCCTTTTTGCCAGGTAATTTAACTGGCACCTTTTAGCCAGTTATTTTAACTGTAATTTTACAATAAGTTTACAGCGGAGTTCAGTGCATGTTCAGTGTAAACCACGGTTGAAAAATGGCCTGTTGCAAATACCTGCCTGGACTCCACTTAGAGTTAAAATGCCAAGGAGACAATGCGTTAATTTAACGGTTAAATTCAGTCAGCTTATAACTGTATAGGAAAGCCGAACTGGCCTGGTGCAGGTTGGTGCAAAAATAAATAATGGCCGGTTGCAAATACCTGCCTGGTTCTTATAAATGCCTGGGGTCCAAGTCGATTTTGCGAAATAAACGCCCGGGCTACTAAATGGTCATATACGGTAAATACTAGATCAGAAACCTACCATTGATTCCATGGAGGAAAGTGTGTGGGCTATTTGGATTTGTAGCTGTATCTAACCATCTTATCTCTCCGTAATTACATTGCTCCAGACGGTCAGGGGTTCGAGCGCCTGCCTGATTGGATTACAGGTGGGCTCCACGGGCGAGGAGTCCCTGCTGTGTCTCTGAGCGATGAGGTGAACTGAGGTCCAGCTGCCCGGGCAGTGACCCCACCAGCCTTGTAAGAGTGAGCTGAGTGCTGAAGCCTTGTGAGAGTTAGCTGAGTGCTGAAGCCTTGTGAGAGTTAGCTGAGTGCTGAAGCCTTGTGAGAGTGAGCTGAGTGCTGAAGCCTCGTGAGAGTGAGCTGAGTGCTGAAGCCTCGTGAGAGTGAGCTGAGTGCTGAAGCCTTGTGAGAGTTAGCTGAGTGCTGAAGCCTTGTGAGAGTGAGCTGAGTGCTGAAGCAGCCTCGTGAGAGTGAGCTGAGAGCTGAAGCCTTGTGAGAGTGAGCTGAGTGCTGAAGCCTTGTGAGAGTGAGCTGAGTGCTGAAGCCTTGTGAGAGTGAGCTGAGAGCTGAAGGCTCGTGAGAGTGAGCTGAGTGCTGAAGCAGCCTCGTGACAGTGAGCTGAGTGCTGAAGCAGCCACGTGAGAGTGTGTTGAGAGCTGAACCCTTGTGAGAGTGAGCTGAGTGCTGACGGATCGTGAGAGTGAGCTGAGTGCTGAAGCCTTGTGAGAGTGAGCTGAGTGCTGAAGTCTCGTGACAGTGAGCTGAGTGCTGAAGCCTCGTGAGAGCCGTACAAATATCTGTGGTCATCTACTGAGCATTCTGCTTTTTGAGCTTACTTTTGGACACCTTTGGAATGGATTTGCATTGTGAATCAAGTAAAACCCCCTTAAATCTTTTCCACATCTCATTTACAGACTCACAGTCCGGGAGTTTCTCCCCTTTTATTTCACTTAGATATGAGCGCATCCTGTCAAAGTTTGCTCGCCTAAAATTGAAAATTTTTGTTTTTGAAGACACCTTTTTAACTTCCCATGAAACATAAAATTAACAGTAGAGCAATCACTAGTCCCAAGTGGCTCCAGTACCTAAACATTGCTAATTCTATCAGGGTCATTACAGAGCACTAAATCTAAAATTGCCTTCTCTCTTGTAGGTTTATTAACATACTGCACCAAAAAAAATGTCATTCATAACATCTAGAAATTCTTCCTTCACTTTACCCTGTCCTTTCACCATTTCCCAATCAATACCAGGATAATTGAAGTCTCCCATAATAATATACATATATATATATATATATATATATATATATAGTGGCGTGGATTGGGGCATGGCCCTGCAGCAACCCTCCCCACAGAGGCAACGTCAGCGAAGACCAGCCACCAGACAGCCTCTTCAGCACCAGGGACAGCACCCACAGAAGGCCGGCTGCAGGACCCTGGAGAGCCTCAGGCTGAACAATTACCAGCCCTCTGCCTGCAGGGCAAACCAGCTGTGGCCACTCCAGGGAGCCGCAGCAGGCCCTATGAAAGACAGCCCCCAGTTCATTTGGGAGAGATGCCTGGGAGAACAACAAGAGTGCGTATCCTGTTTAAACTAACCTTTTTCTTGTGTTTATATTCCAGAGTCCGGTTGAAACGCAGGGAGAGTAAAGCCTAGTCTGGTGAGGAACCTTCGCCTGGCGACTCCCGGACATCTTTCCCCCCCCCGGCACCAAGAATCTTTGATGCATTGGTCCCATTGGAAGGGAACAATTTAAGTTGCCTGACCTCTTCCCAGACCGGGCGATACCACAATATACACACACACACACACACACACGTTCCGAGTCTGATCCATAACCCGTCTATGCAGATGTTGAAGCCAGCGGACATGGAGCGGCTCTTTATGCACGCAGTTACACTAATCTCTCACTAGATGCACAACCGGATCACTTATTGAATATTCACCAGCAAGCCAACCTCGAACACAGTTTAGAATATTGGCGAGTTCAGTCCCAACCCTGTTTTTTCAAGAGTTGCATGAATTAAACTCCTCAGCTTAGCCTCATATGCAAACTGCTTAATATACTTGCCAATACTATCTATCCAGCAATTCCAAAAATGCTCTTGTGACAGAAAAAATCTCTGTAGCAACCACTTCATCTATAGAGAACCAGTGGTATTCAAATTAGTAGTTAAGAAAAATCGGTTTTCTGAAGCAAAAATATTCATACTGTTATTCTTCTATCACTGTCTATCGTTTCCCTCATGCAAGGGTAGTTCTGGGCCCGGATGCGCGACACTCCGTCCGGGGATACAATGTCTTTTTGTGAGAAAGTTAGTATCTAGTTTCATTATTCTGGGCTGTAGTTTGATTTTCTGTTCTTAATTCTCAGCTCAGAGGTGCTTGCTAATAAAAAAAGATGAATAATGTCACTGCGTAACACGTTTGCAAATAAATCAGTTCTGCCAGTAGATAGCTTCAAGTTAAAATGTAACAAAAATCTGGCCTAGTAATCCATGTGAATTGAGCTGTTGTAGTGTCTTTAGTGTGTATGTGCATGGATGTGTTTTTCTGTGGGTACGATTGTGCGAGTGTGAGCAATGCCTGTGTGCGTATGTTAGTGAATGTGTTAGGGAGTGTGAATGCATGTGCCTGTGTGTGTGCGCGCGCGTGTGTGCGCGAGGATGTGCATGAGAGTGTGACTGAGTATGTAACAGTGATCATGTGTGTTTACATGCATGTATGAGTGCATGAATGTGCGAAGATTTGTTTCTGTGAGCATGTGTGTGTGTGTATATGTCAATGTGTATGTTAGAGTGCAAGAGAGTGTGGGAGTCTGTGTGTATGAGCATGTTTGAGTGCCTTACAGCATGCTTCAATGTGAGAGAGAGAGAGAGAGAGAGAGAGATTGATTGTGTGTAAGATCATGGAAAGCATGTTCATATGTGCAAATGTGTTATTAGTAAGTTAGAGGTCAACAAACTTTAGGACCACTCCATTTTTCTCATCGCCATGTCAAATTTGGCTAGAACGGTTCAATCAGTCCATTTGCTTACATAATGCTCACAATGAAATTCAATTACACAGTTTACTGAGTTTTGTGATGATTAAAATTAGCCTGCAAAAACAGGAGTGAGAGAGAGGCCTTATTCAACTGTACAGATTTTACCATACACTCTTTTGGAATATGCGCAGGAAGGTAGATTGCAGTGCAAGAGCTTGAGGCAGTTCTACCTCGGACAGGTACCACACACAGAACATAGCCTACTGAACCCCAAGAGGGCATGATTTACCGCAATGCTTGTTCTTTTAGGCAAGCTATTAAGAGACAGTGCGCAGATGAGGTGACAGTGAGTGACATGATGTAGGAATCAAATGTCTAACTCCTTCCGGCTTTTTTTAAAATTGTGCTTTGTGGTCAAACTTGAAATCTGCTTGATCTACAAAAAAATATTCAGTAAACATCTTCCGCATTCTTTTTCATGATTACCAAGGCACATTGTCATTGTTGGAGGGTTACTGATATTTGTTTGTTTTTGTGGAAGGTAACATTGACGGTCCTATCCTGAAAAGGAGGGTGTGGGGGGGGGGGTCAGAGTGAGAGTCTGCCTGGAGGAATGCTGGTGGAGGCTCCAGGCAGAAGGAAGACCTGGGGGCTATTTAACAAATCAGGAGTACTGCGGGACACTCCACTGACTAATACAAGTAACAGCTCTCTCTTAACTTCAAGATTAAAGAAGTCTCCGGGACAGTAATCCTGCTATGCTAAACATGGGCCCAATTAAGTATTTCATGACTCAGACTCTTGTAAGATTCTCCACTTAAAGGAAATTTTATCATTTATTTAAGAGAAAGAGGAGTATTCTGTGGTATCCAAAAAGAATTAAAAATTTTGATTCATCTGACTACAGAACAGTTTTCCATTTTGCCTCAGTTCATTTTAAATGAACTTTGGCCCAGTGAAGACGGCGGCGTTTCTGGATCGTGTTCACATATGGCTTCTTCTTTGCATGATACAGCTTTAGCTTGCATTTGTGGATTGCACAGTGAAATGCGTTCACAGACAGTGATTTCTGGAAGCGTTCCTAAGCCCATGCAGTGTATTCCAGTGCAGAATTATGTCTGTTTTTAATGCAGTGCCATCTGAGGGCCCGAAGATCACGAGCATCCAGTATTGACCTTCGGACTTGTCCCGTGCACAGAGATTTCTCCAGATTTCTGATTTTGTACATTAAGAAATGTGTCAATAAAGCTGTTAAAATTTGTTACTCAACACATCATTTCTAAAAATTCTTGTACACTATTGAAAAGTTGAAAGATTACATTGTTACGTTTTTAATGCCTCTTAGTATATTTCATACCATAAAATGCTGTGGTTAATTCAGAATTAAAAAAACTTTGAGCATATTTCAGGGATCTTAATTAACTTGGGGAGAGCAGTCATATTTGGTTTTGTACAAGGCTGGGTGTCAAAGGGTTTAATACTAAGCTGCTGTAACACTTGGCACAAACAAATCATTAATGGGTAGCAATGCCCCTTTGCTTTCAAACAAATCGGTTGTTATGAATTATGGACCTGCAGCACATATTTGACGAGCTGATTGAGACAGAGCACTTTTAAATTGCACCGGGTAAAACAATTCAGAACAAAAAGGGACAGGAAGAAGTTATTTGCAGGCAGCGCTGTGCAGAGATGACTGAAGCTTTACCTGCAGAAATGCATGTTATTGTAAATGGAGTGAGGCCTGATTTGTATGCACACCTGACCTCAGGCAAACACCAGCTTTATACAGCTGTACCAATAGGAACCTCTGTTAATAAACCTTTGGACAGATTCTGTTTGGCTCCACAAAGGGATATCTGATTGTGAAGTATTAATGCAGTGCAGAATATCAGAACAGGAAATGTGCTCCGGATACCACTGCTGTGTCTAGTTTAGAATCAACCAGTGGTGCACATATTTCAAGCTCCAAGCTTATATGAACAAAGGACGCAGGCTGCACTCTTAGCATACAGAGGCTTATTCAAGCTTGACTATTTTGGAATTAAAGTTTATTCAGAAAAAATCATTACTCTTTGAATGCTTGAAATGAGAAGAAGGTTTCATGTGTAAAAGCTGAAGCAGTCATTTTGAGGTGCGGCCCCGTTCCTCAGCCACTGCTATTGTAGCTCCCTTTCAAGCGCTGTCTCAAATCCCATTTGCACCTGAAGTTCTCCTGCTCCGCCTTTAGCATTAGCTCAACTGGAGTGTGACTCCATAAAGCAAGCGTCCATCTACAAAATGAATTACTTTGTACATGAAATGATGCAATATTCATAAGGAGCTTCTTTTCCTCAATAGCTACGGAACCTTTCACTGTCTGTGGAATGTCACATAAAAGGAGATGACAAAATTAAATGAAATGTTTCTGCCCCCTCTCTCGAGTTGAGCATGATTAATGGTATAGTTATGTTGGAGTCTACAATTGCTGCAGTGAACATACATCCCTTTCTACATTCAGAGCTAATTACTCCTTTTAAGTCCTCTACCATTAAATTCATTTGTTGATAAGCTCTTATGCAATACCTTTAGCTGAATTGCCAATTTGCTATTTAGTAGAGATAAAAAGAAAAACAGTTGAAATAATGGTTCCTCCGTCATCCTCTCCAACATCACTATTACCCTCTGTTCTCCACTTTCATTTAAATATATAACTCTTGAGTGTACTTTCCGGAAAATTATTTTACATATTTTTTCTTTATAGTGTTGAATCACCAGTTGTTTCACCTTCTCCCACACAGTGGTCACTGTGGAAACAAACTTTTGTACTATTCCAGCAACACTTTCATCAGCAACCCTGTGACTGCATGCTCCATTCCACGCTTTAGAGCTGCAGGATGTTTGCGTTTCCTGATTGGAGAGCTGCAGTTCTCTTGCAAGTTTGTGACTGCCGCATGCTTGGCCTGACAGTCTGCATGGCTATCGACTGTCACAGCCCGAATGTGAAAATCTCCTGTTTCTCCTCCCATTCAGCAACTTGCACGGTTAAGTTTGTCTCCTTCATTTGGTTTACGTCTCAAGAATGACCCTATCCCCAGCTGTTTCTTGTTTCATTGTTACTTTCTGATGTACCATTGGTGTGTATTTAAACCCCCTGCTTTGAGTTGCAAGTTGCTGGATTGTATTTCGCTATTTGCACTTAGAACCCTGACTGGTTTTTCCTTGTTGAATCTCTTCGTCTTCGGAATGTCAAGCATAACCTTTAATGACAGTCATTTGCGGAAGCCTTCCTCTCTACTTAATTAATTCGAACAAAATCTCAAGCCTATTCAGGGTCCAGGACTGAGACCGCGTTCAAGTTAACCCAGTTCAAGGCAGCTTCTTTATCCTGTTTAACAGGAACAAGCTCCCGAAGCTGAATTCAGGGTACAGAATTGGGACTGCTTTCTTGTTAACACTGTCCAAGTTTGTTGCTCTCTCCAGTTTTTGAGGAACAAGCTCCCCGTCTTACAGTCATCAGGATTAGAACCAAGTACCTCTCAAGCCACTCCATCCTCCTTGTAAACAGTTCGGCTCTGGCAAAATGTGCACCCCATCCTGGCATTTGTAAGCGGCAGAGAACCTGCATGTTGGAGTCTTGCACATTCTCATGTATGAAGGATTACCCCCATTATCTTAATGGCACCAACACCTGGCAAAGGAATTTTTGTTTCGAAGGAAGGTATCGATAAGGGTTTTTACGACCCAAAAAGCACCCAACCTTATCGGCCCATGGCTGGAGTGGTCACGAACCTCTGGGTTAATGGTCAATGTCTGGTTTCTTCATTAAACTTTCTTCAACTGTTTATGAACACTGGCCTGAGCCAGACAATGCCACATTGCCATCAACTGGACTTTTCAGAGACTACACCAGCGAAATAATTTGCATTGCTTTCTAGTCACCAATTTTCAAAGGACTTTTCCCCACTGATTTAAAATACTAATTTCACCCATAATCTTACAGATGTAATGTGTATTTTTGTTATATTATATGAGATTAGCTCATTGATAACAGTAATACAAATTATCTGTGTAATTATGTACTGTACCGGACGTTTCATGGCAAACCGTGCTGATAACATATTGTGTTTGGTATCATTCTACTCCTTTAAATTTCTGAAGTTGCATGGGCCATATTTCGAAGGGATTAGAATTGTACCAAACCCTCATTTAGTAACTGTGAAAAGAACACACTTGTGTAAATTTCCCCTCTGGAAATATCCCTACCCAAATTTCCCCGGGGAGGGGCCACATTAAGTAAATAATTTACGACCCCGCCATAGGAGACCCTTATAGAGTTTAGGCATAAAAGATGGGGAAACAAACAGGTCGGGGAAGATCGCAGCCAACTTCCCGCATGTGCATCTCAATGCCATGTGTAGCCAATAGTCTATAATTATGGAAGATTGCAGTCAACTTCCCGCACGTGCTGCTGCTGCAGCCTTGTGTAGCCCATATAGGCATGGAGGATCGTAAACAGCTTCCTACACGTGCCTCAATATGCAGTGTGCAGGAAGATGGTAACTACCTCCCGCACGTATACTTTGTATGTGAATTGCTGCACCAGGTATGACCTCATTATTTCTTTACATTTCCTGTAATGGTATAATTTGGTTTTTCTGATTTAAGCTTGTACCTGCCTGGCGAAATAAACTGTCAATTGCATTCTGTTGTGTGTTTCTGACTCTATCATATATCCTTCCAGCCCGGAGTCCTGTCTCCTAATTGGGTAATGTAGGACTGTAATCGCATGCCTGATCAACACGCTTGGTCTGTGTTATAAGGTGGATTTTCCACGCTGTGATGAATGTTATTTTGATTGGCTTTGAGAAGATTCCGTTACAACAAGTAGGAATCGGTCCCTGATTGGAAATCTTAAAAACAGAACTCCAGGTCCCTGCATCGGATATGGTCACACCTTGGAGTTCCTCGCATTGGGCCCTGATAATCCCTAGTCATAGCTATTTTCTATGTCAAATTATCTTGCTTAATAAAACCGCCAGCCTCTGAGTTAATCCACCGAATTGGGCTGTACAGATGTTTCTGGTCCGGCAGAGTAAGGGTATAGACCAGTTACGAGTCTGATGCACAACGGAGCTCTAAATTAATGAATTCATAAATTGGAGTCAGACCAAATTTATGCAAACGCATAATTTAGTCGTAACCACAAAGGGTTATTATAACTAACTTTTATATCCTCAATTTAAAATGGAGCCAGATACACTGTACCTGCTTTGCTATGCGCCCTGCTGCTGGTTGCTGCTGTCCTGATCCGGTCCTGATCCAGTTCTACTCCATCCTTGCTATGCTACTTTCTGGAGCTACTGATGCGAGATCAGTGAGACACCAACCGCGAGATGCAGAGGAACAGGGAGTTTATTAAAACAAAAGAAAACAGGCACGAGGGCCAACAGAAAACTTGGCCCAAAGGGTTGCAAAAATCCAACTAAGGTAAGCTTCACAGAGCTGAAAACTAAGAAGTCCAAACGACAAAAAACAAAAACCACTGGAATCTCCAGGGAGAAAACCATGAACAGAAAAGAATAATCAGGCTTGAATACAAACTACAAGAACTTGACTTGGCTAAGAAGAAGACGTAAATACTGCAGTAAAACACAAGGGCATGAAAACACGGTGAGACTCTGTCTGCCAGCCAACTTCCACCGACTCCAGATAAAGGGAGGAAAATCAGCACACATGAGGGGCAACACCTGGAGAAGAAACAAGGGCAAGGCAAGATCATGAGACAAGGACAATGATAGGCTGACATGACTTGCTCATTAAGAAAATGAGCATGCTCAGCTCAAGTACCAATGAAGCATGCAGATTGGAAGGAAGCATGAATGTTAAAACAGAAAAGCACAGCAAGATCTTCAAATAGCAAAGCAGGAATCATGACAATAAACTCCCTATCTAAATTAGTAGTATTAGTAATGTGCCTGTCTAAGAATTACACCTCCCCGTGACTGTTAGTAAATGTTAGTAACTTAAAACCAGTTAATTGTCAATTAAGCTTTAGGCAGCCCTGAATCCAGCACAGCACAGAAGGAAGGGGGAAATACCAAAAAGCCAACCAGAGCTCTGAAGTGTGCAAAACGAAGACATGGGGCCGCAGAACAAGCGGTGGAGTGGCTGGGCAGACCTGGCAAACCCAACATGGAAAAGTAAAAACATGAATAAACATGAACTATGAAATGTGAAATCCTGAGACAAGAAACTGTTAAAACCCAAAAATACTGTCCTGGCCAAAGGCCCAGGACCCTGGAACACAACAGCTACAGATGCCACTGCTTGGATGTTTCAATACGTTTCAATGGATTTTAATTGAACTTTACTATTATTTTATTTTATTATTACTCTGTTTTATCATTAATTAGCTCACCGGCGGAGGATGGGCTTCCCCACTATAGTCGGGTTCCTCCTGAGATTTCTTACCACTGGGGAGTTTTTCTCACCACTGTTTGAGGATTTTTCTCCCTACTGAGAGTTTTTTTTTTTTTTTTGCCTCATTTGCTATAGTGGGGATTAGGCTGAGCACTGCCCCTTTTAGTGATTGATTGATTGATTTTATTTTTATTAAAATTATTATTTTTATTATTATTATTTTGTTTGCACTGTAAAGCATATTTGTGACTGTCTCTCTGTGAAAAGTGCTATACAAATAAAATTGAATTGAATTGAATTTAATCCATTTTCTGAAGTTTTCTGAAGACCTCTGTTCAGATTAAACTAGCCAGCTACTTAAAGAAATCAATTCAGCCCTACTTACAGAGCAAGTTGGATGGTTACATACACACTGGTGTAAGTCATTAAAACTCATTTTTTGACCAGAGATTTCATGTCTGCAAACAATTGTTTTAGCAAGTCGGTTAGGACATCTGCTTTGTGCATGACACAAGTAATTTTTCGATCAATTGTTTGCGGACAGATTATTTTACTATATCACGATCCCGGTTGGTAAGAAGTTTGTATGCGCTAAGTTAATTGTGCCTATGAATTACTTGGAAAATTCCAGAAAATTATGTCATGACTTTAGAAGTCTCTGATGGGCAAATTAACGTCATCTGAGTCAGTTGAAGGTGTACCAACATAATATAACATGAATGATGAGAGCAGGCCATTCAGCCCAGCTAGGCTCACCATTTTCCTATCACTATTAACAGTGGCGGTCCATCGGCGGAAACACAGGGCCATCAATAGCCTCGCCTTTCACAGCTTAATAACCTAAACCTCTCGCAGTTTACTTCTCCCGATTAGCAACAGTTGCTCAGACTAATTAGTAGAACTGACGAGAGTCTAATTTATTTTTGAAAGCCTTGTTCTACATTGCACCACGAAATTATAACACGTTTTCTTCCGCACATAAATGACTAGGTAAAATATCAATATGTCTTAATAATTTCTGCGCTTGTGTATCTCCTGAAACAGCACAGATTTGCACAAATTAGTTTGTGAGGCTCATTGAGCAATAATCCACGAGAATCTGTTCTATAGTCTCAATGTAGTGACAGCTAAAGGGCATTGTTAGGTACAATGCACAGTTGAGTGATGGCGAAAATAATTCCTGCGAAGTCAGCAAAAGTTTTGGATTTTTTGCATTTATGTTTCCATCCTAACAATGTTTATCAATTACATAAATGTTGGCAATAGGCATTCATTTTTTCATTATCATTTCTTGTTATGGAAAATGGATTGGTCTTGGTCGTTCAGTCGATAAATTGCTTGATTGTTAATCAGGCGAACTTGAACGAGAACAGCGAGAAGACAGTCGAGCGGTAAAGGGTAAAGTTACTGAAGCCCCTCTGAACATGTGACAGCATGCTGCTGACTATTAAGTAAACCTTTTACTTTGGATGCTTAAGGACTAGACGGTATCTAGCACTAAAAGAGTTTCTGCCTCAGTGATATTGCCAGGCAAGCTATTCCACACTGTGATCACTCTGCATGAAAAATATTTCCTAGAATCAAAACTAAATTTACCTGTGGCTAACTTCCATTTGCAATCCCCAGTTTTGCAGGCAGAACTTGGCTAAAATTATCATATACAGTGCCTGACAAAAGTCTTGTCACTTATCCAAGTTGTAGGAACAACAAATAATAACCTGACTTGTAGTTGATCAATTGGAATCAAAAATGGCTTATATGAAAGGCAAAGCCCTCTAGATTATGCGAAATATACCAAAATAGAGTTTTGTGTCATTGATTGAGTTTTATAATTTAATTTGTACAGAAAGGTCAGATTTTGCTTGGACAAAAGTCTTGTCGCATTGAAAAAAAATGTGGAAATTATACATACACTTTATTTTGAATACACAAATATGCCACTATAATATCAGAACATAAAGCCATGGTGCCTTGGAAAAAAAAATTAATATTGCGTGATGACTCCCATGAGCTTGGAGGACTGCATCCATACGTCTTGGCAATGACTGAGATGACTTGATGATGAAATCATCTGAATGGCATAGAAAGCAGTCTTGCAGGACTCCCAGAGTTCATCAAGATTCTATGGTTTCATCTTCCAAGCCTCCTCCTTCATCTTACCCCTGAAATGCTCAATAATGTTCATGTCAGGTGACTGGGTTGGCCAATCCTGGAGTATCTTTACCTTCTTCGCTTTCAGGAACTGTGACATGGAGGCAGAAGAATGAGAAGGAGCAGTAGTATAAGTAGGGCAGCAAGAACTTCTTAATATTTCAGGCTGTTGATGTTGCCATCCACTCTGCAGATCTTTCTCACACCCCCATGCTGGATGTAACAACAAACCATGATTTTTCCTCCACCAAACATGATTGTTTTCTGGGAGAATCTTGGGTCCATGAGGGTTCCAACAGGTCTTGTACGGCGACTGGCATCCAGTTCAATGGATGATTCACCAGAAAAATAAACTTTCAGCCACTTTTCCAGTATCAATCCTTTCTGCGAGCTGTGGGCCTTAGCAAATGCAATGCAGGTTTTTGTTTTTCTGTTTAATGCAGACTTCTGTGTACTAATTTGGCTATGAAAACCACTTTGAGAGAGAATTTGACAAACTCTTCTTGTAGATACCGGGATTTTTGGTGACATTTCCTCATGTAGCTTCGCTGTAGTTGAAGAAGGGCTAGCCTTGTACAGTTGAAGCAACAAACGGTCCTTTCAAACAGTTGTCATACCAGGGTCTGTCTGACCTGCGCTTGCCATGAACGTCACCAGTTTCTTCAAATCTTTTTCTCATCCCCTCCACTTGACATTTGGATACATCAAAGATGTCTGCCACCTCAGCAGCAGATTCAGTCTTCAGGCTCTTGATGATCAGCACTTTGGTCTGTGGTTGAATCTTTGGTATGTTGTCAGAGGTCTAGTCGCACCTCATATGAAAGTCTGGTGTGCTGGGGTTATTTCTATACACATCTGGGAATGTGTTAATTACAGTATTTGTCATAGGTTAAACTCTAATCTGCGATTTGTTGCATCATCTGAAGAGACGACAAGACTTTTGTCCTAGCAAAAACAGATGTTATGGGCTTAGCCAAGCTGTGAACATCAGAAAACTTTTTGACAGTTTCATTTTGCACCAAATTATTAATGTGAAAGCCCTTGACATTAAAATGGACCATTTATTGTAACAATTGATTGGTTAGAAATAAAGTTATATGCTATTTTTAGTTACTATGCCCTTATGCGACAAGACTTTTGTCAGGCACTGTATATTTCAATTAGACTGGTTTTAGGGCAAAATGAGAGATATCTTAAAAAGTGCTTTTGAGAAAATTAGCATTTTTATCTTCCTCAATCAC
The DNA here is from genome assembly GCA_029692085.1 of Gymnothorax javanicus. Taxonomy (NCBI): domain Eukaryota; kingdom Metazoa; phylum Chordata; class Actinopteri; order Anguilliformes; family Muraenidae; genus Gymnothorax; species Gymnothorax javanicus. The sequence continues at coordinate 105,785,144 of CM056194.1, read as the reverse complement.
TCAATGTCTTACTTTGTTAATTAAAATTAATTAACAGTAATTTACTTAATTTTTCAATCTTTGTTAAGTTTCCTTCCCTAAAATTTTAAATTCTAGTTTAGTTTTTGAAGATACCTTTTTAACAAGATGCATCAAAGCTAACTTCAGAATGATCACTCGTCCCTACCCAGATAGCAAAAGACATTAATTCAATATTGGAGTTTGGTCAGATTGGTTGTTTTTGGTTGAGGTTGAAAAATCTATGTTGATTCAATGTTTAATTACAGTTACCATTTCAAGGTTTGGAAAAACTGTTGTTGAATCAATGTTGAATGGATGATGATTTTTTCATGTTGAAATGCCCTACAATGAATTGACATCGTTTCAATGGTGCTGATGGGGGGGGGTGGAACAGGGGAGGGGGGGCATGGGGGGGCAGGGGGGGGGGACAGGGGGGTGGGGTGTTCATAGATATTATATAAGAAAGGCATGGGGGAGTTAGGCAGCTTATGAGACCAGTGAGATCTCACGGGACCTGAGTTCGTTCAGGCACATGGCAGTGATATCACTGACTAGTACACTACTTTAGCATGCTCCTTGTTGAACTATACCATAAATAGAGTAATAAAGTGATTATTTTTAATGAGGCATATTAAAAATGTACAGAGGAGGGTTGAAAAGTGTTGAAATGGCCCTTTAATAATAACATTGTGGGAACACTTTACAATAAGGGTACAACAATTAACATTAGTTAATGCAGTAATAAGCATTTACTAACAGGTAATTAAGATTTAACTAATGCACCTGGTAATCATTACAAATGATGTTCACATCAACTAAGGTATTAATTTATACATTATGGTTTAATAGTTTGTAGTGCTACATAGGGGATACTTAAGGGACGTTTTCAACTTCACAATAAAGGAAACACAGAAAATTAATAAATGTTCAATTATGGTTGAGTAATGCTTATTCGGCTATATAACACATTAGTTACCTGCTAATTAACTGATAGTTAATGAACTAATGTTAATTAATGTTAATTGTTGTACCCTTATTGTAAAGTGTTACCAACATTGTTTCATTGTATAATGCAATGTATATATATATATATATAGTTGAATCAATGTTGATGCAATTCTACATTCTTTCAATGTTGATCATATCATAGTTGAATCAAGGTTGATTCATTGTCAAAATTGATTGGAAATTCAATGTTATTTCCATATTGATCACAGCAAGCAATTTCAATGTTTTTTTCAATATCTGACATCAATGTTGATTGCAGTCTTCAGCCTGACAATATCACAATGTTGATTCAATCACTTTTTGCTATCTGGGTAGTGGCTCCATTACCACAGCAATGCAAATTATGTCAGGGTAAAGCACTAAAAATAAAACTGCTTTCTCACTTGTAGGTTTACTGACATACTGACCCAAAAAATGTCCTTCATACTATTAAGAAATTCACCCTCACTTTTACCCTGTCCCTCTATTATTTCCCAATTGATAACAAGGTAATTGAACAGACTCATAATGGTCAAGTAAATATTTACTTGGAGCAATGAAAAACGCACAGGTGAGGTATGTGCTGTATTTGCTGTGAATTGAAGAATCAATTCATTTTTATTGCTTTTCCAGTGAGATACAAGTGGAAATAAAGAAAAGCGAGTGATATTGTAATCCTGATGCGCCACATGGACATGAAAAGCCCTTCAAGTAATAACGAACGTTGAGTTGTTTTAGATGTGCACTGTGATGCTGAACTAGTTCTTTTGGGCGTGTTCAATAGCTTCAAACTTCGATCCCCGAAATTTCAAAGTGATATTTTGTGACTTAGGTACATCTTACACAGGTCCTCAATTGCACATTCTGAAAATAAAGTAGTGACCCGACCTGCCCCAAGATAAAGAATGCTTACAAGGATTAAATGTTAGGAATTGAGAGAAACTGAGCTTAAAATGTTTGGTCAATATTGCTGTAAAACCTCCGACTTCAACTGTATAAGCAACTTAAAGGAAAAGAAAACCCTTTTTTCACCTCTTACCCAATAAAGGTACACTGCTCCTAATATTCGAATATGCTCTTGGGTATTTTTTTAAAAATGTTTTTAACAACTAAATCAGCTCGAGAAGATCACATTTATACATTGTGTGTGGTGCGCTGTTGTTTGGAATCGGGGTGGCTTGCCGCGTCACCTGGACACCTGAACTCGAGCACGCGGAGGTCATAATTTGAATAAAACCAGTGGCGTAGCGGGAACTGAAAACTTAGTGGGGCAAGTCCTGACTTGTTCTCAATCATTTTCATAAATATCAATAGATTCACTCCGAGAGCACTCCACACTATCAGGTGTTGCTAATTCTCCCCATTGACGACAATCATTCATTTGGACTCGTAATTTGGTGCATTTAAATCATCATTCAAAATTGCATACCTGTCAACTCTCACGCATATGGCTTGAGTCTCACGCTTTTAAGTGGCATATCATGTTCTCACGCCATAGTCAGCACTCTCACACTTTATCACAAAGGTGATAATTAAAAATTTTATTTCGGAAAACAAAATTATATTTAATTGCCGAGTCCCATTTTTATTCAACCCATGCTGTACCGCGAGCGAAAGGCTATATTTCATTGGAACGCGGATCATTTATTATTCAATCAACGTGTATCTAAGGGATTATTACACAGAATTGAAATCCTTGAGCACGGAATTTTTTCAGTTTCACATGCGTTTCTTGAGATTTCTCCTCTAGTAATATGGACACCAGTTATGACTCCTGAATTCTCACGCTTCTCTTTTCTCAAGGGTCGGAAGCAATGAAATTGCATAAAGACATTTCAAATGGTCTTTTATTTAATTTAAAGTGCACCTATTATGTGACTTTTCACTGATCAGTCTTGTATTCTTGAACTCTATGAAAAAAGGTTTAAATGCGTCTTTGTTTAAAAAAAAAAAACACTTGAGTTTTCTCATGCTTGCCAATTCTGCAGTACCTGTCTGTGAAAACTCCATTGAAAGTCCTGCCCCCGCCCTCCCGAAATCCCCAGTGTGCTGTGATTGGTCAACTTGATCACTCACTTGTGATTGGTCCACCGTTTGTGCCCCTTGTCCCCTACTATGCCTTACCTTTCCCCTAATTCCCCTCTCTGCCTAGGAAGTGCCACTTTGGCACTAATGTCATTCTTTACCACTAATTCCCCTCTGTGTGTCTAATACTCCATGGTGCCAGTGATATTTCTCTGAGCCTTTAGTGCCCTAATTTGTGCCAATGATTCCTGGCTTTACCTCTAATGCCAATCCGTGCCTATAATGCCCTTCTTTTGCACTAATGTTATTCTGTGCTTCTAATTCACCTCTGTTCTACTAATGCCCCTCAGAAACACTTTTGCCCCTCTATGTCTCTAATTCCTCTCTGTGCCTCTTGTGCCCACCTTTGCCTCAAATACCCCTCTGAGTATCTAATGCCACTCCATGCCACTATTGCCCTACTATAGTTTAACTATCTTGCCATGGCACACTAAACCCATTAAACCCATTAACACATTAAAAAGCAAACATGAACAAAAAAAGGCATAAAATGCATATGTTTGATGAGGCATACTAATTTTCGTGAAATGTTTTGATAGTGCACTGAAAGAGGTTAGTTCGCCGGCTGCTGCGCAGTGCTTCCCTCTCTCTGAGGCCTGCCAGCATGTTTACCATGCTAATGCTAAAGTAATGTGGCAGCAGGAATGAGGTTCAAACTTAGGTATTACTTTACCTGTCAGACCTGTCAAGAATGTCTGAATCCCAGCTGCTCAGCTCCAATTAGCATGGCTAACACTCCGGCATATGCTCTACCTGTCTCATTTCCCTTGTCCGTGCCAAGCATTATGGCGATACCTGCTGGTTGCCACTCTACCTGCTAACTCCATGGCTGGCTTCAGTTGGATTTGGTTTCACTTCCCCAGCCAGCTGTAACAGCCTCCTAAAAACACTTGATAGCAATGAAATTGATGGAATGATCATTCTTTCATAAGGTCTGTCGAAATTCATCCTTATCTGACTACAGCTGAAAGTAAGGGGCATTAAACTGAGCTCAAATGCCTGTGCAAACAGGAAGAAACAAGTTTGGGGACATATGAATGGACCACTGGGCCTAGAAACTGCACCAGGGGTGTTCTTGTCATCTCTGGACCTGAGATGCTACAAGGGCCATGAAGGGGGCTATCAGCAGATTTTGAGTTGGCGTATATGCAGTGCTATGAGCACAGCTTTAAATGAAAAAATAAACGCGACATACTCAGACTTCAAGTGCAATCATTTATTATGATGCCGTTTCGGGCCCTAGGCCTTTGTCAAGTCTAGCATACATGAGACACAATACAAAAGGACTGATGAAGATTTGGATCCGAAGAATGTGCCGGTGCCTACTGACAATATCTCTAATCTTCTCAAAAATTTAGAATGTCGGGTGGAGAAAATGACAGGAATTTACTGTCCTCTGGAAAAGATATGACTTAAGTCTAGAATTGATACGATCAACACCTGAATTAATTTGAGCAACTCCAAGCTAGTCTAAGACTCCTACATATATAGATGTGGATGTCTCCTACACTGTCCCAGGAATGAAAGATGAAATCGCTGTCTGGGAGAAAGGGGTGAAAGGGCGGATGAGGTAATTCTACCTCTCCATGCATCTGAAGGAAGCACATGCACTTTTCATGGAATGGCATCTGCAACATCCAATGCATTTTTTGGCTTTTGCAAAGCCTGTACCCAGCAAATGTGCTGGTTATAATAGGACACTTCCACAGATCAATGCAAGTGTTTGATGTATGAACATTTTACGCTCTATCTGGTAGGCCTTTACATCACATACAACGATGAACTGTGGAAAAGCCTGTTGTGTAATTCTGAGGACTTGCATGAAAAATGCTGGAATGGGGAATGTAGGGAGTGTGGAGTTAAATGCATGAAAGAAGGATTCATGAAAAGAGATAAAGCAAAGGAAGTAAGCTGGATGACATGGGGAAAAAAAGAAAATGGTAGATTGAAAAAGATCATCAAAGTTGGGTGTTTTGGTGAACTGGAAGACTTGGTGTTATTGAGTATGCCCGAATTTCAATAACATGTAAGTGTAAAACGAATCCAAGCCAAGTCATTCAATGAAAAGAAAAAGGAAAACACAATGATCCTAGTGGAGTTTGTAGTGTGGTACTCCTGTGAGCACCAGAATGAGGGGCAGAGAGCCCTTTGGTCACGGGATTCTGTCATCTTTCAGAATGGCAAATGTGAATCTCACTTGATCATCTCTGACACAAATGACAAAGGAAAGGATTCTGTGCACACATTTGTGCATTACCTTGCGGCTAAAGCTGATGCTCCGACCACGTTTCACTGATGGACCCTCTTCTGAAATTAAGAACAAATTCATGGCAAAACTATTGATTTTGGCTCAGGAACACAATTCAGGGTATGAATGGCAATAATTTGCCACATCCCACGAGAAAGAAGTTGTTGATGGCATAGGTGGTGCTGCCAAGTCCCTAGTTTGACATAATGTCATGAGCAAGAAAGTTCATGCCCCTGTTGTTCAGAGCTCACAGGATTTTGCAGCTTTAGCCGCCACCCTGATGCCAAATGTCGATGTGAAACACATTTCAGAGGAGAGCATCGAAAGTTGCATTCAGGAGTCACAACCATGGGAAGGAGTTATTCCTGTGCCAGGTATAAGATACATGTTATGAAAGCATCTACATCAGGCAATTTGAAGTTCTGGCATGCAAGTGGAGTAGCTGACCCAAATTTCTCAATTCAGTATCATTATCCCAAACCAGTGGTGGCTCGTGAACTGGCAACAGGGGAGGCTCAAACAATCCCTTAAAGAGAATGATTGGTCACGACCGATTTTTAATCATTCATTTAAATTACTGTCACAGAAACTCTGAAAACTCTCAACATTATCAGGTGTGGCTAGTTTTCATTTATAACGCATACCGACTACGACTCCGGACCTCTCACGCTTTTCTTTACTCAGTGGTTGGAAGCAATGCATGTGTTTCGCTATCATTTAAATGAAATTAGATCATTTGAAATGTCTTTATGCAATTCCATTGCTTCCAACCCATCCATGCACAAGGACTTTAATTCCGCTCGAGAATCTCTTACATACGCATTGATTGAATAATTGCTGACTACAGCAGAGGAACGTAAATGTGCATCTTAAACTCACACGGAATGCGTGAGAGTTGACAGGTATGCGTTATTAATGAAAACTGGCCACACCTGATAATGTTGAGAGTTTTGAGAGTTTCTGTTATAGTAATTTAAATGAATGATTGAAAACAGGTTGTGATCAATCATTAATTTTACGGGTTTTGAGCCTTCCCTGTTGCCAGTTCACGAGCTGCCACTGTCCCAAACAGAAGATTGACTGAGTAGTTGGGGATTGGTTGTTGGTTAGGTATGACCAAAATCTTTACCTTAGGGAGGTTTTGAGGGCAGTTGGAGCTGAGACTGAAGTGAAAGACATGCACAAGTTTCGAAATTACTAAAAATGACCCCCTAACGAGGAACCAGACATCTTGTTTCAACACAAAAAACCAAGTTGTTAACCTCTAAAGCCCTTAGCCTCTGGTTCGAAAATGGCATGCCCAAAATGAAATGAGTATATCTCTGCAACTTATTGGTCCATTTGAATAATCTGGGTATCATAATAAAGGTAAAGCCATTTGGGATTTCTGTCGTAGTGTAAAAATCAGTATATATGTCACTGAGTCAGAGTAAATGAAGATGGAATACAGCATAAATGAGAGATCACATTTTGCGCCAAACAAAGTTTTACTTCTATCCCTCGTGAACTTATTTAGTTGCAGTCTGAAACCTCAAAAAATTACAGCACAGAACCTCATCATTATCTGTGCCGAAGTTTATTCTAATCAAGTAAATCAGAGCAAAATTAGAGAGGAATGTCTAGTGGCTTCTCCAAATACATAAATAAAAAATATATATATATATATATATATATATATATATATATATATATATACACTGTATATACACATATACATATACATATACATATAAAGAACAAAAACCCCAGCAATTATTTAGACAAAAATAATGCTTTTCCTATCAAAATAGGTGCATGTCATCGCGGGACTTGAAACCTGGTTTCTCAAGCCACAGCACTTTGCTTTAACCAGGCTACATCAGCTGACTAATTTCCTGCCGTGAAATTTCCGATATAAAGAGTGAGCCAAGAAAACACGTCATGCACCCCAGTTTAGTGTTTGGACTGCCACCTGTCTTAGTGCTTCTGCTTAATGGCACAAGGATTCTCTGCATGAAAAGACTTTGAATATTTTGCGGATAATCATACCGAAAATACTACAAACAAATCAGTTAAGTGTTTATACTCTATAAGTACATGTAAATGGCCCATAGATTCAGCTTGATGCACCGGGAATGCGAGGCTCTATCTCAGGCTAGGTTTGTGCCATTAAGGTGGTTTGGGGCTCGTTGGAAATGTCAGAGCCGGTAGAATCAAATGGTCACCCGTAAAGTCTTACTGACAGCATCACAAGCCGATCATAGAGAGGAAAATGCATTGCGAGCAATCGGAATGCTCAGGAGCTGAAATCCTTTGATGCAGTGCCCCAGATTTACCCTCAAACAGTTTTTTATTACAATATATCAAAGGTAAGAAATATTTTTTGCTCATCTCTGTAGAATGTAAAGTGTATGTCTGCTGTTCTTTGAGTGTGGTGTCAATTTAAAATGACAAGGCTTATACCGTTGGATTCTGTGGACTTTCTTCTTTCATTCAATGTATCAGTTGTATGCCCTGCACAAATTCAGAAGAACCACTAGCAATTGAGCACTGATATTATTTTATCCTATGTTTTGCTACATGCTTATTTACTTGCTTGGCGCTTGAATTGTGTTCGGTTGAGGTAAAAATGGTCAACACGAGCTTTTTGCTGAGTTTCTTCCCGTTTACTGGATATTCCGCATGATGATGTTGCTATTAGGAAAAATGATGTATTTATGAGGCGTACCGATCGCCCCCGGTACCGGGGGCGTTTGGATTTAGGAGGTTAAAGGGACATTATTATGGTACAGCAAGTCACACTCAGTAGCTGCATAAATATACAAAATCAATCGTGTAGGAAATTTTTTCATGTGGGGTCATCCTTTCGAATTGTTTAGATGTTTTTGATAAGTTTATGGAATGCGCCATGACACTTCTAACAGACGGTATTTTTGAGGAAATACCGCTAGGGGCACTGTAAATGGTGACAGCATCCCAGCTCTCTGCCTTTGTTTTGGCTGTCCTTTTCATCATTACGTTGCATTCATGCATTATATATTGTGATGATAATACTTAAACATTACGCACCTTTTGCGTGATATCCAGCTATTAATACGAATCGCCTGCCTCGAAAGAATGCGGGTAAGTTAGACTTCCTGCACATAGACCACGACTATGTCTGCATGACTGACATACAAACACACATGACAAATGACAGAAACTCACTGTGCAGTACGGTAGCCTACTCAGGGGATATACATGATATAGAAAATCTTACGAGTCAGCGTGCACATGAAAGTTATGAAAAGAGTTGAGTAAATTTAGCATTCATGGCAAGCTTTATGTTTGTACTGAGCAACATCACTTTGATACACTGTAATGAGTCACAGACATTCACGGCTGAACTTGCCATGGTTTTTAAATTCATAGTCAACACTGACTAGCCAGCAAGCTAGCAAACTTATGTTACATAGTGGCTATGGAAAGGTACTCCGTGCAAGCTGGCTAGCTAGAGTCCCTTTATACTGATAGTAGTGACAACTCAATATTTGAACGCCATCTTGTTTCCATCTTTTAGTGCACGTGCATATGGCCCAGATTTACCCTCAAACAGTTTTTTATTACAATATATCAATATAAAATACCCCCCCAGACAAGCTCAGATATATCCGTTCATTACTTTTTGACTTATCTTGTTCACAAACAAACAAATAGACAAACGTCACCGATCACACATTCCTCCTGCCAACTTTGTCTGGCGGAGGTTAAAAAGATATAGGCCTATTAATATTTTACGTCATCATTTATGTAAGGAAGAAAACGCCTCTATGAGGAGGTGAAACCTTCCTTCTCTATCCCTACTTTGTAACAGAGGGTGTACCCAAAACCTGCTCTTTTTTCTTACATGAGGAAACGATTTCCATAACTGAAGGATGAGACCATTTTCCTCTTCTTCCCTTTCCTTTGTCCTCTTTTTCCTCTTCAGAGTGAGTTGTCAAAACTTCGTAAATTCGTTTTCCCATCTTTCTGTCACTAATTCGTGTCAGAGCTGGCTAACTTTTGATATGCAGTAAATGTGCTCATTTGCATAACCAATTCACTTACTCTACAACAGTGTATACCTGGTCGTGTGGATGTGTGGACTATACTGATCACCCAATTCACCTTGAGGAAAAAACAAATCCACTATACCAAAGCCAAGTAAGCCCGACCAGACACCTTGTGCTGCATGTCACCTGACACTAGTAGTGGTCACATTTACATCACTTGGTTGAATTGGAGAAAGGAAGTGGTTATTCGCCCAGCAGCGGGGTGAATCGGGGGAAAGAGATTGGCTATCTGCCCCCAGCGGGGCCGACAAGAGAAGCAGTTCTGCTATTCGCACCGCAGCGGGGCGAATAAGAGAAACACTTCTGCTATTTGCCCAGCAGCTGAGCGAATAAGAGATTTCATTTTATAATCCACCCCGCTCTTTTAATTTTCGCACCGAAGCGCTGCGGGGCGAATAGCATCTGATGGTTTTTTTTTCTCTCTCTTTTTTGTGCGCAGTACCATGTCCTAGTCTGTACAAGACTGACTGACAGTAGTATTTTAGATCTAACTTGTGTTGACAATGGGGACCTGGGGTGCGTTTCCCAAAAGCATAGTTTTTTTAACTACACTAGCAACTTACGTAGTTCGTCCATTCACTGTCAATGGCTCCAACTATGGGGGACTCCAGCGCTATCCATGTGCATATATTAACTGCCCATGCACATTTAAGACATACAGTGGACTTACAACTCACATATACAGTCGGGCCCAAAATTATTCATACCCCTACCAAATTTTGGTTTTTTTCGAGATATTTTTTGACAAATCAAATTTATTCTTGCACAAATGACACAGTAAGTTGACATAAGGCTGTAAGAAGTACAGTAAACAGTTTTTCAACAAATACAATACTTTTTGGCATTTGATTTGACAGATTTACAAAAAATGTCATGTCCAGAATTATTCATACCCATTCCCCAGTAATTGATGGCAAAGGCTTTATTCACGATTACAGCCTCCAAACGCGTCCTGTGGTTGATCACAAGGTTTCTACACGTCTGCACGGGGATTTTGGCCCACTCCTCTTTGGCGAAATTCTCCAGGTCCTTAAGGTTTGAGGGTTTCCTTGCCATGACCTTGGTCTTCAGTTCCCTCCACAGATTTTTGATAGGATTGAGGTCGGTGCTCTGGCTTGGCCACTTCAAAATGTTCACTTTGTTGTCCACTAACCATTTCTCGACAGATTTGGCTGTGTATTTAGGATCATGATCCTGTTGGAAGATTCATTCCTTCCCAAGACCAAGTTTTTCGGCGGATCGCTTAATGCTTTCACTGAGGATCTGGTTATACTGGTTCTATTTCATGATGCCATTAACTTTAACAAGGTGTCCGGTGATGCGAGATGCGGGGAACGGGGAGTTTATTAAACAAAAGAAAACAGGCACGAGGGCCAACAGAAAACTTGGCCCAAAGGGTTGCAAAATCCAACTAAGGTGAGCTTCACAGAGCTGTAAACTAAAAAGGTCCAAACGACAAAAAACAAAAACCACTGGAACCTCCAGGGAGAAAACCAAAAACAGAAAAGAATAGTCAGGCTATAATACAAACAAGACTTGGCTATGAAGAAGAAGTAAATAGTGAACTGATGCAAACACAAGGGCATGACACACAGTGAAAACTTTGGTGAGAGACTCTGTCTGCCAGCCAACTTCCACCGACTCCAGATAAAGGGAGGAAAATCAGCACACATGAGGGGCAACACCTGGAGAAGAAACAAGGGGCAAGGCAAGATCATGAGACAAGGACAATGATAGGCTGACATGACTTGCTCATTAAGAAAATGAGCGTGCTCAGCTTAAGTACCAATGAAGCATGCAGATTGGAAGTAAGCATGAATGTTAAAACAGAAAAGCACAGCAAGATCTTGAAATAGCAAAGCAGGAATCATGACAGTAAACTCCCTATCTAAATTAGTAGTATTAGTAATGTGCCTGTCTAAGAATTACACCTCCCGTGACTGTTAGTAAATGTTAGTAGCTTAAAAACAGTTAATTGCCAATTAAGCTTAGGCAGCCCTGAATCCAGCACAGCACAGAAGGAAGGGGGAAATACCAAAAGCCAACCAGAGCTCTGAAGTGTGTGAAAACGAAGACATGGGGCGGAACGCAGACAAGCGGTGGAGTGGCTGGGCAGACCTGGCAAAAAACAAAACATGGAAAATAAAACAAGAACAATAAATGTGAAAACTGTGACATATGAGTCCTGATACAAGAACCTGTTAAAACCATGATATGAGTGATGACTATGAACTATGAAACCTGGCACAAGACACTGTTAAAACCCAAAAATACTGTCCTGGCCTAAGGCCCAGGACCCTGGAACACAACAGTCCGGGCCCATTAGCTGAAAAGCAACCCCAGAGAATGATACCCCCACCACCTTGTTTGACCATTGGGACCATGTTTTTCAGGTTGAATGCTTCACCTTTCTTACGCCAAACAAAAGCCCCATCTCTGTGCCTAAACAGCTCTACCTTTGTTTCATCCGTCCATAACATTTACAGCAAGAAGCTTGTTTCTTCATTCAGGGGAGCTTTTGCAGGCTAGATGAGCTCTTGTGTGTCTGGGTTGGAGACGTGTAAGTGGCGTGAGAAAGGTAAAGTGTTCAACCTGAAAAACACGGTCCCAAACGGGTCAAACACAGTGGCGGGAGTATCATGCTCTTGGGTTGCTTTTCAGCAAATGGGCCCAGAAACCTTGTTAAAGTTAATGGCATCATGAAACAGGACCAGTATATCCAGATCCTCAGTGAAAACATTAAGCAATCCGCCAAAAAACTTGGTCTTGGGCAGGAATGGATCTTCCAACAGGATCATGATCCTAAACACGCAGCCAAAATACGTCAAGAAATGGTTAGTGGACAACAAAGTGAATGTTTTGGAGTGGCCAAGCCAGAGCACCAACCTCAATCCTATCGAGAATCTGTGGAGGGAACTGAAGACCAAGGTCATGGCAAGGACACCCTTAAACCTTAAGGATCTGGAGAAGTTTGCCAAAGAGGAGTGGGCCAAAATCCCCGTGGAAACGTGTAGAAACCTTGTGATCAACCACAGGAGGCGTTTGGAGGCTGTAATCGTGAATAAAGGCTTTGCCATCAATTACTGAGAAAAGGGTATGAATAATTCTGGACATGGCATTTTTTGTAAATCTGTCAAATAAAATACCAAAAAGTATTGTATTTCTTGAAAAATTGTTTACTGTGCTTCTTACAGCCTTATGTCAACTTGCTGTGTCATTTGTGCAAGAATAAATTTGCATAGTCAAAAAATATCTCGAAAAAAAACAAAAATTGGTAGGGGTATGAATAATTTTGGGCGCGACTGTATAAAGCTCATCCAGCGCACATTACACATAAGGCTACCAATTTAATTTCTTTTAGATGTGAGTTATGTGGATGTTCTGACCTCTCCACAGAGAGAGATTTTTTTACTCATATTGGAACACATCTGTGAGGCAATGAAACTGTTAGTTGTAAGTTTTTAGGTTGCACCATCAAGATAAATGTGTATGGTACTTTTCATTCCCATAAAACAGGAAGCATCATCCACACACAATAAAGGATTTTAAAGCAGGTGTAATTGTATCTGTGAACTCAAACCAAACATCAGGCAGCTCTGATGCTTTGAGACCGGAGTATTCTGATGGAGAAGATTTTGAATTTGACTCAGAATCACAAACAAACAGTGATGATGGTTCTATTGAAAACCTGCCAGAGGTAATTGATCAGAAATTGGCTCTACTGTAATATTGTTAAAATTGGAAAACTTATTTCATATTCCAAGCACTGAAGTTGTTGAGTTGTTGGAAGTGCTACATTTTTTGTTAAGCTCCTTTTGTCTTCCAGTCACAAAGTGTACAGTTAAGAGAAATTTTTAAAAGCCATAAACTTTATGTTGGTGAGGCTGTCATTGAAGACCTCGTGAAGTCTTTGTCTACTTCTAACCCTGTGACCAAAACTTTAGGCAAGTGTGGTCCTCTTGCCACGTCTGTTAAACGAAAACAGTTTTATAAGCTTAATTTTAGGGTAGTAGAGGCTGTTGAGTATTTCGTTTCAGCAAAGGATAAAAGGTCTTTCCAGTACATTCCTATATTTCAGTTGTTGCAGGAAATATTGAGTCACAATCACTTACTGGATGAAGTGATTGAACAACAGATAGCTCAAGGAAGTAGACAGATTTTGCCCGGTGATCAGAGTGTTTATAGTTGTTTTCAAGATGGTGAACACTATAAAAGAAATAACTTTCTAGCTGTTGAGGAGTTGAGAATCTCAGCAACACTATACATTGACCATTTTGAGGTGTGCAACCCTCTTGGAACGTCTCGTAAAAAACATAAGCTTTGTGGTGAATATTGGGTCCTAGGAAATTTATCTCCTGGCTGTCACTCTGCTCTCTCATCCATTTATTTCGCTGTGCTTTGTAAAATGGAGGATTTGAAAACATTTGGGTATGAAAAAGTGTTAGATCCACTTGTCCAAGATCTTGTAACCTTAGAAAAGCAGGGTGTGTTCATCAACCTTTTGGAAAGGCACTGTCAGTTGTTTTATAGCAGACAACCTTGGTGCTCATGCACTGGCAAGATTTGGAGAAAGTTTTATTGGTGAATATATATGCAGATTCTGCATTGCTAAGAAGTCTGATATTCAGTCAAAGACAGCTGGTGTGTTAAAATGTAGAACACATGAAGTTCATAAAACTCATGTTAAGTCTGCACAGGAAAGTACAGCTTCTTGCTTTGGAGTGAAACGGCAATGTATTTTAAGTAAGTATCTGTCTCATTTTGATGTCAGCACAGGGTTTCCTCTTGATGTAGCCCATGACCTATTTGAGGGCATCATACCAGTGGAGCTTGCCTATTGTTTTGAGGTATTGATTAGAAAGAAATATTTCTCCTTAGAGAAACTTAACCATTTAATCAAAACATTTTGAATACCAGTGGGAGATAAAGCAAATCGTCCTCAGGTAATTCCACACACTTTCTCAGCAAAAAAAGTATTGGAGGCAATGTGCATGAAAATTGGTGTTTGATTCGGTTGTTGCCTTTCATTGTTGGTGCACTTGTCAGAGGATGAACCTGCATGGCATATTCTTTTGGATCTCAAGGATATAGTAGAACTTGTCCTTGCCACAGTACATTCTGATGAGTCAATCTCATATCTTGACTGCAAAATCAGTGAACATCGTCAGCGGTACCAAGAGCTTTTTCCAGGCAATCGCCTTCTCCCTAAACATCATTACATGGAGCACTACCCCCAAATGATTCACCGCTTTGGTCCTCTTGTCCATAAATGGACCGTAAGATTTGAGGCAAAACATAGTTTTTTTAAACAAGTTGCTCGACACACCAACTGTTTTAGAAACATACCTCTCACACTTGCCAGAAAACATCAGCTAATGATTGCCTCTCATTTGCACTCTTCTGACCATGGAACACGTTTGGTGGTTGCAAATGTGTCATCACTGCCAGTTAAAGTTTTGAACGGTGACATTGCACATGCTATTAAGCAGAGATTACCAGATGTGACTGATATTCATTTTTGCGAAAAGTGTATCCTACAATGGCATGAAATACCACAGAGGAATGATTGTAGTCCATGGGTATCAGTTTGGTCTGCCTGAGTTTGCTGAAATCCTCCAGATTTGTATTTTGCAAGACAAGCTACTTTTTATTGTTAAAAAGCTGTCAGTATGGTATAGAGAGCATTTCAGAGCTTTTGAACTTCGCCCATCACATATACAAGAAGTTGTTTTGATTGAGCATGAGCAACTGGTGGATCACTATCCCTTAGCTGCTTATTCAGTAGGAGGCCTGCGGATGGTTATGCTGAAGAGATACATTAACTTACTGGGGGAAAAGGGAGTAAGTCTACATGTCTGTCTCTGTCACTCTTTATGTAGTTTGTCTCTTTCTGTTACTTATATTCTGTCTACATTCTACCTCTGGTCTGTTTTAATTTGGCTCTTTATCTGTCTCTCTTCTACCTGTCTCCATTTCTGTCTGTGTAACAATTAAAAACTATTGTGCACTGGTGGAAAGAGTACTGCAAAGTGCTGCTCAGGTAGATGTACTGTTACTCTGGTGATATTTGACTGCAATAGAGGTAGTTCTGCTGTAAAAATCTATTGCTGTAAAAGTAAAAATTTAAAATGTACTCGGAGTATGTTATGAGTTCCTTATTCAGAACAGTAACTGTTAGGTGTGATCATTTCCATGCAGTTAGAAAAGGAGGAGGGTACAAGGCTCAAACTAGACTGTTTTAAAACTGCACTGTGCAAAATTGCTGAGGGTTGATTGAAATGACAAATGTGGAAGAAGCACATATGTTGTTGAGTCTACATGGTTCTCATGATCAGGTTGACTGATATTTTCCCCCCTTTTCTCCATTTATTCCACATTATTGGAAATTTAGAAATGACAAAAAGTAGAAGCAACAAAGTAAAAGCAGGTTCTTCTCATCTTTGCTGACAGGGTTTTATTGTGAAAGCCTCCACAATCTGTCATTGATCATTAGTTCTCTGCAACGGATGCAATTTAAAATGTAGTGAAGGACAAAACTCGAGCAAAAATGGAATGAAGTAAAAGTAAAATTACTGTCTCAAAGGTACAAGTACACAAAAAGCTACTTCATTAGAGTAACTTGAGTAAATATAATTAGTTACTCCACGGTTTTTCTATTGATGTAATTAACAGTTAACATTGGCAGTTGCCAAAAATCTTTGAAAGGATGTTTTGTTTGAAATGTGGTGATGGTGTAACAAAAAGCTTAAAGCCCCACTCGGTAGGAATCCCAGTTTTGTGCGCTCTAGCGGCCACTAAAGGCCACTAGAGCAAGTAGAAGCGCAACACCGCTGTCGTAAAACACAACTGCGCAAGCACCGCTCCTAAGAGTAACGTTAGCAGACGTAGTAGCTATTGTAACCTCAAAACGGGACAATATCAATATAATGACGGTACAACGCCAGCCTACAAAGCTGATATGGCCTGTCTTTGCTTTCAAACAATAGTTGCTAGTAAGTCATCAACTTTTCTCACCGTGAAGCATAAAGTTCGATATAAAAAACACTCCGAAAAGGGGCTAACTCTGCCGGTGAAATGCTAATGCTACCTCGGCTAACCTTGTTTAAATTATTTGAATGGGCTTACAATCAGTTACGTTTTGATAACCCAAATAGTGACTGTGACTACACACAATAACACAAAAACAAATGTGTGATAAATACAATGCATGAACACGAGCATATAACTCACCTCTCAATCAGCAACATTGCCAGCTCGACGTCCGACCTGCAGCCCTCTTTTGCCATGAGCTCTCTCCACTGTGAAAAAGCCGGTCCAATATTAACTCTGGTTTTGTGCCGTGCACGGTCACTCTCCCTTTTTTTTATCCTGGCTTCCACCGACACCGTCCTTTTTCACTTCTTTGCCTCAGCCATCTTTCGAGACAAGATACCGGGCTAGCGGGTTAGCCTAGCTGCCTTCTCCTTATGCTCCTTATTCAAAAGCTCGTGTGTGCCGTAAAGCAGAACGTACGTCTCGCGAGAGTGCGGGACCCGCGGTCGAAAGTTACATAGTCCCAGATGCAGGCCACCAGGTCCCTCTGTGGTAATGGGAGAGATGCCATTCTCACTGTAATAATCCCGCCCACCAATAGATAGACTTTGAAACTGATATTTTTAGGTGAAACTCCTACATAGTTCTGCTTTAAGTCATTAAACTGGCATTTTGTCGGTTTACTTTTGTGTTTTTGTTCCGCTGTTTTTCCCTGACAGGCACACAATGGCCAAGATCGTCAAGCTGAGAATCATTGGTGAAGATGATGCCAGGAAGCTAATTTTACCCTCAATTTCCGGACTCGTTAGAAGAATTGTGCTAGATCATTGCAACGAATTTTGGATTGCAAGGTGACATACGACTTCAGTATCAGGATTCTGATTTTGGAAATGACTTCATTAATTTGTCAGCAATGTCAGAAATAGAATACAAAGCAACCATTAACTCCTTCAACCCCACAGCCCTCTACAGAGGGCTGACCAACATATTCCCTTCAACCCCAAATTCCTGTAGGGAAAATTCAAACAATCTGACTAATTGATTGGAACATATCAGGTTACATTTAATGGGATTCCAGAGATAACAGTAAGATACAATGTCCAGATAATGACCAGCCCTCTACAGAGGGCTGTGGGGTTGAAGGGTATAGTGATGCTAGAATATCTGGGGTTGAAAGAGTTAAAGTGATCTATATGCAAAATGATAAAGAAAGAGAGGAAGCAGCAATAATAAACCCTCAAGAAGTCCCAGGCCTGCTGGAGTCCTCATCATCCTCTTCTGTCGACACAGATACAGATACAATGCCTTGTTCTTCCTCCGATTCAGTGGAGTCCATGAGATCCACAAGGATGTCAACTTGGTCAAGTGTTTTCTAATCCCTGTTTTCAGCTATGATGCTGAAATTCAACTGGAGAAGGCCAATGCTGAGTATCATGCAAATGGAACTGGCTTCAACTCCTCACCCAAACTGAAATCACACATTTTGTATCGACTGGGAGACTAAATCTTGAGATTCAAACTGATATTGAAACCCACCCAACTGATATTGATCTGAATGATGTTGCAGAAGCCCTAGTGAAAAGGCATCCAAGCTTGCAGAAAAAGGGATCATTCAATGGATGTTACAGGTGGAAAATTAGTCTTAAATATAAAATGGCCAATTTTCGAACCAAGCTCAGAGCCCTGGGATGTCCCGAGGTGACAATAAATTCACTGAAGAACAAGCCTCAAGCCCTGGCAGCACTGAATGTCAAGAAACCAAAAAGGGCAGACGTGAACTATTGTCCACAGCATCAAAAGGGAGAAGCGACTGAAAGCCTGGAAAAGGAGAGAGTTGCACTGCTGTCGGAGATCAAGAAGCGAAACAATGACCACGTAGTGTCTGAGAAAATGGAGAAGACCTCATACCGAAAGCATGAAATTATCCAAGGGGTTGTGGACTTGAGAAGCAGGTGTCCAGCTCTTTTCACTGTGACAGAGGTGAATACCTTGTGCTTTGGTATAATTTGCCATGTATAAGTTTTGCCTGACCCCCACATAAACACAAGAATGTAATGACGCATTCAAAATGTAAAATATATTTTAAAACATTTTTTCTACATTTCCCCTCCTTGCGTTGTAATTTATGTTCCTCTTGTGAGGTGAGTAACCTGTACATTTCTAATGTTTTTCAGATCAGCAGAGTGTTCATGCGTATATCTACTGTACCTTTGCTGCCAAAGTTCTTTGCTGCCCTTGACCAGCACTCGAGACGCCTGATGGAAATTTATCAGCACAAAGGTGGAGTGGTTGGGAAGAAACTCAAAAGTCTCATCGCACCCATCTCTAAGGTTTGTAATAAAACGAGGTAGATATGCTTTGAAATGGCATTTTCTGCCCTCACGATACCAGTGGACAATTTCCTTAACTTACTAGCCTGTTCAGCAGTGGCGGATCTAGAAAATTTTACATGGGGTGGCAAAAGGGTGGCAAGAGGTCTGGGAGGGGTGGCATGGGACATCCTCAGTGCGGAATTAGGAAATCCCCAATTCCAATGAAGTTGGGACATTGTGTAAAACGTGCATAAAAACAGAATACAATGATTTGCAAATCTCATAAACCCATATTTTATTCACAATAGAGCATAGACAACATATCAGATGTTGTAAGTAAAGACAGGCAGAGGTTCACCAATCTGCAAAAACACGGCGTCTAAAAATTGGGGAACAATTTCAGAAAAATATTCTTCAATGCATTTATAGTACAGTGTGTCCAAAAAAAAGGAAACCAAGAATAAATGGTTAATTCTATAAAAATTACTTAACATTCTTTGATTAAAAATGGCATTTGGTGTTATATAACTATGTCTTGTAACTAATGATGTCAAGTAAGTGGAGCTTTTGCCACACTCAACTGAACAACAATGACACTTTTGGAGTAATTCAGTAACCACTTTGCGCTAGATTACATAAAATGATGACAGGCCTAAACACGGATGAACCTGGATGATCAGTTTCAACTTTTCATTGTCGGGGCCATTAGTTCTTTACGTTGTGTAGTGTGTACTGCTTTAAATGTAAACCCCACTAGCTGCATGACATGTGCACAAATCATGCAGCTGACGACAGAACAATGAGTTCTGACAGCGATGCCTCACTAATTTTGTGTTCTTTTTATGATGTGAAAAAGTACACAGTTGTGTAATTAATAGTCCTAATTAGTTTTATAGATACTAAGTTTCAACAGAGTACTTCTCATTTTATTCCCAGTTTCCTTTTTTCCGGATGCACTGTATTATTTTGCCTTCCAAGATGTAGCAGAGTGAATATTTAGGCCTAATGAAATAAAAGTACCTCAAAATAAATACAGCAAAAGTACTTAAGTCACAGTCCAGGACTGATATTGGCCATCTCTTTTACGAGAGCTTCAGACGACGATTGTTGAGCTGTGCAGCAAAGCGTCTCACAAACATATCCAAATCTAGCTGTTTTGCACGCTGTTTCAATACTGAGAACAGCTAGATTTCTAAGACGATCGTCTGATGATTGTCAGGCTACACAGACCTCCAGTCGTGTGGTGGAATTTCCGCCAAGTCGGATATTGCTCCTGCCGCGAATACTTATGGGCTACGTCAAGAAAAAAATTGCTAGATCTATACAAACATATATACGGTAAAATAATAACAATTATGTTTCAAGTTTCAATGGAATTTAAGAGATTTTGCCTGGTTCGGCTGACACATGCCAAATTCATTAGGACATACCATCTGTATGTTTGCAAAAAGGGCTAATGGTAGTCGGTTCGGACCCGCCCGTACCTTTACCTGTGATAGAATGAGAGGCTAATAATACCGCTGCCTTACCTTTAGCATACAGGCTAGAGATATGGGTCCGTGCCCGTAGCCACTGCCCTGACAGTAAGGAACTGGTTTCATTATGCAGCCTCATTGCTGTGATATTGATCACATAACATTGAAACTTAACAGCGACCCTCTGGATTCAAACATACCTGTTTTTGATATCTAGCTGAATGCATCATAAACTGTTCTCGTTTTTACTATAATCAAAACTAACCGAAGAGAAAAATGCTCCAACAAATCACACGGGAGTAAGTCACTTTTGACAAGCGATTAATGAACGCATTGAACCATCGCCTTAAGCGTGCATTCCACCTATTACAAATTTAACTTTATTCACCGGGGGAAACTGACTTCACTTAGAGAAAGCTGGGTGGCTACTAAGTGGCTCCACTCTGCTGCGCTGCACGCAGACTCCAACATGTGTCCATGACAACTGACACGCCAGCGCGGAGCAGGAGGCTCGTCACGCAGACTCCGCGCGTTTGATGCAGGACCGTAGCTAAGTATTTGAGGAGCCGAATATTATATTTACATTTAATTTTTTGTGTGTGTGAATTCATCTTTTATTCCGCAGCTTTGAGGGGCTTTTAGACATAGTGGTGATTTGTTTTACAAGTATAGTTTTAAGAACTTTAAAGTTAGGGGGGCAGCTAGGGGGGCAAGGCTCGGCAGTGGGGGGGCAGTTGCCCCCCTCTGCCCCCCTGTAGATCCGCCCCTGCTGTTCAGGCTGAGTAAACTGAACAGTGATTTGGCTCCGCTTGCTAAGCAGGTCCACATGACTGATTACACATTACTGATAAAAAATGATCGTTATTAGTTTTCAAAAACTTGTTATACATAAATATTCATGCAAGAGCAAATACTCATCCTAATATACAGTATCATCACATTATTGACTAATCCGGCGAAACCAGGAAGTTGCGTTTACTGCCATTGCTGCGGGCCAAACGTCATTGGAAATGAATGGATGTCTATGGAGAGCACCGGTGGCACTCTACATTTTAGCCCTCTCTATTTACAAGTTTTTCTTTTTCTGAACTCAAATGCCGGGAAGAAACTGTTCTGTGTTCGGCTGCTCAAATTGCAGTGGGAAAATTCAAATTTGGAATAAGAGGATATACGAAATCCACACACCTTTGGCACATAGTGACTGCCCCAGTTTAGCACCATATTCACTGCACAGATTCCCTGCAAAGGAGGACGACGTTCGCCAGCAGATAGCGGTCCTAAGCTGCTGAGGTGAATGTTTGCGCTACCTGCTAGTGCTAATAACATGGTAAAACACACTGCTGCATTATAAACGCAAACATTTGAATAGCTAATATGACCGTCAATATAAAATAATCCGGAATCGGCTACCTGTAAAAATAGAGTATTTATTTGAATCTGGCTAGGATAAGAGTTATCCGCTAGCCAACGTTAGCGTGGCCTACATATCTGTAGTTATATTGCTGTAGGCTAATTATTAACACAAACATTTAGCTAATAACTGACCATTAATACTTAATAGATAAATTCATAATATATAACTTTATCGGTAACGGTAGGCCACTGCCTGACACCGTCCACACAATCCACACAATTATCCCGCGGAGGATGGGCTTCCCCACTATAGTCGGGTTCCTCCTGAGATTTCTTCCCACTGGGGAGTTTTTTCTCACTACTGTTTGAGGATTTTTCTCCCTACTGGGAGTTTTTTGCCTCATTTGCTGTAGTGGGGAATAGGCTGGGCACTGCCCTTTCATTTATTTAATCTCTCACTGTAAAGCGTCTGTGACAGTCTCTGTGAAAAGCGCTATACAAATAAATTGAATTGAATCTGCCATTTTGGCAATTATTGATGCTATTGACATGATAATGACACTTCTGCCAGCGGCACAACCTGTCAAGCAGGCGATTTAATCAGAACTGTCACCGCAGTAATGGCGCGTCCACATATCTCTTGCCGGATTAGTCAATACATGTTGAGAAGTGAGCGATGCCTGTATATTGAGTTAAATTTGTCGACATACTGCCACTCAGGCTCACTACTAGCTCTGCTAATTCTGACTTGTCTTCACACCTACTTTTACCAGTTTTCTGAATTACGTCACTCAAATGACCACTTGACTAAGTCCAAAGACTGCGTAATGAGGCAAATTGTTGTCTTAACTCGATCAGAACAAGAAGGCACAGGCTAGAAATGTTTTTTTTTTTGGTTTTGTTTTTTAATCTTCCTCATCAGAGTGACGCCATATATGGGAGACGAGCATGCATCCTCAAGTCTTTGTGCGCCTACCTGAATGAAGACCCTGAGAAACTTGTGAAGGAGTACAAGGTGAGTTATTTCTCAATATAAAACAGTGGGCCTCAAGGACAAGAGCCACAGAGAGCTAGAGTACTGCAGGTTCTCTCTCCTGTCAGGCAGATGATTGCATTCACTTACTCACAGGACAACCGTGTGCTGTGGAGGACCAAGAGCGCGGGTTTTCATTCAAAGTTAAAGGAAATGTAGCTGATTTCTCAGATTTTCTCATTTCTACTTCAAGGAAAGCTGAACAGTGAAATCCACTGCTGTTGATTTTAGATGGAATCAAAACCTGCAGACAGTGCCTTCCACAGCACATCGCTGTCTTTTCTGAAAGGACAGATATGGTGTAAAAACAACCTAGGGTCTATTATTAGATGACGAGTATGAACTTTGGTTCGGTACCAAAACCACGTGGATCTAAGCATTTTTGAGTGGGATCAGAAAATGTTTGTAGCCTGGGCATACAACGGACGTTTATATTTTTCCGGCGACCGACCAACTAACGTCCCAATGCTGCACTAGGGCCCTGGCCCTTTCACACCAACCTGCTGTTCCCGGACGGCACACAGGCTACACCAACAGGGCTGGCGGCTCAGCAGCTGAATGCCCTCACCTTCGCGTCACGCCCGGGTGGCAGCATAGCAGCAGCAGCAGCATAGCAGCAGCCTCTAGTGGAGCCACACCTACAGCCAGCGGCTCAGCAGCTGGATACCCTCTCCATCACATCCTGGAACAGCAGGTTGGTTTGAAAAGGCCAGGTGAGCTGCTGTTATGGCTATATTAGCTGCTGAGAAGGCCTGTTTAGCAAGATGGTGGCGCCCGGAGATTTGAGAGATTGCGCTGTCTGCACAAACAGTCCTTTTTTTCCTGGTTTTCCTTGTCCTTGTTTTCTGCAGTGATTTGGAGAGCGTTGCCCTCGCTTGTGCCTTGTTGTTTGGACTAATATACTGTTTGAACCTAAGCTACCCCCTAGAGCTTGGTTACTTTTTTGAAGGTCCTGCAGAAGATCTTTCTCAATCTGGATGGACAGAGGTTGTCAACATACCCTTTGTGTACATTTACAAAGTTAAAATTACTTCGGTTTGTCTGTAGGGACCCTATCCACTGTATCACTGAGGTGTAATGATATTTTGAGCCTTGTCAGAGACTTCAAATAGCGATTTATGTTGACGTTGGCGAGATTGCCCCACGGGCTAGCATTACATGCTATTTCTTGCAAACACATTTTCCGATCTCACTCAAAAATGCTTAGATCCACGTGGTTTTGGTACTGAACCAAAGTTTATACTTGTCATCTTATAATAGACCCCAGGTTGTTTTTACAACGGAACTGTCCTTTAACTCAACTGCCACTTCTCGAGCTACTGGGTATGTTTCAAGATTTGGACCTTGGATCCCAGGTGAATGTAAGCAACTGCCAGTTAAAATGGAAAGCCTGTTGTACCTCAGACCTCAAGGAGCAGATTTGAGTACCACTGAAATACTTTGGTCCATAAATTTACAAATGTTGATGTTTTGTTGGGTACTTGGGTACAGTGTTGCAGCCATGAAACGGGGTGTCTGTGAGTTCTTTATAGTAGGGATTCAAAGAAAATAAGTACCCATAAAATTGGTCCGTTATGACAATTTCATGATATGTTGAAGGTATTAACTCATATAACAAGAGAAAAAAAGTTTAATGCTACTTGATATTCGCTTTCCAAATAATGTTCTATTTCAACCGTAACCAGTCCGCCGACAGTCTCATTTTCCGCCAAGTCACATAACATAACATAACATGAACATGAATGGCGAGAACAGGCCATTCAGCCCAACTAGGCTCGCCAGTTTCTTTGTACCATCGTGAATATATCACTTCAGATACTCAATGCCTCAATGGTATCTAGCTTTAAGTCAAGCCTGCTCTTGAAAACTCCCAAGGTCTCTGCCTCAACAATATGGTCAGGCAAGCTGTTCCACACCGAAATTACTCTTTGGGTGAAGAAATATTTCCGAATATCAGTGCTAAAGTTACCTTTAGTCAGCTTCCATTTGTGACCCCGAGTTCTGCTAACAACACTTGGTCGAAGGAATCCTACATAATTCACTTTGTTAATCCCTTTAACATATTTAAAGACCTCAATCAAATCACCCCTTAGTCTCCTTTTCCTGAGACTAAAGAGATAAAGGATCTTCAGCCTTTTCTCATAGCTTTCATCTTTAATACCCGGAATTAGCTTTGTGGCTCTTCTCTGAACTTTCTCTAAAGCCTCTATGTCTTTCTTTAAGTATGGTCCCCAGAACTGTACACAATACTCTAGATGTGGTCTGACGAATGTGTTGTACAAAAGAAGCATCACCTCCTTGGATTTGAACTCAATACTTTTGGCAATGTATCCCAGCATCCGATTGGCTTTTTTAACTGCTACGGCACAATGGCTAGAGCCTGTGAGGGTTTGGTCAACAATCACTCCCAGATCTTTCTCTTGTGAAGCACATTCCAGTTTAAAACCTCCCATGAAGTAATCCCGTCTAATGTTTTTATTACCTACATGAACTACTTTTACATTTCGCTACATTAAATTTCATTTGCCACATTTCTGCCCAATTCTGGATTCTATCCAAATCATCCTGAATCACTTTAGTGGACTCTAAACTATTTGCCAAGCCCCCCAATTTAGTATCATCTGCAAATTTCACTAATCTGCTCTCAATTTTCCTATAAAGGTCATTAATGTAGATGAGGAACAGCAGGGGTCCCAACACCGATCCCTGGGGGACGCCACTCCCCACCATACCTAGCTCAGATGAGATACCACTGACCACCACTCTTTGTGTTCTGTCCTGCAACCAGTTATGAATCCACTTCAGAATACCACCTGTAACTCCAATGGAGCTCATTTTAAAAAATTAGTCTCTTATGCGGTACTGTGTCAAATGCTTTCTGAAAATCCAAATATATGATGTCATAAGCCCTGCTCTGGTCATAGGTCTTGGTGGCCTCTTCAAAAAAATTCCAGAAGGTTTGTCAGGCATGACCTTCCTTTACGGAAACCATGTTGGCTATCCTCAAGATATTGTTACGTTCAAGAAATAAGTCCAGCTCATCTTTTATGATAGATTCCAATATTTTGCACGCAATGCAAGTTAAACTGACTGGCCTGTAATTACCTGGCTCAAGTACGGTCCCCTTTTTTATATATTGGTATTATATTGCCCTGTTTCCAATCATTTGGTATTTCTCCAGTTTCTAAAGACCGTCTAAAGATGGCGGATAGCGGCTTAAAGATGATCTCACTAACTTCCCTGAGCACTCTAGGATATAAGCCATCAGGACCCGCTGCCTTATCTGCCTTTAGTTGATGCAACTTGTCTAATACTATGTCATCCCGAACCTCAATTTCCGCTAAATAATCTTGAGCATTGGACAAGCCCTCTGGCCGAAAAGACCCGCTCTAAGGTAAAATTCTCAACAAAGTAACCGTTTAAGGTGTCCGCAATATCCTTGTTATCATATAGCAGCGATCCATTTTTATTCTTTATGCACTTAACCTGCTCTTTGACTTTCCTTTTTCTGCTACAGTACTGAAAGAAGCGCTTAGGGTTAGTTTTTTGCCCCCTCTGCAATTTTTTGATTTGATTTTGTTTTTATTTCGGCATGATTGTATACTCATTTCATGACAATTTCAATACAACATGTATCATAACCGAAAGGGTCGCGGGAGAAGCAGATCGCTTGTCAAAGTCCCGCCCCAACTTCCAGAAAAACAGTTTGATTATGGTTAAGATATCATAGAGATTCATATATCACAACAGAGCTGAGCCCATTTACACTCATTTAAGCGCCTAACGTAAGATAATAAAGAGTTGTGAACATCAAGAAAATTTTAATCACAATATAGCTGAGTGTCTATGCAAGTTTAGATTTGAGAGTCACTCTTGATTTAATCCATTAGATTTGGTCCAGAGAAACCTGAACTCCTTTCTTCATCAGTTGGTTTGTTCCTAGTGATTTGGAATAGGTGGAAGGTGCAATAATACCGGATCTTTGCATGGATCTCTTAGTTAGTCATCATCTCCGTCGACTTGGTTCACCCTTGCCTTGTCGGATTTAATGACCCCTCGCAGTATATTTAGTCCGTCCTTGGCTTCCTTGACATCAAATCCAATTTTATTGAGCTTTATGTCGAGGATAACCATGCTTTTCAAAGTTTTTTTATCCTGTGGTCGATCAAAAACAGACCGAGCCCCAATGATAGCAGGCCCGCTATCATAAATCCAACTAGATAGACGTCCTCTACATCCTCGATGTCCAGGACTGCCAAACACAGCGAACGCCACTTTCCCCATGCATCCATGATGTAACCAGCCGGGAATGTCCCATCCGGGCATTTCGGTTCTCCAGAACCTGTCCGCCTCGTGGAAATAATTTTGTCAATTGCATTTAACGACCAGTTTATAAGATCCATGTTGGTTACAGCTGTCTGTGGTAATGTGCTGTGACGGTTTCTTTAGACAGGTGGCCTGGTGTGTTCAGCAGATGCAATGGAACAGATTTAACAATAGCAGTCCACATATTTAGTCTAAACAACTCCTATTGTTTTTGCCCGCTATGGTTCCGTTTAGTTTATCCAATGTCATTTTGTTGGATAAGTTTATAGTTGTTCAAACATGCACATTTCAAAAGATACTTAAAGACCTTCAAATTGTCTGCCTTTCTAATACCGTCTTCAAGTATATTCCATGCACTGACTCCAGCCACAGATAAGGAGTGCTCCTCCGAGTTCGACTTGACCCTTCTCTTCTGCAACAACATTCTGCCTCTTAGATCATGGGTACATTCACGTTCCAAAAATAGGCATTGTATATTTCTAGGCAATTCTTTGTGGTATCCTAAATATACAATTTGCAAGGAGTTGAATTTTATTATATCCTGTAATTTAAGAAACCTTGCCTTAATAAACAAGTCGTTTGTATGTGTTCCATAAGGAACGAATGAATAATTCTAAGGGCTTTTTTTTGGAGTTTAAACAATGATTCTATTGTATTATTATAAGTGTGTCCCCATACTTCAGCGCAGTAATGTAAGTGGGGTGCTATGAGTGCTGAATAGATTATTTTAAGAGACTTGTGTTTTAATAATTTCTGCATTTTCCAAAGAATAGACACGCTTTTAGCTAACTTTCTTTGAACCAAGTTTACATGCGGTTTCCAGCTCA
Source organism: Gymnothorax javanicus (assembly GCA_029692085.1). Lineage (NCBI taxonomy): Eukaryota > Metazoa > Chordata > Actinopteri > Anguilliformes > Muraenidae > Gymnothorax > Gymnothorax javanicus. Next base: position 105,757,396 of record CM056194.1, on the reverse strand, counting down.
AGAGATTATCTAACATAACTCCCATGAGTTTATATTCGTTTACCCTTTCAATGCTGGTACCATTGACCTTTAAGTCTATGTCATCCTTCAGGCCTTTTTTCCCAAACATCATAAATTTGGTCTTTGTAAGATTTAGTGATAATTTGTTTACATTAAACCACGTGTGAAGTTTAGACATTTCGTTATTAGCCAATTTTACCAATTGTTTGAGATCGACACCTGAGCAAAAAATAGTCGTGTCATCTGCGAATAAAATTAGTTTTAGGATATCGGACACCTTAACAATGTCATTTATGTAAATTATGAACAACTTAGGACCTATGACTGAGCCCTGAGGAATTCCACAGGTAATGTCCGAGCAATTCGATTTGCTATTGCCCATCTGCACAAATTGCGTCCTACTTGTTAAGTAATTTTTGATCCATTTTAATGCGGTCCCTCTTATTCCATATTTGTAAAGTTTTTCAATCAGTATATCGTGATTTATAGTGTCGAATGCTTTCTTCAGATCAATAAATATGCCCATAGAATATAAGTTTGAATCTAGTGAATCTTTAATCATTTCAATAAATTCCGTTAGGGCTAATGCTGTCCCCTGAACCCATACTGACTGTCACACAGTATTTTGTGTTTATCAATGTGCTCGTCCAATCTGTCATTGAAGAGCTTTTCTAGGACCTTTGAGCATTGAGGTAAAATCGAGACAGGACGATAATTGGAGAAATCATATTTATCCCCACTTTTGTAGAGAGGGATAACTTTCGCTATCTTCATTTTATCTGGAAACACCCATAGGAGAAGGATAGATTGCATATATGCGTAAGTGGAGTTACAATTGCGTTAGTTAGTGCTTTCAGTAATTTCATGTCTAGATGGTTTGCATCAACTGATGTCTTAGCTGTACAATTTTTCAGAATTGATCTGATTTCAGATACGGTAACAGGAGTTAATGTCATTATGTCTTGGATTTCCTCATCCTTATTAAGGTAGTCCCATCTCAGGTGTGAGGATTTAATACCCTTCGCTAGTTCTGGCCCAACATTCACAAAATAACTGTTAAAATTCTCCACGACCAATTCCATGTTCTCCACCTTTTTGCCATTTATGTTAAAGAAGGCAGGGTACTCCTCTTCATAGTCCTCCCAGAGACGTTCTTGATTATATTCCAGAGATTTCTGGTATAATGTTTATTTTCTAATAAAAGCTTTTCATAATACTCTCTTTTATGTTTCCTTAGTAAATATGTCACTTTGTTTCTGTATTTTTTGTACCTAATTTCTGCTTTCTCAGTTCTTTCCCTCAGAAACTGCTTATATAGTGTATTTTTTTTTTCTTACACGCATTCATCCAGTGCTTTCAAACCCAAGGCCTTCTCTCTTTGTTTTGCTTCAGTTTGTTCATTGTTTTGACTAGACAGTGTTTATCATACAGAGAGTTTAATAGAAAAGCCTGATAGGCTTTATTTGGATCTTGTTCTGTTAGTACATTATCCCAACTTTGGTTCAACAGATCTAATTCTAGTTTCTTTAGCCTTTTTTTCGCTTTTAATTCTGATTTCTGTGTGTTCCAGGGTTTTGGATCTAGCCTGGTCCCTTATATCTAATTTGCAGTTACAAATAGCAAAAACTGGTAGATGATCAGTAATGTCACTTATCATGATGCCACTTAATATTTCAGAATCTAACACATTAGTATACACATTATCTATCAAGGTGGCACTGTGTCTAGTAATCCTGCTTGGTCTTGTGATTAATGGTTGCATACCCATGGCATACATGGTGTTGATATAATCCTCTATTATAGAGCTATTATTTGGATTTATCAAGTCAATATTAAAGTCCCCACATATATAAACATTTTTCTGGTTCATATTGGCGAGTAATTCACCCATACATTTACTAAAAACATCAATTTGCGAATCCGGTGCTCTGTACACACAACAAATAACCGTATTTTTACCTTTCAACCTAGGAATCTCAATTGTAAGGCATTCCATTACATTTTCCACAACATTTTTATTTGCATTCCAGTACCTGGAAGTTTATGGCCTCATCAATAAATAGTCCAACACCCCCACCAGCTTTATTCAGTCTGCTCTTACACACGGTTATAACCCTCCATGTAGAAGTCCTTGTCCTTTTCTTCTTTAATCCAAGTTTCCGATATTGCTGATGCTGAACTAATTAGCAAATGACAAAAAAGGTATTCCTTTATTTGGTCAAAGTTTGCATATAGACTCCTACTATTAAAGTGAATAATGGACAGACTCCTTCCATTTCAATGCTCTTGTTAAATTTGTCCACAGTAAAGTATCCGCATGCATTTGTTTCGTTGTAGAAAAACTGGTTATCCGGATCCATTTCCTCAGTAGGGTCTATTCCTGAATGATAATAACTTGTTGTGAAAAAGCCAGCTTCCTGATCTACAGTTTGGTTCATCAGATAACTGCTCATCAAGATTTGTCAAGGATTTTAACCTGCCTCAGTGGTCAAAACTCTCCAGATCCGCATCATCTTGATCAGCACCGGTCTGGTAGTTTCCGGTGAAGACCCATTTGGTTTGATGAAAATTCTGCAGTTAGCCCGACCAAGTGCTGTGTATCTTCCCCCTTTCTTTAGTTGACGTTTCCATGCGATGGTTGCATTGTGCTTGGTGAGGTTTTCATTTATGAAAACATTGGATCCTTTGAGATTTTTCCCTTGCTTCAACAGAGAGATTTTGTGCTTGTTGCTTGTAAGTCGAAAGCACAGCCCGTGCTGCACTCCGTCTCCTCTTACACCCCTTTTTTCGGTAGCAGATAACATGAATCCACATCGCCGGGGTCCAGAGAAATACTTTTTGGACCGAAGGAATTCCATCACCTGCATTTCCACAGATTTATTGTCCTCCTCGCTTCCATCGTCGTCATCCGCTGTTGCCCTGGCATAACTCCTGGGTTTGATTTTGAGCCCTGTCAAGATTACATCATTACGTTTCTCTTGTTGTTCCAGCTCCTCCAGTTTGATTGATAAAGAATTAATTAGTGTGTCTTTCTTGGCAATCTCTTTTCTGAGATCACAGTTTTCCTTCAAAAGCTGGTCCAACTGCTCCTTCATACCTTCCCTCCACTCCCTCATTTCACTTCTCAATTCTGCGAGGGTCTCCATAATTGCTGCAAGATCCGGCAGGCTTGTTTTGTCGCTTCTTCCCGTTCTACCCATTTTCTCAGTTCAAAAAAAAAAAAAAAAAAAAAGGTCTTACAGAGTTTGTGAGAAAGTTTATCACTCAACTTTTCTCCTAGCTCTGTTGTTTTCCTGTATTGCCTGTATTGCGTGCAGTCGCTGTTCGGAGATGTTGCTCCTTCAGTGACCATGAGAACAATCTTTCTATATAACCTATATAATATAATAATATATATATAAATATATATATATATATATTTATATATATATTATATATATAAAATATATATAAATATAATTTGTCTTTCATACAGTCTTCTAGCGTTCCTCAGCTCTTTTTTTGACCACAGCCCGCATTTTACAGAATTCGGCCTTAGTAATCTCATTGTTATCCTCTATGTACATCTTATAAAGATTCCTCTTTTCCTCAAACTCCTACAAATAGCTGCTGTCATCCACTGAGGATTCTGCTTTTTCAGCTTACTTTTGGACACCTTTGGAATGAATTTGCATTGTGAATCAAGTAAAACCCCTTAAATCTTTCCCACATCTCATTTACAGACTCACAGTCCAGGAGTGTCTCCCATTCTATTCCACTTAGATATGAGCGCATCCTGTCAAAGTTTGCTCGCCTAAAATTGAAAAATTTTTGTTTTTGGAGACACCTTTTTTAACTTCCCATGAGACCTCAAAATTAATAGTAGAGTGATCACTTGTCCCAAGTGGCTCCAGTACCTCAACATTGCTAATTCTATCTGGGTCATTACAGAGCACCAAATCTAAAATTGCCTTCTCTCTTTGTTGGTTTATTAACATACTGCACCAAAAAATTTTCATTTATGACATCTAGAAATTCTTCCTCCCCCTCCCCCTGTCCTTTCACCATTTCCCAATCAATACCAGGATAATTTAAGTCTCCCATAATAATAGTCCCTCCTCCTCTACAAGCTTGCATAATCCTCTTAAAAAGCATTTCATTGACTGTACTGTCCAAAGCTGGTGGTCGATAGCATACACCTATGTTTAAACCAGTCTCGTGTTTGCCAGTGAGCCTGACCCAGATATCTTCACAGGGCAAGGAATGTTCAATTTCAGGAATTTCCTGCACATTTATGTTTTCGTTCACATACGGGTTGTGTACTCTGAAAGTACCCAGATGTTCCATAGTTATAATACAGTGAACACTGCGAAAATTGTTTTCAATTTTGTTTTTAAAGCCTGACGAGTCAGTACTCTTAATAGATTTCCTCCAGATCTCCCAGTAGTTTATAGTTTTTAAAGCTAATGTCGCATAAAGGTGATTCCTTTCATCAATGCATATTAGTTATGCTGCTTATTTTGGTTTGTTCCGTGCTGCAAAAAGTCCGGTTGCCATGCTGGCTATACGCTTTACATGCACAAGTTGTCTAGTTTAGAAAGAAAATTATGTTTTTATTGGAGTCATCATGCTACCATTCTGAGGAAGGTTGGATAAGCCAATGCTTAGGGCTACAAAAAAGATAGTATTTTATGAACACGATCAAGTGGACTCTCATAACAGTGATTGACTGACATAGAAATATGGAGAGACGAGGTCGATGCCATTTAGAACACACTCGTACCCTCAAATATCTCCACCCAATACCTCAAGAGCAGCCTGAATCGTCCGCCTGTACTTCTCATGCACTGAAGTTCAATTTTAACAGCCTTTTTTTATAGTTGTTGTATCTCTTCCCATGGTTCTTTCTTCAACTTCTGATCCTTCCTCTTCCATGATGACCAAAACGAAACAAAACCTCGCAGATGTAATAATGTATACACGATGGAAAGATCTGACGACGGGCAGCTGCAAGTGCGTGAACAATATGTATTCCTGCGCGAGTTAAGAGAGAGAATATATTCTAAAAATCTTCCTTTCTTGTTTTGTCGTCGCTCTTATCAAGTCTAATCATCGAAAAAATATCATAATAAATTAAAGTATCAGTCCTTCCCCGTATTTACCCTTAGCAAAAAAGTAGTATACTTGAAGTTAATTTTATTAAGTATACTTGAGTATAAGTATAGCAAGTATACTATGGACCATGTACTTGTAGTGTACTAGAAAGTATACTAATTTAATACTTCTTCTGACTAAATTGGAACATTTTTAAATTTATAAAAGTATACTTTAAAGTATACTTCAAGTTTAAGCAAAGTAAACTGAAAGTACCCATCTAGTTTACATCTAAGTTTTATTCTATACTGCAAGTACGCTACAAGTGAACTTTTTAGTATACTGTGAGTGAACTAGTTGTATACTTCAAGCATACTTTTCAATTTATGAAAGTATACATTTAAGTATACTGCAAGTAAACTTACAGATATACTGCTAGTTTATTAGTTGTATACTTCTAGTAAACTTTTCAGTTCATGAAAATATACTGTGAAGAAACTTAAAGAGTGTCATTGGATGTTTAGTGACCACAGTGAGTCAGGACTTCAGGTTCACATCTCATCAGACAGACAACATCCTCATCACCGCACTGGAGTATTGTGTATTATTCCACCGGAGGGAAGATCCCAACCTATTGGCCCACCAACACCTGCTCCAGCAGCAACTTATTTTCCCAGGTGGTCTCCCATCCAAGCACAAACCAAACCTACACTCACTTAGCTTCAACCACACAGCTGGTGCAGATCAAGTAGTGGCATGGTTGCTAGTTTTAAAACAAGTACAGACATTTCATTGTCACTATGTCAGATAGCACTGTTCAAAGTTCCAGTCTTCTTAATCTCATGTTTGAAAATACTGTGTACATTTATCTGTGAATCTGCACATAATGGTCAGCTAGATTGAACTGATATCTCAACTAAAACACAGCAATGTTTGGTTCAGGTACAATATGTAGGGCTTTGATGTCCACACTCTTGTTTAAAAATGATTAAATCATTTACTAAACAGAATGTACCATCTTTCAAGTATTACAGCACTGCTGCTTCTTTTCTTCAGTCGGTCATATTTTTGACTGTAATACAGAACTCCATTAACCAAAAAACAACTCATTGGTGTACTCATTTGGAATAGTTCATCAGCCTTTGCTTGAGTCCTTCATCCTACTGGTCAGGCTGAAGGCATTGCTAATTCATATTTTATGCATATTTCTGGTTCCATATGAGAGAAAGAGGTATTTTTTTGTTTTGAATTGGGATTTCAATAAGAGTTGCCATTGCTGTGTTCTTATACTTTGGCATCCAATACAATATTGTGTTTGAAAATTTAATTTATAAGGGAATCAATTTTGTACTCAATCCTGAGTATGTGTTTCATTGTAAATTCTTATAAGTACCTTCATCTGTAAATTAAAGCAGAATGCAATTAAGCATTGTCTACTAGCAGAGTACCTGAGGTAACCTCTCGTCTACTTACGTTAAATAATATCTGAAAAGCAAGAGTAATATATTTTAGATTGCAATAATCCTAAACTGTGAGTATGATGTTAAGTTAGTGTAAAGAAGACTTTGAAGTATTCTTGCAGTTAAAAAAAAAAAACCAACTTTTAGCTCCCTGAAAGTTTAAAACTAAATTTAAACTATGAGGGCTTGAAGTATAGAACTAGTGGACTTGTAGTCTACCTATAAGTTTACTTGCAGTATACTTCAAAGTGTACTTTGAACTAAAAAGTTGGCTTGAAGTATATAACAAGTAAAGTTGTAGTACATCTGAATTTACTTTCAGTATGCTTCAAAGTATACTTTTTTAAATTAGGTCTTGTGCTAGAAGTATATAACTAGTGAACTAATAGTTCATCTTTACGTTTACTAGCAGTATACTTTACAGTATACTTTCATGAACTGAAAAGTTTACTAGAAGTATACAACTAATAAACCCGCAGTATATCTGTAAGTTTACTTGCAGTATACTGCAAATTATACTTTTATAAACTAGAAATTGTCCTAGAAGTATATAACTAGTGAACTAATAGTTCATCTTTAAGTTTACTAGCAGTATACTTCGCAGTATACTTTCATGAACTGAAAAGTTTACTAGAAGTATACAACTAATAAACTCGCAGTATATCTGTAAGTTTACTTGCAGTATACGTACTTAAATGTATACTTTCATAAATTGAAAAGTTCTAGTTAAGTCACAGTATACTTAAAAGTTCACTAGTAGTGTACTTGCAGTACAAAATAAAACTTAGATGTAAACTAGTTGGGTACTTTAAGTTTATGTTGCTTAACCTTGAAGTATACTTTTTTTTGTAAGAGTATGTATCAAGTCTGTAAATACTGGAATAATTTTCAAATTTGTTCTCAAATAAAATCAGACAAATGTGTATCTGTTTCTGTGTGGGTTAATAACACCGCATAAAAATCAAGTTCAGCTCCATCCATGTGCTATTTACTCTGCTATGCTGCCCCAAAGCTGACTTGTTACTGCAAACGTACATGTGGAATATGTAAGTCCATGAGATAGTAAAAACTGAATAAAAATATAGTGCAGTATACTTCAAAGAAGCCAATATGTATGGTAAAAATATTTTAATGTGCTTATTCTTTTGATAGTAGCCTAACTGCAAGCCAGTATACTTGAACATTAGGCATGAATATTTTAATACTTTGAGATATACTCAAGAAAAGTATAATAATCAAAAGTTTAGGTACAAGAATTAGCCAAATATACTTAGACTTTTCTGTGTACTTTTCAGTATAAGCTAAGTATACTTAAGTATTACTTTGCTAAGTATATCTCTGATAAGTACATCAAAAGTAAACTGAAAGTATACTCTCTTATTTTTAGTTTAGAAGAAGTATACTAATAGCACACTTGAATAAACTTCTTTTTCGTAAGGGTACACATGATTTCCGTCAGATCGTTTAGCCTACGTCCATGTTAATCTTTAGTGTACTATATAGAAAAATATGAGTTTAAATTAAAAAAAAAAACAACAGATGAATGTTTCTCCATTATAATTTATCCATCTCAAGTAAAGTACCACACAATTTGAACCTTGAATAACAAAATATAAAGCTTAGAGAGAGAGAGACGTACACTGCACGCAAATTCACAGAGCAGAGCTTGCAAAACCCGTATGTGACATCACCCAAAACGGGCGTCATTCCTAGCATCACGGAAGTATTCACCCTCGATAAAGTACTGTCTTTTCGTGCGTGTTTCCATTTTCTCGTATCGATAATGTGACGGAATGATATTACATTGCATTCTTTGCGTTCCAAGCTTTCCATTGATGTCGAAATTGCCATATTTCAGTTTTTCCTTTGAATCCCTACTTTAAGTCTGAAAGAGTTACTTCTCACATAATGCATCACTTTTGTATCAAGTTCTCACACCATGTCACCTTCGATCTTTGACCAAAAAAAAGTGTTTTACTCATAAGCCTTCATCATGAACTTAAATAAAAAAAAGACACCAAAAAAGCTAGCCATCTCTGTTCAAGTTTATTTGGAGCTCTAAATCATTGTATATGGTTACATGGAAAACAGATTCTAAAATTTGAAAAACTCAATTATATCAAATGTTCTGCTTAAAAAGTTCACTTGTCATGCAGTGTAATTCAGGTATTCAGTATCCAGCCGTATGCTCATCTCTTCCCGAGCAGATTTTTCCAAAAATATTACACAAGGGTTTTTCCGCAAAATCCTCATGAGTGGCCATGTCTTTCATTGGATAGGAGATCTGCTTGGTCATTGCTTACAGAATGGCTACCCTGATACTTCAACCAATCAGTGAGCTTTGAGTGAACTGACCACCTGTACAATGAAAGAGCCTGAGGCTGGTTTTCAAAAAAAGAGCAGAAGTAAGTGCACTTGCTTGTGCACACATGCTACCTGAAGATTAATCAAAGAATTTGAGGTAGTGGTCATTAGACCAAGATTTTGGCAAAAATCAGTGTTTGGGAAGTGATGAGTATGCAATTGGATATTAAAGACTTGAACTGTACTGCATGACAAATGTGAACTTTTTCATCAGAACTTATATTTTTCTGCTGTAAAGTAATACTTTTTGCCTCCATGCTAGCGACAGCTGGAGGCATCATGTTTTTGGGTTGTTAGGTAAACTTCATTGTGACATCATAAAGGTATGCAAAAACACTTTCATGGCCATTATTCAACACCATAACTTGGCATTTTTCACTTGGCCTCCTCTCCCTGGAAGACAACCAGGACAGGGGGCCTCTTGTTCCTCTGGTCATCCACCACAAACTCATTGGTTTTGCTGATGTTGAGCTTCAGGTGATCATTTTTGCACCTCTCTATCAGCCCTCTGTACTCCTGTGTAAGACATGCTGTCTTCATGCTGTCTCAAAAATAGCATGAAGATGGCATGTTTCTCACTGGAAATTCACTGGAATCATACTGTTATGGCCCCAATTTGTTATGGCGTCGATTTGTTATGGCGTCACGGACAGCAAGGGATGACAGACAAAATCCTTTAAGTTCAACAGATTTAATTAAACAAACACATAGAACTAATCTACACCCTACACTACTGACCAAGATTGAAAAGAAAAAAAAATGAGATATTTACAATTCCCTGTAATGGAGATGGGCTGCTATGTTGTGATGTCCTGGGACAGGAAAATGCTCCAACACAGGCAAAAATCCACAAAAAGCTTAAAAGGTCTTGAAAAAGAGTGACAGGTCTGGTCAAATGTATCCTTCTTGCAATTTCTCCTACTACTACACACTCTCGATTTTTCTCCTTATATACTCTTGTCCAGCCCCCTCCCATTTCTGGGACTTTCCCCTCTGGGCATGCCCTGGACATGCCCAACCTAGCTTCAGACTGGGCTTCACAAAAAAAAGTCAATACTGCCATCTAGTGGCTATTTACCACATTACAATACATGTCAATATAGTGATTAGTTCCATTACACCAAAAAATATACTTTATACCTTGTATTAAATTCATTCGAAGTCTGTACTACAAATATAAGTCTGGACAGACACGGATGCAACTTGCCAGGTTTGCGGAGACATACAACCACAACCAGTAATTCCATATTTTTCCATTTTATAAAAAGGGCAATGTTACCTGCACTTACCAGCAGTGCTGAAGTGAATGAGACAGATGATAACTGGGCTTAGACAAATTTTTTGAAATGCATCAAATTTGACTCTGGTACATGTAGGCGCGCTAAGAACTTGGAAGTCATGAAAAATATCTCATTGCTAGTTTTCAGTTTTTTCCCGCTGTCTCGTTTTTAACGTGGTTGCACTAATTGTTCAGCTAACCTTGTATTGTGTTTCCCCACAGAACACAGACACTGAGGCAAAGCGTTCCATGGAGCAGACGGTCATGGGAGTCAACGTCATTCAGGAGGACAGTGATGATCCCAAGGATGACCCAGTGGACATTGGTGTCCTGATTGAAGGCGTGGAGGTGCTCAGTGATTTGGAGAGCATTGCCCTCGCTTGTGCCTTGTTGTTTGGACTAATGTTTGAACCTAAGCTACCCCCGAGAGCTTGGTTACTTTTTCGAGGTCCTGCAGAAGATCTTTCTCAATCTGGATGGATAGAGGTTGTCAAAAAAGGCATAGTTCCTGAAAAACAAGCTGCTGGAGTGAGGGATCATTAAAAGACTTATAGAGCTTAGCTAAACCTTTGCAGATGTCTTTTTAGCTCCGCTGTGATGACAGTCACAGTCAGCGGAGCTTTTCTAATGCTGAGTCGTCCGGCGTCCGTCTGTCTGCCTGCCTGTCTGTCTGTCTGGCGTCAACTTTTCACTTCAAATCTGAATATCTCAAAAACTGTCGGATAACTTTTTTTCTAATTTGGTGTGAGCCTTATGATATTCTGAATATTCACTTTGAAAATGAGAAAATTCTACGTCCCGGTTTTTGAGAAATTAAGCATTTTGGACTTAGAAAATCAGTGTTTGCACTCATTTTTTCAGTCTATCATTAATATCTCAAAGACTGTCTGATAACTTTTTGTATAATTTGTTGTGAGCCTTCCTTATGATGTTCTGATGATCCCCTGCGAAAATGAGAAAATTCTACATTCCGGTTTTTGAGAAATTCAGCATTTTGGACTTAGAAAATCAGTGTTTGTGCTCATTTTCTCAGTCTTTCATTCATATCTCAAAGACTGTCTGATAACTTTTTTTCTAATTTGGTATTAACCTTCCTTATGATATTCTGAATATTCACTTTGAAAATTAGAAAATTCAACATCCCGGTTTTGGAGAAATTCAGCATTTTGGACTTAGAAAATCAGTGTTTGTGCTCATTTTCTCAGTCTTTCATTAATATCTCAAAAACTGTCACATAACTTTTTGTCTAATTTGTTGTGAGCCTTCCTTATGATGTTCTGATGATCCCCTGTGAAAATTAGAAAATTCTACCACCCGGTTTTTGAGAAATTCAGCATTTTGGACGTAGAAAATCAGTTTTTGTGCTCATTTTTTCAGTCGTTCATTAATATCTCAAAAACTGTCTGATAACTTTTTTGCTCCGCTGTGACCATAGTCAGCAGTCAGCAGAGCTTTTCTAATGCCGAGTCGTACGGCGTCCGTCTGTCTGTCCGTCCAGCGTCAACTTTTCACTTCAAATTTGAATATCTCAAAAACTGTCTAATAACTTTTGTTATAATTTGGTGTGAGCCTTCTTTATGATATTCTGAATATTCACTGTGAAAATTGGAAAATTCTACATCCCGGATTTTGGACAAATTCAGCATTTTGGACATAGAAAATCAGTGTTCGTGCTCATTTTTTCAGTCTTTCATTAATATCTCTAAAACTGTCTCACAGCTTTTTGTCTAATTTGTTGTGAGCCTTCCTTATGATGTTCTTATTATCCCCTGCGAAAATGAGAACTTCACGTCCCCGTTTTTGAGAAATTCAGCATTTTGGAAATCAGTGTTTGTACCCATTTTTTCAATCTTTCATGAATTTCTCAAAAATTGTCTGAAATTTTTTTGTCTAATTTGTTGTGAGCCTTTCTTATGAAGTTCTGAATATCCCTTGCGAAAATGAGAAAATTCTACGTCCCGGTTTTTGAGAAATCCAGCATTTTGGACTTAGAAAATCAGTGTTTATGCTCATTTTTTCAGTCTTTCATTAATGTGTCATGTGTTAATATTGCAATAGTTTTCAAGGATTTCTGAAATTAAGTTATGACATGGACATTTCAGTCATCCTCAGCGGAGCTCTCCAGGCTGACAGGCCTCTTGTTTACTTTGGTCTCAGGTGTTTGAATTTACATATGTTTACATGTTTTTTTTTAGTCACAGGCAGTATTGGCACTTGGGACACATGACTGCTAAAAATTATTTAAAAATATAGCTGCAAGCAGCAATGGGGGGGCCTAGCAGCCTAGCAGGCCAGCCTGGGTAACCATGGCAACGAGGTAGAGGCGTCAGCAACACAGTGGTTAGCAGATATGAGAATTTTAAGATGAAATCACCACTAATCAAAAGACACGTTGCTGAGATACAGCCTCAATTCCTGTCTCACCAATGTTTGCCAAAGGTCATAAAATGTGTTTTGCATGCTCAAAGAAGTGTCATGAGTGCATACACCGACTTTCATGTCGACATGTCAAAGCATCGATGAGATATGGGGCTACTTCCTTGTTGGCGGCTTCGCCGTCCATTTTGATTGGCTCTGACAACACTGCCCGAGGGTCAATGTCCACCAGATTAATTATTTCAAATCAGGATGGGGTACTTGGACTATTTTATAGTTTGGTTTGGTTATTTGGAAGCATTGCTAAGATATGACTTCACTTCCTATGACTTGAATGTTTGCCAGGGGTCAAAGGTCACCAAATTAAATTAGTCTCCTCAGGACTGTGTCTTAAGTCCATATACCAAGTTTTGTGCTGATACATCAAAGCATTGCTGAGATATGGGCGTCCTTCCTGTTTGTTGGCTTCGTCTCCGATTTCAATTGGCTGTTACAGCCAAACAGTTTGGAGCTGAGTCACCAAACTTAAAACACTACTCAGGCATGGTCTTTAGATCACGTGTGCTAAGTTTTGTAATGATCGAACAAACTTTGAAATTTCTGTAAATGTAAGCGTGTTTTTGACAAAATTAAAAATGGCCGCCAAATTTTGATGTTTGCAGTCTTTTAGAACCTGTATAGGGATGTACAACAGCATCAGCAGACACTGGAATAAAGGTTTAAATCCCAACAGATCAAGAGATATCAGAAAAAACATGTTTTTGCTGTTTATAGCGCCCCCAGAGGTCAAAGGACACAGAATTTTTTGGGCCTCCCCAGGGGCAGGTCTTGAGGCCATGTACAAAGGTTGGGGTTGATATGTCAAAGCGTTGCTGAGATATGGCATCACTTCCTGTTTGGCAGCTTTGCCCCAGGTTTGATTGGCTGTTACGGGCAAACGGTTTTGAATATCAAAAATCCATCCTAAAATTTTTGTGCGGCTCGGTCTGGAGTATCTATGTACCATGTTACGTTAAAATTGGAGAAATTTTGTGACCTGTGAAACTTTTTAAAGGTTTTTGATAGAATTCAAAATGGCGAAAAATCCAATATGGCGGAAAATGACGTCATAGGGTGCATTGAACTCAGCTTGGCCCAAGGATTCCAACGGTACCTCAATTGTGAAAATGGGTTGAACGGGTCAGAAGTTACGAAGGTGAATGCAGGTCAAACTTTGACCTGTTGACGGCGCTAGAGCTTTTAAGCTAGGGGCATGCAAATTGGTGTGAGTGATGTTGGGACTGTCCTGAATAAGTGTGCCAAATTTCAAAACTTTTTACCATACAGTTTTATGGCCTACCATAGACTTCAATTGCAGAAGAAAGCGGATGCATAATAAGAATACCTAGAAACACAATGGGTGCCTTCGCAGCTACGCTGCTAGGCCCCCAAAAACAAAGTTCCACATTATTGGTTTTCAGCAGTGTCCACTGACTTAATTTGAAGACCTTGTGAACTTCTCAATTGGCATTAACCTCAATGTTAAGTTACAGAGCCCAAATACAATTTTAGAAGGGTGGGTGTCATATTAAAAGCGTGGCGTCACAGACCTACAATGTTGATTGTTCATGCTGTACTGTGTTTGTGCTCAGTATATTTATGTGATATTTGACAGCTATTTTGATTGAGTGTTTCTGGGCTTTTTTTGCTCTGTTACTGTTTTGCGAAAGCTGTGCCTCTACCTTACAGCAATGTACATATGCTGAGGATCCACTTTTTCAGGTCCACCTGTCCAGTCTAATGTAATTCAGTGCAATAGCTCTGCCATAAATTCTACCTTTTTAAGAATGTTTCTTGTGTTCAGTTTGTGTTGACATTGTGGAGAATGTCAGTTTTCATTAAATTTATAATTGAGGCTGTGGTTTGCAGAGGTCTAGTACTGGATTACATTCTACTGAGAGCCATTTCTCATTTCTGTTCCTCCCTACTTATATCGATGAGGGGGGACAGAATATTAGAAACAGCTCTCAATGAAAGTCAGTCCAGTGCAACAGCACCACTAACAATGAGCTCAATGCTAAACATAGAATTGAATGAACACCTCTATTACTGTGACAACGAGAGGCATTATAGGCAGCAGAGAAGTCAACTTAATGGCAGAGAATTTTGTAGTGGATTGCATTAGATTGTGCAGGTGGATCTAATAGAGTGGCCACTGAGTGCAGTACATTAACTGACACTTGTAGGTCAAGTTAAGTTGCTTTTGGCTTGTCATCTTTGGAAATTGAAGCTGAAGATTTAGAACATTTATTGTCAGCTCTTTTCTGCTCTTTTTACCACAGTGTACGCTTGCTGACAAAAAAAAGTGATGCAACATTGACCCAGCTCTTTGAATGTTTTAATTTTAGAGGAGCTGATGCAGCATTTCGAATGGTAAACGCTCGAAATGACAAGTCATGTACACTATGCTTTAAGCCATAGATTGATTGCATTGTAGGCTTAAATAATTTCTGTGATCAGGCTAGTTTTTTTTTTCCCTCTGCAGCAGTTGTATTGGCCTACGTCAACAGTCTGTTATTGGCAATGCTGAATAAATGTTTGAAAAGGAGCTGTGCAGCTGACTCGTTATGAACTTGAACCAAGCCATTCGTACAAACATAAAAAATATATGTCAAAGCAAATAGTAAAATAAAAATTTACTAGTACATTCAACAAGTTTAGGTTTTATTGTATGAAACCATTAAACTCTTGTTCATGTAATGTAATTAAAAATAGTAATGCTGATAAAAGTTTGTTTTTAAATAAATAAATGTTTTTAATCTATGAAAGCCAATGTAGTTGTTTTTAAATGATTAGATCTTACGAAATTAACAAATCTCTTTCTTGTTCAATTAACATAAGCAATATAGGTCGATTGTATTTATTTAGATTAGATGGATATTTGTGGCATCAATATATTACGTTCATCCAATGAATAATTTTTTTTGAGTGGATATCAACTTAAATCCTTGCTATTTTCCATACCCCAGAACTATGATAAATGTCTCCTGAAAATATGAACATTCAAGCTTTTTAAACTTCGCAGAGTTGTTGAAGTCAAAAAGAGTTATGAAAAACCTGCTTCTGTGAGAAGTCACACACGTAACCAGTTGTATTTGCACCTCTAACCTTAAGTAGATAAAGTTAATAAAACAAATAAAATTTTCACTTGATAGACTTGGTTATGTAGTACTCCTATATAAAGTCCACAATGATGAACCTCCGATGCTTTTAGAGTTGGAAGAGATTTTTCTATTTGTTACGTTTTTGGTCACACGTGATTAAGAATGGCCCTTCACCTGATGGTCTTCAGGATTGCGTTATATCGAGGGCTGACTGCAATAAACAGTTATGTCCAGATGTTTTACATTGGACGTAACTGTTTATTGCAGTCAGCCCTCGATATGTTCTCTGACTGCACATAAAGAGGATGAAAGCAATGTAGTGCCTTCCTATTTCAGCCCCCGCCAAACCCGCCAAATGATTTTTTTTCCCCCAGTACAGCTGCATCGGTCAATTTGCTGTGTTTAACTGCCTGCATAAAAAAACAGTCAGCGAATGGTCTGTTCATATTTTAATTTAGGATTAATCCACCCGCTGCAGCACCAATTTTAAATTTGGCCAGCTTCCTTTCACTGCTGCTGTTTTAGAAAGACAAGAGATTTTGGCAGGATGTGGTGTTTGGTAGCCAAAAATCCTTTACAGGACACAAATAACGAGAAATTGTTAGTCGACGAGGTCTGTCGCAATACTCTCAGGCAGCCAAGTAAATCTGAGGTCTCCCAGCTGAGCTTCATTCCGGATTCAATACCTTTGCCTTGCACAAGCCACAGAATTTCAAATTCAACAGGCCTGTTGTAATCGTGTTTGCAATAACTTACATAATTAAATGTGAATTTAATTGAAACCAGTTATTAAATGAATACAACTTGTGGTATGAAATTTAGAAATGAATAGAAATAACAGTGTTCCTTATTAAACCACGTAACAAGTAATTTTTGTGGAACTTCTTCAGGGATTCAGCTTCTTCCAGAACTAGTAACCTGCCCTCTGAAACCCAGTTGCAGTCTCAAATCTCCTAGAAATGACTGGAGGAAAATTTTTACAGATTTGCACAATTCTGTCACTTGGCAATCCTTCTACTCTGCTACTTAAACCCCAAATTACACCAGATGCGTGTTTGGTCCGTCTGCACTGCGCGACGGCAGCGCAGCCAATAGGGTTCACTTTTGTCAATGTCTGAGCTTACACTGGATCCGCTGCATTGCGTTTCTTGTCCGTCCCTGCTCCGGGAAAACGCAGCAGATAAGTAAGACTTCTAATTTTGCCGGATGCCGCAGCACAAACGCAACACTTCAACGCAGCAGATAGATCGGTACACAGACATAACATTTAAAACATACGGTTAATTTTCAAAATCCGTGTTGGCGCCAGTTTATTTTGCAGACTAGGACAGCAACTGCAGTAAGGAAATATGGATGCTAAACTTTATCGACAGAACAAATAAAGGCAAACGCAACGCAAACATATATTTATAAATAGGCTACTTATCCATGGTAGAAGCACAAAATATCAAAAAATAAACAAGTCGAAGCAAGTCAACCGTTCCTCAACCCTTTCAGTAAAGACCAAAGGCTGCTGCCTGTTTGTAGTTGCACTCAATACAAAATGTATCATTTATCTCGAGCGATTGTGCGTGATTCTGTAATTACCGTGTGATCTCGTCAGGCTTGCCCATTGGCCTTGCTTCTCTAGCTGTTCGGCGCTGGTAGCAGCACAAACACAGTCTCAAAGCCGTCGGTGGGTGTTGACGGACGGCAGTGCACGCAGCAAACGTGCAGCAGGGCGGATTCGGACCAGACATGCATCTGGTGTAATCCCGGTGTAAATCACTTGGCCAGCCGACTGACAAATAGTGACAAAGTCGCAAAGCGTGGAGACATTCTCACCGCTCACAATTTAGCTCTGGTTCCACTCTGATACCATCAATATCCTGGAATTAATTTTTGAATCTTGCCTGGGATCTTTCTGCTTGGAGTTTGCGTGTTCTCCCTGTGTTAGCGTTGGTTTTCTCCGGGTACTCCAGTTTTACCCCCACAGTCCATAGACATGCACATCAGGCTAATTGGAGACACTAAATTTCCCATCTGTATGAGTGTGATCAAATGGTCTGTGAATGGTGTGTGTTCCCTCGGATGGATTAGCGAGCTGTCCAGGGCGCGTCCCTTCCTTTTGCCCATAGTCAGCTGGGATAGACTCCAGCTCCCCCCTGCAACCCTAGTGAGGAAGAAACAGCATAGAAAATGGATGGATGGATGAATAGGACTGGAGCCATCCTGTTCACATGCTCACAGGTCTACAATCCTCTCTTGCCTAGTTTGGGATACATATGCAACCCAAAATTTTAATAGACTCAGGATAAGAACATTTGGACAATATAATGTGATGCAATACTACAAGGTAATCAATAGATCAATACTTCGTTCTTTTTTAAACAGAGGATTCGACCCCACAACCATTGGTTCCCCAGTTTCACTCCTTAAAATTTCTTCCAAGTATGGCACTTTTAAGTCACAAATACTGAAGACTGACTGCATTTCTGATTCAGCCCTGGTTCTAAGGAAGCAGATAGAGGCGGCAGGCAATTTTTATGACCGAGCCTCCAGTCCAGTGATTTTTAATAAAGTGAATGGCATTTTCGCCTGAGTTCTTTTTTTTTGGTTCGCTTCCGTTTGTCCTTCTGGAACCTTTAGCATTTTCTTTCGGCTGACTCAGACAGCTTTCCCATCACTGATCCAAAATGGCCAGTGAATTATTGAATTGAGCATGTATTAATTAAAGGCAGAGAAAGTCTGAGAGAGCTGAGAATGGGGCTTTGCTGGGTTTTGATTCCTCCGGTTTCCTCCATGGCAGCTGAATACGTCCCAATAAAGACCAAAGAATTTCAATGTATGCTTCAGTTTATCAAACTCCCAATGTCTTTTGTGTTGTTTTATCTCAATGGAGTGGGAAAGGAGAGGAAATATTTCTCCCATTCTCTTCCCTCTCTCTCTGCATCTTTACTTTCTTGTTAAGTATTTTCATACTGTACATTGAGCACCTGCAAACAGAATGGCATGTTAAAAATAAAATAAATTACTCTGCCACCCACTTTAAAATGAGAGTGGAATTATCTGATTCCTGTGTTTGTTATTTTTCAGTCATTTTGTTCATTAA
Organism: Gymnothorax javanicus; assembly: GCA_029692085.1. Classification (NCBI taxonomy): domain Eukaryota; kingdom Metazoa; phylum Chordata; class Actinopteri; order Anguilliformes; family Muraenidae; genus Gymnothorax; species Gymnothorax javanicus. Next base: position 105,738,610 of record CM056194.1, on the reverse strand, counting down.
CTCAGTGTATTTATTATTATTATTTCTGTCAGAACCCTCATGTGAATTCCCTATATGTCTCTTTGCAATTCAGCAGCTTTCATGTCTATTAAGTGTATGAGTGCTGTGATTGGTTCTTCTTCTTCTAATGCAACTATTACAGTACTTTAGCGAAAGCCTTTTCCATAGAAGTCATTCTAATCATTTGGTCAATTTGAAAAAGCTTCCAATCCTAATCAATGAAGTCCTCCTACAGATAAACAGAGTAACAGAGGCTTCCGGTACAAGGATTCTTCCAGCACAGTTCCATTCAGAGTAACTCCCATTATGTATGTTCGAATCAAATCGCCATCACGTAAATGTAACCTGTAAATGTAACTTCTAGGTTGGTTTTGGAAGCCTTATTTATTTATTTTTTTTGTGTACTCACGTCATTCAGCTGCGCACAGTTCAGAGAATACAACCTAACTTGCTGTTATGCAAGAGTTTAAATACTTTTCTGAGGGTCCAGTCAAAGTCTTTCAGTTACTGTGGAAAGTTTATACTGTCTGGAATTGGATAAAAATGTGTCAATCAATACATAATTACTGGGTGATAGTTCAGGTGGGCGTGACCTATAACTTTGCTTTACGCAGATAAGCCTGAGCAAGTATGAGGGACACTGGATATCATTGAAGGATTGTATGAGGTTGTAAGGAACTGCAGAATTCCTCATGAGATGACTCTACGTGGTAGAGAATCACACATTTTTAATATCTGATGACTACAATTGATTGCAGAATGATATAGTGTCAATACCGTGTTGAATTTTTACTTCAGAAAACTGCTTTTTTTCGCTGCTCAGCTGAGATACCTTTGGTCTACTGTTGCTGAACTAGTTGCAACAAAGGTCAATGATCTTCTCTGTCACGAGATCGTTTTTATTAACTGCTGGATAGATATGGGCAAGTATATTAGGCAGTTTGCACATCAGGCTTGGCTGAGGAGTTTAATTCATACAACTCCTGGGAAACAGGGATGGAACTAAAGTTGTCCACATTCTAAAACGTTTGAGCTTGATCCGGGTGTGCCATCTAGTGATAATGTAACCGCGTGCATAAATAGAGCAGCTCCATGTCCGCTGGCATCTACATCTGCACAGAGGGGTTAATATACAAAGCTTTATGCCAGATTACTAAAATATATAAATACAATGCAAAATGAAGATGGATTGGCAAGAAAGGAATCAGATTACGACTTGCAGTCAAGCATATTCACTTTCTTAGGATGTAGGTTCCGAGCATTCACAGTAATCGTGACACAGCTCCTTTCAGCCTCGCTTTTTGCTTCAGGCGGATCATAGGATATGTAGTTTTTAGACAGCATGGGCAGCATGTTGGAAAAAACCAAATGATGTAAATTATAGTTGCCTATGGTCTGGAAAAACAGCATGTGTAGTTACTAAGAAATACTGTATGATGCAAAATCGCAAAATTGGAGGAGGCTTAAAACTAGCAGGGAGATGCGGTAGCACAGTGGTTAAGTGTGCTTGACTTGGGACCCAAGGTGTATAATTAGGTACCGGCAAATTGTCAGTGAAACCTGGCCAAGAGCTGGGGGAAAAACCTGCCACAGACTAACATCCCATCCAGGGCGAGTAGCACTACTCCTTGTCGTGTCATGCTACTGAAAACAGGGTTAACCACCAGGTCTGATGAGTCACTAGGCACAGACTTACTCTCTAACAATCATGAGAAGTTTGCCTAACAAGAATTTTCAAAATAAGTTTATGGGTAAAATGAATAGGTATCTTTACTTCTGACACCAGTATGATGCCATCACCTCAGTACTCCAAAAGTCTAGCCTACATATGGACCATTTTATAAGCTGCATGAATTTGGAATCTTTGAAAGAAATGTTGACATTTTATGTAATCATTAATCTGGAAAGAAAAATTCCTGATAACTTTGTGATGCAATGAACAATCATGCCAGTTAAAAACAAATTAGCCAGTCATTCTACTGATTAGTCCTCGCAAAATGGCAAATTAATGTTTGGTTGCTAATTAGATGAGAAGACGAGCTGTAGCTCATAAGTAGCAACAAAGCAAAAATATGTTGTTTTTGGCAAAAGTCATCTTCAGGGCATTGATGAATGATTCAATACCTGGAAGAAGACTTATGTTGTAACCAGTAGTATAATTTAAACAATTAATTACTCTAACATCGTGGCTACGAGTGTCCAACTGCCCTTCTTCACACTTGCATTTTCACTCTGGGCAGCGACTCTCCAACACTGGCATGCATTACTTCTCTCTCCTATTTTGGCTTCTAACTATGAGTAGCTAATGGGAACTGGTTTGCTGTTATCATGTGTTATAAAGTGAGGTTACTGAAGGGTTTTTAAACCTCCCACAGCAGGTCACAAAAAATCCCAGGTTGAAGAGGTTAAGAAGTTTAGACCTGATGCCCTGTTGGCAGTCTGCTCGGATTTCACTGCTCCCTAGTACTGTTTGTACCTGGTTTGGGGGTAGGACAAAACAATTTGATAACATAACATACAGTGCCGTGAAAAAGTACAAAAGTATTTGCCCCCTTCCCGATTTCTTATTTTTTTGCATATTTGTCACACATAAATGTTTCAGATCATCAAACAAATTTTAATATTACATAGATAACCCGAGTAAATACAAAATGCAGTATTTAAGTGGTGATTTCATTGAGCGAAAAAAAGCTATCCAAACCTACCTGGCCCTGTGTGAAAAAGTAATTGCACCCCCCTCCCCCCCCCCGTTAAATCATGAATTAACTGTGATTAACCACATTTTTTGAGTTCGATTTCACTAGCCACACCCAGGCCTGATTATTACCAGACCTGTTGAATTAAGAAATCACTTAAATAGAACCTGTCTGACAAAGTGAAGAAGGTGAAAAGGTCTCAAAAAGCAACTCATCATGCTGCTGTAATGTGGGGAAAAAAAAAAAAGCCATTAGATGGCAGTATTGACATTTTTTTTGTTAAGCAGTCTGGAGCTAGGTTTGGGGCATGTCCCGGGCATGCCTCAGAGGGGGCTGGAAAAGGATAAGGAGAAAAATCGAGAGAGTGTAGTAGTAGGAGAAATTGCAAGGAGAAATAGTGGAAGGATACATTTGACCAGACCTGTCACTCTTTTCAAGACCTGTGAAGCTTTTTGTGGATTTTTGCCTGTGTTGGAGCATTTTCCTGTCCCAGGACATTGCAACATAGCAACCAATCTCCATTACAAAGGAACTGTAAAAATCTCATTTTTTTTATTATTATTTCAATCTTGGTCAGTAGGGTAGAGTGTAGATTAGTTCTAAGTTTTGTTTAATTAAATCTGTTGAAGTTGAAGAATTTTGTCTGTCATCCCTTGCTGTAATTGACGCCGTAACAAATTGGGGCCATAACACCGCGATCTAAAGAAATTCAAGAACAGATGAGAAACTAAGTCATTGACATCTGTCAGTCTGGAAAGGGTTGCAAAGCCATTTCTAAGGCTTTGGGACTCCAGTGAATCATGGTGAGAGCCATTATCCGCAAATGGAGAAAACTTGGAACAGTGGTGAACCTTCCCAGGAGTGGCCGGCCGACCAAAATTACTCCAACAGTGCATCAACTACTCATCCAGGAGGTCACAAAAGAACCCAGAACAACATCAGAAGAACTGCAGGCCTCACTTGGCTCAGTTAAAGTCAGTGTTCATGATTCAACAATAAGAACGAGACTGGGCAAAAATGGCATCCATGGGAGAGTTCCAAGGCGAAAACCACTGCTGACCAAAAATAACACAAAGGCTCATCTCACATTTGCCAAAAAATCATCTTGATGATCCCCAAGACTTTTGGGAAAATATTCTGTGGACTGACGAGACATAAGTTGAACTTTTTGGAAGGTGTGCATCCCATTACATCAGGCGTAAAACTAACACAGCATTTCATAAAAAGAGCATCATACCAAAAGTCAAACATGGTGGTGGTAGTGTGATGGTTTGGGGCTGCTTTGCTGCTTCAGGACCTGGACGACTTGCCGTAACTGATGGAACCATAAATTCTGCTCTCTCCCAGAAAATCCTGAAGGAGAATGTTCAACCATCAGTTCCTGACCTCAAGCTCAAGCGCACTTGGGTTATGCAGCAGGACAATGATCCGAAACACACCAGCAAGTCCACCTCTGATTGGCTTAAAAAAACAAAATGAAGGATTTGGAGTAGCCTAGTCAACTTCTGGACTTAAATCTGATTAAGATGCTGTGGCACGACCTTAAACAGGCCGTTCATGCATGAAAACCCTCCAATGTGGCTGCATTAAAATAATTCTGCAAAGAAGAGGGGGCCAGAATTCCTCCCCAGCGATGTGAAAGACTCATTGCCAGTTATCACAAACGCTAGATTGCAGTTGTTGTCGCTGAGAGTGGCACAACCAGTTATTAAGTTTAGGGGGCAATTACTTTTTCACATAGGGCCAGGTTGGTTTGGATAGCTTTTTCCCTCAATAAATGAAATCATCATTAAAAAACTGCATTTTGTATTTACTCAGGTTATCAAATTTGTTTGATTATCTGAAACATTTAAGTGTGACAAATATGCAAAAAAAAAAAAGAAATCAGGAAGGGGACAAATACTTTTTCACAGCACCGTAACATAACATAACATGAGTGGTGAGAACAGGCCGTTCAGCCCAACTACGCTCGCCAGTTTCTTATTACTATAATGAATCCATCACTTCAGATACTCAATGACTCAATGTTATCTAGCTTTAAAGGAGGACTCTCATGGTTGGGAAAGTTGGGTGTTATTATTTCAATATATCATGAAAAAAGCTCCTACGACTTTGTTTTCTTTATTTTGTGATTTCTTTAATTTTTATGAGTGATTTTACAAAACTAGTGGACCGCGCCATTTTCACCACAGCAGACGAAAATTCACCCTCGATCCGCTTGGGGCGCCCCTAATCGTGACGTCAGTGCTGCTGTCAGCGCCATGAATTTCCATTGTCCTGCGGTCCTGCATTGAGATTGTTGAATGACCGAGATATTCCCGCTTCCTCTATGGGGCAGACAGACGAGCTTGATTATTACCTTTTTCTATCCCACACAACTTTAATTTAGAGGTGAACTAACATCAGAGGCCATTTGAAATGCTTCCGGGAAGAAAAGTGCGATTTGAAGTCTGCTAATTACCAGCGAGGCTGGACAGCTGCCGTCACCTTGGCATAATTAGCTCACCTTTAATCAATTCCCGTGTACTTTGCCCAGCTTGTAATCAAGCCATTTATTCAGCAAACTGACCAATCAAAACCAAAATCAAGCCAATAATGATTTAGAAGAGATAATGAGAAGCAGACGAACCGAACCAGGCTACCATGCTAGATTGAAATAATGTCAGAAATCTGAATAAATAGCAGACCTCTGAATTCCACCTCTCGTCGGAAAACTTTCACGTATTATTAAAAAAGATTTCTTAAAAATAAAATCATGTTGAGATGGCCCTGGTTTTTAAGCGTCTAAAAATATACGCGAAGCAGAAAACATTGTGTGAAGCGCATCAAACGTGAATGTGAGAGAAATTATTTTTGCATTGCGAGCAATGGACAAATGCACCGAAGACTGGGCAAGCACGTTCAGGCAAATCTGTGCCGCAAATTTTAAACATTTTTTTAAAATAATTGAACAAGATTTGCACACAACGGCCAAATGTAATAATCAAGCAAACACATTCAGGCAAACTGCGTGCTGAACTACGCAAAGTTAAGGTCTTCAAAATCATCCTCCTCTACTCGACAGTTGCTTTCACCCCCTTCCCATTTACTTGGCTCAATTTGCAATCAAACAGTTCATTCGCTCAATGAACAATTTTAAATTGGTTGGTAGTCTTATTTATTTAGATATCCAAGTGATCATACATTTTGACATCGCATGCATCATGCACATGAATGCATGTGGCAGCCGCAGTGACGTTATGATCTCGCAAGTTCTCAGGCCCCTTGTGGCGTTAATGGCGGCCTCCTGGAAACAGCAATTCTGGCTAATTAATGGTCATTTAAAAGAACAGGGGGTATGTATGGACAAAAAATTGACCGTGGATATAGTATTGGAGTTAATTACTATAAGATTAAGTCAAAACACGTAGGTCAGTATAGTCCTCCTTTAAGTCAAGCCTGCTCTTGAAAATTCCCACAGAGGGAAAAAAAGAGGGTGGGTCTATACAGAGACTCTGGATGTTTACTTTTTACCAAAGACGAGAAAGTAAAAAGAAATCGTTATTTTTTATTAGTATTTTGTAAATAGCATATTCCATAAATGATGATAGGCTAATTATTTAATATGGAAAAAAACTTCCTGATGTTCTCATAATTTTTTAAGGCCACTGTCAGTCACAGGCCCTTAGAATTGTCCAAATTTTCCCTGTCATTGTTTTCACAACCACGTGTCCACGGTTTCACCAGTCAGAAACCTATTGATTGATCATCTAGGTTGGTTAAATTTTTCCCTCCTTCTATGCAGTTGTTATGTCCCCTGCAAAAGCAGAAGACATACTGTTTTACCCTTCATTCGTGATTCTGTGACTCCGTAAGTCCAAAACACTACGGTTTCAACTCTGGACAGTTCCAACTCTGTAGATTTTATCTGGGGGCGAGGGACATCACAGTGCATCACATGCTCATCACTCTCGTTGTAAGATGTCACGAAACAGTCGTTGGGATGAAAAGAAAGGCTGAGCTTAAAGATGGCTGTGGTCTGAGTATACTCTCTCTAAATGCGTTATAATGAGCTTAAAGATGGCTGTGGTCTGAGTATGCTCTCTCTAAATGCGTTAAATGAGCGTAAAGATGGCTGTGGTCTGAGTATGCTCTCTCTAAATGAGTTATAATGAGCTTAAAGATGGCTGTGGTCTGAGTATGCTCTCTCTAAATGCGCTATAATGAGCGCAAAGATGGCTGTGGTCTGAGTATGCTCTCTCTAAATGAGTTATAATGAGCTTAAAGATGGCTGTGGTCTGAGTATGCTCTCTCTAAATGCGTTATAATGAGCTTAAAGATGGCTGTGGTCTGAGGATGGTCTGTCTAAATGCGTTATAATGAGGACTGCTGTACTGAACAATATCAGCATCGCTGCTGTGGCTGGTGCGATCCCAGATGGTCTCACGTTCTTCAGCATTAATCTGAATTCTTCAGAGGATAAATAACAGCTGTAAACATAAATGCACCTTTTTTAAAATGCACGCAATTAAGAGAAATTAACTGCTTGTTAAAATGCTATGATTGCAATTGTGGTTGGAACAAAAATTATCATACGCAGGGGTGTCAAGGTCTGAATTTTGTATCCACTGCTCTCGACAGACCTGTGCCTTCTCTTTCCAGTTGCCAGGCTGTGTAAGGAGAGTGTGCAGGTTTCTCACAATTAGGCAGTGGTCAATATATGTAATAACTTTTACTTGATGAAGGCAGGGAATGTGCGTGTGTATGTGTGTGTGTGTGTGTGTGTGTGTGTGTGTGTGTGTTTGTATCTGTGCATGTGTCTCTTTTGAAAAAGTCTATGGGTAAAATTAATGGGTATATTTACTTCTGACACCAGCATGATGAAGTCACCTCAGTACTCCATAAGCCTAACTCGCATCATCGCAATCATAAAGCGGCATGGTGGCACGGTGGTTAGCACTACTACCTCATAGCAAGAAGGTTGTGGGTTCAAATCTGGCCTGGAGCCTTTCTGTGTGGAGTTTGCATGTTCTCCCCGTGTTCGCATGGGTTTTCTCCAGGTTCTCCTATCACAGTCCAAAGACATGCATATCAGGCTAATTCGAGACTCTAAATTGCCCATAGGTATGAGTGTGAGAGCGAATGGTGTGTGCGCCCTGCGATGGAATTGGCGAGCTGTCCAGGGTGGGTCCTTGTCTTTCGCTTTCAGTCAGCTGGGATAGGGATAGGCTCCAGCTGCACGGCGACCCTAGTGAGGGAGAAGTAGTAAAGAGGATGGATGTATGGAAAATGGCCGAATATGTGTGTCTCTCCCCAAACTTCCCTTTCTCTGCCTCTCAGTTTTTCTTTCTTACAGGCATTAATTAGTAAATTATTTCAATTTGTTTTATTTTATATTTGTCATTTTTTATTATTCTGACCCACTAAACAGAGTGAATGGCGAGATTCGCAGGATTACAGAGTGTGCAGAATAATGACTGTTTCTCATTCAAATCTGTAGTTTGTATTCAAGCGGGAAATGGTGGGTGGCTTTAGCAATGAATGCAAGCTGTGAAGCGCTTATGTTTTGATGTGGTCACCTTTGGTTTTAGCCCCTGCATGACTCATAGAATAATATCAATATACATTACAACATTACTAAATAAAAAGTCTCTCTCTCTGGATACTGCTGAATAGAATATATCCATACTTTCTTTTTTGAGATATCCTCGATCATTAAATGAACAGTAATCAACAAAATTACACAAACACACAAAAAAATCAGACCCTCCATTAAAATTCTTGGTACCCTCCATCAAAAGCTCTGACCAAAAAGTTTTTTGAATACTGTTCAAAAATAAAATTAACAAATACCAATCTAACTCTATTCCTCTCTTTGTAGCATCTGGATTTGGAAGGGGTTTTTGTATTTAGCTGCACCAAATGTGCAAAGTAGGCCACTGGAAATAAGAGAACGTGCCATTACAGCGATGGGTGGTGTATACATTTTATCTCTGTTTCAGAGGAAACTGAATAGAATAAATATATTTTCTATACTAAACTTTAGATGGTTAGATGTAGCTCGCCAAGACTGAGGAATCAGAAAAATGTTATGGATTGTCCCAAGAACAGTGAATATCAAATAAATTTGTGTTTCCCAGATTGATATGCTAGGGAACATTTGTGCACTGTTTTTCCAGCAGGCTTTGCTTTAACAGATTCCTCTTGCTCAAAACCAGTTTGTGAACAATGCCTCGCGAAAGGCTTGGAGCCTATCTGTCTGCAACCCTTTGGTGAAACCCAAAGGAAATGCAATAAAACACCACAAAACTCTTGGTGACCTATTGCAACCTCAGCGCTATCTTGTTATATCTCCATATTTCCGGTTTTGATAAATAAAGCTTCCAATATTCAACAAGATGTGATGTCATTTGTCTCTCCTTCATCAATCACATCTACAACGTAATATTTGGCAGTTAACTGTAAATGTGTTAATATATACTTCTTGATGAATGTTCAACTTAGCTAAAGCTGATTGAGAATCTTTAAGGAAATGAAAAATATGACTCGGAGATAGCTCTTTCTGGAACTTTGACTTAATACTATTTCGTCCAATGTCCAAGGAGTGCACAACTTCTAGGCCTTCTTTTTGATTCTTGCCTTGAAGAATGCACTTCAATAAAAGACTGGATTTCTAGGGACAATAAAAAAATACCTTGGGGTAATTTTTATGTTACTTTCATGTTCATTGACTGTTTAATATGTGAAAAACACGTCGATAGAAGGGTTTTCATGCTGAGTTCTATTTTGTACTTTAATAGACCGGTGAGCTGGACAGCTGGAAACGTCATCTTACAATGTCTCTAAAGGCATACATTCCATCTAATTACAACCATTTTTTAAAAATATTGCAACCAGTCCTGTATACATTTTCCCATTAAAAAAAAAAGTGCATACAAACGAAATGAAGTTTGACTCCACTGGAGCCGATTTATTTTCAATGAAACAAGCAAATAAACAAAATTATAAATACAAAGATAAGGTAAAAAATGGTAAAAAGTAAGAACAACAAACACCCCAGCAATTATTTATATAAGAACTATGCTTCTGCTACTCAGAAAAAAAATCACGTGCAACTGAGGTTAGACCCCAGGGCTCCCGTATCATAATACAGTGTTTATTGGCCAGTCATTCAAACATGAGTTAGCAAAGCATATCATGCACCTTAGCGGCTGTATTGTACTGCTGCGGTCTTTAAGTACTTGTGCATAATGGCGCATGGATTCTTTCAAAAGACCACTTAAAACGTCTGTTGAATATTTAGTGGACAACTATGGTGAGAATACCAAAAAGAAACCAGTTTGGTGACTGTATTGCTGCGCTCTTTGAGTCTTTGTGCGCAATGGAATGCAGAGAAAGTAAAAACAGCAATCACAACAAATACCCCAGCAACCAAATACACAAAAACTGTGTTGCAATGGTATATTCTGGACTGTGTACACTCAAAATGCGAGCATATACGACCATCACCCGCACAATAGCTAAATGACTCACCCTACTATTTACAATGATGCATCTAGTAATGCTTCATCGGCATGTGAAGAGTCAGCCGGCAACCCTTAAAAATAACTTTGATGACGTCTGATGAATATCTGGTGGATAATTATACCAAAATTACTAGAAATAAACCAGTTTTGCGTTTATATTGTTGCGCTCTATGAGTACCTGTGCGTAATGGCGCATGGAATCTCAGATAGACGCATCAAGAGTGCAAGACTCTATCTCAAGCTAGGTCTGTGCGATTATGGTCGTTGAGGGCTCCTTGGAAACGTCAGAGCCCATAGAATCAAATGGCCACCACCAAAATCAAACTGACAGCATCATAAGCTGATCACAGAGGAGACAACGCATTGCATGCAAGCGGATTTTGGAAGCAGTGCCCCGGCAACAAACGTGCGGAGTCTAGCAGATCCAGTTTCAATTTAACACGGACACATTGGGCTCACAATAGCCAGTGCAGATTTACCTTAGTATACAGTTTTTGTTTTTTTTTTTTTTTACAAAATAGCAAAGGTAAGAAAGAATTATTGCTCATCTCTGTAGACTGTAAAGTGTATGCCTGCTGTTATTTGAGTGTGGTGTCAGATTAAAATGACCAGGCTTATTTCATTGGATTCTGTAGACTTTCCTCTTGCATTTGATGTATCGTCGTTTGTATGCATATCCCAAATTCAGTAGAAATGCTAGCGATGGAGCACTGATATTATTTTTATCTTATGTTATGCTACAAGCTTATTTACTTACTTGGTGCTTGAATTGTGTTCGGTTGAGATAAAAATGAAGAGTTTGTTTCCAAAATGCAATATATCCATTTTACTCATTTTCAGAAAATTAACTTTTTCTATGTTGGAGCCTATTGCATTTTATAGAAAAACACAAACTTTGACCATGAAAAAATACACCTTATAGTATGAATTTATAAAAATGGATTTCTGTACAATATGGAAGAAGCACAGGGCTATCGCTTATCTCAATTTTTGACATTTTGGCACTTACTGCGTTTTGGAAACGTACTCTTCCAATGGTCATCATGAGCTTTTCACTGAGTTCCTTCCCGTTAAGTGTATATGCCACATGACAATGTTGCTATTAGGAAACATACGGTATTTATGATGTTTATTGATTGCCCCTGGCACGGGGGGGCGTTCAGGCTTAAGAGGTTAAGACCAGCACTTCCATGGGAGCTGTACATTTGCTATTTAAACAATATGAGCGCTGGATGGGAAAATGACTGCTGCTGTTATGGTCCAGGAATCAAGTGCGGAGACAAGCTTGTACAACGTAATACAACTGGTAATTTATTGGCAGCTGTACGGTAATGGTGGGGACGGAACCCTGGAGAGGACGGGTGGGGATGGAACCCTGGGGAGGATGGGTGGGGATGGAACCCTGGAGAGGATGGGTGGGGACGGAACCCTAATCAAAAAGTTATTTGGTGCAAAGCTGAAAAGAACGTTGGGAGGAGGTGACGGGGCCCAATATCGACTGAATTATCCCTCGATGTGGGTCTGGCTTAAGACTCCACCTTGTTCCTCATGCATGGCAGTGTACTGTGTTGTGAATTGGGCAGCAGGCCACTGAATGCATGATTTAAGCTGCACTTCAGCTCAGTTTATTATGATAATGTTATTATGCCTTGTTTGATGATTCAACAGTGAACACCTTTTATCTCTTTTTGGCATGACTACGCCAATGTTTAAGTGATGGTTAAATCGTGATTTTAGTGGTGGATTTTTACAATATTTGAATTTGCTTTTGGTTATCCTTTGATGGTTGACTCATTCAATGAAAGATGGATTGTATGGATAAATATGGATTGGTATTCAGGGGTATCCTCTCTTTTATGTTAAAAACCATTCCAAACAACTAACTATCAAAAATGTGGATTGGAAATCCCGTGGCTGAGCTCATTTGCCTAACAGACTTACTATTCAGTTGATTATTCCTGGAGCCAGATTAGCTTCTGAGAATAGTATTCAGTCTAAGTATTCCCCCTAAAAATGTATAGTAATGACAATGTAATGAAGAGGCTCTCTCATGCTCCTCCCTGACTGTTGGAAAAAAGCATGTGGGAGGTGATTGTCCTAGCGTTTGCATATGTGCGGATTGTTGCATAAATTGTGTGTTTGTGTGTGCAGCTGGGTAAAATAAAATGCATGATTGATTGTTGGATAAAATGAGGTGTGTGTATATAATTGTAGCAGAGTAAAATAAGGTATGTGTATGTGCCTGTGTGAATAACTGGGTAAAATAAGGTTCGTGTGGTTGTGTTCATGTGTGAACAGTGGGATAACATAAGGAGTGTGTGCATATGGATTGCTTTGAAAATTAGTGTGCTTGTGTATGTCTCGCTGAAAATAAACACTGTGAGTGTGTGTGTTTATGGTTGGTTAAAATAAGGTTTGTCTGTGTGTTGTCGCGAGGATGGTTGCAAAAACATGCGCAAACATGTGTTTGCAGCTGGCTACAATAAGGTATGTACATGTGCCTATGAATATGTGTGAATACCTCAGTAATAAAGGTACGATTCACCCCTTGCATAACACTGTTCATCACAGTACTTACCAGCAGATGAGAGATTTGTTTGTCTCAGTGTGAACTAGTTTATGATGCACAATGAGTAATGTTGCATTTATGGGTGTTCATCAGCTTGCGGGGAATGTTTGTTTTTTTACAGTGTCGGACCTCAAATTATTTTATCCAGGGTTACTGCAGTTACAGGAAGTTCACCATATTTTTGCAAAACGCTCGCATTGCCAAGTGAACAGGGCTACACATTTAGAGAAAGGCAGCACCACATGCAGGAAAAATACAGTATTGCAACATTAATCGAAGTGAGATGTCGCACGCCCACATTCGCGCTGCTTTAATTAGCAGCATGCAGACACTTATGCTCTATAAGTATAAGTATGCAGACACTGCCGTAATGAACAGAAACAGATAGAGCTATCTGTTTAAAAAAGTGAACGTTATGTAAAATACGGTAGGAACAGAAAAACACAGATGCTTAGAATGAGAAATTCAATTAGCTGGAACAGCTAGTCTTGCAGGGACTATAAAAATAGTTGACAATATGAATTCTCAGCTCACTTTGATATTGTTAGATTGATGCCTCTGTATTTTACTTTTTCCTCAGAGTAGAAAAGGTGACACTAGCATTACAAGTGTTTGTGCTTTTGCGTGTGTGTGTTTGTCAATGTGTGGTAATGTATGAGCCTATGTGTGAATGCGTGTTCCCGAGTGCGACTGGACGACTGTTGATGCTTGTGCTGACACATAGAGCTTGCACAATTGTGGGCAATGAAATACCTAAACAGAATGTACTTAATATTAGTCATTTGCTTATTACCATTGTTCTGAGCATGTTTTGTCATTTTAAGATATGTTTTAATGGCTCCCTGCAGGGACTTATGTAATTTGGTAAAAATCTCTCTCTCTCTCTCTCTCTCTCTCTCTCAGCCTTTCACTATTTCTAATTATCTTGCCCTGTCATTCTCTCTCTTTCTCTCGCTAGCTCTAATTCTCTTGCCCCTTCTCTCTCTCTCTCTCTCTCTCTCTCTCTCTCTCACTCACTCTGCAGTGGTGTGTGCACTTCAAGGCCACAGATGATTGCAGGCAGTTTGCAATAACTGTGAGGTTCAGTGGGATTTGCCGCTGAGATTCAGCCCGCATTCCCCAGGACACATTTTTGAGTGTATGCCCCGTTACTGTTTCCAAAGAGCTGAGTAACATGCAGCTTTATGGCTTAACGGACAGGTAAATCTAGAAGAAGTGCTCTGGCACAGCGCTTTAATAAGGCTTGTACACTGAAATGTTGACTGTTAATTCAACCCAATGAATATAATCTGTTGGCACAGCGGTGAACAGCTATTTGCAAGATGAAAGCAGAGATGTATTTCCTCATCACTCAAGCAAAATTACTGGTACCGTGACAAGTAATGGGAGGGAGAAAAAAGGAATAGGGAGAGAACAGAAGTGACAAAAAACACAGGCAATGAAGCAGAGAGTTACCATAGTACCAACCTGAAGCTGTAAAGTCAGTTACCATGGTAGATGGGCCCCGCCACTCACTTCCTCTCTGGGGGAGGGGGTGGGCCAAATCAGCGTGACTAACACCTACTTAATTAAATTCCCTTGATTTGCAGATAGTTGCTCCCCCACTTATAGACCTAAATGAGAACATATGATGGGCATATGTTGTTTTCCTGGAGGGATAAAGGGCCAATATGGCATGTAGTGAGGAGCATTAGATTAACCCAATAAAACCCACGGACCCATACATGGGTTCTTCAAATGTACAGTAGCTGCTTTATTCAAACCTGTGAATCAGGCTTATTTTAAATCCTAGTGCAGATCCCATGGTTTCAAAATATCCCAAATATGCCCTGCTGTGAAAATAAAACTGTCTACAACTAGTGACATTACCATGATGCAGGTTAACTCTCAATCTGTTATCCATTAAGAATCAGACAATTAATTTAATTAACTTTCAAAGCAAATAGGCTACCAGTAAGCTGTGTTGCCGTTAATTATTATGACATATACTGTAGCTTTGCATCAAAGCGGAAGGCTACAATATGAAATTGCATGGATCCAAAATTTACCAAAATTTCTCGAAATTCCTTCTTGAAATAGAATGTTATGTAGTAAATGCTGCAGAAGATGGTATTTACACAGATAAATACATACATCGATGGTGTTTATTGGTGTAAATACACATTGAAGCAACCCCAGATCATAACACTGCCTCCAAAAGATGGTATAGTGTGCACTATGCATGACAGGTGCATGGCTTCATGGGCCTCCTTTCCTACCCTGATGCACACATCGGTCCCTGACGCATACATCAGTCTAGAACAGGGTAAATAGGACTCATCAGATTGCATAACTTTTTTCCATTGCTCCACAATCCAATATTTATATCGCCAGCAAATTGAAGTCGTTTATCCCAATTAGCCTCACTAACAAGAGTCTTTTGCATTTAGCAGCCCCAATGATTGTGCATTCATTAACTAATATTTTTAACTTGTCAGTATCGACGGGAACTATTCCCAGTGTATGGAAAGCTGCTCATGTTTTTCCATTATTTAAGGGTGGTGATCCTAGTTCAGTGAACAGCTACCGACCTATCTCAAAATTGCCTTGCCTGGCTAAGATTTTAGAATCTCTCGTTAAGCAACAACATTGCAGCTTTTTAACTTTCAACAACATTTTAACTTCACAACAATCTGGCTTCAGGCCTGGTCATAGCACCATTACAGCAGCCTCAGTGGTTATAAATGATTTGATATCAGCTGTGGATAATAAACAAAAATGTGCAGCCCAATTTATTGATTTAGCAAAAGCTTTCGATACAGTTGACCATTTTATTTTATTAAAAAAGTTCTCCTCCATTGGTCTTGATTGTGTTGCCTGCTTGTTGTTCCAGGACTACCTCTCTAATAGAACACAAGCTATTATGCTTGGAGATGTGAAGTCTCAATTTTTAAAAGTGATGAAAGGAGTACCCCAAGGATTCATACTTGGACCGATTTTATTCACAATTTATATGAATAATATTGCTTGTCATACTGCAAATTGCAAGGTTCATTTTTATGCAGATGACACTGTGTTGTACTCCTCTGCACCAACGTGTGCCCAGGCCCTTATCTACCTGCAATCGGCTTTTATCTTATTCAACACGCTCTGGCAGATCTGAAACTTGTTTTAAATACTGATAAAACTAAGTTCATGTTTTTTTCTGCTCGGAATGCAATTATGCCAAATGACTCAATTTTCTCAGTGACTGGTGCCAAAATTGAGCAAGTTCAGTCTTACAAGTATTTGGGTATCTGGCTGGATCATGACTTTTCCTTTAAAACTTATGTGTCTAACTTGTCCAAGAAAATCAGAACAAAAATTGGGTTTCTTTACAGAAACAGGTCTTGTTTTTCTTTAGACAGTAGGAAGAGGATTGTCCAGGCAACAATCTTACCTTTATTTGACAATGGGGATATCCTTTACATGCATGCCTCTGATAGTACTTTAAGACCTCTAGACGCTATTTATCACAGCGCTCTGCGTTTTATCACTGGAGATTGTTTCCGCTCTCATCACTGTGTGTTATATAGTTCTGTTGGGTGGTTTTCCCTTTATTTTAGAAGGAAGCTCCACTGTATTTAATTTATTTATAAAGCATTGCTCGGCAAACTTCCTTCATATTTTACTAGGCTTTTGTCCTTCAAAATCTGAAGCCAGCATGTCAGATCGCAAGGGTGGATTTTGTTAGAGTCACCCAGGACTAGGACAAATTTGGGCTGTTCTGCTTTTAGCTCATTTGCACCTTATGTCTGGAATAGATGCCAAGACACTCTGAAGCTTGATTGTCTCATTCCATTTGAGTCCTTCAAGAATCGACTGTGGGAGATGTTACTTGAGGAGGCCAGATGTACTTGCCTTCAGTTTTAACTTTGGACTTGTTCTCTGTCCTTTGCACTTGAATGTTTCACTTATTTTTTATTTTCTTTTTATTTTTAACTGTATTTTAAAGTTTGTTTTCCTTTATTCTGCAGTTGTTGTATGTAATTGTGTGAATTTTACTATGCTCTGTGTGTTAACCCTCTTTGTAATTGTTTTATTGTATTCAGGGCTCCCCTGAAAAAGAGACCTCGGTCTCAGTGGGACTTCCCTGTAATAAAGGAAAATAAATAATTTCTTGTGGCCACGCTGCTGTCCTAATGGTGTGTGTGGGGTGATCATCTCTTGCAGATAGGAGGGGGTTGTCTTGTTTGTTGCAGCATAAGCCAGAGTCAGGACTTTGAATATGTCTCGGGCCGCAACTGGCAGCCAGTGCAGGGATCTCAGCAGGGGGGTCACATGGAAGAACTTGCGGAGGTTGAAGACCAGACGAGCAGCTGCATTCTTTTCAAAGCATTGGTGTTGTTCTATTTCGTATGAGCTTCGCCCTTTAAGGCTGTCGCTATTGGGTTTATCCCACTGCGCATGCGCAGCTCTGAGGGCTACGCTCATACTCATAGAATCTGGGGTTACAATACGTAACCAACGTTTCTCTCCTTGTAAGAGATTGATGTGCATATGCTGCGCCTTTACTATAATTGCATTGGGTTCCTCACTCCAGTTCTGTCCCCCACTTTAGTCTTTTGGTCAAGAGGGGAGTTTTTAATTACCAGGGCCTTCAGCAGATTCTTAAGTTACCTCTTAAGCAGTGAAGACCATGTGTATAACACAATGCATCCCAAAATGCTTTGGCAATCTTCATAAATCTCACTGGTGATAAACTGGTGGGCAAGAAGCAATCTTCAGTTGACTGTCTACCCTAGACAGGCACTCTGTACCGTGCATCAGAATTACAACTCTTGAATTTCACTACATTTGTATAGAGAGGCCAAGTGATTTTGAAATATTACAAATTTCAGGTGGAAGGTGACTGTGGTTGGCTCGTATGTAGTCACTACAAGAGCCATAATTCCCTATTGAATGCCTGTCAATCCCCATGTTTCCGTGTTTTTGAAGGAAGAGAAACATATTAAAGGAGCTGTGTCGCAATTACTACGCAGGCTATGAACATACATCCCAAGAAAGTGAATCCGCTTGACTGCAAGTCAGAATCTGATCCTATCCTTGCCAGTCCGTCGTCATTTTCTATTGTACTTATATGTATATTTTAGTTGCTCAGGCTGGTATCCTTTTTATTCCCCTGGCATATAATGTGGGGGGATATAGTCATCAGCATGTCCGTCCATCTGTAGTAATTCTGTTTCTGGAGAAGAACTCAAATACCGTTCAGTGCTTTTTAACGAAGCGTGCTGCGTGTATTAATCGGGTCCTAGAATGGTGCCTTTCGATATTCAGGGATTTCTGAGATTTTTACTTTTTCGATGTTTCCATGGAAATGACTTTAACAAGCAAAATGAGTGTGGGGACAGTTTCCAGAGCAGAACTCATACATATTTTTTAACGAAATTTGCTGTGCATATTAATCAAGTACTAGACTGGTGCCTTTTCATATTTTGGAATTTCTGAGACTTTTTTGATGGGGATTGTTCCTGCACTCAATAACTTTTGGAATTTTGAAACAGTGATGTCAACTGATTTGTTAAATTTAGAGATTGCGGGGGCCGAGGGGATATGTTGTCTTCTGATTTGTTATATTAAAGTGCAAATTCATAAAATTCTCTCAAATGAAAACTAATCTGGCATATGTTTGAGTAATCAGTTCATGAATAGTATCCTGCTAATTAATGCCCTGAATTTTCTGCTTTTTCTCAAAAATGAGCCCGTTATTGAAATCCGAGCGGAGATTTCCAAAGACACAATGAAGATTGGCCCAAATTTGCCAATTAACGGATGTGACGTAATGGGAGGTATTCCAAACGCTGAAGTCAAGCTGAAAACAATGGGAAAAAAAGGTGTTGTCAAAGAATATTATTTCCATAATTTGATGAAAACAAATATTTTTCACATTACAGGGGGAAAAGTACCAACACAACAATCAGCTTGTAGGCATGGTGCACCGAAACTAGACTCTACTTACTGAGAGTTTTTTATTTTTATTTTTTTCTTATAAATTTGGCATCTCCAATCCCACCCGAATTTGGAATGCCCAATCCGAGAACTATGTACAAGGCTTGCTCGTATGCAACCCCCTATTGCCAGTGCAGGAGAGAGAGACAGTTCGCGGCTCTCCTCCGAAGCACGCGCCTGTCAGCCCCTGCATCTTTACACTCATTGGTCGAAACTATTGCAAGTTCACAACAAGGGCGGAGGATACCTGAACATGAGCAAGCTCAGAATCTCTACTTACTGAGAATTTTATTAGGCTATGACAAGGAAAGGTGTCTGAAAATAGGTTGCCTATACACATGATGACAACACACGAGGTTCATTCCACAGTGCACACTCGACGAATAACACATCCCATGCAGGTCAAATGAGGCCCTGTTTGCACAGCTGGCTGGCTAGCACGTTAAACCGCTTCGCCATTAAAATATGACGTTAGATGTGTAACAGCTGACGTAAAAATTTGTCTTTATTAATTTAATAACAAATAGCGTTAGCATGCTAGCTAGCGAATTATTCATACCACTGACTTGAACAGACTAGAAGCTAACGCTTTTTTCATTTTCCAGTTGCAGCTCCTGGCCTCGCTCCGGTTTCACTGTTATAGCGGAAATTTTGTTTTTACTTAAGGTCTTGCATAGCTCCCAAGTGACCCGGGTCCAACCCGCATTTGAATAGCAAAACATGCGGACCCGCAAGCAAGTGAAAAAACCCGCAATTTGAGTATTGCGGGATTTACACGTTATTCCTCCACCCCCGCATAATAATATGTGTCATGAATTAACAAATTAAACGGAAATTCCACCCCCCATTCAACAAAATGATAAGGAAATCAATCGTTTTCACCCTCACTCCAACCACCCCCCAACTCAACAAAATGAAACGCTGTGGTTATGGACCAGCATTTCAATCCTTCAAACTTGGGAGGTATGTCTCATGGTGAAAGATTTACAGTACCAGTCAAAAGTTTGGACATGCTTTGCTAATGTAACAGCACTCTGTTTTTAGATAAATTTAAATGGCTTAACTTCTCTATGTAATCTCAAATGGAATCTTGTAAAAGGTAAACAGAAGTGAAAAGAGAATAATTTACTTGTTTGAATAGAGTCCAAAATTTTGGAATTCTCAAAGAAGCCATATTTCGCAAAGTAAACAGACGAATGAGCTCCTTCTATTTTCCAACAGCCGAATTAAAGTCAAGCGGTTTTGGGACTTATTGGGTGAAAAGGTTGATGAAAAGCCACCTAAAGTGCAGCACATCTTTGGGAAGTTAGACAGCCGTGCAGCTGCAAATTCATTTTAGTCACATGACTGCCCTTGTTAAAAAAAAAAAAAAAATTGAGAATGCGCTGCAAATATGACAACAAATGGTGGTTAGTTTGATGGATTTAAGAATTAGATCTTTTTTTTTTTGCAAAATAAAGGCTGCTTATTTCTTTATTTGTGTGCAGGACTAGGAAAAGGGTCACTTGGGATTTTTTTCCATTCTGAGATTAACAGGGTATCTCAGTAATATCCCAGTGATAGTGATATCCCAGCACTACTGTACTGTCAATTTACAACACTTTGCTGTGCACAAATTCACCCAATTTTTTCTCAAAATGAAAAACTTGGATCACTCTTTGATTTTGTTGGAAAATCTCAATTTTCATAAAATGACCCAAGTGACCCCTTTTCCTAGTCCTGCACACATTTAAAATATATTGTAAGAAAAATGTGGGTGTGTCCAAACTTTTGACAGGTCCTGTAGTTTCATTTTGAGTAATTTTTTGCATAAATTAGTTTCTACTCTAATTTTAGGAAGGGCTTATTTAGCGGCACCCTGGGCTCATTAACCGTCTTTTGTAAGTAAAGAATGGATGGGGAAAATTCGGGACGGGAGCAGTTAGGGCTCGCCTTATTAACCGGCAATTGCATTAATTAAGAACCCACAATGACATTTCCGTGTGACTCGGGATCTGGCTGATAAAAGCGGTCATCAGTCAAGTGTTTACAGCAGATCCCTGATCCTGATCCAGGCCACGTGAAATCCGCTCGTTTCTTCTTCTTCACAAAATCCACTAGTGCCTTTTGAATTGTGGGGTCTTTTAGAAATTTATGAACCATGATGCCTCTGCTTGCATCGGCCTTATTGTTACAGCCGTAAACAAGGCAGATATACTGAGCAGCAAAAGAAACCCAAGTCTGGATTGTTCAAATAATGATTTATCATTTATTGTGATTATAATGGTGACAGTAATTGATTCACGTGACCAATGAACGCTAACTCTATTGACAGTAACCTTAATGAATGTTGAGAGCAGTATGTCTCAAAAATCATGCAGTGTTCTTTAAAGTGCAGCTATTATGAGTTTTCTTTTTTTTTTAAATGTCGTAGTGTGAAAAATATTGTGTTTATGTGCATTTAAATGGTCTGTGTCGAAAAACAACTCGAAGTCACCTCCAGAAGAAGTGCTCTCTGTCAGAAAACACAGTGCTCCAGAGCTGAGTGAAATGTCCCAATAGCTTCTGGCCATTTTTTTCATCTATTGGTGATGTCAGCAGTTGAATTTTGGCACAAAGCAGATAGTTTGGCACGCCCTTGAATCAAGCAGGATACGCCCACCAGGCTACATCGGGATTTGTTTCAAAAGCTCATTTACACTCTGGAGCGGAAATCGATTTATGGTAAGGGGCGAGACATTTCTGACATGTGCAAAGCGGTTGAGCAATCACAAGTGAGTGTTCGAGTTGACCAATCACAGCACACTGGGGTTTTCGGGAGGGCGGGGGCAGGACCTCAACAGAGTGTTTCACAGACAGCTGCTGCAGAAATGGCCAGCATGAGAAAACCCAAGTGTTTTTCAACAATGACGCATTTAAACCTTTTTAGTGGACTTCAAGAATACAGGAATGACCAAAAAATAGGTGCACTTTAATAACTGAACTTTAAAATTCAAATTCAAATTTATTGGCAGGATAAATCCACTTGAGATGCAACATATCATTTTCAAGGGGGTCCTTGAGCCAACATATCTTGTGTGACCTCCACTGGCATTCACAACTGCCATGCATCTTCGATACATGGAATCAATAACTCAGTTGATACTGACCGTAGGAATCTGTGGGAAGGTTCTTATGATGGCTGCTTCAAGTTCTACCCGAGTAGTCGGCCTTGGTCACACTTGATTTAGCCTCCTTTTCAGTTCATCCCACAGATCTTCGATGTCTGGTCTAAGGACCCGATTGATGTAACGCTGTGCTGTAACGCCATTACCTCAACCTTGCCCGATATTCTGGAAGATGACAAGGCCTAGTCTCGAATTCAAACTGATTCCAGCCCATACTTTGACACTTGATCCATCTCCATGGGTATCTTTCCATAAAACATTGGTCAGTATAGCGTTCTCCATGATGTCGCCATGTTCACATTCTTCCATCTGCATGAGAGAGACAAAACAACCTTCATTGAAGAAACTGACACTGTGCCACTGCTGATGACGCCAGTTCTGATGGAAACTGGCCCATTGTAGTCGGTTTTGGCAGTGATATGGTGTAAGCACAGGTCAATGATAGTAAAGGTTATGGTGCCTCTGCCGACGCCTTACTTTATCAGCACTGATTGGTCGGTTGTGGATGCCTGCAGTTTGGCAAGCTGTCTGGCTGGCATTTTGTAACAATCTTGGAGATGTTGCCTATGAGTATGACAATCTTGACGTGCGACATTGAACTTGTTTGCAACATCTTGGACGCACTGACCAGGATGCAAACAACCATTAGCCTGCTCACATTGTTACCATGTAAGTCTTAGCATCTCTCCTCATTTCTTGGAATGAGTGAAAGTGAATAAACTTGCTTGACCTTTCATACCCATTGGTGTAAGGAAGTGCACGTAAATAATGGTTGTCATTTAACATCCTTAGACCCATAAACCACATGCAGATGTAAGGGATGTCATGTGGTAACACATTAAAGACAAGTTCATTACAATATTCCACCAAAAGTTTAGCCTGGAATCCATCGATATCAAGTGCTGGTCGCTCCAAACGGTCACACACTGATATGTCGGGCCTCGGTTGGTAGACTAGTGTTTGACTTTCAAATATACGCACAAAATCCATGCGAGATCTGTGATTGGCTCACAGTTGCAAGGGTGCCCCGCCCCTTTAGATAGACTTGCAGCGGGTCCTGAATGAATTGATTCCAATGGGGAGAAGTGAACGCGAGCACAGATTATCACCGATTATTTTGCCCCATTGTCACAGAATTAAATACTGGACTTATTTTTCACAGGCCACAAATCTTCCAAACATTCTGGTGCTGCAATGGCATTTTTAAGACCAACAGATCAGGAGAAAATGAACTTTGTTCGAGACCTGTGTCTCTCAGCAGCGGTCACGTAACATCTGGCAATACAGAAATATAGTATGGATTGCGGCAAACTACGAATTAAACTTTCAAACTGAAATAATACTTGTGTTTATATGTTCAGTGATACTGTTATTGCAATCGATGTTTAATCGTTTTTAAAGGAAAAGGAATATATTTGATCGCTATGATCTTGTACTGGATTGATATCAGATATTAAACAAGCGGGGAAACGCGGCAAAATAAGTGTTGGCTATCCACGTAAAAAATGCCGAAACGTTGGCAGCAATAGGTTGCAATAATAGGAACAAGCGCTGCGCGTCGGGGTTCTATTCCTCTGTTGGGAGTTATTTTTCAGCAATCACCGGCTCACTATACATTATCCCTTACATAACTTTTTCCAGTGGAGGGCAGTAGTACGCATTGACGCGTGGTATTCAGAATACTCCTAAGAAGAAGAAGAATTTGGCGGATGCAGTAAGCCACTGCTGTTGGCAACATCCTTGTTTGGCAAGTGAATGGTAGGGACCATTCACGGGTATTTTACGCCTTAAAGAGAGATATGCATTGCACTAGCACGCAAATCGAGTGTAGCTGTATTAGATACAAGATGTGTTGATGTAGCGGTACACGTGGTTTACCTCTTGCGAACTCGAAAAGTTACGATTTCCTAACGCACAAGAGCCTCCGCTGCTGCTTCCGGAGCAGCCGAATCGAATTCGCCTACGGAGTTTCCTTGTAGGAGGAGTGAAGCGATGAGCGGACGTGACGAATAAGCAAACTTGAGAAGGTTTCCTCTGAGCGCGCGACGCATACCGCACTTTATTTTGTTTGTGGGTCTGAGTGGTTGGGAATAACATTGTGGGTCACATTTAGCAAATTTGGATAACTTTTGAATATATTTTTGCATAGTTGACAAAGGGGATCTTTTTAATACTTGCATGTCGTTCTCTCATCATATTTGTCCACCACAGTAGTTGATTTATAAAGACGTTGAGCAGTATTGTGATAGCCAACGTCGAATTTGCCTGCCTAATTCGCTTTATTTATCGTTGACATATCAAGAAAACCCACAAAAATGTTCGAGGCTCGGCTTGTCCAGGGTTCGATTCTGAAGAAGGTTCTGGAGGCACTTAAGGACCTGATAACCGAGGCCTGTTGGGATGTCGCTTCTTCGGGCATCTCTCTTCAGAGTATGGACTCGTCTCACGTCTCCTTGGTTCAGCTCACCCTTCGCAGCGACGGTTTTGACTCCTATCGCTGTGACCGCAATCTTGCCATGGGAGTCAATTTGGGCAGGTGAGAGGGTATTGAGCAAAATTGTTCGGCTCAGTGTTGAAAAATGACTGAATTCCCGCTTTATTAAGTTAACATTATTAATTTGGCCCACGGATTGAGCAGCTGCAAGATAAGCCTTCTCTTTTGTGAGCAGTATGTTGGCGTACTATTGATTACTTTTGCGAGAGTGGTACAGTAGTTTCATTTTCATGTGGTGGCGAATGTACTGAGTGGTTCTGTATTCCGCTCCTGGCGTTCGCCAGTTTGTCCTGCCTGCCCAGTGCCCAACATGTCGGTACATGTTTGAAACGCTGCTGCTCCGGTGTTGCAGCGCCCCTTAGTGGTCAAAGCGAGCGCGCCAAAATGCCATCGGATTACTGACGTTTTCAGTCGCGAAAGCTTTATAGCAAGTTGACCCATTTCTAAACTCTTATCTGGCCATTTGGACTTGCTGGAATTGGTGTCATTCGTCCACTGTTAATGGTTGCATTTTTTTTAAAAATATACTTTATTTGGATGTTGGTCAATACAGTATGAAGCAACACAAACAATATGAACAACATAAAATAAAAGGTATTAATATTGCATATCAATGCGAGGGTGTTACATTTCACAAAAAAAAAAACTATAAATCACAAAAAATAAACCAGAATAGAAATAAATTGGTCTACACCGATGTTATAACGAGTACATAATTCAACAGTTTTTATAGCTTTTTTTTTGTTTGTGGAATGTTGGGTTGAGGTGATTGTTTCAACTCCTTTTCAAAAATTAGAAATAATGGTTTGTGGTTTGAAAATTTAGATTTATGGATATGATACTTAGCTAAAAATATTATTAGGTTAATGCTTTAAAATTGATCTCGTTTTTTAGAAGAATTAATGGTTGCATTTAACTGAAGAAATTGGTCAGTGTTGACGTGACGGATCTGTGGTGGCGCCAGTTAACTTCTGAATCAAGCGCCCCATGCAAAATAGTTTCGTCACATGCCCACTTGACAGTTTTAATCATATGTGCTAGTAACTCGTTAGCAGTATATTTTCGCATATGTCGGTGGCTCGAACGGGATAATTAAATTCTGTGATGAGCTATTCGGCCTTTTGTAGAAAGCCGCGTGTTTTTGCGCATATGCTAGATTTCCGCAGCATTTGAATCGAGCTATTAGCGGGAAATCTAAGCTCTGTGGACATCTGCTTCTGTCCTAACGGGTTACATTCAACCACATGATGCGGTTGTTTAGATTTCCTCCGCTGTACGCCACGATTCTCTACGTCCAGCCGTAGACAATTGCAGCAAATCGCCGTTGGCCGTCGCAGGACTGTACCGCTTAACGAAAACCTGCGATATGATTCAATATCTCGGATGAAACGCTCTCCCCTGGCGGGAATTCTGAAAAGGCAGACGCGTGCTCTACAGAGGGAGATCCTGGGACGAAAACTATACCCATATTACATATAAAGAAATATATTTTCAAGGTTTTGACTACTTTTTTAACGATGAAAAATATCTGGTTTGTGTAAGTTATGAATATATTTATGAAGCCCCTCGTGTTTTCCCATTGATGAAAATGAACATTGTGTCGCTCTGAAACTACTGTATTAAAAGGAAATATAGGGCACTGGCAGCCCCAGAAGCTCCCGCCGTTAAGATAAACAAAATGTCCTTGTTCTTGTTGACGAACGGAGCCCGATACCATAGCTCCCGCGCCACTCGGGCGGCGGGAGCTAATTAGGAGCCTGTAAAAATAGTTGATAAGATAAAGCAAAATATCCAAGTTTTTGGTGATATTTTTAGGCCAGTGACCTTGAAAAAATAGGCCAAGGTCACCTTTAGGCGCGTCATTTGCAGGCCTTTATGAGATGCATGTCCAGTGAAAATTACGAGCCTGTAACTGAAATAGTTGATGACTTAAAGCAAAATGTCGAAGTTTTTATTGACGGGCGCACGCACCCACGGACGGAGCCCGATACCATAGCTCCCGCGCCGCTCGGCGGCGGGAGCTAATAAAAAATGTAAAAGTAAAAAAATTAATATAAATAAAAGTAGGTTCGGAGCAAACCCACATTTCCTTCTACGGGTGCGAACAAGTAGGCCTACTAAACGAGTATGCATGCAGTGATGGTGCATAGTGATGATTATGCACCACCACTTTTGTTTAAAAGGGGTCCTAATGTATTCTGTAATTTTTTGGTGAAAATTTAAGGATGGTCGGCAGTGAGAACATAAATCATTTTGACAAGTATATTGAGGTAAAAATATGGGTAATAAACAAAAACACTGAAAACATCAATTTTTTAATAACAAATTAAAGGTGTTGCAGTATTTCTTTGACTCTTGCATAGCCTGAATGCATGCTTGAAGGCTCATTTCATGATTATTGATGCAAAAAAATTTGTTTAAACTGGTTTGAGGCAACATTGTTCAGCAAAATTACCTCTGACGGTCAGATGTTCCAGTATACAAGGTGACATGAACTTTGTGCAGTGTCAGTATTAAACACAATGGCACGCGAGAAGGAGCTCTCTGAGATTGGTGGCAGCCGCATAGTGGCCTTACATGATGTTGAAGACGTTAAATGCAGGGCTGTCATTAAGGGCTGGTAGCCGGCTGAAACAGCCGGCTACCGGCCAATCTTTGGCCGTCTACTTTCCTCTCAATTTACCATGAATTTTGGCAAGGAACTTAAAATAATGAAAATGAAAACATCCCGCAAAAATATTGTAAGACATCCGTGTCAAATGTCTGAGGCGAAGTGAAGATGCATTTCAAGAGTTTTAAACGTTTTCCTTTCCTATGCGTGATCGAAGCAGCAGAGTAGAATGTAGAGCAGTGGTTGATTGAAGCGTTGTATAACGCCTGCAGGGTTCCTGCTGCTGCTCATCATTGACGAAAATAATTCATCGGTGGCGAGGGGAAAATTATGAGCAGTCGTCACTGTGGCGAATGTATTTGTTTAATGACGAATAAAAATTCAGTGGCAAATAGTGACTTCTTCTGCCCAGAGCATTCGAGGCTGTAGTTCCAAAGATGTTGTCTTTAGCCCCATATAGTATATATGAATACATAAATAAAATAAATAAATAGTTCTTCACTTTGGGCAGTTTACTACGTTACTGAATGTCCGTAAAACAGGACAGCACTTTCATATTGTTTTATCTTCAATGAACAGAGCCAAGAAAGACCAATCAGAGAGGGGTTTTACGGGAAAATACCTCCAAATGCTGTCTTATTGGCTGACAGGTCTCCGTGGAGTTGAAAAGCCGAATGATGTCAGTCATGTGAGGGAGTGCATATTCGCGGATTTTGGTTTTACCTGTAAAACGGTGGAAGCTGTCATCCCCTCATAACGAACTAGGAAAACAAGGTGTGTAAATATGAGTCCCTCGTTACGTAAACGTGATTGATTTGAGCAGATATGAGCGCATCTTTACACGGCATATATTAGTTTGATTAGTCTTCGATTTAGCAATTGTTTGATGCGCACAATCATTTGTTGCCATGTTTTCTACCACAGTATGACTGGAAATTTCAGAGCTAACGTTATGTAAAACATGGGACTTCCAAGTTAGCTTTAAAGGCACAAGACAGTGCTATACAATATCTGATTAATCATCAATAATGATAAAAACTTCGTATTGACAACAAACCGTTCCTCGGTTGGTTGATGGACGTCGCCATCTGCTGGCCATTAAATAGAATGCAAATTTTGGAGATTTCCGCATCGACCTCAGTTTTCAGACCCGGGTGCTGCGTCCATCTTTTTATACAGTCTATGCTCCTAAGTAAAGAATCAGGGGTTTTATTCTCTGCAGTTACCTTGTTGGCTCTGTAATCCTGAATTTTGCAGGCCCCATGCACAGCCTGACGGTTCCACCTGCTTTTGTATTTGCAGCATGTCTAAGATCCTGAAGTGTGCAGGTAACGATGACATCATCACACTGCGGGCAGAGGACAATGCTGACACGCTTGCTCTGGTGTTCGAGACGCCTAGTAAGTACTACTTCCTCCACTTTTCTCCACATGCACCAGGTCTTTTCTTGAAAAATCATCAGGTGCGCAAATATTTGCACCTGTAAACTTAATTTTTCAGCCTTATGTGCGCATTTATTTTTGCAGCTCAAATGCCATTTTGGGCGCGCTAATCTGCACATTTCATAAAAAGTTAAGGTGATATTAATGTTATATTAATAATTCATCTAAACTAATACAAGCGAACTTGACCTTCAGTGATTTTCAATGGGTAAACTTCAATTTCAATGACTTACATCAGAAAAATCGTAACACATAGTGTAGGTTTGTATTGGAGGTGTATAGGAAGTCATATGAACTTTCATTTGGTGACCTTTATATTAACCTTCAAAGGTCAGACTTGACCTAGAGAATTTCAGTGACTTCTATCACTAAAAAGGTGACAGATGGAGCCTAAGTTTGTATCACTGAAAGGAACTTCAAGGAAGTCACACATGACCTTTCATTTGGTGATATTCCGCTTGACTGTTGGTGACCGTTGAAGGTCAAACTTGTCTTAATACAATGACTTGTATTGCCAAAACTGTCACAGATGCAGCCTAGGTTTGTATTAGAGACTTATAGGAAGTCATATATGAAGTCCATTTGCTGACCTCAACTTGACCTTCTGTGACCTCTCAAGTTCACAATTGACATATTGAATTTTCAATGACATGTACCACCAAAACTGCTTCAGAGCTTAGGATTGTACAAAGTGTTACAGGAGGTCTTATAAATGTATGAACTTTTATTTAGTAACCTTGACATTGACTTTCAATATTCGAAGGTCAAATTTCACATGAAATTTTCATAACTTGTATCATCACTTTAAGATTGATTGCCGGTAAGCTACAGGACCCTTGGTCCTATTTTCTTTACTGTTAATCTTGTTCTTGAGAACAAGTTGTGCAAGTAGTATGAGATGCTGAAAATATTCTTCTTTAAGAGGTACTGTGCTGCTTGTTCCTGTGGTAACATGGAAGATGGATGTAGACCGTGGTTTCCTTAACCCTCAACTATCCTTCTTAGATCAGGAGAAAGTGTCTGACTACGAGATGAAGCTCATGGATCTGGATGTGGAGCAGCTGGGGATCCCAGTGAGTACTGCACCTTTTAAAGTGCACCTTTCTTGTACCTTTAGCTTGTGTGCTGTTGTGGACTATTATCCTACGGCTACTGCACAATTGGCATGTTTTTGCTGCCATTGTACCTTTAGCATGTACGCTGATATCATACCATTGGTCTGTGGAGTGCTATTGTGCCATTGGCTTTTGTGCTGTTATCAAGCCATTGGCATGAGTGCTGAGTTTTTTTGAAAGTACTCAGAAAAGTGAAGGCCACCAAGCAATTTTAAGGCTGCAGTATGTAACTTTGCAGAACAGCGGCCACTGACCAAAGAAGTTGTGGTTTTTAGCTCACTGGCCGATAGGCCGCGAGCTATTGGGAAGGTGCAGTGTCCGGCGTCGTCTTCGTCATCCTTGTCGTCTTCGTTAGCGATTTCTTCAAACACCTTCTCCTCCGAAACTACAGGTCGGATTCACTTAAAATTTGGCATTGAGCTTTTTTGGGCCAATGTCTACAAAATATGTTCACTGTTGTCAAAAATTTAGATTGTTGTATTTTTTTTATGGTTTTAGTTTTTTTTTTCATATGAACATTTAAAAAATCATCTTCTCCAAAATACTAATTGGATTTGCTTCAAATTTATAATGGAGTTTCCTTAAGACAATGTCTATAAAATTTCCTGAGTTTTCAAAAATGATGATTTTTGCATTTTTTAATGAATTTCTTTAGTTTTTTTTAACTGAAAACTTTAAAAATCTTCTTCTCTGAATCTAGCGGCCAGATGTGTTTCAAATTTGGTATGGAGCTTCCTTGGGACAGTGTCTACAAAATTTATTCACAGTTTTCAAAAATATTGATATTTAAATTTTTTTCCTGAAAATTTTTACATTTCCCCAATTGACAGTAGGAATATTTTAAGGGCCTATACTTTACTTGTTTAAAAGATTTAGCAATGGTTGCATATTAATATATTCCATGTTGAACACTCTAATCAACAAATCTACTTTGTGATTCTTCACATATTTGTGAGAAACTCCCGGTGAGCTACAGGGCCATTGTTCCTATTTTTGGCTTTTACGCTGATCACTGATGCCGTAACCTGTAAGATATGGAGGCTCAAGACACACTTCAGCGAGATGCAGAATGTTTTACCCCCATCTAGTGTGTCTGGGGAGAATTTCAGTCAAGAATTCAACTGCTTGAAGCACACTTTTCCAGGACTCATGGAAAAGCATTGAGATTTTGTTAAAATCTCAATAAATAGAATTTTTTTGAGAAACTTAATTCTTTCATTCTGATCCTCTCAAGAAGCCCTATGCATTTATTTAGAATGAATATTTCCTTTAAAGAAATCTTGATCATTTTTAAAGCACTGGGAGCACTTGGATCTGTGAGTAGATACTTCTGCTTGAGTTTGAAAGCTCAGTTTTCTTAGTTTTGATCAAACGGCTTCAGCAAAAGGTAAGTTGGCAAAATAACATGTATTACCATAACCTGTAGCGATGTGTTTTCATAAATGTAAAATGCTTCAACTTAGCTCACATGTAGTGTTATTTGTGCGTTATTACTCGATGTAATCAGTTTGTCCATGTGAACCTCTTATAGAAAATGTAGATTTTTACCAGCAACATTGTTTTTTGCTTTAAATAACAAATTTGCTTATTTTACTATCATTTACCTTTATTTTCATCAAGAGTGTAATTTTCTTTAACCCCTTTTTGGCTTGTATAGCGATTAGCAAAAATGACTGATGGCTGTGTGCAGAGGTCTGACTATTGTAATTGTTCAACCAAAAAAAATATCAACTTTAGCCGCCACTAATGGATCCGGTGATAGTGTTGCACATTAGTTTGTGTTTATAATGATATGAATTATGGGATTTTAATAGTTCTCTGTCAATGCAGGAATTTGTGTGTATTTTGTTATTCCATTAGTGGCATTTTGCTACAATACTTCCATTCATTTGAGCATCTATGGCTCTGTTATTGCTATGAGGTTAAAGAATTTTTAATTATCAATATATTTTATGAAATATTCCCTGGTTGCTTCTGTAGCCAGATATGGCGGGTTGGTAGCAGATTAGGTTTTGTGGCAGCCATGATTCTTACTGAGGCGATTCCACTTTTTCAGACTTAAGAATGCTCATCCTTAGAATAGTTTTTACCCCTCAGCCAACGAAAGTCGTGGGGAGGTATTCTCGTGGCGAGCGGCGTCCGTCCGTCTGTCCGTCCGTTAACTTCTCGTTTCCGGACGATAGCTGAAAAACGCCTTGGCCAAATGGTCTCATTTTCTGTTGGTATGTTGGGGGTGGTTAGAGGAAGCTCCCTATCGATTTCTGTCCTGCTGCGATAATCAATATGGCCGCCAAGGCAGGACAAGCGCAAGGTTGAGGGGTCCAGCAACAACAGCGCTATTTTTGGACTAAGGTTACTGCTGATCTGCTGAAAGGATTTAAAATGGCAGTGTTTTTGCTCTGAGAGATGGGTTACTAAAAATGCGACTGAGACGTGTCTGGCATATTCCAGTGTAGATTAGAGGTAACATCTCCCCTACGTCCCTTCTCCACCGCACAGGAGCAGGAGTACAGCTGTGTTGTGAAGATGCCCTCTGGCGAGTTTGCGCGCATCTGCCGAGACCTGTCCCAGATCGGAGATGCCGTCATGATCTCCTGCGCCAAGGATGGGGTCAAGTTCTCCTCCACAGGGGAACTGGGCACGGGCAATATCAAGCTGTCCCAAACCAGCAACGTGGACAAGGAAGACGAGGCGGTAAGGAGCGGAGTGGGATGGGGCGACAGATGAGGCAAAATGATCTTAATTCTCACGTCCTTCTTGTCGGAACAGACAGGAAGTAAGGTTTACCAACGGGATCTTGAGCCAGGAAAAACAAGAATTACTTTATGTAATTTGTTTCTCTAAAAATATCAGTGATTAACACGTGAAGTCCAGTTGCTTGACCTGTGAATCTTCTTCTCCCCATCTGCCACACCTTAAATAGTTAGGGCCGAGGAACCAATGAAACATCCAGAAAGCAAATGGGATGGTCATGTGCACCGAAGGATCTGTTTGATGTAGATTACCACTGCAGCAGATGGGGAGAGGTGGATCTACAGGGAACATTCATAAATTGCTTGTTTAAAACAAAAATGTGTCTCAAGAGATGCATTCATGTTTAGTTTCTCATTGAATCCTTCAGGAGTGTCCCATCTCCTGCTAGGAGCATATAATATGTTGAAATATCCCGGAACATTTTAGATTACCTCGACTGTACTTTCTGGGTCCATCAAGGACTGAAGAGACAGGAAGGGGTAGAATTCTTGATTGTATTGAGCCTCGGCTGTACGGATCTCTGGCTGCATTTGTGGTTTGCTGGAATGTGAGAGCTCACCCTGCCCTTCCTCCCATGTCCAGGTGACCATCGAGATGAACGAGCCAGTGCAGCTGATCTTTGCTTTGAACTACCTTAACTTCTTCACCAAGGCCACGCCCCTCTCCAAAACAGTCACACTCAGCATGTCTGCAGACATCCCCCTGGGTGGGTAACCAGGCTAAAATGCATTTTTAAAAAAAACACACTTTTGTCATTCACCAGTTCGAGGTTTATCTGTGAAATCCAGTCAGTGTTCCCTGAAGTTGTTGAAATGAGGGGCAGCTGTATTGGCTCGCTTGTGCAGATTGTGGCCAGCAGCATCACTAGAGCAAAATTGGCTTTGTGCTACTCAGGGAAATGAGGGATGCAACCAGTTTGGAGAAACATTTTAGCTGCTCAAACGCCTCCCGCTGGCCTTTCAGCTGCCTGTCCGTTTCTTTCTGAGCAAGCGCCTCTTTGGGGTCCTCCACCTTCGAGTGCATCTAAATCTGACCACGAGCTAAAAGAAGTGGTGACTGACAGTTCGGTATCTTGGGTGGGAAACTGTCAACGGTCTGCATTCTTCCTAGAAAGCATTATGACGTGCGAACATCCATGCTTTTACGTGGTTCGCTGATTGGACATTCCAGATTCAGGTGGGATTGGATATGTCAGTTTAAAAAGAAGAAAAAATTTTTTATTTTAAAGAGTTGATGAAATTTTGGGGTGATATTGTTATTATGGGATTATATTGTGTTCGATGAGATGCATTTGCTGTGTGTTCAACACATTAATTGCATTATGGGAACATAGGGAGAACATATTGGTGAGAGAAAAGAGAACGTTGGGTTTGCTGCAGATGTAATTGTTTTGTGTGCAGTAGTTGTGTCCTATTGTTCATTAGTTATGAGTAATTTAAAGGCTGCGTCCTCTTTCTCGGCAGTGGTGGAATACAAGATTGCGGACATGGGCCACGTGAAGTACTACCTGGCTCCCAAGATCGATGAGGAGTCGTCTTAATCCTAGAGCTGTCTGTAAAGGGGAACCAAGCGGCCTGTTCTTAATGGATTCGCTGGCCTTTGTTTGGTTTATTATTAGGGGCAGAGATTTTGGTGATGTACACATTATCTTTGAGAAGGAGAAGGACAACTGTTTGCTGTGTGTTGGTGGAAGCGATTAGTCTTGTATTCGCCTCCTGACATTTTACCCTGTTCTTATGTGTGTCAACTGTCTTATCCCACATACTTATGCACTCTCTCACGTCCTTGCTTCCACTATACCCTGTAAAGACCTGTTCTGATTTGTAGATACTTCTCTGTAAATATTTTCTGATTTTCTCTCATTCTTGTTTTGCTATCATTATCCCAAATGCTGAAGTAAACCATTTTGTATGTAAACTGTTTGATGGGCTTGTTATTCCCTGCTCTGAAGTTGAGTGGAGATTGTGTAAGAAAATTATCTCTTGTCCTCAGAGCTCATTGTCTTGAATACACACCATGACCAAATAATATTGCAAAGAAACTTTACCTGTTTTTTTTTTTTTATTTATGTCTCAAACACAGGGTATCCAAAAAAGGCTTTTACTGAAAGTTGAAACTGGAAAGAACATTCTCTGCATGGTGGCAGGAATTCTTGTCCAACCAGCTATTTCTGTAATGTTTCCTTGAATGTGAGGTTGGTGTAACATTATTTTAAATTGTATTGACAGAAATATAAGCTACGACATGAAAAATAAATGGAAATCACAATCTGAATCGAAAAATTATCCCTCAACAGTTTTTAGAAATTGGACTAAATGATCGCAGTATCTAAATACAAATGCAGTTTCAATAAATAATCGAATGATATGTTATTTTTATCACGGCACATTTTGGGGGGGGGGAATCACGTGATTTCAATATGGGGGATCTTGCGGTCCTGAAGCATAGACTGTATAAAAAGATGGACGAAGCTACCGTGACGTCACCCATTGGTTTCAGCATACCATAAAGAAAGCCTCGATTTTGGCAATTTGAATTGCGCCATGTTGTCATTTTGAAACCGGATGTGATTCCTAGTGGACACACAATACACGGGAGCGTGTATTGAAGATCCGGGGAGGACCATGGCTCTGGATCTGACTATCGGACGAGGACCAGAGGATAGCCACGACCCTAAAGCATATTCTGGCTTAATCCTTTTATTCTAGTCTATATGGGACCATAATTTACAAAAATGAACATCATGATATATCGAAGGAGACTTGAAACTTGCTATAGCTACCATAAAATAATGTGAAAAATCATTATTTAAATGAAAAATCAGGTGGGAAAGTAGGGTCATTTTCTCATAGACTTCTATAGCATTGAACTTCTTTCTGCAACCACCAACGTCGCCATCTGCTGGCTATTAAATAGAATGCCATTTTACGGTACTTCTGCATGGACTTCATTTTTCAGACCAGGGTGCTGCGTCCATCTTTTTAAACAGTCTATGGTCTGAAGTGGTTGGGGAGAATAAAATACCGTGCTAAACGCACTTAAGACCCCTCGGCTGCGTATGTAAGCTCCTGGTGGGCAAAGTAAGGGTCGAAATTGGCTGGAATTCGATAGGTAAGTGAAGGATCCATAGATGTACCATCCATTCAAAAATGAGAAACCTAGAAGCAAACCTGAAGGCGCTAGAGCGGTAACGTCGTTGAATGTAAAGATCGGCAGCATTTACGTTATTCGACCTGGAAAATGGTAAAGAATATGTGAAATAAAAATCACGTCTGATATGTGATGAAGGGTGATCCCATGTACCTTCAGTAAAAATTTGAGCGTCCTAGCTTATAATGATAAAGAAGTTATGGCAATTTTTCATTTTGCACAATAAGCCCCCTGGTGGCCAAAGGAAGAGCCGAAAATGGCCAGAATTCGATAGGTAAGTGAAGGATCCATAGACGTACCACCCACCCAAAAATGAGAAACCTAGAAGCAAAGCTGAAGACGCTAGAGCGGTAATGTCGTCGATGGACAGACAGATGGCCGGACAGACGGACACTGCAGGGGACGACAATACCCTGGGTAAAAACCAGATTAGCCATTGCCTGGCTTGCTCATTCTGTGATGCACTTCAGACCAGGCCCGGCGCTAGAACAGGGAATTTGCGGGGGGGCACGTCCCTTTATGACAATTAGGATAGTCCCGGCTAGTTTTCAATCATTTTCCTTTATTGACGCGTTTTCCAATTATCGTAATTAGCAATTGAAGACACGGTTTCTCTCCATATGCGATCTAACAATGATGAAATCATGGGCTAAATTAGTTGTGGAATCAGAACTGAGAATTGGGTTGCTCAAAACATCCGTTTAAAACAGTTATTAGTCCTGACCTGTTCTCAGTCATTTTCATGATTAACAAAAGGTTCACTCCGAGAGCGCTCCGCACTTAACAGGTGCTGCTTGTTCTCCCCGATTAGGTGAGACGACGATCATTCATCTGGACACGTATTTGCTGTATTTAAATCAATGTTATCACATACCTGCGGAAATACCTTGAGCCGCATGCTTTTTATAGCCTATTTAACTGCCGGGTGCCACTTTTTTTTTTTTTTTTTTTTTTAAATCAACCCACGCAATGCCGAGAGTGAAAGGCGATATTTAATTGGAATGCTGACCAGTTCATTCAACGCAAAGCATTAGCCTATTGATAAGTGAATTATTTTTCTGTACTGAATTAGCCCATGATTTCATCGCTGTTAGATCGCTTATGGAGAGAAACTGTGTCTTCAGTTGTCAATTACGATAATTGAAAAATGCGTCAATAAAGGAAAAAGATTGAGAACTTGCCAAGACTAAAGGGACGTGTCTGTGCCCCCCCAATTCCCTGTTCTAGCGCCGGGCCTGCTTCAGACCCTGGGCTCAATTCGGTAACTTATTGCTAATTCATTCAACAAGTTTCCTGTGTTTCCTTCTGTTCTTTTCTTGCTTTTACTCCATCCATTGGGGAGGCAAGAAAAAGACGTTTAAGGAGCTGTGTCACGATTACTGCGCATGCTCTCAATTTTGAACAAAGTAATTCCGCTCAACTGCAAGTCGAAATCTAGGAGGTATTTTTCTTCTATGATTATTGGCAATTGCTGCTAGCTTCCATTCTTATTATCCTCTAGCTAAAGTTTAAAATTGTGCTTTGAATCCTCAAATTTCCATAGAAAGCTCCTTAATATAAAAGGCATAATACCGGAGTAACAAAAATAAACTGATCATGAGACGGGGGTCCGAGACGATTGAGGGTGAGCGCAAGTACCATTTGACGCCGTCTACGTGAGCAAAACATGCGTGCGCACGGCCCCTACAGAAAACCCATTTTTTTGCCCATCAACAGGAGTAGGAACCTTTCACTTCTGACTGGGGGCACCCACCTCTGTGTAATTTTTTGGCACTTTATTTCCCTGTTTCTGTCTGAGAATGGAAAACAGGGACTGTTGCTGACCGACCACGGTAAAAAGGGCAGCCATGCGTGAATGGGCAAAAACTGGGTTTTCTGTAGGGGCCGTGTGCACGCATGTGTTGCTCACACAGACTGCGTCGAATGGAACTTGCGCTCACCCTCAATCGTCTTGGACCCCTCATCTCATGATTAGTTTGGGTTGTTGTCCAGAATCTGTCACATACAGGCTTTAACCAGATGTGGCGCTCTTGGGCTACCATAGTCACTCGTGGCTGCCCTAAGCAGGGTCGGTCAGTGACAGTGCCTGTGTTCCATTCTCGGATAGACAGCTGATTGTTGAACGGTGACAGTGCAAATGACGCACCACCTCTCTGAGGCTGAGATCTACCCGTAACATTCTAATGGCTCTTTTTCTCTCTCCTGTGTCACAAGCCGTTCCATTTTCTTGATGCAGTTTTCCACTTTTTTTGTTGGCTTTTTGTAGGCTACTGACCACACCAAAAAGAACAAGTCAAGTGTCACTGTACACATCACAAACAGCTCAATGTTTGTATTACTGAAGTGCTTGGCGTGTTCACGTGGTGCGCGTCAGGATTACAATACCACGCGCTTTTCTTCATTTCCACTCGTGCCTCACTGGAAAAGCAATAAAAATCAATCGATTCTTTAATTTGCCTTAAATACAGTACATACCTCACCCGTGCGTTTTTAATCGCGCTAAGTATTTATAAATGCAATGCAACATGAAGATGGATGGCGAGGATGGAATCAGATTATGACTTGCAGTCTTGTAGATTCACTTTCTTAGGCTGTACGTTCTGAGCATGAACAGTAATCGTGACATAACTCTTTTTACATTTCATTTATTTAGCAGATGCTTTAATCCAAAGCGACTTAAGACTTGTCCCAGCTGCTTAGGATGTCTGCTTGAAGCAATATCAGTTACAGGCATGGTAGATGGGGATAGGTGGATCCCCAGGTCAATCCTTTATACATCGCTCTTCTGGGGGGAAAAAAAGTCCAAGAGAAGCCCTTGTGTTTTCTTGGATGGGATTGGATCTTGGATCTTTTCAGCTGAATATAGCCCAATAAGTCTAAACTCTATTCAGGATTTTAAAGAAATATCAACATCCAAAAACTTTGCCAGAGGGTTTGGAGGCATGCAGCCCCCCATTTAGATGTTTGGATAGCTTTGAAACCATGTCTGTGGGCAGTGGCATAGATTATTTCAAACTGTAATATCTGAAAGTGAGGTTAACTTGCAGTGAATGATCCACACTGCAGTCTGGAATACAGGAGATATAAACTGACCAAGAAACATCTGAAAATAAATGTTGATGTTGTGCCCCCTCCCCCTCCCCCTCTGACACCGCTGCAAAGAATCACTACCTGGTGTTTCCATAATGACGTCAGAGAAATTGCAAAAGATGCGGAAATGCGGGGCAGACCCCTCCACCCAGTTTTCCAGAAGCTCCGGTGAGACGCATGCATCCGCGGTAAGATTTTAACGATTACAAATGCAACCGATGTCTGACAACTCTAAGTGTAAGAAAGCCCAGAATCAATTCATTTTCATTTCAGAGAGCATGATAGATTCGTAACCAAATATCCAACAACAAAAAAAAAAAACCCGGGCTAATAAGTGTCAGCGATGTCACATTGTTAAGTTAAATCCACATACATACT
This sequence comes from Gymnothorax javanicus, assembly GCA_029692085.1. NCBI lineage: Eukaryota > Metazoa > Chordata > Actinopteri > Anguilliformes > Muraenidae > Gymnothorax > Gymnothorax javanicus. The sequence goes on along the minus strand of CM056194.1, from coordinate 105,699,693 downwards.
CCCGAAACTAAACCAAACAAGTGGTGCCAGGCACAACAAACCCCGCCCCTCACACATACTTTGACCTACTTTTCTGAAATTCAATAGGCATCTATTCTGGGTCTGTGGCAATCCCTATACCCAATTTGGGGTGAATCTGGCCAATGGTTTTGCTGCTAAAGTGTTAACAAACAAACAAACCAAACCAAAAACAATACCCCTTGCCCTCCCCCTTCGGGCGGGGCGGGGTAACTAGAAACTTTACGGATGTATCTGTACGAAAACAGTAGTGTATTAATGTTAAGGTGCTTTTGACAGCAAGCACCAGTGAAATGTGGCACGCTGCAGCCCACTTTGTCACAACATTGAAAAAAATGTGAATAAAGTGCAAATATTTTTTAATAGCCTTCAGTTCCATATTTCAAATGTCATGGAAACATTATACATTCAAAACCAAATCAAAGCCTTAACATATTTGATGAAGTCTGTTTCTCTTTTACAGGAAGCAAAGAAAAGGAATATTGATCTGTTCAAAAAATAGCAGTCAACAATTTTCTGTTCTAACTCAAACACTAAATTTAACTCAAGTTTTAACTTCACTTTAAATTACTGGACTAATATTTAGTTGCATAACCATTGTTTTTGATAACTGCTACGCATCTGCATTGCATGGATTCAACCAACCTCTGGCACCCAGACACAGGAATTTCAGCCCAGGATGAACAAACGACATTCCACTGTTCCTGTGAATTTTTGAGTTTTGCTTCAGGAGCTGCATTTTTAATATCACCCCACAAGTTTCCAATGGGTTGGGGTCGGGGGATTGAGCTGGCCACTCCATTAGCTCAATCCTGTATGTCTGGAATCAAGATGTTGCTCACTTGCTTGTGTGTTTGGGGTCGTAGTCTTGTTGAAAGACCCATTTGAGGGGCATTTTCTCTTAGGCATGTGGCAACATAATCTCTCGAAGTATTTTGATGTACTGAACTGATCCATAATCCCTGGTATACGATAAATAGGCCTAACGCCATAGTATGAAAAACATCTCCTGACCATGTTTTTTGCACCATCATTCTTCACCGTGTTCTGTGGGTTGAATTCAATACCTGGGGTCATATGACATACTGTTGATGACTACTTGACCTGAAAAGTACAGTTTAACTCTCATCAGTCCACAGAATGTTACGCCATTTATTTTTGAGCCAATCGATTTGTTCCTTGGCAAATTTTAACCGATTCTGCACATGCCATTTTTTCAACAATGGTGCTTTATGGGGGCTTCTTGTTGATTGCTTTGCTTTGATCAAACGTCTTTTGACTGTAACAGCACCAAGCAAATTCGTTGACTATGGGTGAGTAGCTAGCTAGCTGCATCATACCAACCCACTTTAAAAATTAGAACCAACAAACCTTTAAAAATAAGGCAGATAGAGCCTATGGGTGAATGTACTCCCCACTACCATGGGTTTTAACCCCTTGGCGAGCACCGGCCCGAGGGCGGGCCACCGCCAGGTATAATTGCGTTGTTATACCATGAACTGTTGTGCTACGTTGTAGAATAAAACATGGTTTGAAAGTTTGAGGATCAGCATTCTAACTGTGTCAGCTATTTTATGATGCAAACACGCTCGCGAAAATACAACCCCAATTCTGAAATAGTTGGGACAAAGTGTAAATTGTGAATAAAATCAAAACACAATGACTCTCAAATCACACCAGCCAGTACTTTATTCACAATAGAACAGAGATAACATAGCAGATTTTGAAACTGAGAAATTTTACAATTTTATCCACAGAGGATCAGTAAGCATAAAAGTTCGATCAGAAGAAATGATCAAAATTATCCTGTTGCAGTTCATTTTAATGACTTCAATCATTATATCTCCACCTTACATTTCACTGGTATAGAAAAGTCTTCCTACCAAAGAGAGGTGGTAACCATGATCTTCTGCTTGAGCAACGTGAGGCTTACTGGATACACACATTAAGAACCCTTACCCCTTTGGGATTAAATGATGAATTATTATTAAATGTAATGCTATAAGTTTAATGGTGATATTCCTTTTTTCCCCAGACACAATCTTTTAACTCTTGCCTGAAATAATGACTGTGACAAGATGAGATCACTTATTTGATGCCTTGTGGTCTTTGTATTTGTATAATGGACCTTTGTATAGAGTATTTATCATGGTTAGGTTCAGCAGAGGCTATGTACAACAATGTATATTTTTTTCTGTCCTACTTAGCTCCTGTTAGGCTGAGCTTTTGACTTGCCACTTCATGTTCCACAAGCTGTGGGTCACAGCTCAAAATTGTTTGCTTTGAAGATCAATAACCACTTCATTCACTTTGGAGGAACGCAGTACTGGTGTGGTACACGTTGTTACGGGGTGAGTAGACAGGTCAAACGTATAGGATCTGTTGCACTTGCATCGAGCAGCAATAACTATCACTTTCCAGTTCTGTTCAATTAGTCTCTTGTGGCAGTCAAGTAAATACCCATTGACATATGGCACATTCAGGTCAAAGAAGGGAATGCTTCAGTCCTTGCATAACATTAGGCTAATGTCCTCTTACCAACACCAGGTATATACTTTGACGTGTACATTCCATAGTGAACTTGTTTTGAACCTCTTATGGGCATTTATATTTTCAAAAACATGGAATGAAGATGCAATACAAACATTTTTCTACCTTTAATTTCACCACCAGTTTTCTCTCATAAAGCCAACAAAACAAGCCTCCTTCCTGCCTCCTCTGCTCAAAACACTAGACAGGTGTTTTTGCAAGTGGGCATGTAAGCATCTTGACTATCCCTAACTTTACAGGAAAAAAAACTTCAGGTCTGCTTGACTTGTCTAATAGTTGATGCTGGTTGAGAAATGCCGGTGCAATACGTCTGCCAAGCACATTAACACTTTTTCTTCACTTTTCCCCAAGGAAAACCTTCATGAATGTGCTGAAGTAAAATTCATCCACATTTCCCTTCATGCATTTCATGAGGTCCTCATTCCAACACACGGTCACCACAGTGAAGTTATTCCTGGTGTCTGTCTCCAGATCACACCAAGCTAGGCCAGTGATCATTAGCTGGCCCTGGATTTGCCAGCGGAAGGTTTTGTTTATTGAGTTTACATGTGATACCTCTGAAATGTTTTCCACATTAGGGCATTTGACCTCCACAAGGCCGTAGGGAGGTTTTTTCTAGTTGGGTCCACAACTTTGCTATCTGGACTGGCTCTAACATAAGGGGTATCGGGGTGGATGATGGGACCACAAGGCAGGATATTTACTGAAAAGGTCTCTGCATTGCAGGGAAGGACCGGTGGCTCATATTCCATTCTCCTCTTCATTACCTTGCACTCCCTTGATGACCCTTGCAGGAACTGAATTTGCTGTAGCGTCTGACCTCACATGTGCAGCCTTGAAGAACCTGCTTGCAGAAAGCCGTGGTTGACGCATGCTGACCCAAGGTGAGGATTTTGACTCTCGTGTTCTCTCCTCTATAATCTCAGACATCTTGGGTGACACCTCCGAACTTTGCGCAGAAGCTTGGCAAAGCTTTCAGGGACAAAGTGGTAGGCCGCAAGACAGTACTGTGGCAAAGGCAATGGTGGAAATTCACTGGCACTGGGGTGGAGGATAACATCTTTGGGGAGAGCAGAGGGGCACTAATAGGACAGCATTGATCCTTTTGGGATATCCTCAAATTTAGATGGCACCATTGTCAGTTCGGACATGCCATCCCCATTGACAATCTTTGCTATCCGTGGCTGTGGTCGAACTAATGACGCTACCCTGCCAAGATATTCCTGTTTGGCAGAAGTCATTAATATAACTGTAAATGGCAGTAAATGTGTAATTTTGTTCATATATACTATATACGTGTGTGTCACATACATATATATATATATATATATATATATATATATACACACACACGTGTCTGTGTGTGTGTGTCTGTTCTCTTTTATATATATACATACATATACACACACGTGTCTGTGTGTCTTTTCACGATACTGGGTGACAATCATGGACTGTATAAAAAGATGGACGAAGCAACCGTGACGTTACCCATTGGTTTCAGCATACAATTAAGGAAGCCTCAATTTCGGCATTTTCAACAGCGTCATTATGAACCCGGATGTGATTCCTGTTGGACGAGAGCATGAATTGAAGGTCCAGGGAGGAGTGAGGGGTGGATCTACGGGTGGATCTGACCGTATCAGACGAGGACCAGAGGATAGCCACGCCCCTAAAGCATATTCTGGCTTTATCCTTTATTCTAGCCTGTTTGAGACCATTTTACAAAAATGAACATCATGCTATATCGAAGGAGACTTGAAACTTGTGATGGATACCATAAAATAATGTGGAAAATCAATATTGAAATAATAAATCAGGTTACAAAGTGGGGTAATTTTCTCATAGACTTCTAGAACAATGAACTTGTTTCTGCAACCACCGACGTCGTTGAGATTTCCGCATTGCCCTCACTTTTCAGACCCGGGTGCTGTGTCCATCTTTTTATACAGTATATGGTGACAAAGGTGTAACCGTGAAACGAGGAAGAAAACGCCTATATCTTTTGAATTTCGGAAGTTATCTTCTCTGCTTATGGGTAACGACAACATTACAATTAATTCATGCGAGGACATCGTTATTCTGACGCATAACTTAAATCACGATGGATTACGGTGGATAAGATTTGCGTACAAATGAATCGGCGACTGCGTGATAAGAAATCGCGATATAAGCCTAAAATATGAAATGAATAACATAAATTATACGGAAAAGTAATGAAAATAGCGGTCAGTAACGTCTTACCTTGCGGGAGGATGGCCAATTGCGGAACGATGATTAAGAATAAGGATGGATTCGGACAATTTTTTTTTCATAACTCCCTTTCCACATAACAGTCATTGCGGCACACAACATTACGGACAAGATACATGTAGCAGCAGAAACGGCCGACTCTCAGCAACACGCGGGAAGACTTTCGTGGCCTATCAAACGTGTGCACGTCATTCCATCAAACATGAAATTGATGTGCAAAATCAGAGAATAAAAATCAAAATTTGTCTTTGGTAATGGTCATGATTTACTGGACAAGAAATGATAATTGTATTTGAGTAAGTATTTCTCAAAATCGACGGAAATTGGCGGGGAAGAGATTGGTTTATCGACGTGAGGAAAGTCAATTCATCTGTGGATTAGCACCTACATTCGAGCAGTGCCTCTCATTCATGACCTGCCTGCCGTGTTAACAGTCCTTAGCAAAGCGGGCACAACGGGCACCGACCGATGATTTCAGCCTGATATCCTCCTATGTGCTGACCAGAAAAAGTTTTTTTTTTTTTTAACAAAGTGGAATTTATTCACTGGACTGTGAGAAAATAACTAATGGGCAAATCAAAATGATACTCTCTAGGCCTAATTTTAATTTCCTACATTCTTTCTGTTAAGAACGCATTTTGATGTTACATTTTGGTGTCTTTATTTGAGCCAAAAATCATTTAAATTAATTTAATTAGAAAAAAAAAAAAACTACTGAGTGCTAGCTTTATCCGCACTATATCTTCCACATGTGCTAAACAAAGTGAACATTAATTAAATGCATCAATCATTATCTGCTGATAATAAAACAAAGAACAACAACTATCCCTGAAATATCTCCAGTAGGCCTATTGTGAAAACACACACACACACACACACACACACACACACACACACACACACTTATCGTTATATTTATTTTTTGCAAATAAGTAAATCTGGTGATTAGTAAGCTCCATATGCGTGGTACATACAGTGTTAACTGCACGCAGTTCGTCCCCGATGTTTTCCGTTTACGCACTACAAGTACATCTACTGGCTCTGGAAAAAATTCCCTAACAAAACCTAAGTCTGTTGAAATAAAAGTTGTTTCATAAAGTTTCTAAACAAATTATCATCAATCTTTTTCAGATAATGGCCTGAGTTATTTCCTTTTTACCTGGGTGTGGGATCTGTGTCAAACCTGTTGTTTGCTTGTGCATGCAACTGCAGCCAGGACGTTATTTGTAGCAAGGATGCTGTAATAGGCTGTCTGGTAAAGTAATGCAACTAAATAGTTGCATGTGCATCTTCCAGCATATGCTGTCATTGTAAGGGGCTTGCTGGTGGTTTCAAGTGTGATCTGAAGAAGACAATGAAGGCTTAGACTTTGATGTTTCCCAAATTATTTTTTATAAATGCTGGTGATTCATTGAGTATACCCTTGAAAAGTGTAATTATTTATTCAGCTAGAGTTAGGTTTTAAACTGGGACAACAAACAGTTTAAGTTAGGGTTCTAGAATTCTTCTTCCCTGCATGTTTGTCTCTCTTCTCTAACACACCCAATTCAAATGATTGTCTCATTTTCAAGCATACACTTTATTATCGAGCCCATGACAAGTTACAGTCATTTGAATCAGGTGGTTATAGAGACATCTAGAACATGCAGAGCTGTCGCTCTCTAGGGCTGGGGTTCCCTACCCCTAGGATAAGTGCACTACACTGCCTGTTCATAGATTTTACCAAATATGATGATGTAATGGTCAGGATTTATTTTATTTACAGTTGTTGGATGCCCGGATTTGAAAAAAACATCTTAGACTTGATTTCCACGATGAGGCTTTTATTTCAGTATTTCCAAAAATTCCGATGGGCAACAAACTAGTACATTACATTTTCAAAAAGTATATTTTGATTGAAAATTTTAATACACAGACAGTTGTACAAGTTAAATTTGATTTCCATTTCTGCTGTCTTTTTGCAACCCAAGTTGAATTAATTAAATATGACTTAAGTAAGCAACAATAATGATCTTTAATATTTTAGGTTTAAGTTTCAAGTTTTGGCAGCACCTCAACCAACTGTACAGCTCTGATCTAGATTAATTTTGTTGATGAGCAATGCCTTTATGGAGAATGCTGTACAATTTCCCTCATCTACTGGAGTGCTCATGAGGGATAAAGTACTGATGCCAGGTAAGCACTGTTAGTATTTTGACCGGGAGGGTAGATATTTAGGCATGTTTGTGAACCAGCTTGCGCTGTTCTTTGAGAATTAACAAGCTAAAACAGGGACGTAGGTTGCCTTAACAAGACAATATAATTCTGAGAATAGTTGTGATCAGACCTGGGGTGGATTACGCATAATCAGTGCGATTACGATTACGATGATTACGAGACATTTTTTAAAGATTACGATTACAATTACAGTCCTCCAAAAATGTATGATTACGGTTACGATTACATGGGTTTAGAATTTATGATTACGATTACGATTACGATAACGATTACAATCTAGATTACAATTATGATTACAATTGGTGAGAGTAAGGTTTCTTTGTGGAGATATCTTTATAATGGTACATGTATATTGATGCATTTATATATTAATAAAATAGCATGTGAAATGATTAAACATTGTTTTTGTATTGTAGAATTACTTGTGAAATAATAACAACTTGTACAGCAACAAATAATAACAACAGTCCCTGACAAAATTAGAGATTACGATTACGATTATGGGCTCATCGAAATTAGTGATTACGATGATGATAATGATTACAATCATAATCGTAATCATAATCGTAATCGTAATCCAGATTACAATCCGACCCCGGGTCTGGTTGTGATACCTCAAAGTCCTGGGTAAAATAGGTGTTTATCTATCTCATTTAAGTAACTAATGCTAATTTTGCAGCTGAAGAAACATTATGGTATATGGAATTCAGACCAAGTTTTGCAATTTTCTAATTAAGATCCGATTAATGCCATCGTTACAATATCATATGGAATAGTTTCCTTTCTGTGATTCCCCCAAGAGACATTTCTCTTGGACATCTCTTGTCTGGGCCGGACTTCCACCGGACGAAAACTCAAAACTGCAGTTATAGGATTTATATCCGCAAATAAATTAACCCGACTCACTGTTCCAAAATACCGTACACTGATGGCCTAAACTTCGCTCAGACATCTGTCGTTATAAAAACTTCTACGGGGAAGAATTCTGTATCCAACCTCCACTTTTTCGGCTTTTTATTTGCCTGAACGATTTTAAAGGGGGGGGCGCTTAAATATTTTGGGGGGTTTTATTTGTGAGAAGGGGGTTTAGAATTTAAAGTTAATATTTAATCTCTCAAATGCGTATGCCGCGCATGCCCTAGCAACCCCGTGTGTCATCAGTAACATGGCTGCTGCAGTTATATGCTATTACCATGCATAGCAGCACTAAAAATTAAACTCTAAATTTTCTTAACTGGATGTATGCTTGACATTTTTACTGACCTCACTGTTTCTCTTAGGTACCCAAACGTCAAGGTAAGCCAAAAATACTGATTTCATCCGATATTGGTGGAGGTTGAATTAAATATGGAATTCTTTCCTTCAATCTGTACAAAATCAAAACTTAAGGCAACAAAAATGAAATTACCATCTTAAATGGGTTTTAATGTAGCCAGTATGATAGGAAATAGCCTCTGTGAGGTGTTCGGCTAATTTGTTGATCAATGGATGCTGTTTTGAAGCATTAAGCCCCGTGAAGTCTTTTGCATATAATGGGCATCAGTGGAGAGGAAATTAGCGAATGACGTAGAGAAAAAAACTGGACTGCACAAAGCCCCCTTTCTCGTGGCAATTGGCTTAAACATCCAGCCATGGCAAAACAAAGCATGTAGTGCTTTAACCAATTTGGATTCGTATGATTGATGTGTCAAAACAGTTAGTTCCTGTTTTGCTGTTGGCCAGGAAAATCGAGCAGACCACGCAGAATTATTTTTTTTTAATTCTCTGTAAAATCGTAGTTTTACCGATATTTTTTGGATAAATATTTAAGTTTTTAAAATGTCAGTTTACCTGATTTTGTTGATATTGGTCATATCCTGAAAGCTTTTACTGATAAGTATGTCCTTATTTAAAAAAGTGCCCTATAGCAACCTTTTTTTTTTACATTATTTCTGAACACGGGTGTTTACGATGCATTTTACCATGACTGGAAGCAGGTGCCTATGACCATGGCAGAATGCACCAAGAATAGAGAGCACACAGTCTAGTTTTTTCTCTACGTTATTGAAATGAATGCTTAATATGCGACAACGACCATACTCGCGTTTCGGCTCTGATTTTTTAATAGATATCGCAGAGTGTTTCTGACGAGATGTCCGATTTGGTGATCACTGATCACTGTACCGGAATACCAAGTCATTCAGCAGTTTTCACATTGAGCGTCTTCACATGTCCATATCTTTATTCATGATTTCTTAATTGCTATAGTCATCCCTGATGGCACGCCACGGTTACAGTGCTGACAATGCGGATTGCAGCAGCCACAAAGGAATTTTTAAAAAGTACACAATGGTGATTAATGCATGTATTTGCAATTTCTGCATTTACTAGCTAGCATATTCGCCTCAAGCTGATGTGGCTCTTCATGCTTTCTCAAGGATCTATACCATCTGGCCCTAACTGCGATAATGTTTGAGACTACACATAGGTAACATACAAATATGCATACAGAACAAGAGAGAGTCAGGTTTATTAAAAAAGCCTTTGCTGAGTTATACAGTCGTTTACTAACATTTCACAATTAAGCTAGCGAGCTAATGTTAGCAGAAAAGCTATCTTAAGCCATACCGACCTCTATAATCAATAATAATTGCTCAAAAAAAGCCGATAGCCTCTGTCTAAACCTCCTTACACTACCCTGTAACTCGTCTACAATGCAGACGACATCTGAGATAGTGATTCCCGACTAAGAAATTAAGAGATTGCGAGAAGAAAGGTTCATGATCCATGCCGAGGCACTTCTGTAGCTCAATGGGAATATGCTTGTGTTAGCACAACAGGAAGCATTTTTACCCGTCTGCCGGTAGCCGCCGCCATCTTGTGAAATGGGCCAGCAATGACGGCAGTGATCAGGAGAGCAAACCGGTGATCTGGTGTTGTACAATATCTTTGCGGCACCAAAGTAAAGTTACATTTAGGAAATTTTTTCACAACCTATATAGCATACATTTGAAAAAAATGCCGTGGTCCAGACCTCAGTTACCTCGATGCTTGGTACAGGTTGGATCGGGGAACCTGATTCATTTCTAGGTCTGGTGAAAGGAAAGATAAGGAAAATACGCTATTGGTATCTACCCCTTTGTGACTCACTACCACTCAAGAGGTCTCTACTCAGTGCAGAAGTCCATCTTTTCACAACTTGCTTATTGCATGGGCTCATTAAAATCCTTCTGCAGATAAACTGCGCACCCTTAAGAAGATTTTCGATTAGCACTTCAACAATGTATGGTTTGTAGCGAGCGTGTTACATTATTCATGAACTCCCAAAGTTGTTTGATCACTGCGGCTCTTAAATGTTTACTGCAGTGTTTTCATATCCCCAATAATTTGCTGCTGTCGAGGCTCCCAAATCACCTGAGTATTGGCAGTAAAATGCTTAATTGCATATGTGAGAAGTAAAAATTGCAAATCGCTCAGGCTGTGGGTTTCCAATCGACCTGAAAATTATGTGGTCAATGGACATACTAGAGCTCTTTGATTCCTTTCTTTGATCACTGTTTAAGAAGATCTTTCTGCCTAGTGTTGCCCCGGAATTGAAGCAACTCAAAGCTTTTTAATCAAGTATCTGTCAGACAAAACTGATAGACAATGCCAGCAGCACACAGCAGACTGGATCAACATGCTGCTCTTTCAAGTAGCATCCAGTGTAGTAGCCAGCATGTGATGGTAACCATGATGTGTTGCACAGTCACATGAAATCCAGGCAATTGTGATCACCAGGGTATTGGTGGGACATTACAGATGACCATGTTGTGTGGTGGAATAAAGTATGCCAGGAAGATAACTCTGACTGTGTACTGTGAAATCCGGGCAGTGCAGTATGCTGGCCAACCTTGTGGAGTATCTTTGCCATACTGATAAATTAATGTTGGTCACATTCTGTTCTCCATCTGCTACTTTTCGCCATTATTGGTAATCGAGTTGAAAGTTGTGCACAATTCCTAACACAGGCAAATTAAAGGACAAAAAGTGCAGTAATTAAGTCTTACCACTAGATGTCAGGCATGTTTTTAGTGTTCTGTTGAACTTCATAATGAATTGTTGGTGCGTTCCATGGTAGAAACTTCAGAGTGAAAAGAAATCTGAATTTAGTGATGTATAGTGAGGTGCTGATTAGTCATTTAGGTTGTGCTGTGTCATGATTACTGGCGTGTGTGTGCATGTGTAGCGCAGTTCACACTCCAAATAAATGCATGAGCAGAGAGGGGAAGATTTTTCACTAGCTTTGATGCTGTTAAAAGCAAAAAAACATGAATATTTTGTGTGCATGTTCTCATTAAGTAGTGATCATATTCCACCAGTTTATATCTGTGCTTCGATTAAATTTTTTCCCCAATTATTCACTTTTTACTTAACTTCAGGTTGTAATGGGGCATTTGAATGCTTGATGCTCTTTGGATGCAGGATTCTTTTGTAGTGGGAGAGGTGCAGATCCAGGAAGGGGCTCATTCCAGTGCCTTATTTTCAACATTCTTCCTTCTTTCTTTGTGCCTGAAATTGCTCATGGTCTGCCATCATTTAGTTTATTCAAATCCATCAAATAAGTTTGAAATGAGAAGCTGCTCAAAGATATCTTTAGTAAAGAAATACAAGACCGTTCTTTGTGGAAGCAGTTATGTTTTCAGAATGTATGAATTATTAATGATTGATTCCTGAATCTAGCAGCTTGAACAGTCAATTTTTTTCAATTCACGTCTTTGATCCCTTTTCATTTCCTTCTCTGGCAACTGTTTCTTGCTTTCCCAATGAGGGGACCTAACTGCAAGAAAATCAGTGAAGGGAAGATGTGAAAAATTAACGATTAGAATGAAGGTGTGATGTGTTGATTCAATAAACAAAAGGCCACTATATATATATATATATATATATATATATATATATATATTTTTTTTTTTACAAAATGGGTCAGTGTGGGTGCAGGATTTTATTTACTTTACTTCATGTATTAGTAGGGGTCCAAGCAAGGGCGTAGGTTTGTATATGGAAGGAACCCAGCAGGCACTTTAACGTTTTTTCACTGTTGAATCAACATCATGGATCATGGTTGAATCACCGTTGAATTATGTTTTGATTTTGAAAGATGAATCAAAGTTGATTTTGCAACGTTTTTTCAACGTTGGGCATCATGGATCATAGTTGAATCGCCGTTGAATTATGTTTTGATTTTGAAAGATGAAACAACGTTGGGCATCATGGATCATAGTTGAATCAACGTTGAATTATGTTTTGATTTTGAAAGATGAATCAATGCTGATTTCGCAATGTTTTTTCAACGTTGGGCATGAGTACCATACACAACCTCCACTTTTTTTTTTTTTTTTTGGCCAGAACGATTTTAAAAGGGGGCACAAATATTTTTGGGGGGTTTTTATGAGTGACAAGGGGGTTTAGAATGATGGGGGAAAAATTTTAAAAGGAAGGGGTAGATGCGGCCCGAGGAAAAAAAATTTTTTGCGGTAATACCAGTTTCCACCACCGTGCTCTTCCCTCGTGACATTCACTCTGTGTACAATTTCTCCAACTTGTTCTGACCATCTTTTTTTATGTTTTCTTTTTTTTCTCCTCCATCGATGAGGCTGTGATCAAAGGTTTACATGTTAAGTTAGACATTACATAAGTGTCTGCAGCAGGATTTGAACCCGGGAACCTGTAGACAAAGAAACTTCAAACACACCATACGCTGTGGCCTTCACCACTACATCGACTGAGTTTGTTGCTAGTTTAGCGCATCAGTTTCCATTCATCGCTGAAGGGTGGTTATTATACACACATATATATATATATATATTGCTGTATATCGAAGGCTGACTGCAATAAACAGTTATGTCCAGTATATAACATCTGGACATAACTGTTTATTGCAGTCAGCCCTCAATATATATTCATCGCCATTTATCGCTGAAGGGTGGATATAAAACCACCCTTCAGCGATGAATGGCAATGAATATATATACCGCGATATATATATTCACACCATACACTGTGGCCTTAACCACTACTCCGACTGAGTTTGTTGTCAGCCCAGCGCATCAGTTTCCATTCATCGCTGAAGGCTGGTTTTATATATATATATATATATACAGTCATGCCCAAAATTATTCATACCCCTACCAATTTTTGTTTTTTTCGAGATATTTTTGACAAATCAAATTTATGCTTGCACAAATGACACAGTAAATTGACATAAGGCTATAAGAATTACAGTAAACAATTTTTCGAGAAATACAATACATTTTGGTATTTTATTTGACATATTTACAAAAAATGCCATGTCCAGAATTCATACCCTTTTCTCAGTAATTGATGGCAAAGCCTTTATTCACGATTACAGCCTCCAAACGCTTCCTGTGGTTGATCCCAAGGTTTCTACACATTTCTACGGGGATTTTGGCAAACTTCTCCAGGTCTATAAGTTTTGAGAGTTTCCTTGACATGACCTTGGTCTTCAGTTCCCTCCTCAGATTCTTGATAGGATTGAGGTCGGAGCTCTGGCTTGGCCACTCGAAAACATTCACTTTGTTGTCCACTAACCTTGTTTAAGTCAACATTTAAATCAACGTTATTCAAAATTACCCTCGGTACTGAGTGAAAAAAAGTGGCACTCGGCAGTGAAATAGGCTATAAGAAGCATGCGGCTCAAGCTATTTGCGCAGGTATGCAATTTTGAATAACGTTGATTTAAATTCAGCAAATGCGCGTTCAGATGAAGGATTGTCATCCTACCTAATCGGGGAGAACAAGCAACACCTGTTAAGTGTGGAGTGCTCTCAGAGCAAACCTTTTGTTAATCATGAAAATGACCAAGAACAGGTCAGGACTAATAATTGTTTAAAACGGATGTTTTGTCCACCCCGATTCTCAGTTCTACTGAATTTAGCCCATGATTTCATCGCTGTTAGATCGCATATGGAGAGAAACCGTGTCTTCAGTTGCCAATTACAATAATTGGAAAACGCATCAATGAAGGAAAATAATTGAGAACTAGCCAGGAATATCCTAATTGTCATAAAGGGATGTGTCTGCACCCCCCCCCCAAATTCCCTGTTCTAGCAGGCGCCGGGCCTGCAGTAAAGGCAGTATCCGCACTCAGATTTACAAAAATTTTCCTGCTCATGTGCTACGCCACTCGCATCACATATGTGTCCCTAACAATTTTCACATTAAACCTACGCCCTTGGGTCCAAGCATGAAGTGCTGGAACCCAATTGTTTTGACTCGGATTATTATTATTATTATTATTAGGGGTCCAAGCACGAAGTGCTGGAACCTTATTGTTTTTACTTGGATTATTATTATTTTTCCGCCACTTTTACAATTTTGCCCATAAAACCAAAACTGTCCATTGAAAAGTCACCAAGTTTAGTTGGATGTTAGAGGGTCATGTGATGAATAATTGTCTACAAAATGGCGACCATAAGTCACATGACCAGGCAGCCATCTTGGATTGAAAACACCATTTTCAAAAGCTCAGCCCCTTTCACGCATTTGACGAAAATTGGTATACAAGTTCCCCACATCATGAGGAACAACTTTGCCTCCTGAACCTTTCAAGTCCGCCATATTGGATTTTGAGCTAATTTGCATAATTATGATTTCAGCAAAAATGACATCGTTTCCTGAAAGATTGGGCCGATTTGAACGAAATTTGATAAACATCATCTTGAACCCAATCCCGACTTAAATTGGAAAGAAGAAGCTGCTGCATCACTAACCTCACTGACTAGACATTCCAAAGTTGAAAGCAATCCATCAAAAAACGCAGAATCCACAAGCGCTTGAGCATGGCCATTTTTAACCCAATTTTTAATATGTGAAAAATATATTTAAAAATCTTCTTTTCATGAACCGTAACTTCGATTGATGCAAAATTCCACATGTGGGGCCTTTGGGGTATGCTCTCTCTAAATTGCGAAGGAATAGGTGCTACATCACATAATACCAGAGCTATGCATCAATCAAATTGCAAAGGTGACATAATGAGTATTTTTACATTTATTACTCATGTGCTTCTGAATTACACTGCTGATCAGCACAAAACTTGGTATGTAAAACCCTTACACTCCCCTCTGTCTAATTTTTGAAGGAAAAGTTGCTATATCAAAAAACATGGCCGCCACGAGCCAATCAATTTGCTTCATTTACTAATTAATATGCAAATGAGCCAATATCATTCTCCGTTGCATCAATCATTCTGAAATTTCTTGTGCACAATGACATGGCTACCCTGAAAAGATATACCAAAGTTGAAAACAACTGTCAAAAACCTAGACTCCACAAGCGCTTGAACACCGACATTTTTAACCCGATTTTTAATATGAGAAAAAAAATCTTAAAAATCTTCTTCTCATGAACCGTAAATGAGTGTAACTAGTTCAGGCAGGAAACTCGAGAAGAGCTACATCAGCTGACAGCAGCCTGGTAAGCTACCAGCCACGTCAGCATCAGCAGGCACACAACAATTGGAGGATACACATCACGAGGTCATACAGCGGTCTATTTGAAAGACGTCAAGCTCGCTCACTTCTGCTGCTGTTTGCAATGACTTCATGCTATGCAACACGCTCTTTGGTTCTTTGCTTGCCTCCTCCACCCCAGCCTCCACCTGTTTGGTTCTGCTCATATCGGGGGGGATGTTGATTTCTGTTCATGACTATGTTTGTATGTTCGGTGTGCCTAGGTAGTACATTCCTCCAGAGCAGAACCGCCGCCAATATACAATGTAATGCTTATACCCATGAATAAATTGTTCTATTTTATTGAAACGTGAGTTTTCCTGACTCAACTTAGATTGATGCAAAAATCCATATATCAGGCATTTGGGGTATGCTCCCTCTAAAGTGCTAAGGAATAGTTGCTACGTCACATAACACCAGAGCTATGCATCAGTCAATTTGCAACAGTGACATAATGAGTTATTTTACATTTAATACTGATGTGCTGATCGGCACAAAACTTGGAATGTAAAGCCCTTACACTCCCCTCTGTCTAATTTATGAAGGAAAAGTTGCTATATCAAAAACATGACTGCTACAAGCTAATCATTTGCTTCGTTAACTAATTAATATGCAAATGAGGCAGTATCATTCACCGTTGTATCAATCATTCTGAAATTTTTTGTGCACAATGTCAAGTCCTCGCTGAAATGATGCTCTAATTTGAAAAGCAATCAAAAAAAAAAAACATGGACTCTACAAGCACTTGAACGTGCCCATTTTTATCTTCTATTCATGAACCATAACTTCAACTGATGCAAAATTTCAGAAGTATTGCCTTTGGGGTATGCTCTACATAAATTGCGAAGGAATGGTTGCTACATCAAATAACACTAGAGCTACGTGCCAATCAATTTGCAAAGGTCTCAAAATCAATGTCGAAAAATTGTGTTCAAATGGGTATAAATTCTAGACAGTTGCTTAAAAAGTGTCAATACTCTGCATTCTTTCATAACTCCAAAGGATAATTCTTCTGTTTGAAAAATTTGTAGACTGATAGCATGGTTTGGCTACCACAGTGGATTTTATATGACAAATTCAGTTTGTCCTCCTGCCAAAACAAAACATTGGGAACTCCTGAGACTTAATAGGTATGTTTCTCCCTCTGTCAACAATCATCCCAATGAGGGAGAATGTCATAGGTCACATAATTTGGTGACCATCTTGAGTTATCTGTAAGACTCTTAAAAGTTATTTTTTCTTGAATTGTGCGGCTGATCGGCATAATACGTATGTACAATGGGGACCCAACCGGATGGCATCTCGAAAAACGTGAATAATCGTCACGTGATGCGGATGTCGGGCAAGCATCAGGCATCTGCCATAGAGAACCATTGAAAACGAGACGCACTAAACTGCTTGTTATTTGTTTTTTCTCCATGGAATGAAGCAGAAATGTGTGCTCAAAGGTAGTTTAAAAATAGAATTACTCCTCCCAAGGCATATATTGATGAATATTAACTGATTACACTAAATGAATGGGTGAATGACGAGCGGTAAATTTAGTCACACTCCTCCCTTTTTCCCCCGTCCCAGGCTGCGACTTACGCCCAGGTAACCTGGTTAACCTGCTGCCTTCTGATACTTATGTAGACCTACCAGCAGTGATAGGTGTACAAAACTCCTTTAGTAGTCTTCACAAACTTTGTTCCCTTACCTAGCATTATTCTTGAACATCAACATATTTTACATACACTGCGAGGTTTGAAATAAGTGGTATCGCATCACTTTTGCAATCTAAAAATGCTTACCTTCGGACCAAAATGAACAATACCGGACACATGAATCGCAGCTGCTGCAAAAGAAAATCCTAACAACATAAGTGGAATAACTTCAAATTCTAGCATAGAATCATACAACTAGTGTATTATCGAGTAGGTTAATGAACTGTTACCAACCTAGCTTGCCGATACAAACCTGTCACAGGGGTCACAAATGAAAGTATGAATGCTTATGAATCCTGCCATGATTCGAGCAGTGAAAATGTTGCTTTTGCATTTCTGTAGCTGGCTAAGCGCAAACAAAAAAAGGGTTGTTATTGCCCCTTATTTGTGTTTCCCCGTTAGCTGTCGATGGTGAAGTGAATTTTTTTCAGAGCCATTGTTGCTATTGCTCGGTCTGCTCTGCCGAGCCTGGAATGCATTTCTCGAAAGAACAGGTGCGAACTTACATAGTTGGAGCCATTGACAGTGAATGAACGAACTATGTAAGTTGCCAGCGTAGTTAAAAAAACTATGCTTTTGGGAAACGCACCCCAGGTCCCCATTGTCAACACAAGTTAGATCTAAAATAAAAGTTGATAAAATCGCCTAAAAACCTTTTTTACTTTTTCTAACTCGGCACATTGCCTCCTGTTGTTCGCTTGCCCGACTTCCGGGTTCGGAGAATGACGTTCACCTCATGTACAGGCTATTTTTAGATATTGGGCGGGTCCCCATTCTTCAACTAACCTCTGTCTAATTTGCTAAGGTAATGTTGCTACTTCAAAGCACATTGCCTTTACAAGCAAGTCAAATTCTTCATCTCAGACTTTTAGCGCATGAAATTAAAGACCCCCAGTCAATTAGCTTATTTGTGCTTGGACCCTGGAATTGCTGCTTGCAATATCATTAATATTAATATTTTGTTTTATATTATTTGTATCTGATTCACATAATTAACCCCAATCAAGACTTTAACTTGTAAACTGTTAGTGCAAGACTGAGGCACAGAAAACCACAAGATTGGGCATCTGTGCAGTAGGCCTTCCAAATACTGAAGTTACAGCGCAAAACATGAATGTTTACCTCACCTTTGTAGTCAAAAAGTTTCCAATTTTATTGACTGTCTGCAACTTCAGTGAGGGACTTGCCGAAGTAAAATATGTACGGTATAGTAATGTACGTAAAATAGCATGGCTAACTACTGTTATGGAAATAGCTGACTCTGTTTGGCACAGGCAGATTACCATTGGGAAGGGGACCCTGGATTCTGTATTTGAGTAATTAAACTGTCAGTTTAGTCAGTGGCTGATAAGAAAGGACTAAAAGGACTCAGTTTGTCCTCTGAGCCCTGCAAAGCCTCAATATTTAATTAGCCAGAAAGAGATAAAGCCAGAATTAAGTGGAGAGCATTTGAAGGAAGACCTCTTAACAAATTCAGGTTTTAATTGTGTTCGCATGGAAAGTCGGGTGCAGGCTGAGTGTGTGTGTGTGTGTGTGTCAGGGAGTTGCTCAGCTTTGAGTTTCACTAATTCCTCTTGCCCCTCCCCACACAGACCAGCTCTTTAATTCAACTGTTGTTTATGCAGAACGTAGGTGTGGTCTCTCACAAACATCAAGCAACTGGAACAGAGGCTCAGAGTAGACTAGTACAGCATAAAAAAGGCAATCGCATGAGATTAAGATGATGATTTAAAATGTAATTCGCTAATCTTAGAGTGAAGTGGAAAATGATAAAGGTCTTTCTTGAAGATATGCCAAATGAATCCACCTTAAATGGGGTCACTGTGATACTGATTATGTAAGTCCCTCCTTGCCTTTGGCTGGAGAAATCAGCCCCACACATAAGTGATGTGAACTCCAGTGCACCGTCACGTCAGACACACACCGAGCAAATAGGCCTGCCTCGGCTAATGCATCATTATTGTGCCGCTGTTTGTGTTTGTTTGTGTGTGTGTGTGTGTGTGTGCAAGAGAGAAAGAAAGAGAGTGAGCAATGTGTGCCTCAGGCAGGGTCTTACAGAACCAAACATCTCCTCTCTTCCCATAATGCTCTGAATGTTGGGTTTTTATTCACAGTTTAGCACCTAAAATGCTTCTGTTCCCACCATCTGATGGATTGTTATTTTAAACAGCCATAACAGTCATTACTCAATCAAACTTGACCGGCTGTAAAAAAGCTGGAAAGAAAAAGCATGAGAAGAACGCACATGGGAGAGGGAAGCAGGAAGCAGGAAGCAGGAAGCTGGAAGGATAAAAAGGGGCAGAACAGATAGAATGTTTGAAGAACTTAGAAATGCCTCCTCATATAAACGTGTGTGTGTGGTTGTGTATGTGTGTGTGGTCCGTGTTTACCTACCCTTGTAGGGACAAAATGTCCCCATAAGACTTGGAATTCCACATTTCTTTAACGTTACGGGGACATTTTCATGTTCCCATGAGGGAATTGAACTACTTTAGGGTTAGGGGTTAAGGTTAGGGTTGGGATAAGGTTAGGTTTAGGGTTACTGTTAGGGTTAGGTCTGCACTGTTGAGGGTTAAGGTCAGGGAAATGGGTTAGGGAATGAATGCAAGTCTATGGAAGCACGTGAGGGGGAACGAAACATCCAGTTAATTTGCGAGAAAGGTTCAGTTAGCCCGCGAGTCAGATTGATACTGCGCGAGAGAAGTTGAAACTTTGCAAGAGAGGTCCAATCACCAGCATGTGAGGTTTGGCGGTCAGCACGCCCCACTTAAATCGGATTACTTGCAAGAGAGGTTCATTGATCAGCGCACAAGGTCCAGAAACATGAAGCGCTGAACAGAACAAATGTGATTGAGAGCCTCGGGCGAGAGGGAATAAAAATGTTGTACCGCGCAGAGTGGGATGAATACCTCGCAAAGAGTCGAAGCACAAGTCTCGCCTAGCGCTGCTCCAATGGTCGCGTGGAGCCAGTCATAAAGCTCGAGCAGAGCCAAACAAAAATCGAGCCAAGGGCAGAGCCAGTGCAGTGAGCACGCACAGCTCCTGTTCAATCGTTGCATGCTAGACCGGTGCAAATGAACTAAGAAAAACTATCCAACTGCAGCGCAAAGCCTGTTCAGATATTGCGCACAGGAATCTCTCATGGCTCTTGGTTCCCTGACTCTCAACTGAATTCATCAGAGCAGTGCTCTCGTGACCTCTCAGGTGGAGCCTGCTCACACCAGGGACGTGCGGTCAGGGTAGGCAGTGACTTCTCCTTTTTTATTGCTAGATTTTGTCAAGCTGTTTCCACGTACTATGCCTGATTGTCAATCAATCAATTTGACCTTTTTTCCGGTCAATTAAGCCTGTAATATTTAAGAGGTGATAGTGACAAAAAGATTAATTTACCTTTATGCTTTGATTCGAGACTGCAAGGAAGTAAATCTTAATAATTAATTAGGAAAAAAATCTCAACTCTCGGTAATTCCGTATATTGTTTTGATCTTTTGTTTTTATCGGTTTATGAAAGAAGACTGAAAATAAACTCCCTATTTTTTAAAAATGGCATTAAAAAGTATGTGTTTAAGGGGGGAAGTATTATCGTAAACATATTGACCACACATTGAACGCCGCATAAGAAAGGTTTTAATATTTGTTAATGGCATTGCGTTAGTTTCCTCAGCAAATATGAACGAACTTGCTGTCTCGTGAGCATTTTAAGTTCGATGCACTGAGCAATAATGTCGTGGATGGAACTGGCACGCCATTCTGCCGTTTAGTTTTGTAAATTAGTTAATCAATCCTCAGATTACTAATCAATCAAAGTAATAGAGTTATCGTTTGTTTAACGGTGAGGATTCTGCCTCCCCTAACTGACCTCCGACGGCACGTCACTGGCTCACTCTGAGCAACGTCCCTCGTGGCCAAGCTAATCACAATGACTGCCACTGACTTTGTTAGTCTAACAGCAACGAAGACTTGGCCTATTTAATGGCAAACAAACTTTTCCCAAGACACTGTTGCAGTCAGGGAAAAGGATACCTTCGAAAGAATGCGGACTTCACACTGCCCATGGGACAAGACTCGGCTCATGCAACACATGGGAGAAGACTCAAACTCACGGGGGAAACTGCCAGAACACCATCCCTGCCTCACAGCTCGACTACTGCATCTCTAAGGACAATCTGCAGCTACTCTGGGGGACAACACATAGCCTATTAATGCATCTCAGTTAGACTGACTTAACATTCCAGGCTGTAGCTTTAGTTCTGTTTTGTCTGAACAGAGTTTCAAGCAAATCATTGTATCTATGATTCAGTGCAGTTGTTATTTTAAGGTTCGATGTTTGTAAATGACCCATATGATGCTCTGGTAATAATAAACAGTAGTGTGCAGTGATGATTACACACCACCACTTTCGTCTAAATAGTGTTCTATTACTTTTTTGTCATTTTTTTGCAAAAATGTATTGTAAAATACTATTGTAGTCAATGAGAATTAAAAAATCATTCTCACAAGTATATTGAGGTGAAAATATGGGTAATAAAAACAATGTAAACATCTTTTTTATATAACAATTGAAAGGTGTTGCAAATTTATTTTTTTGACTCTTGCATAGCTGAATGCATGTTTGAAGGCTCATTCCATGATTATTGAAGCTAAAAAAATTTTGTTTTAGCTGGTTTGAGGCAAAATTACCTCTGATGGTCAGTTGTTCCAGTATATAAGGTGACATGAACTTTGAGCAGTGTCACAGTGTTAAACACGATGGCACAACAGAGGGGAGCTCCCTGAGATTGTTTGTAGCTGCATTGCGGCCTTAAGTGATGCTAAAGATATTCAATGCTGCCATGGCACTATAAGAAACACAATGAAGTGTTTCAAAGAGACCAGTTTGATGAAAACTAGCGGCAATAGAGGAGCAAAATGGAAGTTAAGTGCCTCTGATGTTCAATATCTGTGTATGACAAGTAAAAAAAAAAAACAACTCCAAGATGATATTAATAGTGCCAGAAGTGAAGAGATGACAGTATCAAGATCTACTATTTCTGGACAACTGTGTGAAAATGGTCTGATTGGTCCTGTTGCTGCCAAGAGCTGGGAACATCAAAAACAGACTTCAGTTTGCCAAGAAATTCAAGGATTGGACACCAGTGGACTGGGAACCAGTCCTTCGGACCCATGGATCAAAAATCGAAATTTTCTCACCCAAACGCAAAACTTAGAGCATGTATGCCATATAGTTCAAGAATCTTTCAAAAATGCCTGTTTAACCCCCTCAGTAAAAACAACACATTCTCATTCCGACTAATCATGTAGTGACGCCATCTGACCAAGCATCGATATGCAACGCTATATATCGATATTTGACGCTTACGGTTAGGGTTCGGTGAAGTGTTATGGGTGAGGGAGTAAGGTTAGTTTTAAACTGGTATCAAAGAAGGACCCCAAAAGCCTCCTTTTGCATCCTATATTGACGATTGGTCAGGTAGCATCACTACATGTCAAGTCGGGATGAGATTGGGCTCATAAAATATGAAAGTGGTAATATTATGGTTTGGGGTTCAGTCTGCTTGAAAGGAGCCGGGGAACTCATACAGATCCACAGGATCATGGATCGAAAGAAGTATCACAGCATCCTTGTAAAGGCACGTATTGCCATCTGATAAGGGACTGATTGGTTGGAGACAAGACAATGACCCTGAATACACTTCTAAATTGTGCAAGAATTATCTCAGTTGGAAAGAAACCTCTGATGACATGACTTGTATAAGTATTGAACGCGTTTCTCAGTAAATATATTTCTAATGGGGCTACCAGATGTCGGTAACGCCAGATGTCGGTAACAGCCCAAGTTATCCACACACACAAAGAAATCAAAACAAATAAGTCCATAAATTAAGTTATGTGTAATAAAGTGAAATGATTTAGGGAATAAGTACTGAACACATGAAGAAAAGGAGGTGCAAAAAGGCATGGAAAGCCAAGAAACCAGCTGAAATCTGCCAGTATTTAGAAAGCACTCCTGCCCCCTATCAGTGCAAATTAATATCAGCTGGTTTAGTCCTAATTGATGGCCTATAAAAAGGTTTCTCATTACCAAGGTGTCACGCAAGAAGCATCTCATGATGGGTAAAAGCAAAGAGCTCTCAAGACCTTCGCAACCTTATTGCTGCAAAACATACTGATGGCATTGGTTACGGACGTATTTCTAAACTTCTGAATGTTCCAGTGAGCACTGTTTGGGCCATAATCCGGAAGTGGAAAGAACATAATTTCATCATAAACCAGCCATGGCCAGGTGCTCCTTGCAAGATTTCTGACAGAGGAGTCAAAAGAATAATCAGAAGAGTTGTCCAAGAGCCAAGGATCACTCGCAGAGAGTGTCAGAAAGACCTGGAATTAGCAGGTACAGTTGTTTCAAAGAAAACAATAAGTAATGCACTCAACCGCCATGGCCTCCATGCACACTTGCCGCGCAAAACTCCATTGTTGAAGAAAAAGCATGTTGAAGCTCATTTAAAGTTCGCTGCACAACATTTGGACAAGCCTATGAAATACTGGGAGAATATAGTCTGGTCAGATGAGACCAAAATTGAACTCGTTGGATGTCATAGCACACACCGTGTTTGGAGGACAAACTGCACTGCACATCAGCGCCAAAACACCATACCAACAGTGAAGTTTGGAGGTGGGAACATCATGGTGTGGGGCTGTTTTTCAGCATATGGTACTGGCTCGTGATGGCCAAACGAGGCTTTATGAAGCTATGAACCCTTTTGGACTATTGTACTGAAAATTCACTTCTCGAAGTTCACTACTCGAAGCTTCATTCATTGAGCACGTGGGTGACATCTGCTGGCACAGACATTGTTGTACAGCCTTGCAATGGTGACCCTGCCGTACCTTGCGTGTGCACTTTGAGTTTTGTTGTATTGTGAAAAATACTTAAATAAAGCTGAAATCTAACTTCATTTTACATGTGTCTGTTGTTTTTCTTCCTTATCTCAATAATTCATATTATATTATAATAACATTAATTACATCCACAGCCTCATTGAATCCTGGAAATATTTGCTCTGTCCAAGAAACATGTTATATTTTATTATGTTTTTTTGATTGTGCTTGGTGTATACTGGGTGTGCTTGTGCGACTTCGGCATTTTTATTCAAAAATAATGATAAAAGAGCGCTGATTCATCCCTCTTAAATACATTTGAATCGTGCCAATGTTGCAAAGCTCTGCCTATTGAACCAAACCGGTCAGCTGAATCAGTCTGAATGAAGCAGTGAAGTGGTTCGTACATCATCAGTCACATGGTTTTTCCCGATAAGAAGCAAGCTCCAGCACAGAGCTTCACAAAAATACCCTGTCGAGTTTGAAGTGAGCTTCGGAGCCTCGGTATCAGAGGTAACATCACTAGTACTGGCAGACTTCATGAAATTAAAGGGAGGAGGAATGGAGAAATGCACCAAGACATTCTTGATAAGAATCTGCTGCCATCTACCAGGATGCTGAAGATGAAACGAAGATGGACATTTCAGCAAGACAATGATCCCAAACACACAGCCAAGGAAACTCTTCATTGGTTTTAGTGAAAGAAAATAAAGCTGCTAGAATGGCCCAGTCAATCACCCGACTTGAATCCAACTGAAAATCTACGGAAAGAATAGAAGATCAGAGTTCATACAAGAGGCACCCGGAAACTTCAAGATTTGAATACAGTTTGTGTGGAAGAATGGGCCAAAATCACACCTGAGCAATGCATGCGATTAGTTTCTCCATACAGGAGGCGTATTGAAGCTGTCATTACCAACAAAGGCTTTTCTACTGAGTATTAAATAATTCAGTAAGCGTGTTTAATACTTTTTCCCTGTGTCATTCCAATTTATTGCACATACTTTATAGACTCATTTGTTTTGATTTCTTTGTATGTGTGGATTACTTGGATTGTTGCCGACATCTAGTGAAAATTTCATGTCAGTAGCCCCATTAGAAATGTATTTACTGAGAAAAATGTTGACGGGTTCAATACTTATTTTCCCCGCTGTAAGTCATTCCCACGATTTAGTTAACTTGTGACCGCAAGTTAGCACGCGTTTCCTCAATTTAATGAACTCGTTCACAAGATTTAGCTAACATGAGGCCACAAAATACAACTCATTCCCACAATTAGGTTAACCCAAGGCCACATGATATAACTGGTGTCCTCTAATTAAATCGTTCCCTCAATTTCGTTAACCTTGTATCTTGTTGCCACACGAAAGCTGAATCGTGGGAACGATGTATCTCGTGGCCATGAAATAGCTACATCGTGCAAATGACTTATATCTCGTGGCTACAAAATGGTTAAGTCGTGGGAACAAGAGAGCTAAATCTAGGGAGCGACATATTTTGTGGCCACGACTTCTATTTTTTTCATGTCATTACACTTCCTGGGCTCCACAGCATTTGCTAATATCGGGTGAGGCGACAAGTAAGGCCAAATGATCAGCATTTACCAAACTTTGAAGGTGTCAGGAATCTCAAATGCATTGTTTATGACACCCGTGTTCATTTCTGAAATAGTCAGTGCATTGGGGAATTATCCTTCAAATCCTTCAGATTAGCCTCTCCCGATGTTATCTAATGCTGCCCAACTTGATAAGAGCGTTTAGGAAAGTTTGAGAATTTAGGTGGGGAAGGAGGGTAAACGAATTACATGGCGTTGCTTTGCAATATTAAGGATTTGCACTGAATGATAAGCAATTAGCTGAAATGGGAAGAGGTCATTGTGTGTTACAATTTGTTTATGACTGTGCCAAATGAAGTGCATTCTTCTTAACTGTGATAATGTGCTTGAATGTGTTGTAGTAATAGCCAAATGCTAGAGTTTTAGTTGCATTTGCATGGGAATGCTAGCTTTGCTGCATTGCACATTTTGGTAGATGTTAAATTATATGTCAGTAAATATTTTAAAGGGCATCTAAAGCCGATTCCCATTGTTTTTGTTTATCAGCCAATCAGCGAGCCGCACCTGCGCAAACGAACCGAAATAGAAGGATTATCTACGGATGAACACAAACATTGGTTTATATGAATGAAATTGGTCATGTGTTAAAGCAAGATGTCAACAAAAGCAAGGTATTTGTTTGTAAACATTGGACGTTCAACGTCCCATCTGAGAATTGACTTTAGATGCTCTTTAATTTAATTTTTTACGTAAGCTTTAAGTTGTATTTAGGTAATGTTTATTTGTTTATAAGAGCTCATTTTGGTCATTTATCTGTTCTGCAGCTCTTAACATTTCTGTGGATGAAAGGCTGCGGGGGAGAGGAAATTATATTTATTTTCAAAATACGACTGACAGCCAAAAATAAATTTGGGCTTCTGGAAACATCAGTGCGCTTCACCATTGTCTTGCTGGGGTTTGCTACAATGTTAGCTGTGTATTTAGATCAACTCGCCTGCATGCAAACCATGGGAGCCCAGTCTCATCCCAACGCATCATATAGTGATGCTACCTGACCAAGCATCGATATACAATGCAAAAGGAGGCTTTTGGCATCCTTATTTGACACCAGTTTAAAAGAAACCCTACCCCCTAACCCCTAACCCTTAACCTGAACCCTTACCCTAAGCATCAGATAAGGACGCCAAAAGACTCCATTATCATCGTATATTGACACTTGGTCAGGCAGCGTCACTATATGACGAAGCGGGATGAGAATGTTTTGCCCATGGGGTTTCTCCGTTTCCTGGTAACTTCGTAACCAACCCCTCTAACCTGCTATATACCTTCTCTCTAATTCTCCCAGACAAAGGGCACATACATGCACTTGTAGACACACTCACTCGCCCATGCACACACAGAAAACACACGCATATCATCCTGAGGCTGCTTTCACACCGGACGCGAAACGAATTTTTCGCACGGCAGATTACATTCAAAGTCAATGCAAAGACGCGAATATCGTGTTTTTGCATTGTCTTTGAATGTAATCTGTCTTGCGAAAAATTCTTTTCGTGTCCGGTGTGAAAGCGGCCTTACACTTGTTATTTTCCTCGTTGGATTAGTCTGTTTATGTTCTGTGTCAGTATGTTTTATAAATTCTTTTATTAAACCCAGTGTCTGTTTTGATATTACGCGAACAAGAGAGCCAAATGCTGGGTTTACACATAACGATGACAAGTCACGAATGCCACGAATCTAAATTTGTGACCGAGGATCACGAATTTGAATTGAATTTGATGATTCGGGGCAGAGGCGTCACGCGTCATTCAGTTCAGTTCTTGACAGCTTTAGGTCGATTAAATAACGACACGTGACAGTATGGGCTCAAAGAATGGCAAGAATACACTACGAATGCTGTCACGCTCTATTACGAATCACCACTAATCACGAATCGACACACTCAGTTGCGAACTCCACGAATCGAGGGTGATTCGTGACATTCGTGGAAGATTTTTTGGCAGCCAAAAACATGCTCCACGAATATCACGAATGTCACAAACTGACACGCGCTGTTAAGAACCCTACTCAGATGCGTTAAGTCACGTTACGAATGTCACGAATGACGGGGAAATGATATCCGTAACGCATCGTGCCTATGTGTAAACCCTGCTTTACAAAGAACTCCAGAACTCCTTTAGATTTTTAATTTATCAAGTCATTAATATTGGTTATTTTAATTATTAATAACAATATTTTAGGTTGTAATAGTAATTTTATGAGACTGATTATTAAATTTGTTGGTTTTCTGCCACACCAAAGTGGTATCCTGCGGGAGGATTATTGAGACAGAACGTTGTAATTATCCATCCTCTGCATTTTACTGTACATTTTCATAGAAATACTTCACCCACAGAGCTATGCTCATTAAAGGCACTTTTGATGGTGAATAGAGGTCGGACTGGGCGCTTTGACCAGTCTGCGGCTACAAAGCCCAATACGCGGCTGGGTACAATGCATTGTGTGTTGTAACGCATTCCTTCAGTCACCCTTGTTAGATTTTCTGCAACAAGTCCTACAGTAGCCTTTCTGTCAGTTCAACTCAGAGACGATAGCCTTGATGGCTCTCACGCATCTATTAGCCTCGGGCACACCACACTCTGGGTCTACTTCAAGGTCAGTCTCAAGTCATTTTCAAAACATGTTTACCACTGCTGACCAGGAATGCCCCTACAGTCCGCGCTGTCACAGAGATTCTCCAACCCAGTCATCTGGCCATAACGATTTGGCCGTTGTCAATGAAGTTCAGTTCCATTTGCCTCAAATCCAAAACACTGACCCACTGTTTGCTTAGCATCTAAGGCAGGGTTTCTCAATCTTATCCAGAAAGGGCCAATGTGGGTGCAGGCTTTCATTCCAGCCCTGCAATTTCACATCAGACTCTGCTGATCAAGGTTTATAGCAAAGACTCTAGAGGTTGATTAGTTGAAACAGGTGTGTAACAGCATTGGTGGAAAGAAAGCAAGCACCCAGGCATAAGGTCTATTTGCAGACCTTGATATAATCTGTTGCTAAGAGATTATCAATGTTTATCATTCCATCTGTGGGCGGACATAATGTTTTGTGTAATCACTGTATTTTTAGGACAAATTCTTTTCTTTCTTTTTTTTTTTTTTTAATTTGGCATCTCCAATCCCACCCGAATCTGGAATGTCCAATCTGAGGACTATGTACAAGGCTTGCTCATATGCGACCCCTGCTGCCATCTCAGAAGAGAGAGACAGTTCGTGGCTCACCCCCGAAGCACGCGCCTGTCAGCCCCTGCATCTTTTCATTGCTCGAAACTTTTGCAAGTTCAGAGCGAGGGCGGAGGATACCCGAACATGAGCAAGCTTAGAACTTCACTGACAAGCGCCTGGCTGGCCAACAGGAGGCGCTTGAGCAACGAACAAGGCAAGCAATTTTAATATCCCTTCCCGGCAGTCCCTTCCCAATTTTCATCCCTACAGCGCTTTAGCTAAT
This sequence comes from Gymnothorax javanicus, assembly GCA_029692085.1. Lineage (NCBI taxonomy): Eukaryota > Metazoa > Chordata > Actinopteri > Anguilliformes > Muraenidae > Gymnothorax > Gymnothorax javanicus. The sequence goes on along the minus strand of CM056194.1, from coordinate 105,670,528 downwards.
CGTGCGCTGTTCTGAAAACGCTGCCAACCACTGCTGGTTGGTACGACCAGGGCTCGAACCTGCGCTGTGATAGTCACTTCTGCTCCGCAAACGCGGCGCCTTAACCGAGTGAGCTAACCCGGCAGCTAGGACAAATTCTTAGGTCTGTTCTTATTCAGAGTGAACCAGAAGAGAATGACATTCCTTTAAATGTGTTTCACTGCCCAAATCCTACTGATCACATCGCGCACGATCCTGTTCAGTCACTCATGGCCTTTAACAAAATGTTAATCAGACCAGTGTCAGTTTTTTGGTGGGAACCAGTTATGAATGAAGTATGCAAGGGATATTCTGTCTACGCATGGTCGCTTGAAAGTGGTCTAAAAATCTGTTGATTTCTTTACCTCTCCTGAAAATTCTTCTTTTCCAAATGCTTCTCACCCATCTTCCCTTGTTTCTCCATCTCCCCCTGCCATCATGCTCTCTGCTTTCCTATTTTAGCTTCAACTGTCCCTCACTTTCGATGTATCTCAGGCACAAGAACTTAGCAACAGTCTCCACGGTAACAGAACGCCCCCCCCCCATCAAGACCCCCTACACCTACACACACACCCACTCTGTGAACAACTTTGAAATAAGCCACAGAAAGTCATTTAGATTTATGCCTACTGTCTTGTGCGGCCTTTCCTTCAACATTATTTCCCATAATGCCAAGTATCAGGTGTGTCTGTCCATACTGTGATCGGTAGCAACATATGAATAGTATTTTTTATATGGTCATACAATTTAGAACTCCTCCATTCTTGATTGTGCTAATGCAAAAACTCTAGTCTTCACCTTGATTTAGTACTATTATTGTGACGTAGGGAGAGAACAGTAGGATTTGGGATAACACTCTATACTAATATGTGGAATGAAATGAAAATATGACTTATACTGTGGGTAATGCTCAAAGGCCATTGCAGCTGCAGTGAGCTTTAGTTACAGAATTGAAACAAGGTGACATGCAGCTAATTTTGGTCAGTCGTGTCCCTGGGAGTCACAGATTTGCTTCAGTTTTGCGGAAATGCTGACAGGGCTTCGGATGAAATTGGACCTGGCTATAGTCACCACTTGTCCCGTAAAAGACCTTCAGCTGGCGAAGCTCTTCAATCACCAGAGATCTGAAATTGATTTTATCGATACATTACAGTTGCCATCATCAAAATTAAATCTCGGCTGTGAAGACACCTTTCGTTCCAGGCATGAGCTTTGTGTTTAAAATGTCATGATTCTATTGAGTCCTTTCACAAGGCAAATTTCTCATTGGAATTTATCGTGCACACTACAATAAATGGCTTCTGTACAAAGATGGTCAAACATCATTAGAGAAACAACAGAATTTATCATTCTAATTTATAATAATTTATTTTCATTGTTATTTATAATCCAGTTATTCTGAATGTGACTGCGTTTTTTACTCACGTTAGGACGGGAACTGTTTCCTTGCTGGCTTTTTGATCACATAAAAAGCATTTTACATGAGTCAAGTAGTTATTTTTATTTGTTCTAGGAGATGTTTCTCGGCAGCTCTCTTCCCACACAGTCAGCTAACCACTGTGATACAAATGGGTTTTCATTAAGGCAGTGCGAGCAGGAAAGGCTGACTTTTCAAATTAAGATTTAAAAAGGTCAATGCCCTATGCAGTTTCATTGAGGAGGATCTGTGGGCCCCATTGTGCCATTTAGGTAAGTCTCTGTGACGATAAAGCAATCATGGTCATCACTTAGTATTAGGTCACACTTTTAAAAAAAAAAAAAAAAATCAAATCCCTCAGTCATTGCAACAGTTTCAAAACATTTTGGCACTCGTGCATAATTTTAATGTTATATTCTGAAGGCAAAATAAAACATGAATGATTGCGATCTGTTGTGACTGTAGCGTGTAGCCAAATATAGCTGCAGTCAGTAGGATTGAGAAGAGGGTGGTTTTTGCATGATAATTTGAAAGAGTGCAACCTCAAGGTCTCTCCCCATCCCTGTTTGCTGCGCTTCAGTTCTGCCTCAATGCTTAGGTGTTTGATTACAGGAAATGTTGTAAATAATAGCGCTAACGGAGCAGCACAGTGATGATGAAGACATTCTGCTATGAGGCACAGGCACACATAGATTTAATAACAAACTCCATTAACACTGCCTGGACACTACACAAAGACTTTTTCAGCCACTCTGTGGTAAAACAATCCTAACCAGAAGCCTTAGCCTTGAAAACAAGCTAACGTTAGCCTGACTTCAACATCACAGTAACATAAGATGAGGGCTACAGCCTGTTGAAGTAACTGTAGCTATCTTAGCAATATGCTTCCACTTTTTGGACATCAAAACAAACTGAAATCAAGCAGGTGTAACCACCTGTCTGGCAGAAACTCTGCATCTGTTCAGAAACATTTCAGGTCTCATAGCATATCTTCCTCCACCTTGGAAAAGCATGTCTCACGGTTGATGTTAACTCAGGTTTTGTCTCGGGTGCAGTTCAACACTTTCATTTTTGCCTGCCTTTCTTCAGATTTCTACTGTTTGCTTGTTTTTGTCCTGTTTGCTCTTGCTGGCAATGGAGAGATTATTATTATTTTTTTTAATCTCAGGTGGTTGCTTCTCTGCCAATTTATCTCAAAGCTCTTCAACGAACTCCTCTTGGCTGTGATTGGTAGATTTTGCTTAGGCACGGTGGATTCTAGCAAATGTCATTTGGAGCACTGAGAGGAGCTAAAGATGCCTGATCTTTTTTTTTTTTTCCCAGTTTACCTGCCTCATGCAAACTGTCAGTATAAAATGGCAGTTTCAGCAAATATGGAAATAAAAATAATTTTTCAAAAAGCTACCTTCTGAATCTTTAAATGTGAGTGATGACAGTATTGTGAAACAGTGTCTTGTTGCTTAATAAAGCCTATTCAACTTTAAATAGCAATAAATAGTGACATTTGACTAGAAAATTCGAAAAATTTCTTCTGAAAGATACTAGAGTCAAGCTAAGGGCCACAAAAATGCACTGAAATGGACCATTTAAAGGTACCCTATAAGGCTGTATTTAGTTGTTTAAAATACATCTAATGGGTCTTTAAAATAATGTTAAGAATTCAGTTACAAAAAAAAAACACAGGCATCCAGGCCTAGTGAGACCTCTTCTCTCACCCCATCTGTGCCGAACTGAAACACGTGCCGTTTTGAGTGGGCGGGTGGGCTATGCTAATGAGGCACTGCTCTGATTGGCTGCCTGGCCGCTTCGAATCCCGGGGAGGGTGCAGACCCAAAAAACCAGGAAACCAAGATGGCAGATATTTCAGGACAGGTCTCCGCGGCATGTACTGTTGTGAGACCGTACTTGTTTGATCCCGAATCCTATGCCGAACAGGAAGAGGAAACAATTGAAGTATTGCAGCAACGTTTACAGCAGGATTTCAATGAGTGGCAAGTTGAAATTTTAGTGTTTTGCTCGTACTGTCTCGCCTTGCATGCATGTGATTGTAGCTGTACTGTTATATAGTCATGTTATATACCCACTTTGCTATCCGGAGGAAACTTCGCTAAAAGCTCCTGTTAATCATTTCCGCCAAAACAAAACGCAATTCCGACACCAAGCAACTAAATGAGTTTGAAGCAAAAACACACAAACGGTGTAAGCCTTTCTTATGTGGAGCAAGCGAATAGATAACTTCTGCCGAAAAACATCCATATCTGTCCCCACTTTTTTTTCGGCTTTTTATTCGCCAGAACAATTTTCAAAGGTGGATGAAATTCTGCCACGGCAATGCAGAGAAATCGTTTGTTATACCAGACACATAATAGTGCGTTTCGCGATTGCTTTCACCGCAGTAGGATCAGAGAGCTAAACCCACACCACGGCAAAGTACCCGCCTGACCCCGGTCATGGATAAGTAAAACGATCGTTTCACAGCAGCAGTAAACAAACGCAAACACGTACCCTAAGCTTTGCAAAGCCTACGTCTGGTCTTACTGCAGCCTTATCAGCCCAACTTTGCAGACACGCACAACACCTCTCCGGTTAGCTTCAACTGTAGCGGTTACGGTCAGGTAACGTTATGCTGAAACTATGACCTTGATGCTAACCAAAGTAACACAAGCATGCCAATCTGAGTTACTGCATATAAATTAACCAGGAGCATTTTTTTTTAAGTAGCACGGAACGCAAACCAACATGCGGTAGTAACCGAGCGGTCATCATAACGATGGAGACAAATGTTACCCTGCAATACAGGTTTTACAGACAGTAAGTTCCGTTACCGTAAACAGTTGTAGCAAGCATCCAAATTACAAACAAGTATAAAAAGTTAGCTTCAAATGAGGTTTATGTTCACACACCTTCTGTTGAATGTCCCCTGATATTACTCTTGCATATTTAGGACACAAACATTAGCAGCAGTTACTTTAATTTAATTTTTAATTTAATTTATTGACTTAATATAGCGCCTTTTAACATTAAAATGATCAGGAGTGCTTTACAATCAAGCTAAATATCAAAAATTAATCTAATATTGATGAAAACCCTACATAAAATTCCTAGACTATTATACATGGAGAGAGGAAAAAAAAAACTTGGCTACGTTAGCCGCAGTGCTACAGCCACATTCAACAGGCTATCACGTTAGGTAGGTTTATGCAGTAAAGCAACACAAAATGGTAAAACTTAATGCTTCCACATCTGTGAGTCACGGACAGTTGGTACCGACCCAGGCTTTATCTTCAGATATTTTACAAAGCCTGCGTTTGAGGCCAGTTGTTGGTGCCAACTATCGTTAGCGGTCCTGCTAGCCACCCATAGCACGTTAGCTTCACTTACATTATTTGCTGTAATATCGTTACTTACAGCTTGTGGCTCTGAGCGCTTGATCAATGCAACTGCTCCAGGTTTGAGAAGCAGCTGAGATGCATATCCAGCGTCAAATTATCCTTTATTGACAAAGCTGTCTTCAGTGAAATGCCGAGCACAAACAGCTAATGTTCCCTTTGAGTGTGGTTGTTTGCCGCCAGCAAACAAAAAGCTAAAATGGAAGAGAATATAGTTGTGCTTTTTTTTCGCATCCAAAAAAACAGACGAGCAGCTTTGGGAGATATACTGACGAAACTGCTTCTCAAATGATCCGCGGTTCTTCTACTTCTTCTTCTTTTGTATTTCTGGAAGTGTAGATGCTACTAAGGCGTAATATGATCCGCGGTTGTTTGTGCCTGCTAGAATAGTTTCCGGGGTGGGCAGGTCCAGTGCCGTGATTGGCTCTGGCCAGGCCTGTCCCGATTGAACGCAACAACCTGACGTCAGGTTTTGCCCAGATCTCGTGAAGATCTCGGGAGGAGCTGTTCAGAGAGGAAATCTCGTTCAGGAAATCACGTTCTTAGATTTCGGCAAGTCCCCTGTATCTTATGTTTAGAAACTTTACAGAGGTTGAGTACGGACATCCAACATTATAACATTACTTGTATGTATTAAAAGAAGGATCAGCATAATAGGTCCCCTTTAAAAATATTTTCCAGCAAAGCATTCCTCCTAGAGGACAAACGGAAGGCACCACATGAGCTGTCACTGTCATTGTCTACCATTTTCATTTTACCTGCTTCATTAACTTCTTTGGAGGACTCTGTAAAAATAAGATTTGGACTCTTTCCGGCATCACTCGAATAAGAATTTTAGTATTATGTACAAGTTGCGGCAAGCTGCGACATTAACCCATGGGGTATACAGATGCAAGTGAGCATATCAAATTCATAGTTTATTTTCGAAAATGTAATGCTATCACATTTGTTGTCCATTTTCGCGAACTACATATCCAGTGCACAAACACGTGATTCATTCCCGGCCCATCGGGTACCTCAACGTCAGTAAACATTGACCGTAACTTGATGGATGAAGACGCAAAGAAAACAAAGCAATCAAAGCATTAATTGCTAACTGTAGGCACCGCTGGAAACCCATGACACCTGCTACCGAGTGAACTTTCACAGTCGGCTGCTTTTAGCTAGCGAACAAGTGGTGCTTAGAAATTAGTAGAGAATAGCAACACAGTAACTTGTGTTTATACAGGGGGCAAGCTAGGTCAATGGCGAGTAAGCGAAATTGAGTAATTGGCTTGGGAGTTTGTGGCTACTAAATAGTAGCTAGCCACATTTGGTGCATAGAAATCAGTAGAGAATCGTGAATAATGATTATTCTGCTACTTTGCTGATTAGCATTAGGTCAGCGAATTCTGATTATTTAGCTGGCTGGGTAGCTAGCTATTTAGAACATTGTTGCATTAACTAGATTGATTATGTTAGCTGGCTAGCTACTTCACCAGCTCCCACGTTATAAAGCTGATTACGGTTTCAACACTCAACCAAATGTTTAAATTGGTGCCAGCTAGCCATTTACTGTAACGACATAACCAGCTAAGCCAGATTAAGTAAGTGGGACTTGCAGTGGCTAACTAATTCACTAGCTACCTCACAAGGTTGTCTCGCCTTTTCAGCCTTGCCTTTTTTTTGGGGGAACTAGGCGGATCATTAGCCTCCATTGCAGATGTCTCATCTGGTTCGCTTCCCTCAATCACCGTCTGCGTACTCCAGCTGGGTTTTGAGTTTTGTGACATAATGGCATTGTTCAAAATAAGCAAGTAAGAGTGCTTGTTGATAGTGCTTTTGGGTTTCCCCAGTCAAATATTAATAAGCAAAAATGCAAGGTACAGAAACTCCTAAAAACCCATTCATAATGACACTTGTTTTGTATATAAAATAAGAATCGGATCGAAGAAAGAGAAAATGCGTGAATATGGAAAAAGCCAATTCGATGTTCCTTCAATTATAAGTTGTGTTCTTTCCGTAAATACTACTGTATATTCCTCAAGCAAACTGACTGCGTGCTGTATGGGATGCTATCATTTATTAGAAAAGTTCTCAAGAAAAGCAGACTGGATGAGAAGATAAAGAAAATCGAGCAACTTTACCATGTTAGCGACCGGCCCTGTGTCAAACGTCTAACAACCAAAGTGCCAACTGAAATGTGCTGCTGTGTTGCTAAAGAACTTCAACACTGAAGAAACCTGGAGAAATTTCACTTTTTAAACTTTTTCATCATGTTAGTGTAGGTTAGCCTCTATTTCAGACATCTTATGTGTTTTGCTTACCTCCTACAACAGTATGTGCCTATAGCTTTGAAATTTCAGAGTTTTTCTCTGATTGGTTGAGCACAAAACCCCACTCGAGTGCGCAGACGTTGGTGTGTGAGGGAACTGAACCACATAAGACGTCTGCAACGGACGCTAGTGGATCATTGGGTGAGTAGTTTTTTGACTAATAAGGGGGTCAGCATGTCGACCAAACATTAAAACGATGTAAATTACAGTTGACTGTGGTCTACAAAAACAGCATGTAATTACTTTGAAATATGATGCAAAATCTCGAAATGGATGGAGGCTCAAAAATGAGGTAAAGTACATCAAAGTCAATTTTTATAAAAGTACATGGGTAAAGTAAATGGGTATTTTTACTTCTGACACCAGTGTGATGTCGTCACATCGATACTTGAAAAATGGTGTTCTCTGATGATGTAATACAGACCAACAGCAGCCAATGTACACTAGCTGGCCAAAAAAAAAAAAAAAAGGTCACCACCTAGATTAACTAAGCAAATAGGTAAGAGCTTTTCATAGGATAATCAAGTCAGTGATTAATATGCTTGGCAACAAGTTTTTTTAACCCTAACTGATACATTGAGTAGCTTCTAATTTCTTAAACAACCATGTCTGAAGACATATCCTGTGGTCATCGAAAAGATGGTCCTCTGTTTCAGAAGGTTCAAATTATTGGCCTTCATCAAGCAAAGAAAACATTTAAGAAGCTAACTATTGAAATTGGATAAAGAACTGTCCAACGCATTATTAAAACCTGGAAGGGTAGTGGTGAACCATCATCTTTGAGGAAGAAAGGTGGTTGGAAAAAAATCATGCATGATCGTGATCAGAGGTTACTTAAACGTTTGGTGAAATTAAATCATAAAAAATAAACAGTAGAACTCACAGCTATGTTAAATAGTAAAAGTAAAAGCATTTCCACAGACATAATGGAAAGAGAACTCAAAGAATTTGGACTAAACAGCTGTATAGCCTCAAGAAAACCACTTATCAGTGAGGCTAATCAGAAAAAAAGGCCTCAATTTGGCAGGGATCATAAAGATTGGACTCTGGAGCTAAAGAAAAAGGTCAAGTGGTCTGATGAGTCCTGATATGTCCTGCTCCGGACTGACGGGGGCATCAGGGTAAGAAGAGAGGCGGATGAAGTAATGCACCCGTCGCGTCTAGAGTACCGCACAAGCCTGTGGGAGTTTGGGGTTACTTCAGTTGGGCAGGTCTTGGCTCAGCAACGATATGTGCCCGAAAAGGCTGACTCTCTGAAAATACTGTGAAACCATCTGTTCGACAGCAAAGCTTGGCTGCAATTGGGGTCATGCAACAGGACAATGATCCCAAGAACACCAGCAAATCTATGACAGAATGGCTGGAAAAGAAAAAAAATCAAGGCTTTGAAATGGCGAAGTCAAACTCCAGACCTCATTCAGATTCAACTGCTGTGGCAGGACCTAAAGAGCCCTCTGCATAGACAAATGCCCTCAAACATCAGTGAACTGAAGCAATGTTGTAAAGAAGAATGGACCGAAATTCCTCCACCCTGATGTCAGAGACGAATAAAATCATAGACTATGATTAGTTCAAGTTATTGCTGCTAAAGGTGGTTCTTCAAGCTGTTGAATCATGTGGTGTGCTTAGTTTTTCAAAGATGTCTTCTGCATTTTGGCTGAATGTTGCTTTAATAAATAATGGCATGGTGGAATCTGTTGTGTGTTGTTTTATACCTGAGGTTAAATTTACCTAATTTTAGGACCTGATAAGGACCAGCTGGTTTTTTAAATGTCCTGATACATAAAACTATAGAACTGAAAGAGGGTGTACTTTCTTTTTCTTGTGACAGTATAATAACAATTGTTATGTATAATAAGAATGTACAAACCCCAATTCCAATGAAGTTGGGACGTTGTGTAAAAAGTGAATAAAAACAGAATACAATGATTTGCAAATCTCATAAACCCACATTTTATTCACAAAAAAACATAGACGACATATCTGATGTTAAAAGTGAGACATTTTACCATTTCATGAGAAATATTAGCTCATTTTGAATTTGATGACAGCAACACGTCTCAGAAAAGTTGGGACAAGGGCAACAAAAGGCTGGAAAAATAAATGGTACTAATAAAAAACAGCTGGAGAAGCATTTTGCAACTAATTAGGTTAATTGGCAACAGGTCAGTAACATGACTGGGTATAAAAAGAGCATTTTAGTGAGGCAGAGTCTCAGAAGTAAAGATGGGCAGATGTTCACCAATCTGTGAAAAAATGCATATGACAATTGTGGAACAATTTCAGAGAAATTGTTCCTCAGTGTGAAATTGCGAAGACTTTGAATATCCCACCATCTACAGTACATAATATCATCAAAAGATTCAGAAAATCTGGAGAAATCTCTGTGCACTAGGGACAAGGCCGAAGGTCAATACTGGATGCTCGTGATCTTCAGGCCCTCAGGTGGCACTGCATTAAAAACAGGCATAATTCTGCACTGGAATTCACTGCATGGGCTCAGGAATACTTCCAGAAATCATTGTCTCTGAACACAGTTTGCCGTCCAGTGCACAATTGCAAGTTAAAGCTGTATCATGTAAAGAAGAAGCCATATGTGAACACGATCCAGAAATGCTGCCGTCTTCTCTGGGCCAAAGCTCATTTAAAATGGACTGAGGCAAAATGGAAAACTGTTCTGTGATCAGAGGAATCAAAATTTCAAATTCTTTTTGGAAACCACAGATGCAGTGTTGTGTGGTCTAAAGAGGAGAGGGACCATCCAGCTTGTTATCAGGGCACAGTTCAAAAGCCTGCATCTCTGATGGTATGGGGTTGCATTAGTGCCGATGGCGTGGGGAGCTTACACATCTGGATAGGCATTATCAATGCTGAATAGTATATAGAGGTTTTGCAACAACATATTGTCCCATCCAGACAACGTCTCTTTTAGGGAAGGCCTTGAATATTTCAGCAAGACAATGCTAAACCACATACTGCAACCATCCTAACAGCATGGCTTCGCAGTAGAAGAGTCTGGGTGCTGAAATGGCCTGCCTGCAGTCCAGACTTTTCACCAACAGCAAACATTTGGCGCATCATAAAACGGAAAATCCGGCAAAGAAGACCCAGGACTGTTGAGCAGCTAGAATCCAACATCTGACAAGAGTGGGACAACATCCCTCTTCCAAAACTCCAGCAACTGGTCTCCTCACTTCCCAGACATGTACAGACTGTTGTTAAAAGAAGAGGGAATGGTACACAATGGTAAACAAAGCCCTGTCCCAACTTTTTTGAGATGTGTTGCTGCCATCAAATTCAAAATGATTTAATATTTTTCATGAAATGGTAAAATGTCTCACTTTCAACATTTGATATGTTGTCTATGTTCAATTGTGAATAGAACATGGGTTATGAGATTTGCATATCATTGTATTCTGTTTTTATTCACGTTTTACACAACATCCCAACTTCATTGGAATTGGGCTTTGTATTCAACAGCATTCAAAAATGGCCAGCCATTAATTTTGATGGAAATCTGCTGAGTGGCGCAGAACGCTGATGCAGGACATTTCTCTGGAGCCATGCTGATATGCACCATGTGACTTTTAGTCTACCTTATGCAGAGTTTGCTCCACAGGCATCTTATTGGTGGCTCAGAATTGCATAAGCCGGTACTTACGGTGGCCGACAGGGGTAAACATGCTGCAACGGCCTGAAACGTCCAATTGGAGAAACGCGCTGCAAAAACAGACACGATGCAAACTCAAAAACACACAAACCACAAAGGCAAATGCAAGAGAAAAACGCTGCATATGCACAGCAACACAATGGAATTGCTCCCAGCCGCTATGGAGAGCGCCTACTAGAACAGCTTTTACTTTTGACCTGGACAAGGCTAGCTAAGTTACCTAAGTTGGCAAAAAAGGCTTTCTTGCTAGCGAGTTAGCTATTAATAGTTTGCTTGCTTAGCAAGCTAGTTCTCTAGCTTAGCTAGCGAACCGTTATATTTGGTGCACGGAAGTCAAGAGAAAATAAGTGAATTAAAATTATCCATTCGCTATCTCACTTAGCTGGAGTTGAACTTCGAGGATTTATATTAAGTCTGCCAAAAGGCTCGTTAGCTAGCTAGCTAACCTTAGTTTGCTTGCTTAACTACCTAGTTCACTAGCCTAGCTAGCTAACAGTTATGTTTGGTGCACGGAAGTCAAGAGAAAAAAAGTGAATAAAAATTATCTATTATTTTGCTATCTCACTCAGAGTTGAACTGTGAAGATGTATGTTAATTTGGCAAAAAGGCTTTCTACTTAGCAAGCTAATGTTAGTTTGCTTGTTTAGTTAGCTAGTTTGCTAGCCTAGCTACCTAACAGTTATATTTGGTATAATATAAATCCTCGCGGTTCAACTCTCGCTGAGTGAGATAGGTGAATAAAAATTATCCATTTTTTTGCTATTTTTTTATTGACGTCCTTGCAACAGATATAACTGTTAGCTAGATACACCAGTGAATTAGCTAGCTAAGCAAGTGAACTTACGTTAGCTAGCTATAAAGCCTTTTTGCCGACTTAGCTAACTTAGCTAGTCTTGCTCAAGTCAAAAGTAAAAGCTGTTCTTGTTGGTACTCCATAGCGGCTGGGAGCTCTTCCATTGTCGCGTTTCTCCGATTGGAGCACTGATCTGTATAGAATCAGTGGATTGGAGATGTTTTGGGCCGTTGCAGCGCGTTTGTGTTGACATGGATATGCAGCAGTTTTCTCTTGCATTTGCTTTTGTGGTATTCATGTTTTTGAGTTTGCATCATTTCTGGTTTTGCAGCGAATTTCTCCCATTGGACACGTTTTGGCCCGTTGCAGCGCGTTTGCCCCTGACGGCCACCGTAGATACTCTACGTAAATCACAAACATCCAAGGCGACACCGTCGCTTTTGAAAACTCCCAAAAAACTTTTAAGCTAGCCGTTGGTGATCTAAAATGAAAACAGATTCTGCATCAGCATAGCTTATTTCTCGCTTCAAATGTTTTCAGAAACACATTTCAGTGCACTCTTTTTGTAAAATAAGAGAAAGTTTCTAAAATTTCTTTCTGCGCCCCCCGCCCGGCCTTCACATGACTTGCACCATCACGATTGACTGCCTTATCATGATTGTCGTGTAAATACAACCCCAATTCTGAAATAGTTGGGACGAAGTGAAGACCACCCCTCCTATTATCAGCGTTCAGTTCAAAAGCCAGCATCTCTGATGGTATGGGGATGCATTAGTGCATATGGTGTGGGACGCTTGCATGTTTTAAAAAGCACCATGAATGCTGAAAGGTATATAAAGGTTTTAGAGCAACATATGCTCCCCTCCAGACAACATCTATTCCAAGGAAGGCCTTGCGTATTACAGCAGGGCAATGCAAAACCACATACTGCAGCTATTACAACAGCATGGCTTCGTAGTAGAAGAGCCCTTGTGCTGAACTGGCCTGCCTGCAGTCCTGGTCTTTCACCGATTGAGAATACTTGTCTCCTCAATGCCCAGATGCCTCCAGCCCTCCACTGTGTTAAAAAGAAGAGGGGATGCTACACCATGGTAAACAAGCCTCTGTCCCAACTTTTTTGAGACCTGTAGCAGCCATCAAATTTGAAATGAGCTCATTTTGTGGATAAAATTGTAAAATTTCTCATTTTCAACATTTGCTATGTTATCTCTGTTCTATTGTGAATAAAATTCTGGCTGGTGTGATTTGAAAGTCATTGCGTTTTGATTTTATTCAGAATTTACACTTTGTCCCAACTATTTCGGAATTGGGTTTGTACTTCTTGCAGCCAAGATGGCCACCATCAGCCAATCTCATTTCACAATCCCTTCTGCTCTCTTGAGCATATATCATCATGAAACTTTACACGATTATTTATGATGTGTGAAAGACCAATCACCCATGTGCTGCAGTACCCCCTTTCGGTATTTTGGAATTTTTCACGTCAAAAATTTGTCTGGGGCTGAGGGGGTATTCCATTTCCTGGTGGCTCTTTGGCAGTTCCGTATGACCACTGACCCAAGATTTGCTGAAGCCACAGGAGCCGATAGCATTGAAAATTTCCTGCACTGAAATGCTATTTTATCTGTGTTTTAATGAATAAATAAGTCAGTCTTGATGGTATACTTTCATAAAAAACACCTGGGGGAGGGGATTTATTATCTGCTAATAAAGCCACAGTGATGTAGATCAAGTGTGATTTCAGTGAACAGTATTTGTACAATTAGACTTATTTTAAAGCAAGAATAAGAAATTAGCTCATATATTTCGCCACCAAATGAACGGTGGAAAGAAAGCTCACCTCTAACACCTCCGGTCTTTAATTCCCAAGATATCCCCCCTGAGACTGCAGCACGTGGCTCCCGCCAGCTGTATTGATTGAAATCCAAGAATGCACTGCTGAGGAATCTTCTGGGTTCAGCTTTGAAAGTGAAAAGAAATTAGCTGTTCTTAAAAAGGTCACTTGAAGAATTAACCAGCATGCTTCACCATGAACGTGTATCATTGTAATATTATCCCATAATTTGAAATCAGTGACATTCAAATCAGGATTTTATGTGTCTACTACTTCCTATTTTAAACTGTGCAATTTTTCAATAATGAGCTGCCGTTTTGGGAGCTTGGGACTGGATCTGAGCTGAGGACAGACTCAGACCCAGCGCGAGCTGCGAGACAACGGACGAGTTAAAGTGGGAAAGAGCGGGTTTCTGGAGTGTCATCTCTCTCTCTCTCTCTCTCTCTCTCTCCCCCACCATCTCGCTGCCTCTCCCCCTCTCCAGCGTGGAAAGGCTGGGACCTTTATATCGAGAGTCCTGTTGTCAGAGAGAAGTGAGAAGAAAGTGAGGACGGAACGAAGAAATATTGACTAAGACTGAGGATCACTCAATTGCTTAGCTACTATGCAGGTAAACATTATTATTATTATTATTATTATTATTATTATTATTATTATTAAGACGAAACTCCGAGAAACAACATGCCGGGAAATTACCTCTTAGATGTCACTTGCGATCGAAAAACAGTCGTCTGGTTCAAGTCGCTATTCAAATCAATTCCTGACTCAAAAAAATGAGCTACAGATGTTGGAAATGCACTTTGATATAAAGATTTATGTACAAATATTTGAGGCTTATACTTTATGCGCGGTCAAATACCGTGATTATTGAATTCTGAATGGCTGGAAGGAGATCAAATCTGACACTTCGTGCGGTGACTTGCACAGAAAGCGCGCACCTCTGATCCTGCACTGAGTGCACCGTGGAGTAGTCCCATGCGCGAGCGCGTACCATTCTGATGTGATCCGAACATGGGCTTACTCCTGCTCAAAGTAATAGGGCGCATTATGTTTTCAAACGTAGCAGATGATGAGAATATAATTAATGTAGCGTCAGCTCTAATATTTTATTGTGAATATATTTGTCAGGCAGTAGGTGTAGGTATTTCGATGATTAACTTTTTAACCCACATCTTCAATGTGAGCCAATATTATGAAAGACTTTAAACATGATTGAAGTTTTCATGTTCCCTTATGATTGGAACATGTAGGCCTGCGGAGCAATAATTTGTCGAGAAAAACGTGCAAGTCTTCTAAGGGCAGAGACGTTGGAATTATTTTATGAGAGGGGGTGCTGCAAAGGCTTTAATTTCAAATCATTAGAGATGTATTAGCTTCAGCTATTAAAAAACTACACGGTAAGATTTGGATGTTCAGAAAGTATGTTTATTATTATGGCAATAAAAAATGTCACGCATGCTCACATCAATCAAAACCCTAATAAAAAGTGCAAAGTGTAGGGTACTCGGCGACAGAATCTCGATATTCTCAAAAACAAATCGCGTTAAACAGAACAGGCCAAATGAAAGTAGGTGAGCGTCAAGCACAGAATTCCGTTATGTGATGCTAATAGGCTGCTGTCTCTATCTACTTAAGAAAAATAATTTCTCGCATCTCTCTTTGGGTGACTTATATTTGTAAGGTTGTAATCAATCTTTCAACTCATTTATATATGCAGGAGCCTACGTTAGACCTAGAGAATGTTTTTTTTCTTCTTCTTTGAAATTGACAATGGTTAGGCTGCATAATTTCTGTTAATATTATGGAAAATATCCTTCTTGGTTTCCTTTTGCAAAGATTTTTGAGAAATATCATGCCTTTATGATCCAGACCAGGAATCAAGCGCGGAGGCACAGTACAGGTTTACTGATAGTGATACGGTAACAGTGGGACGGACCCCAGAAGAGGAAGTCACAGTTCAGTTCAGATGTTTTGGGCAAAGCAAGGCAAAGTCAGTCTCAGGCAAGTGGCTTTCCGAGAGGACTGTCAGATGGAATGCACACTTTGCCAGCAGCGAACTCTCTGAGGGCAGAATGCAGTATCTTAGGGGGAACTCTGTTCCAATTCTGATGACTGCAGAAGGATTAGGAGCTTGTTCCTAATAAACTGGACAGAGGAACAGACTTAGACAGGGTTAAGAAGAACATGGTCTCAATCCTGGACAGTGAATTAAGCTTGGGAGCTTGTTCCTATTAAACTGGACAAAGAAGCAGATTTGAACTGAGTTAAGTAGAATGCTGTCTCAATCTTGGACCCTGAATTAGGCTTGGGAGCTTGTTCCAATTAACTATCCAAGGAAGAGGGTTTCCACAAATTACTATCATTAAAGGTTACATTTAACTTTCTGAAGATGAACAGTTTCTACTTGACAGTTTCTACTTTCTAATGACTGGTCCTAAACACAAATTGCAAATTACAATACAGCAACTTGCAACTCAAAGCAGGAGGATGAAATACACATCACAGAGTCATCAGGAGCTAACCATGAAACAAGGCACACATGGGGACTGGGGAACGCGTGAGATGTCAATCAATTAAAGGATAGAGAGAAAGAAGATACCCGCACACTGTAGCTGTTGCTCCCGCAGTGATTTATTCCACAACGTTTCGACCAAAATGGTCTTCGTCAGGTGTTAACAGAACACATAGGTAGGAGGGGATATATGTAAAGTACCGGAGAAGGCATTCTTCTCTGGCAGCCAATCAGCCAGTCCATGGCGTCATGTCCTTCAATCAATGATTATTAATATAATAAGTAGTAAGGTATTCAGAATTAACAATCACTTCAGTTCTCCGATATATCCAGGACATAAAAATAGATACAGTGCATATGCGCAATTATGTAGCAAGACATAATGATGATTACTAATAGAATTAACATATCCCAACCCCCCAGAGTCTGTACAAGTGCCACACAGATCAACATCACCAAAAAAGGAATTAAAGAAATTAAAGAAAAAGGGGGGAAAAAAAAGGGAAAAAAAAGTCTCCATACGGGCTTCAGTTAGAAAAGATCACAGAGGCGGAGACGATGGTAGTATTTAGAACCACAGGCTATATCAGAGTCACCAACTGTAGAAAGACAAAAGAAACAATTAAATATCATTAAAATCAATTATAAAAATGGCTTGATATCAAACTCCTCATTAAGTCCATAGGGGGATATAGTATTGAGGGCATATATATGATACGTTTCACGTTGTAAGAAAAGGCGTTCATGGTTGCCGCCCCTAGGTGGCCGCTCTACTTTCTCAATGCCCACATAACGCAGGGAGCTTATGTTGTGTCCAGCTTTTTTAAAATGTGCCGCGACTGGGTGTTTTTCATCTCCACATCTTATGTTACTGCGATGTTCACTGATGCGTGTGCGTAAAGCTCTACAGGTTTTTCCAACATATGCAAGTCCACAGGGGCATTTGATCAAATAAACAACAAAAGTGGTGTTACAAGTGATGGCCCCACGGACCCTAATGTGTTTGCCACTATGTGGGTGTGTGTAAGTCTTGCATCTAGTGGTGTAGCCACATTGTGCACAACTCCCACATTTGTAGTTACCATCAGGGATATTGATGGCACCAGCGTATCTACTCTCAGATATACATGCTCTCACCACCTGGTCTCTAATGTTGGGAGGGCGTCTAAATACCAGTCTGGGTGGCTCGTTAAAAACCTGTCCTAGTCTTGGATCAGATTCTACTTTGTACCAATGTTTTAGTATAATTTTTCTGAACTCCGACCCCATGGGAGAATATTTGGTCACACAGAGAGGGGGGATTGTCTTATTTATCCTAGTCTTGGGCTGTAGGGATTCATCCTGAGTAACAGTCCTGAATTTATTAGCTGCAACATCAATCCATTGTGACTTATAGCCCCTCTCCAAGAATCTTTCTTTTAAATTGTTGGCTTGGTGTTCATAGCTAGTATCGGAGCTACAAATCCTTCTAACCCGATGAAACTGACTCATAGGAAGACTCTTAATGAGATGAGTGGGGTGAAAACTATCCCCACGTAATAGGTTATTCCTGTCAGTAGGTTTCCTAAATAGATCAGTCTGTAAAGTAAAGTCTTGCTTCATCACCATCAATTAAAGGAGACATTACTTCAAATAGACATGCAAGTTGCTGAATGGGAGGAGACAAAGAGGGCATTCACACTTGGGTTTGGGACAAATGACCAATGAAATGGCTAAGTAGGCTATTTGGTTGGCCAGCCATTCCCCGTGATTTCACTGAAAATGCAGGCAGCGATTCAAAGAACAAATACAAGGGTGGGAGCAGAAGAAGAGAGTAGAGAGGAAGAGGAGGCGCGGAAAAAAACTGCCTAAATTAAATACTTTTTTTGTCTTTTCATTCAATGTGCAACTAACTCCCATCCTGCTCTAACCCTAGCATTTGAATTTTTGTTCAGATTCCTCTGATTTATTACTGCCGTGTGAACGTCTTCTTAAGAGAGTTGGCTACTGTGTGTAGGTACTTAGCTTAGCACCCCAGCACCCAATTTTTGTTCGAAGTTAGCTGGTGACAGCTTCTCAGACCATAGATAGATCCCTCGCTAACTCGCAAGCTATCTATCTACCCCGTAATAATGACACCAACATTAGCACAGAAGACAACGTACTCTCATATAATTGCATGATAAATTGTGAAAACTTTTTATCAATTGTGCGACATTGTTTAGGTTAATAATAAATGTTAATAACACAGTTGTTAAGTTAACTTGTGTGAATTTTTATCATAAGGCTGGCCTGCTAATCTATAGTGTAAGATTTTGAGAAGCTGGTTTTCATTGGGCTATTTAGCTATATTACTTAAAGTGGAAACAGAATCAAATACTTTATGCACATTGTGCTTACCCCAATGAACTGCTTACCCATCACAACTGATGTGATATTCTATTCTGCCAGTACATGCTGTTAGTCAGGGTTGGGTTCAACTACTTTTTTCAGTTACAATTACCGTAACTGTAATCAGTTACTTTCGTAATTGTTATTTAATTTTATTAGAATTTTTTTTAAGTAATTGTAATTGTAATTGAACATTCTGTCCAGAAAGTAATCGTAATTGTAATTACAATTACAATCAGTTGTAATTGAAAAAGTAATTGAACCCAACTCTGCTGTTAGTGCATGGGTGCGTTAGAATTCGTCATATGACGGTGAGCACTCGTTCACAGAGCTCAAAAGGACCTCATTAAAATGCAAACAACGTGATTTCAATGAACTGGTATATTCACTAAACTTCGTCCAAAACATCAAAGTTCAAGGTTTTCAAGTTGTCAAATCGTATCTTTGTGGATGCCTACCACATAAATCAAACTTGCAGTGAGAACTGCAATGAGAACTTCGGTTTTAAATTTGATTTCCGCAACTGGAATCGTTCATGGTCCTTTTGAGTGATGTGATAATTGTTCACCTGCCCTGAAATCGCTCGTTCACATACCTCTGAAGGCTACTTCTCGCTAAACTTCTGCAGAATCGGAGCACATTAGAAATCACTAACGACTGCAGCTTGCCTTCTTTTATCCCACTCGTTGATGGAGGCATCGTTGGTGGCTATTTTACCGAGATGAAATGCACTAAAGATGTTCAAGTCGACAGCATCTTTTTGGGGCCTTTACAGCCATGTGAACTCCAAGGGACATGCTAGAAATAACTTGTTCGCATACACCAGTGGTTGTCAAACTCGGTTCTGGCGCCCCACTGTGTATTCTGGTTTTTGTTCAAACTATAATTGCAATCTTAGGATTTTAAAAAGCTGTTGATTTGTCTTAATTAAGCGCATTTACGTTTACAGCAGTTCTTTATCCTCTTCATCCACATTTGACAAATCTATACATGCCATGAAGAATAAAAATTCCATATCCAAGTTGAGATATATTAAAAACCAGTACAAATAACTGCTGAGGGAACAATTTAACCATTCATTTAATCAATGTAAACAATTGGTTAATCAACAAACAATTGGTTCTCATCGGTGAAGCTGTTGACACATGGTTGCAAACACTAGTTATTTACTGGCAAACAATAGAGTCGCACCAGTTTTGTGTCATGTTTATTCAGTTCAGGCAAATTATTTTGCGAGAACTCAAAACACCACCATGAGCAACCTAATATGGAGCTTACTGATTTTATCCGTCTAATTTGATCTGTTTAATAATGTTTTCACCTGAAAATCCTCACATTATACAAAATAAGCACAATATGTTCAAGGGTTTTTATTCTTCTTGGCACAATGGATATGTCCATCAAAATGTGGGTTAAGATGGTAAATAACTGCTCTTAACGTGGAATGTAGCTAATTAAGACAAATTAACAGATCGTTAAAATCTTACGATTGCAATTGTGGTTGGAACAAAAACCAGCATACACAGTGGGGCGCCAGGACCGAGTTTGAGAGCCACTGGCATACACCAAACAGACACCAGACGGCTCAAGAAATGGTTGGAATTTAAAAATACAGTTGCAATTTAACAAAGGCAAGTGTCCGACAAGAAGGGGAGTTTAGAATTGTGGGTTAAATTTTTGATGTATAATAAATGCATGCAGCTATGTTTTGAAATTTATTATGCATTACTCTTTGTGTTGGTACAGGTGGATCCAGAAATTTTTGAAAGGGGGTCCCAAAGCTTAAAAAGCTATTTTACATTACCGACCAGAACTAAGCTACACAAATGTTTACTTATGTTTACTTGTATGGGAATAGAATTATGTGGGGGAAGGGGAATTTGCAAGATTGTTAAGGGGTCGTGGCCAAGATACACAGGCAATACCCCAGGGATACCATGATTTTTAAGATAGATACACTTTTACTGAACCTTGTGGGGTAATTTGTCCTCTGCATTTGACCCATCCTATAGTTAGGAGCAGTGGGCAGCCACAGAGCAGCGCCCGGGGGCCAACTCCAGTTCTAAAGCCAGTTCCTTGGTCAAGGGTACTGGTTGGAGTGTTCCTATGATGCATGTTTTTGTGGGTGGGGGAAACCGGAGTACCCGGAGAAAACCCACGCGAACACGGGGAGAACATGCAAACTCCACACAGAAAGGCCCCAGGCCGGAATCGAACCCACGACCTTCTTGCTGTGAGGCAACAGTGCTAACCACTATGCCACATGCTTTGGAAAGAGCAAGTGCCCCACACCCCAGTGAAATAATCAACTTTTAGTAAACGTCAGTAAACATTGGGCGCTCACAAAAAAATCTGTACCATCTCCCCTTTTGAGACCTCTGGAATTCCAGGGTGGATGGTATTAGGGCAGCCTGGAATTCCAGGGTGGGTACTCTAGCAGGGGAGAAAATCCAGGGTGGATAAACCAATTTACCCACACCAAGAATTTTGCATAATGCATAACTTTTATCCTTCTAAGTATTCCCCCCCGACCAGAAAAAAAAAAGAAGAAAAATAGCTGCCTCCAAATTTACCAACCCAAAGCTTTATAACTCGAAAATCCACAATGTTTTTTTTTTTTTTTTTAATAATAAAAGGTTTAATATGGCTCTTCACTTGTTATACACTCTAATACTAGAGAATCCTTAGGATGTGTTGAAACTAAATGTTAACAGCTCGGAAAAGTGTCCCATGGGGTTCATTTTGCCACATTTTTGTTATTTAATGAGATTCTTTTGTTATTCAATGAGAATCTCCAAGGCAATTTAGACTGTAGGGCAGTCTAGAAAACCATTTCAGTGTTTCCACCTATACATTTATGATCTTATGAATAGACTTATTACATTTGTACAATCTAAATCGCTGTTTTAAAATTAATGCGTCCCGCACTGATGAATATTTCTAAATCCCAGTCAGACTTGGCATTATATTAGAAAAATATACAAAATGTTCATCAGAGGAACAAGAGGGAACAGGTCTCAAACAGCGATTTAGTTTGTCCATATGTGATACAGTAAGTCTATTCATAAGATCGTACATGTATAGGTGAAAACACTAAAATGCTTTTCTGGACAGCACTACAGTCTATAAAATTCCATTTGAGAATCTCATTGAATAACAAAAGAATCTCATAAAATAACAAAAATGTGGCAAAATGAACCGCAGCTTTTTAGCTTTGGGACCCCCTTTCAAAAATTTCTGGATCCACCTGTACCAACACAAAGAGTAATGCATAATAAATTTCAAAACATAGCTGCATGCATTTATTACACATCGAAAATTTAACCTACAATTCTAAATTCCCTTTCTTGTCGGACACTTGCCTTTGTTAAATTGCAACTGTATTTTTAAATTCCAACCGTTTCTTGAGCCGTCTGGTGTCTGTTTGGTGTATGTGAACGAGTTATTTCTAGCATGTCCCTTGGAGTTCACGTGGCTGTAAAGGCCCCAAAAAGATGCCGTCGACTTGAACATCTTTTGTGCATTTCACCTCGGTAAAATGTCCACCAACGATGCCTCCATCAACGAATGGGATAAAAGAAGGCAAGCTGCAGTCGTTGGTGATTTTTAATGTGCTCCGATCCTGCAGAAGTTTAGCGAGAAGTAGCCTTCTGTGGTATGTGAACGAGCGATTTCAGGGCAGGACAACAATTATCACATCACTCAAAAGGACCACGAACGATTCCAGTTGCGGAAATCAAATTTAAAACCGAAGTTCTCATTAAAAAAATCCTCTGCAACTTTGATTTATGTGGTAGGCATCCACAAAGATACGATTTGACAACTTGAAAACCTTGAACTTTGATGTTTTGGACGTAGTGAATATACTAGTTCATTGAAATCACGTGGTTTGCATTTTAATGAGGTCCTTTTGAGCTCTGTGAACGAGTGCTCACCTCATATGACAGGATTCGATCAGCTTGCGCGCATTGTGAATAAGTGGGCTAGGTGGGGTCAAAATAAGTTTTGTTTCCGAGCCCATCATCACATGCCTCCGCCTCTGGTCAGACTTCATATCTGTGGACACCATGTTTGTATGTGCCACTCGCGGTACAGGATGCCCGCGGGATGCAAAATCTTTTTTTGTAGATTGGTTGGTACCTTCGTGCACACCAGTCAATCACAGCTTGGCTGTGGTACCATAATAAACATTCGTTGTACATGCCACCAGCCAATCACAGCTCGGCTGTACTTATGAATAAATGAAAGTGGCGACGCATTCGCAGTTGTCACTGTCAGCTGAGTCGTGCACGCGGCAAAATTTTTAATACTCGGGTGATAGTAACCATTTGAGTGCTCCACAATACGCTAAATTACAAGTAAAAGTTGCAATGCATAAGGAGAATTATCCGGGAATTTCGGTCATGTGTCTGAACTTTTAAAGAAGTAACTCACTGTCCAGAGTGATGGTGTTAAAACTCCGCACAGTTCAATGTGCATTTGCCATGTAAAGTGGATACCTCACTGACTCAGGCAGGAGCGGTCTTCGGAGACACACTCGTGAAGCACGTGGCCGTGAAATGCAGCCGAATACGATCTCTTTTGAGAAATGCAAGTTTCCAGTAGTCGTGTTCCATCCATTGTCAAGCGAATTTTAAGGAAACCGTGTTTCTCAAAAAAGAAAATGCAAACTTGGCGCGTTTGAGAACTGGTTTGAAGCGAATAAACCAGGTTACGAAAAGTGCGGTTTCGGCCGAAGTTACCGGTATAGGCTTCTCTACGGATGGCTGCAATAAACAAGAGGTGAAGTTCGCTAGATCAGAATTTATTGTAGCCCCTGGACAAAGTCGGGCGGCTATGGTTTCACGTGTGTCGTCCCCGCCGCCGCCGCCGCCGCGTCCGCGTTGTAGACACTTTCTTGTGGACGCTCTAAAGGCTGTAATTTTTTGACCGATTTCTTTCATATTTGGTAAGAACATGTGTTGTGCTTCACTTATGACATGTATCGATTTTGGTTGCCATGGCGACAGTATTGGCCGAATAAGAGGCCTATGCAAATTAGCAGCAAAACATTGAGATTTCCTTGTGGAAGTAGTACAGGCTGCAATTTTTGACCGATTACTTTCATATTTGGTATGGGCATGTGTTATACTTCAAGTATGACACCTATTGATTTTGGTTGCCATGGCAACAGTATTGCCCAAATAATATGCAAATTAGCAGCAAAACATAGAGATTTCCTTGTGGACGCAGTACAGGCTGCAATTTTTGACCGATTACTTTCATATTTGGTATGGGCATGTGTTATACTTCACTTAGGCCTATGCCATCTATTAATTTTGGTTTCCATGACGACAATATTGGCGCGATAATACGCCCATTAGTGGCAAAACATTGAGATTTCCTTGTGGACGCAGTACAGGCTGCAATTTTGGACCGATTACTTTCATATTTGGTATGGACAATGTGATATACTTCACTTATAAGACCTATTGATTTTAGTTGCCATGGCGACAGAACTGGCCGAATAATACACAAAAAAGGGGAGAGGCGGGCATTCGGGGGCTACACCCATGTGGTCGCAGCCGACCGGACTGTCTTGTTCAGCAAAGGTAGTTCAATCTCCCACTTCAGGAATCACTCTTTTTCTAAAAAGAAATATCACCCTAAGCGGGTGTAAAAACTTTTAAACTTTTTTCTGCGAAACAGAAGTTTTTTTGATGTATCTGTTTTCATCAACCTTTTGCGATACTTCAAAATGTGCGTGAACATACATTAATGGAAAAAGGCTAGTGGCGGTGAAGTCTCGACTAACCAACGCGATTACCCTATTGTGCAGCCAGCACATCAAAATACAACATTAGATGCCATGTTAGGATTTATTTTCAACAAAGGTAGGCATGGTATGATCCATTGCATTTCTTATTTCTGAGGCTACTGTAACTCCCAGAGCCTGGGACTCCAAAACAGCTGGAAACAGGGATTGCTGTCGGCCCTGAAAAGAAAATGTACACGGACCCCTGGCCAGTGGCCTTTTTTTTTTTTTTTTTTTTTTTTTTTGTGCCAGTTTAGTGAAAGAATTCTTGGTCTTTGGATTCAGCCAAATTACCTCAAGTGATATTTGGTAGCCTACAGCCAATTATTGGCCAAAGGGCTAGAATAAAAACTGTCCAGGAGAACACAAAGTTATTTAAGAAAAGGATAGTGAGTACATCAAATTAAAATAACCGCATTAGCTAAATCCCATCCCCCCCCCCCATGAAGAAAAAAAAACAAATAACAGCATATAAAGCAGGAACGGGATGGGATGGGAGTCATTCCTCCGGGATTGGGATGAGGCAGGAATATTTTTGTGGGAGTGGGACAGGACAGAAGTGAAAATCCACTCCTATGCCACCCTCCAATATGCAGACCTTTTTATTCATTATTTTGTGTGCTATGAATTCACATAAAGACAGAAATGAAAGACAAATTTAAGAAACAACTCCTTATTTAAAAAAAAAAAAAAAAACCGTGAAGGTGCAGTGAAGAAAAGGTGTTGATAGAGTGGGTGATGCTGCACTCCTAATTCCAGCGCCTATGTCAAACTTTCATTTTTGGGAACTGTGTAAAGTATTTTATTTTATAGTTCAGCCAGTTAGGTACGGTAAACTGAGATGAGTACGGTTAACTGAAACTGAGTACGAGGCTATGTGCCACCAGTATTGTTGTTCACAGACACAGCTTGTGCAGATTTCATGTGTTTGGCTGTAGAATTCAGTTTTGAGTCTATTTGCTTAGCACTGATAGAGGTATGATTTCCACTGCCAAGTACTTTTAGCTTGTAGGAGAGCTGTATGATTATAATATGTCAATCAATCAATCTATCTATCTTATTCATCTTATCTGATGAAATTGTGTTTGTGTCAAAAGCCCCTTTGGACTCTTACAGCTAAATTAATAGCTTTTAAATTTTGTAAATATAAATTTATGTTTGAGAAAAAATGGCATACTTTAGAGCAGGTTTTTGGGGTCTCATGTATTAGTTTAATCCACATTATGGCTTTGTAAAAGACAAATCGTCTTAACTGAGAAGGGCGTTGTGTCGCTGTCCAAGGTACTGGTAAATGGAGCACTGGGCTGTTAGGATGGACTATTTTCACTCCATAAACACACACACATACACACACACTCCCTGAGGCACAGACACATGTACAGACATTCATCAGAATTTTTCATACAAAGGGTAATTTTAGTCAGCTGCCAAAGCCTGATCTGGCAGCGCCAAAGAGAAAATAAGAAAATGAGTGAAGGAAGAATGTGACAGATTTTTTATTATCTGTTTTGGCCTAATGCGCCTACCCAAACTAGCAGAGTGCATCAGAGAGAGACAGAGCGATGACCCAACGCATAACATATTGCAAGCATATCACACTCCCCGTCCAAGTTGCACACTATTATATTTTGTTGGGCTACCTAACTTTGATCACCACGCACATTCTTTGTGGTATTGTTTTGACAATCTTATACAGTGCTGTGAAAAAGTATTTGCCCCCTTCCTGATTTCTTATTTTTTTGCTTATATGTCACACTTAAATGTTTCAGATCATCAAACATGATGATTTCATTTATTGAGGGAAAAGCTATCCAAACCTACCTGACCCAATGTGAAAAAGTAATTGCCCCCTAATCCTAATAACTGGTTGTGCCACCTTCAGCAACAACAACTGCAGTTTGTGATAACTGGCAATGAGTCTTTCACATTGCTGTGGAGGAATTTTGGCCCGTTCTTCTTCGCAGAATTCTTTTTAACCCTTAAATGCCCAACTATAGTAAAAGTTGAAAGAAAATCAATGTATTTTGTTAATATGTCCTGGGGAGGGGCTAATAACAACCCAATAGCAATTTTTAATTTTTGGTGACCTTTGACCTCATTTTAGTTTTGTGACATATATGTCACTCTAAGTTTCTAGGATATAAAGAGAACTTTTGTCCATCATTGTTTTTGTCGTTGACATATAGCTGAAGTATTAGGCATAGCTTATTTTTCATTAGCTTACCTGTTTGCCCACTTCATCCAGTGATGAATGGGTGCTGATCTATTGTGTGGATTCCACCATGGGAGCGGCCTTATTGGAAAGGTTAGCTGGTACAGCCAGTGTAGTGTCAGTTCCACTTTTATGCATCAGATGGCAACACTGATGGTCTAAATATGTCACTATGGGCATTAGGTTGCAAAATTTATGTGGGGTCAGTGGTTTTGACAACCCCCAAAATCGTGTGACAAATTTGTCACAGGGGGCATTTAAGGGTTAATTTAGTCACATTGGAGGGTTTTCGAGCATGAACAGCCTGTTTAAGGTCATGCCACAGTATCTCAATCGGATTTAACTTTGACTTTAACTAGCCACTCCTAAACCTTCATTTTGTTTTTTTAAGCCATTCAGAGGTGGACTTGCTGATTTGTTTCTGATCATTGTCATGCTGCATAACCCAAGTGCGCTTGAGCTTGAGGTCACAAACTGAGGGTTGTACATTCTCCTTCAGAATTTTCTGGTAAAGAGCAGAATTCATGGTTCCATCAGTTACAACAAATCATCCAGGTCCTGAAGCAACAAAGCAGCTCCAGACCATCACACTACCACCACCATGTTTGACTTTTGGTATGATGTTCTTTTTATGAAATGCTGTGTTAGTTTTACGCTGACGTAACAGGGTGCACACCTTCCAAAAAGTTCAACTTTGGTCTCGTCAGCCCACAGAAGTTTTTCCCAAAAGTCCTGGGGATCATCAAGATGTGAGACGAGCCCTTGTGTTCTTTTTGGTCAACAGTGGTTTTCACCTTGGAACTCTCCCATGGATGCCATTTTTGCCCAGTCTCTTTCTTATTGTTGAATCATGAACACTGACTTTAACTGAGGCAAATGAGGCCTGCAGTTCTCTTGATGTTGTTCTGGGTTTTTTTGTGACCTCCTGGATGAGTCATCAATGCGCTCTTGGAGTAATTTTAGTAACCTGGCCGTTCCTGGGAAGGCTCACCACTGTTACAAGTTTTCTCGATTTGTGGATAATGACTCTCACCGTGATTCGCCGGAGTCCCAAAGCCTTAGAAATGGCTTTGTCACCCTTTCCAGACCGATAGATATCATTGACTTTGTTTCTCATCTGTTCTTGAATTTCTTAAAATCACAGCATGATGTGTTGCTTTTTGAGATCTTTTAGCCTACTTCACTTAGCATCGCTTCATGGGCTTCCTTTCTTACCCTGACATGTCCATCATTCTGCAAAAGGGTAAATCTGGACTCATTAAACCACACAACCTTTCTTTTTTTTTTTTAAATTTGGCATCTCCAATCCCACCCGAATCTGGAATGCCCAATTGGTGAACTATGTACAAAGCTTGCTCGTATGCGACCCCTTGCTGCCAACTCAGGAGAGCGAAGACAGTTCGTGGCTCTCCTCTGAAGCACGTGCCTGTCAGCCACTGCTTCTTATACACTCACTGGTTGAATCTTCGCAAGTTCAGAACGAGGGCGGAGGATACCCGGACATGAACAGGCTTAGAATCTTCCTGACAAGCGCCCGTCTGGCCAACAGGAGGCGCTTGAGCAACGAACAAAGCTATTTATTTATTTCCCTTTCCCGGCAGTCCCTTCCCAATTTGAAACCCTGTAGCGTGATGGCCAATTGTGCGCTACTCTGAAAAAGCTGCCGACCACTGCCGGTTGGTACCACCGGGGCTCGAACCTACGACGTGACAGTCACTTCTGCACTGCAACGCAGTGCCTTAACCAAGTGAGCTATTCGGCAGCTCCACACAACCTTTCTTCATTGCTCCTCAGTCCCATCTTTATGCTTCTTTGCAAAGTGAAGTAGTTTTTTCCCAATAAGCCTCACTAACAAGTGGCTTTCTTGTGGCACCACAGCTATTTAGTCCCAAACCTCCAAGCTCTTGTTGCACCGTGTGTGTGGAAATGCTTTTACCTTCATAATTAAACTTAGCCATGAGTTCTACTGTTGAATTTTTTATGATGAGACTTCATCAAGCATTTAATGATCTCTGATCAGGATCAGCCATGATTTTTCGACAACCCATTTCATCTGCAAAGTTCATAGTTCACCTCTATCATTCCAGGTTTTAATAAATTGTCAGACACTTCCTGACCCAATAACAGTGATCTCAGCAATCACCTAAGGCTGTTTTCTTAGCTTGATACTGGTCAGTAGTGCCTCGCTTGAAAAACAGAAAAATCTTTTCAACGACCATGAGATATGTTTTCTGACAGTTTTTAAAGAAATGACAGGTTACGTGCTGAATCAGTCAGGATGAAAGGAATTATTGCCAGCTGAAATATATGCATCACTCCAATAATGATTCAATCATGGGCTCTTGAGTATTTGCTTATGTAGATTCAAATGGCGACTGTTTTTTTGGATGGGCAGTTTATACCTATGGTTGTAAGGCCCGTCTGTACATTGTTTTCACACTGAGTAAAGATGTCTATTTCAGCAAATAATGTCTTCTTACTTTTTTATCTGCCTTTCCATACTGCATCAACCTTTTCAGCCCGAGCACCCCTAGGACCAGGAGCGAGCTGTGCATACCTCAACAAACCCAAATATAAAGGCATATTATGCCTCTCACCTTTTGAAGCATAATTGCTCTCAACCTGTTCCCATTTAAGATCACTTGATTAATAATCCATTTATTACTCGGGCCGGTAGGCCATGAGTCTAAGTTTCGGCTTTGTTCTTCTTTTTTTTTTTCGGGTCGCGATTGTCCTGCTCATGCACGCGCACGGTTTCGCGATTGGCCCAGGCCTAGACCCAACCCGAGTACAGGCTCTGAAGAGCCTCTTGTTTACTAAATCATCAAGACAGAGACATAAGCCTATTCAGAAGTTATTCATTAAGAAATTACAAAGAGATAAGCAACAGGCTACTTTGGCAATGCGCATGTAATTCACCTATTATAAGGATGGCAATTATACTAATAATTAATTAATCCAAAGCTTGCTCTGAATTTCATCTCCCAATGCAGCATTTTTTCAGCAATTTTATTGATTTATTTTTTGCTTGTAAGAATGTTTTGAGTGTTACAAAGAATGTTTTTAAAATGGGAAACAAGTGTTGAACATTGGTGCAAAACGGCATCCCCTTTAAGCCCATATGTACTATTTTACGGGCTACAAGAATTCAGAATCTTTGAAAGACAGTGACGTAATATGTCACCATCAATATGGATACGAAATTCCCTGATAACTTTGTTATGCAGTGAACAGTAATGCCAGATAAAAGCAAAATGGCCAGTCATTCTATTGATTAGACTTTGCAGATGAGCGAATTAATGTATGATTGCTAATTAGATGTTAAGAACGGCAGTGGCTCACATGTAGCCAGGGGGCAATAATCAGTAGATTATAAAATTACCAATGTTTCTGCATGTCTTCTTCAGGGCATTGAGGGATTATTCAGTACCCTAACGAAAACGTACGTTAAAACCATTGGTAATTTCATAAATGACTTATCACCGCATCGTGGCTTTGAGTGTGCGACTGCCCTTCTCCAATACTGGTGCGCGTTCTCTCTTTCAATTTGGAAAATTAAATTGGAACTGGTCGAGTTATCATGCATTTTAAGGTGAGGCTACTGAAGGGCTTTTATACCCTCCAACATCACGTCATTAAAAAATTCTGGGTGGAAGCGGTTCTTGAACAGTGCAATTTGGAGCGTTTTACATGAGCACTTGAATACTGGCAGTTTGCAACACGCGCTAGCGCAGCTTGACAAAAAATGAATAATATTCAACAGAAGGGGACCAGTTAGGATAAAAAATGCCTCTCCTGGGAGAGCCCAAACTGTAGAGGGCTGGAGCCATCAAATGAGTATTTGCCGGCAAATTTATTAAAGGGCAGGACTGATAGAAAGGCATTCACGCCTTTGCTAAGACAGTAAGGGAAGTGCAGAAGATGGGTAAAGAAACTCAATAAAATGAGCTATCACAACATAAGCTGTGGTTTTAATCCCTCTCTGCAGACGTAGACGCGAGCATCTATGGAACTGCTGCTCAACTGATGCACGCTGTTTCGCTATCCTAATAATATCAGCTAGACGTCTGATAGTTGTGAAATGTTTATTGAATATTCATGAGGAAGCAGTGCCAGTAAACTGTTTAGAATATGGACATAGTTCTTGAGGTGATTCTACGTGAAAAAGTAATTAAAACCTGACAAATGCTGTCATGGATGACGGCAGGGTATATCCCGGAAACTGTAGGATTGTCTCTATAAGTAAAATTAATAGTTTGGGCTTGTGGTGTTGGTACAAGCAAGAGTATAGGTCCTGAAAATTAGCAGGAAAACACTTCAAGGCTCCAGAAATGTTCACTGCGAATTTTACCTGATTCCCAGGTACCTGTCTGGTGTGATATATTATTGAAAAAGTTCAGTTTGGCCTGCTGGAGCAGTCATAAATTAGATTGCTCTTTCATGCACCAAGACATTCACAGCAAAGTTGATCTGATTCCCTTTGAAACATTTTGACTTACTGCATTTGGAAATGTAAATTCCCCTAATGGTGGCACTAAAGTAAAAGTAATAAGGCCATAAAAATCAAGAAGGTTTCAACTCTGTACAACAGGAATACTGACAGAAGATTTAACAGGATTCCCATTAAAATCGAAGTTATAGCATTTTTAAAAATGAAAATTTTGGCCTGGTTTTGGTGTTGCATTGAAGATCATAGGGTCACCAATATCACCTCCATACACCAGGAACAATCAGAAGTTCTGGCATGATTCCCATCAAAGCTGTTTATATTGACTTTGGAAATGGGAAATTCGGCCAGGTGGTGTTGTCATCGGAGCAATTATGGAGCCACCATAGTGATGGCTCCAGAACTGGGAATTTGGGGGGCACAGAACATCCCTTTTAAACAATTATTAGTCCTGACTTGTTCTCAGTCATTTTCATAATAAATAATAGATTCACTCCGAGAGCACTCCACACTTAACAGGTGCTGCTTGTTCTCCCCGTTTAGGTAAGATGACAATCATTCATTTGGACCCATATTTGGTGCATTTAAATCAGCATTAGTCAAAATTGCATACTCGTCAACTATCACGCATATGGCTTGAGTCTCATGCTTTTTATATTTAATCAACCCGCGCTGTTCTGAGAGTGAAAGGCGATATTTCATCGGAACGCGGATCAATCATTATTCAATCAATGCGAATTTAAGAGATTCTCTCGTGGAATTGAAGTCTTTATACAGGGAAGTTTTTCCGTTTTCAAACAATGAATTCAAACGGTCATGAAGCACAAGTTAGATCAACTGATGTGTGAAAAACGAAGCGAGGAAGTTTCAGAGCAGTTTGGACCTATTAATAAGTAAATAGTTTTTCAGTACTGAATTTAGCCCATTATTTCATAGCAGTTAGATCGCTTGAGGAGAGAAGCCGTGTCTTCAGTCACTAATGGATTATTAGAATATTGGAAAATGCGTCAATAAAGAAAAATGATTGAGAACTAGTCAGGACTAATTGTTGTAATAAAGGGATGTTCTCTGCCGCCCCCCAATTCCCAGTTCTGGTGCCGCCACTGAGCCGCCACAACACCTTTTGCCTCTCTGTATCAGGAATGTTGGCAGCAGATTTGACATGATGCCCCTCAAAAAAAAGTCATTGAATTTGGATATGTAAAGTCTGACCTGGTGATGGCACTACAGGAAAGGGCATGGGGTCACACAAAACAATTAGGTTTGTCTTCTACATGCGAGAAATAAACACAAGAAGTTAAATGTGAGTCCGATAAGAACTGTTCTTGTTACCATGCTAACACAAAGGATTTGCGGCGGTGGCCAAGGGCAAGGCGAATCCATAATATCCCTGAAAACTCAGTCTTAAGGATATACAGATAATAAAATCTTTTGATGCAAGTGAGCTACCTCTGAGTAATATTTGGAAAGTTCAAATCAATCAAATCAAACTTTATTTATAAAGCGCTTTTTGTGCAAAGTTGCAATACAAAGTGCTGAACATGGGCAGATATAAAAACAATACAGTAAAGATCGTGGAAGACATACGATACAGGCTCAGACTGAAAATCAATAAAATAAAGATAAAATAGGGAAAAAATTGAAATAAAAAAGAAATAGTTTAATAGTAGGAGTTAGAAGTAGCGCTTAAAATTACAGAAGAGCCAGACTAGGAAGGTAGGTATAAAGATTTATTTTAAAAGTGTTAAAAAGAAGTGTTCCAGAGGCGAGGACCATAGACACTAAATGCTGTTTCCCCGTATTTCTTGGTTCACAATCGAGGAACAACTTAAAGGCCAGTGCCAGAGGACCTGAGTGATCTCGATGGAACATATGTTAAAAGCATGTCTGACATATTTTCAGGCGCTAGTCCACTGGGTGATTTAAAAACCAATAAAAGGATTTCAAAATCTATTCTAAAACTGATAGGCAACCAATGTAGGGATTCTAAGACAGGTGAGATGTTTGCTATCCCTCTGGCCTTGGTCAGTATATGTTCTGCTGCATTCTGTGTCAGCTGTAGCTTACTCACAGTTTTCTTGGGTAGACCAGAAGAGAGAGCATTGCAGTAATCAAGCCCTCTGTTGATAAAAGCACATGTACAGTGAGGGAAATAAGTATTTGATCCCTTTCGGATTTTGTTAGTTTGCCAATTGACAAAGAGATAAATGGTCTCCAAATTTAATGACAGGTTTATTTTAAAAGTGAGAGGCAGAATATCAAAAAACAAAATCTGGAAAATCTCATTATATATAACTTATAAATTTATTTGCATTTGATTGAGTGGAATAAGTATTTCATTTCTTTCTCGTTGGGCAAACTTACAGAATCAGCAAGGGATCAAACAATTATTTTCCTCTCTGTAAGTCTCTCAGTATCTGACTGAGAGACAAGTGGTTGTACCTTTGCAATATTTTAAGGTGGTAAAAGGCAGTTTTAGTGAGATTACTAATATGTGGCTGAAAATTCAGACCAGGGTCTAAAGGCACACCCAGATTCTTTACTAGGGGCTTGGTGTTGTGTCCCAGAGATTTTAAGCATGTACATGGTGTCTCTCGCTGACCTTTTCCCCAGTAATCAAAACCTCGGTTTTATCTTTGTTTAATTGCAGGAAATTGTGTCACATCCGTAGATTGATATAATCAATGCACTGAACCAGTATATTAATAAGGCTGATGTCATCTGGAGATAAAGAGATGTACAGTTGTGTATCATTGGCATAGCTATGAAAATTAATCCTGTGTTCTCAGATGACATTTATAAGTGGCAACATATATTGATTAAACAACAGAGGTCCAAGAATGGAGCCTTGAGGGACCCACATGCTATGCTGGTGTGAGCTGAGGAATGTTCACTGAGGGAGACCAAGTGGTCTCTGCCAGACAAATAAGTCCTGAACCAGTCCAGGACTGAGCCAGAGAGGCCAACACAATTCTGAAGTGTATTTATAAGAATATTGTGATTGACCATGTCAAAAGCAGCGGTTAACCCAATAGCACTTAGTCTCATCATATATAGATTACCTCTGTTCCCTGCAGTCGCGGCTCGTGAACTGCCAACAGGGGAGGATCAAACAATCCCTTAAAAAGAATGATTGGTCACGACCTGTTTTCAATCATTCATTTCAATTACCATTACAGAAACTCCGAAAACTCTCAACATTATCAGGTGTGGCCAGTTTTCATTTATAACGCATACCTGTTAACTCTTACGCATTCGTTGTGAGTTTTAAGCCGCTTTCACACCGGATGCAAAACAAATTTTTTGCACAACAGATTACATTCAAAGTCAATGCAAAGACGCGAATACACAATGACTTTGAATGTAATCTGTAGTGCGAAAAATTTGTTTCGCATCCGGTGTGAAAGCAGCTTAAGTGGCATATTTACGTTCCTCTGCTGTAGTCAGCATTTACTCAATCAACGTACATGTAAGAGATTCCCGCACAGAATTGAAGTCCTTGTGCATGGAGGGGTTGGAGGCAATGGAATTGTTAATGAAAACTGGCCACACCTGATAATGTTGAGAGTTTTCGGAGACGGGTAATTCAAACGAATGTTTGAAAACAAATCGTGACCAATCATTCTTTTTAAGGGATGGGTTTCATTCTCCCCTGTAGCCATTTCACGAGCCGCCACTGGTTCTCTGGCAATCATGTGACACGGGCGGTTTGAGGCGGTCAAGGGAACAGAAGTTTCAGGCGGTATCGGTCGGTCCAAGTGCTATTGGGTTAAGACTAGGAGTGCTCATATTGAGAATCTCTTCTCATCTATATAAATGACCAGAGAATGAACAACTTTAACTAGCGCAGTCTCAGTGCTATGATTAGCATGAAAACCAAACTGATAATTCTCAAATATACAGCTAGACTTTAGGTAGTCATTTATCTGTTTAAATATTAGTTTCTCAAGAATTTTACTCAAAATAGGAAGACTGGAAATATGCCTGAAATTATTGCATTGGAGGATCCATATCACTTTTCTTTTGGAGAGGTTTCACAATAGCTGTTTTCAGTGCCAGGGGAAAAATACCAGTCAGCAGGAAGTGATTGGCAATTGCTAGTACTTCGTCCCCTAGACAGTCAAACGCAGTCTTAAAAAAAGTGGTGGGAATAGGATCAAGGGAGCAGGTGGAGGGCTTCAGTTGCATTACTGCATTCCTGAGCATATCTTCATCAATAGCAGCAAAGCCATTCATAATAGACATAGACAGCGGGAAATTGTTCACAGACCAGGTTTCACACACATTCTGTGAGGCCTGGTCCAAATGTAACCTGATTTTTGTTATTTTATCTCTGAAAAATTTGAAAACTCTTCATGTTTTGAAGTGGAGGCAGTGCAAGAGTGACTTTTTTGTGCTGGATTAATAAGACTGTCAATGGCTGAAAAAAGCATTCTCGGATTATTATGATTTTTTTAAATCAGTTTTGAGAAATGGGCTTGACTTCCATTTCTGATTGCTTTGTTGAAGATCGTGAGGTTTTCTTTGAATAATAATTTGAATAATGGAAAGGGAATCTAAAAGTGATTGGAGTAGGGATAGTCAATAAGGGTCCTGGCTTCACAGGAGCAATGAGGAACATGAGGAACTTTTTGACTGGCACTAGGACCCAAGGGATGTCAGTGGCTGTGGGACTCATTATGATGTACAGGTGCTCTGACTATCTGAGAGTTTCACTGTGATGGCGATAGCATAGGAAATGTTTGCAGCTAAAGCTCAGGTGCCCTGTGGACTGGGGTACCATCTCTTAGAAATGGATTAATGCTCCCAAAGGAAATTAATCAATAAAAAAACAAAGTTGTATTCGGAGCACTCAGAATACAGCCATGTATTGAGGCTGAGCAACCAGCTAAAATGCCCAGCACTTTAACGAAAAGAGGGAATCGGCCCAGAGATAAAAACCGTTCTTTGCAGTTGGTAAATGGTTGAAAAAGACTGATAAAATCATGCTTTCAAACTTCGAATTGATGATGGACAGTGTTGTTGGTGCCAATGTGAATTACAACATTTTTGGTGTGGGAATGTTTAGTCATGAGAGACAGGACCCGTGGTTTACCCATGTCTGAAACCATGACGCCAGGATTGCAATATGTTGTGATAATATTTGATTGATTGTTTTTGATGATTAAGTCCCCAATAATCAGTGAGGCAGGGGAAGGAGTCTTGGAGATCTGAACCGGAGAGGTGATTACAGATTGAGCGCTGGGCGGCATGCTGCTGTGTCGTGGACCAGTGGTGCGACAATTAATCGATGAATTGGACTGCTTGGACACAGCATGATGGCATGAGTGTCGGGGTCCAGTGGTCGTCGCTCGGGAACGAGAACAGATATGGCCAGTAAAGGAGTAGTGATGTAGGTAAATGTTATTGTGTTTGGAGAAGGTAGTAGGCAGCAGCACAGGGCGAGACTTACTCACGGGGGCTCCACCACGGGAGCCCACTGCGGAGAGCAGGTTAAAAAATAGAGTCAGTAGGCTTCAGACTGTGGGTCCTATAAGGAACGAGACTTACCGGCGCAGACCCAAACACTGGGCCTGTTGCGATAGATCAGCCTTCGTTAAGCAGGTTAGATGGCTGTAGTTTCCTTTCCGTTGGTGGTAGTGGATGTAAGCGGTGTTGACAACCCTGATTTGGGCCTAGCTAGCTTTGCAATGTGCTCACTGATGCGCGATTCCAATCACTCTCTGCCTCGAACCTATTGTTTTAAAAGTGATATGATCCAATCCGTGAGTTTTCTGATCGAAGTTGTTACCTTTCAGTCAGTTTCACCCCATTTACACCTGGTATTAAAATGCGATCTGTTTCCGGATAAGTTATCTGGATAAGGAAAATCACGTATTAATGCAAGGTGTAAACGCACTGCGATTGGAAATGGAATAGTTTTTTATCCAGATAACTTATCCGGAGAAAAGATTGCATTTTAATACCAGGTGTAAATGGGGCACAAGTATGTAAACGTGCCTTACAGGTGCCTCTCTCACAGTCGGTCGGGTTGCTGACGCGTAGCGGACTCCATTTTCTCCCTCAAACCTTTCAGTAATCCTCAGTTAGAGATGAAATTAGAAAGAGAAACTGCCAATTTTTAAAATGTACATTCACAAAGGGCCATCAGTCAAAGGCCCAATAAAGGCTGCATTAGCTGAGTTTGCCACAGAAAATATTTAGTTAATAGAATGTCTGAATTTTGGTGCTATCTGTTATAAAATATATGTGAATTTTGTATGTTATCAGGTGTATTCATAATACAGCTGCATTATCTCTGTTCCCTCTCGGCTGTTTGGAGTGGTTTCAATGACCTCAGGTGTGCAAACAGTGCTCTGAACAGACCATCTGCCAGGATGAATAACTTTTTCATGGAGTAAGGGTTTTCTTTGTTTTATCTGTGTATGAGGATATCGTATAAAGGTTTAGTATAAAGGTTACATCCTCGAAAGATCCTTCAAATGTACGGCTTACCATTTGGTAATGTACACGATGTACAAACCCCAATTCCAATGAAGTTGGGACGTTGTGTAAAACATGAATGAAAACAGAATACAATGATTTGCAAATCTCATAAGCCCACATTTTATTCACAATGGAGCATAGACAACATATCAGATGTTAAAAGTGAGACATTTTACCATTTCATGAGAAATATATGCTCATTTTGAATTTGCTGGCAGCAACACATCTTAGAAAAATTGGGACAAGGGCAACAAAAGGCTGGAAAAATAAATGGTACTAATAAAAAACAGCTGGAGGAGCATTTTGCAACTAATTAGGTTAATTGGCAACAGGGTATGACTGAGTATAAAAAGAGCATTTTAGTGAGGCAGAGTCTCAGAAGTAAAGATGGGCAGATGTTCACCAATCTGTGAAAAACTGCATATAAAAATTGTGGAACAATTTCAGAGAAATGTTCCTCAATGTAAAATTGTGAAGACTTTGAATATCCCACCATCTACAGTAAATAATATCATCAAAAGATTAAGAAAATCTGGAGAAATCTCTCTGCGCAAGGGACAAGGCCGAAGGTGAATATTGGATGCTCATGATCTTTGGGCCCTCAGGCGGCACTGCATTAAAAACAGGCATAATTCTGCACTGGAATACACTGCATGGGCTCAGGATCACTTCCAGGAATCAATGTCTGTGAGCACAGTTTGCTGTGCAGTCCACAAATGCAAGTTAAAGTTGTATCATGCAAAGAAGAAGCCATATGTGAACACGATCCAGAAATGCTTCCGTCTTCTCTGGGCCAAAGCTCATTTAAAATGGACTGAAGCAAAATGGAAAACTGTTCTGTGGTCAGATGAATCAACTTGTGAAATTCTTTTTGGAAACCAGGGATGCCGTGTCATGCGGACTAAAGAGGAGAGGGACCATCCAGCTTGTTTTCAGCACACAGTTCAAAAGCCTACATCCCTGATGGTATGGGGTTGCATTAGTGCCTGTGGCGTGGGGAGCTTAAACATCTGGAAAGGCACTATCAATGCTGAACAACATGTAGAGGTTTTACAACAACATATTGTCCCATCCAGACAACGTCTCTTTCAGGGAAGGCCTTGAATATTTCAGCAAGACAATGCTAAACCACATACTGCATCCATCACAACAGCATGGCCTCACAGTAGAAGAGTCTGGGTGCTGAAATGGTCGGCCTGCAGTCCAGACCATTCACCAATAGAACACATTTGGCGCATCATAAAACGAAAAATCCGGCAAAGAAAACTCAGGACTGTTGAGCAGCTAGAATCCTACATCTGACAAGAGTGGGACAACATCCCTCTCCCAAAACTTCAGCAACTGGTCTCCTCATTTCCCAGAAATTTACAGACTGTTGTTAAAAGAAGAGGGGATGCTACTCAATGGTAAACATGGCCCTGTCCCAACTTTTTTGAGATGTGTTGCTGCCATCAAATTCAAAATGAGCTAATATTTTTCACGAAATGGTGAAATGTCTCACTTTCAACATCTGATATGTTGTCTATGTTCCATTGTGAATAAAATGTGGGTTTATGGGATTTGCACATCATTGTATTTTGTTTTTATTCACGTTTTACACAACGTCCCAACTTCATTGGAATTGTGGTTTGTACAATATTTAAAATGATTAGTGTTCCAAGCAAATTGTGGCACCTACAGTATAGCACACTGCTTCCATATACAGGGAAATTCCAGAGAGAAATGTAGATTATTAATGTAGGAATATTACGGATTGTGTGGTGGCAGCTTAAGAGGGCTTTCTGTTGGCTGTCTCTGGTGTTTGCACTTGGATGGCTTGTCAGTTTGGATTAAAAGGGCAAGCTAACTTCTGAATGGGGCAAAGGAGGAGAAGTCACGGTGACTTAATCCAAAGAAAAGATTAATGAAAGTGCTGAAGGGCAGCTCTCTCTAAAAATTGAGGATCAGCTGATTCCCTTTACAGACATGAGTTAATTCATGGATCTAATTGGCTGCTCTGATCAATTTAGTTTTTTTTTTTTTAAAGAAAATTTAAGTAGCATTTGCAGTTGCTCCTCAGGCTAAAGGTTTAATTGGATTTGCAATGGCAGGGAGAGGCTACACATTTGAGAATAGTTAATAAATTGAGCGAAACATTGGAACATCCAGCAAAAGCCTTTGTTGTGCTTTACAACTGAATGCTCAGCAATGGTGTAATTTAAATGCTATGCTGTTTGGGTTCATAGGATTTTTACATGGTTTCTGTTAAAGTGTCACTGCAAGAACTGTTATGATGGGGCAGTACAGGGAGAGAAAAGCAGGATGGTGCAACAGCAAAATAACAATTAGCAGGTATGGCGATATTTTTTATGATTGTCCGAACAAGGATTCAAAATGAATGAGAGCGCTTGGCATAGATTTTTACCAACATTACATGGCCAAAAGTGTGAGGACACCTCACTGAAACCTCATTGGCATACGTTGTCAAGGTGGCGAATAAACTAAGGCGCAGATAGTAGTAAAATAAGGCAACTGCGTTTGCTGTTTGGTGGATTGCATATATTCACATTAAAACTATCTGAACTTTATTGTGGCTTTATTTCATTACCCATTATATAAATAGATTTGTGTTTCTCAAATAGGCAATATTTATCTTTTAGGAAGTGTCATTTGGCTGTGGAAATAGAATCATTTTGGCCTTAAAAAAGTATGAAAATCTGGTCATTACTTTCAAAATATGCAAATAACTGATACGCGAGTTAACACGTATTACAATTGCAAACTACTTCTGGATTCATATCCAGTGATCGACTCAGACAATGAAACAAAAATGACAAAATGAGTCTGTGTTCAATAAAGCATGGTGCTCATTGAAAGTGTTTTCGTGAGTACCTTGGTCTTGGCTTTCAGTCAGCGCAAATCAAACGTGCCATCATACTGAAATCTGACCTTGATACTAAACGTGTGCTTGATGTATCTGGAAGCAAGCCGAAGTAACAGCAGCATAGATTGTGGGAGCTATCTTATAGCCTTGCTTGATGGCACTTATACTCAACAGCTCATGGAAGCTTATCATCACAGGGAGTCTTGGGTGCATATTGATATACTGTGGGCTTGAGAATTATTTGCCCCCTGACCAAAAATTCACTAAAAATACAATAAAAAAAATTTACAATAACATTAGAGATAAACTTGAAATGCCAACTTTTGAAAAATATTTTACTATTACTCAGTCAAAAAAGAAACTTCACACTCATAAATTCTAAATATTTTCTTGAAACTTAATACAAGAGATATTATTATTATTATTATTAGGGGTAAATGCGTTGTCAAAGACATCATGACACACAGCAACTCCGACGTGCACAAGCATGCAGCACGTGCCAGCATACATCAAGGTAAAAGCATGTTTCCTCGTGTTCCTAGTCACGTGACCTTATGAGACACGTGCAATTGAGCCCACGTTAGCACGGTAGAGTGACATCTCGGAAAAACAAGTTCTTACAGTCAATTATCCGTTGATTTGCAATGCCACGACTGTCAAACATTCAACGTGAATGTGCCATTGGCATGCTGAATACGGGAACGTCAGTCACTGACGTTGCCAGGGTTATGGGATGCAGTCGACGGACTATCCATGATCTTCGGACACGTCTCCAACAAACTGGCACCACAGCAGACCGACCTCGTTCGGGTAGACCCGCGTGTGGCGACACAAGCAGAAGACCGACAAATCGTCTTCGTCATTTGGTGTCGATTTCTCACTGCAGCGTCCACTAGGAATGAATTGTTTAGAGGTCGTGTGACTGCCCAAACCATACGTAATTGCCTGCGCACTGCTCGTCTCCATGCACGTCGGCCATATTGTTGACCAATTTTAACCCAGTTACACCAACGTCAACGGCTTCTCTGGGCATAACGACATCTGAGATGGACTCAGCGTGATTGGAATAGGGTCGTTTTTAGTGACGAATCCAGATTCACTTTGCACCGTTGATGGAAGAGTTAGAGTTTGGAGGATCTGGCGGTGAACGCAACGCCCAGTGTTGTGTGCAGGAAGTGGACCGTTTTGGGGGCGGTAGTGTTATGGTTTGGGGTGCCTTTAAATGGTCCTGCCGTTCCCGACTGATGGTCGTTCAAGGAAACCTAACTGCTGCAGGATACAGAGATCAAGTGCTCATTCCAGAGCTTTTTGCCATTCATGGCAGCTCATGGCCCAGGTCTGACATTCCAACACGATAATGCCAGACCTCATACGGCCAATTTAACACGGAATTTTCTTAGGAATGCTGGCATCAATGTCATGGAGTGGCCCTCAAGGTCTCCCGACCTTAATCCCATAGAACATGTATGGGATGTGTTGGGCAGAAGACTCCGTCAAGTAAGGAACCCTCCACAGAATTTGCAGGAGCTTGGTGCGATGTTGGTTCAATTATGGCGACGCATCCCCCAAGCTGTGTTCAGACGCACCATTCAATCCATGAGGAGACGTTGCGTCGCAGTTGTGAAAGCTCATGGAGGGTACACGCGCTATTGACATGCTTTCATCAAGTTCTAACTTACCATTTTTACTCTCTTACATTTCCGTAGCATTTCCGGTGGAACTGGTTACATTATGAACATGATTTTTATGGTACACCGTCCTTAATGGGTACAGAATGGAATTAAATCATTATTTAAAACCACTTTTCTTGTATGTTCAACTTATCGACCTCCAAACGAGTGTGAAGTTTCTTTTTTGACTGAGTATATATTAATGTTCCGATGGAGTCAACCAAAATGCATTACTTAATTTGATTAAAAATCAATGTCCTCCAAATGAAGATTTTAAATTTTTTGTCACCTCTAAAGATCACAGTTAAAATCTAACGAAGTTACAGGAATGAAATTCATTGTCCAAAAATCAACTGTAGAGCTCATGGCTATGTTTCATTATGAAGGTAAGAGCATTTCCACAGGCACGATGTAACAAGAACTCGGAGGATTGGGACTAAACAGCTGCATAGCTACAAGAAAACCACTTGTTCGTGAGCCTTATTGGGGAAAAACCAAGTTCAGTTTGCAGGGGAGCACAAAGATTGGACTGGAGAGCAATGGAAAAAGGGTCATGTGGTCTAATGAGTCCAGATTTACTCTGTTCCAGACTGATGGGCATGTCAAGGTAAGAAAGGAAGCCCATGAAGTGATGCACCTGTCATGTTTAGTGCCCTCTGTACAAGCCTCTGGGGGCAGTGTTATGATCTGTGGATGCTTCAGTTGGTCAGGTCTTGGCTCAGCATTGATGATGGTGATTATTATTATTATTATTACTACAAATTTTGACAAGTAAACATTGGTTTTAATTTTTGATTTTTAGGAGATGTTTGTGAACATGAGGACAAAGGAAAGAATTCCAAAGGAAGCTCAAAGGTGTGAGCTTTCAAAAGGTTTTTATTTCATGTTTCTATCTACTGTGGAGGTGAAGAAATATGGGTTTTGGTGAACAATGACAGTTCTGCCTAGTTTTTCAGAACACCCTCAGGTTTTAGAATGCTTTTTTGAGGACACCCTAGGTCTTAATTGGTTAATAGAGTGCAATATTTTCTGCATCTGGGCATTTTGGGTTTGCATCTATAATGTTGTTTATTATTATTTTTAATTGTCAGTTTTGAGTAAAACTCAGGGGTGCCGACAATTCTGGATCCAACTGTGGCTTCCTGATGATTATGTTGAAGTCGGCTGGGCGGCGAAACTTGCTCAAGATTAAATGAGGGAAGATCACGGTTGACTAAGTCTAAGGGCTTTGTGAAGTCTACAGAAGCAATATGTTTTTTTTTTTGTTGCTCTTTGGTTTTCTCCATGAGTTTCCGAAGAGTGAGAATTCCATCAGCAGTGCTTCTACAACGTACTACCACAGTACCCAGAGACTCAGGATAGACTCTCCCTGCCAGACATTGTAATACCTTGAGGATGACGTCAGCTAGGACTTTACTCATAGCAAAAAGATACCTTCAGTCGCGACACATAATTCTATCTCCCATTTTCAATAATATTAGGTTTGCATCAGTAAAACCTGAGGGGAAAACCTCTGGTGCCTAGAAGATGTTAGGAGTTTAAGAGAACATGGAACACTTTATTAAGTTTATAAAAAGCAATAGGTCTTCCATGCAAATACATTTGCCTGTAACTAACACTTAAGTTTACGGTGTCCAACAAGGGCACAGTCATATTGTCTCGGTGCAAAATGTGACGTTGTTTTAATCCAATTTTTAATCCACATTAGGGGTTTTCGAGCATGAACTGCCAGTTAAAGTGCATGTCATGCATCCCAATCATATTCAAGTTAGGACTTTGACTAGTGCTCTCCAAAATCTTCTTTTTTTGGGGGGGGGGCATTCAAAAGTGGACTTGCTTGTGTACTTCGGATCATGGTTTTCCTGGATAACCCAACTATGCTCGAGCCTTAGGTTACAAACTGATGGCCAACATTCTCCTTCAGAATTTTCTGGTAGAGAGCAGAAGTCACGGTTCCACCAATTATGGCGAGTCACCCAGATCCTGAAGTGGCAAAGCAGC
The DNA here is from genome assembly GCA_029692085.1 of Gymnothorax javanicus. NCBI lineage: Eukaryota > Metazoa > Chordata > Actinopteri > Anguilliformes > Muraenidae > Gymnothorax > Gymnothorax javanicus. The sequence goes on along the minus strand of CM056194.1, from coordinate 105,626,737 downwards.
CCCAGACCATCACACTGTCACCATCGTCCTGAAACGATGTTGGCGTTGGTTGGTTGAATCTTTAAATAATACACTGTTGACAAACGCTGACAAAATGGAGCCGAAGGAACCATAAAGAAGAAAAAAAGCTACTTTACCAGGGGGCTCGTTTTTATCCAGCTTGGCCTCGAGGCCAGTTGGGCTTATGCTGTGGTTAGATGCCTTTGTGGTGGTCTGTCGTGCGTCCGTAAACTTTTTGCCTTGTCAGCGCCCTAGCGCCTTCAATTTTTCACAGATCCTTTTCATATTTTATATGCATGTATTTGGGATGAAAATCTAGGCCGAGCTTGATTTTGGCCATGTTTGGCCGAGTGGGTGCAGTGGCTTTGCCACTATTTTTCGGGTCAATCCTCAGTGCAGAAATAAATTTGACTGAATTAGAGTTTCTTGTTTGCCTGCCGGATGTGTAAAGATGCAGAAGAAAAACAGACAGAGAGAGACAGAGAGTGTGCTTCTGTAGACATCCTTTAGAAGGGACAGACTGCCTGTCATGCATAATTCAGTGCGCGGAATTAAATGCAGCCCCACTTACTCGGGGGTGATGTAATTCACTCACAGTAGATTTCATCTGGCCTCTTATACTCTCTACCATGACAGGTAGACTGTTGGTGGTGGCCAACATGTTTTATTTTATTGATAGTGCTGTTTGCAGGGCTCTGCTTTTCATGTCTACCTTCCCATCTTTAGACCGAGGCTTGGGCAGTCTTTCAATAGCCTCATTGCTATCTAAAGCAGACCATACATTCTGTTTTTAATTAATATTTCTGGTTGCTCTTACGTCACCATTTTATTTTGGGCATTTAGCTGCCTCGATTCAAAATGAGTTAGGCATTCGGACGCATTCTTTTACATCAAATACATTTACACGGCTGAATACATTAGACTACATTTCCAGGGCCCCTGCTGGCAAACAAATCAAGCTGGTGATTCAAGACTGTTTAACATGTTTCTACTGTTTTTTTTTTTTTTTTTTGAATCAAAGAGTGATTGAGTTATGTAAATAACTCGCCATTTACAGTGATGCATTAGGTTAAAAATAGACTGAAATGTTTCTGTGGTCTGGGTGCAGGGGTGGATGCGCTGACTTGCCCTTCTGTAAATCTCCTAGGAGACAGGTTGTGAATGAATGGAGTGGGTTTCGAGTTGCTCCTTGGTCATCATTATTGGACGAAAAGCTCCGGAGTTATTCTTGGAGAGTGAACAAAGTAACCCCGCTGATATTGACGCCGGTCAAATTCCCTCAAGCTTCTCTCTGCCTCCCCCTGCTGGACAGCTGCAGCACTGCTGTGACTATTTGGTGGGGAAGGGAGGGGCGGAGAAGTGAGCACATGCACACAGACACTCGCGCTCACGCAGATACGCGCACACATACAACATGCACATACAGATACATGCACTCGTACACACGCACACGCATACACACTTACCCACACACACAGAATGTGGCATTGGCCAATGCAATAGTGCAATCCTCTCAGGGCTACTGACTCGAGCAGATATGGAGAAACCAAAAGGTGCGTTTAGGCATGTCAGCCTGGACTGAGACCCACAGAAATGAGCCATGAACACAGGGAGGCTCCCTGTTGCGGGCAGTACAAAAGGAGAGGGTGGTACTGTAATATGGAGAGTCCTTCGCTGTCATGACCGTGGCTAACCTGGGCGCTCAGGGCAGGTCAAAGATATCTCACTGCTGCAGATCAGGTGGCAGCAAAGCTGACACGGTATGTTCGGTCACGAAGGATACATAAATGTTGCTGTATGGGATAGCACAATCAAATTTTCCAGTTATTGGGATTTTTAATTCTCCAGAACAATGTGTGTGTGTGTGTGTACACGCATTTGTATATGTGTACACACAGTATAGTATATAAACTATGTATTGTAGTCTAAGGCTGTGAAACTATACTTAGAGGCATTAAAAACACAACAAGCAACAATGTACAAAATTTCCTGCAAATAATGTAATAATAATAATGAAATAAGGAAAAAATAGAGACAAGGATATACTGTATAAAGTAGTGTATTAACGCACAAATGGTGAATTCTAACAAATGGGTGACTCTGAAGACCACGTGCCGATAACAATAGATCGATACATAAGCCTCTCCCCAAATGATCCACAAAAAGGAGAGTGAGCAAAGAAATGTTGCAAGCATTGATCCACATTAACCCTGGCTATAAAAATCCGGGCTTCAAAACTTTATCTTTGTGAAAAGTCATGACGCCACAATTGACACAACAATACAGGGATCAGAGATTGAAATGCTAACGGCTGGAATGACTGCAGCCAGAGTTGCGGCACACTGTGTGCCCTGTGCGACTGTTTTACGTCTGCAAATGCGATACAGGCAGACAGGAAGCACGTGACATCGACCGCGGCCTGGGCTGCAGGGTGAAGTTGCCTTCAGACGTCGACTTCCAGGCTGCTCAGCCTGTCAGGCTGCGTAAACACTGCCCCCAAGCACAACCAATCAGATTGTGAGCTAGAGTACAACCAATCCGCTCACGAGGCAGCCAATTCAATTGGGAAGCCTTTACTCTGTAAGTGTGCTTAAGAACATTAATATTGTTAAAAACGAATGCATTTAATCGTGAGTTTTCTTATTAAAGAAACTGATTCGGGAGGTAACGTTAGATATTTCGGCTATTTTGATTACATTAACCAATGCAAACAAGTGCTATTTTTTTGTCTTACAGTGAACTTATAGACCTAACCTTAGCTAAACAGGTCATACTTGTTAACTTAAACACTTATACAATATAATTTTAAGTATAACTCTGTTTGAAACATAAAATTGGCCTACTTGTGAGATTTTGTTCAATAAGCTGTCTAGTTGAGCTTCTTAAAAACTTCAACTGCAAGTTGCTGTAACGTTAGCTGCCTTCAAGGCTGATTGTAGAGACTAGTGCCTTGCAGGCTGGTTAGAAGGCTAATGTTGATTTGATATTGTATAATCTTCAATAGTATTGCCTCAGATGCCTTCAAGGCTGATTGCAGAGCACTAGTGCCTTCAAGGCTGATTGTAGAGACTAGAGCCTTGCAGGCTGGTTAGAAGGCTAATGTTGATTTCGTACTGTATAATCTTTGATAATATTCAGTCTCTGTGGACGCAGCACCCTAATCTGAAAAAACGAAGCCCATGCGGAAGTACCGTAGAATGGCATTCTATTTAATGGCCAGCAGATGGCGACGTCAGTGGTTGCAGAAAGAAGTTCAGTGCTATAGAAGTCAATGAGAAAATGACCCTACTTTCCCACCTGATTTTTCATTTAAATAATGATTTTTCACATTATTTTATGGTAGCTATAGCAAGTTTCAAGTCTCCTTCGATATATCATGATGTTCATTTTTGTAAATTATGGTCCCATATAGACTAGAATAAACGATAAAAAAGCAGAATAAAGGTCCAGAATATGATCCAGAGCTTTTCTTCAATTCACGCTCTCGTCAATAGGGTTTCAAAATGACAAAATGGCGCTTCAAATTGCCAAAATCGAGGCTTCCTTTATGGTATGCTGAAACCAATGGGTGACGTCATGGTAGCTTCGTCCATCTTTTTATACAGTCTATGGCAGCCACGTGTGACTATGCATGCGCAGGACTGTAGCACTTGCCTGATGCATCTCAGAGACTGCTTTTGTCCAGCAACATTGACCGCTGCTGAGGTTCCTGAAAGACGCCGTGACCGCATCAGCTCCCGTACAGTGCGAAGACAGCTCCTAGATGCAGGCATCTCTTCAGAGCCCATGGTGGGATGAGCTCCTCATTCTCAATGCGGACAGGCGCATAGAGCAAGTAGTGCGATCCGTCTCTAAAAATAATGTGACACCATTGACAGTTTGGCCAGTTTTTATCGGAATGTGCCTCTCCCCACTGGCGATGAGTAGGACATCTGCAATCCATCAAGACGATCCCAGCATGATCATCCTAAATATGTGACTCAGTCAGAATGTTGTCCCAGACTGTCTTTGGTCTCACGACCAAATGACAACAGTCATCTTTGAACCTCTCTCACAGTGCAACGTAGGACCACCATTTTGAAGCCAAGACCAGAGATATGGTATTGTTTCTTTCACATTTATCCTTCGTCTGGGACGGCCCAAAATCGCAGTGTTTTCAGATCTTGAGATGTATCCTACGATCATCATAGCCTTAAGATGCTCTTGAGAAAGGAGGCTAAGATCAGTTACTCGTCATCAGTCTATCAGACAGCACAGGTCAGTTATTCGTCATCAGTCTATCAGACAGCACAGATCAGTTACTCGTCATCAGTCTCAGACAGCACAGGTCAGTTACTCGTCATCAGTCTATCAGACAGCACAGGTCAAGTTACTCGTCATCAGTCTATCAGACAGCTCAGGTCAAGTTACTCGTCATCAGTCTATCAGACAGCACAGGTCAATTACTCGTCATCAGTCTATCAGACAGCACAGGTCAGTTACTCGTCATCAGTCTATCAGACAGCACGGGTCAAGTTACTCGTCATCAGTATATCAGACAGCACAGGTCAGTTACTCGTCATCAGTCTCAGACAGCACGGGTCAGTTACTCGTCATCAGTCTATCAGACAGCACAGGTCAGTTACTCGTCATCAGTCTATCAGACAGCATAGGTCAAGTTACTCGTCATCAGTATATCAGACAGCACAGGTCAGTTACTCGTCATCATTCTCAGACAGCACAGGTCAGTTACTCGTCATCAGTCTATCAGACAGCACAGGTCAGTTACTCGTCATCAGTCTATCAGACAGCACAGGTCAGTTAAAGTCCACTTACATCTATAAGACCTCCTGTAATACTTTGTACAATCCTAAGCTCTAAAGCAGTTTTGGTGATATATGTAATTGAAAATTGAATATTTCAATTGTGAACTTTAACCCTCTGTTAACCAAGTACCTTTCCAACTGTGTAAAAATCATTTCCCTAGGCAAATATGTTGATTATGGGCCAATATTTGGAAAAATAGTAAAAAAAAAAAAAAATCGACCCTTTGGCCCACCTTTCCAAAATGTAGCAGATCTGCTACATTGGGTAATAATGCGAATGGAAATATTAAAGTGACGGACCATTCAAGTTATTCTTAAATGTTTATTTGGCAGTAAGAAACAAAACCAGCAGGGTGTCCAGGCTGTTAACCCTTTCACTTTATGTAGCAGATATGCTACGGTGGTTAATAGAGGGTTAAGGGTCACAGAAGGTCAATTTGAGTCAGCAAATGAAAGTTCATATATGACTTCACACAGTGTTCAATACATATATGTTCCCAATCTTCTACATTTTCAAGCCTTGAAGCCTTTGAAAATTGTAATATTTTGCTTGACCTCAAGTTTGACCTTTCACGGTCATCTAAGGTCAACTGTAACACAGCTAAAATATAGGTCATACATGACTTTGCTTTCCAATTTGTCACACCAGCTAGCTTAATTAAACAGTTACATCAGCGTTAAACTACAAGTTGTGATCGAAACATCATTTAAACAGAATTTCAGGGCAATTAACATTCTGTTATTAAACATATCAGTTTCTGACCTATTTCTCCCTTCCTTGCTTTCCACCCATTGCTGTCTGATATACTGATGACGAGTAACCAGAATGCAGCTCTTAAATACTCTAAACTTCACCTCCACTTCAACGAGCAACAGGTGTGTCTCATTGAAGTGGAGGCGGAGACAGGAGGGGGAGGGACTGCAGGGCAGAACCATCACACGCGGTTTATAAGATGCCAGATTCTGTGTTCTGTGCACAGTGTGCATGCACACCTTGGTGCCAACTTCGGTTTAATTTTGGGGGGCAAAAAATGTATAATATTTGATGGCATCATCATGCTCTTAGTACAATTGTTTCAGTCCAGTGTTGTCCCATACCTTTTTATGAACAGAATTTCAGGACTTAATTCATGTCTTCGTCATTTTGGTTTCAGGCACCTACTAATGTAATGAATGCATGTAAACATCACTACTGTTTTTGTATTATCCATCACTTGCCAACTTTTTTGGAATTTGGGTTGTATATCAGCCAACTACAATGTGCTGTCAGAACTGATATACACTCCCAATAAAATGAAAACTCCAGAGTGGGTGGGATTTTTTGATTTAATATGCCTATATAACAGTTAGTTTGGATCGTACATTTATTCATTTTGGTCCGTCTACCTTGCTTAATATGATGCCTGCTATTCTTGTGAATTTGTTATTCAGTTCTGGTCAAAAATGTGATTTAAAGACACTGTGAAAAATTTTGAAAAATTAATTTGCTTGTTTTCTGACAGCCTAAAGGACCCATAAATAGGAAACTCTACCAATTTTATACAGCTGGTAGTCGTCTTTACAATACAAATGCATTAAAAGTAGTATGAATACCCTGTGCTTTTTCATCTTCGCCAAAGATGAACAGAGAACTTACAGGTCATCGGGCAATTTGAGTCTCCATCCTTAGGGAAATGGAAGTAGAGGACGCTTCCGCTGGAAACAGCTAAATACTTGGAAATCCTGATTTCCATATGACAAACCGCTTTAAGCTCCTTGAATAGAAAGTTTAGACTACAGCAATTAACCATCATGGAATGGCTTTTATTTCTACCATATTTATTGTGAGAACTCCCAAATTTTCCGATGGCCCATAGAAATCCTGAAATTACAATCTAAGATTTCGAAACAGAAGAGTAGAGTAGGCTACGCCTGTGAGGTAACGTTCAGGAACCAGAGGCGAGACCAAAAATTTCCAGTAAACTTGTTCTTTATTGGATCTGGGGTGGAAACCCCTGCAGAGCAGTAAACAACGGTACAGAGTCCACAATCCAAAATCAGAATCCAGTAGTCATAATCCAATTCGTAAACAGGGCAGCAAACACAAAACTCAGGATCGGGCAAATCAGGTTCGGTACACGGGCACAGGAATATCAGAGACGAAGCCAAAGCCAAAATCCAGTGGGCGTAATCCAGTTCGTAAACAGGGCAGCAAATACAAAACTCAGGGTTGGGCAAAGCAGGTACGGTACACGGGCACAGGAATATCAAAGACAAAGCCAAAATCAAAATCCGGGACGTTCCAGTCAGAAGTATAACACGCAGAGTACAAGGCATAAACGATCACAGCACAAGGAAAACGTTCTGACAAGAGCTGGTAGTGAAATGACTGCTTAAATACACGTACGGGAAGTCACATGCTATAATAGGGAACAGGTGAGCTGGATCAGACTAATTAACAAGGGAATGAACAAGAGGAAGTACCTAACCACGTGAAATTGGCAAAAGCCAAAACGCGGACAGCGATTACACAGACAACCTATGACGACTCCGGTTAGGGAGTTCTAAAGTGCACAGAGTGAGAGGCAGAACAGTGATTAACAAGGTGCGGAGAATCCGCTGAAGCGCAGCAAAGTAAATTGAGTGAAGGCAAGGGGCGGAGACTAGAGCAGAGCGAGTGCTGAGAGCTCGTTAGTCAATTAGTAAAGTGCAGCTATACAATCCCTAGTGCTTGTTAGTAAGTTAATACCATAAACAATGTTAGTTAATGTTAGTAATTTATCTAAAATAATAAACTGTTAGTACTTGTTAGTAAAGATAGAACAGCAAGGCGAAGGAAGCAAACGAGATTGGAAGGAGTGTTTGGAAACCCAGAAACCATGAAATCACCCGAAGGCGTGGCACACAAGCCTGTGGAATAAAACTGTAACATCACATATGACCAGACAGGGGAGACAATGTGCAATGCAGGGCATGAGAAATACAAAAACCAGAATATAATCTAAACTGAGAATATGGGAAATGGCAGGCAAAGGACATAACAAAGAAAGACAGGCAAAATACAAAACAAGGCATGGACTGAATCAAAAAACATGGCTTGGAATCAGAGTCATCAAGAAAACATGGTCAGGCACAACAGAATCATAACAACGCCCTCAGCAAAATAATGTCACTTATTTAATAAACAGTCAATTGCCGTTACTTCATTTTAGAAGTTACTGAACACAGTTGCACGGGACCATTTGCGAGCCTTTAACATTTTAGTGAATCCAGCACTTTATTTGTAAGCACGATAAATGCTGTATCCATCTTATTTAGCCTACAATTCAGAGACCATATGGGTTAACTAGATGTAGGCCTTAATAAGCTCATCAGTTTATGACATTGAGTGAGTTAGTTCTTACATGAAGCACTGGACTGAAATAGCTATTTTTAGGAGCGGGCATGGACACATTGAACAGAAGTCATGGGTTCATGCGAGTCAGGTTTGGCTCTAAAATCACAGAATGTAGAGTCAATCCCGGGTTTTTAACGTGACGCGTTCAGTCACCATGTGGAACCATCCCATCCCACCCCTCCATAGCACTGGGAGAACAATCACCCCAATGCCCCCCCTGTAGTCAGTGCCAGTGCATATTATAGCTAGTTGTTCAAGTTCAAGCAAAAACCAAATCCATCAGCTCATCATAGACCACAAGTAGTGGGCGTGCTGTACATGGATGTACATGTCTGCTTAGAAATTTTTATGTGTGTGTATGAGTGCATGCTTTCATGTTGCTGTGCATGGGTGCGGACGTTTGAACATTTGTGTGTGTGTGTGTGTGTGTGTGTGTGTGTGTGTGTGTGAAGGATTCCTTGACCCCCACACATGGGTAGCTGCGCAGCCCCTTTCCTTTCTGCATGTTTTATTGAGGCTGTTTCAAATGATTCTGAATTATTGAGAGTGTTTCTAAGGTCTGTACGCACTGTTTCTGCTTCCATTCAAAGACGGGGTGGGAGCTCCTCAGATATTTTACCCCATTTTACAGCCGTGTGTGTCCTACCTTGCAAATGTACACACACTTGCACAAACATACACATTAAAGTACCCATTTTTCAATTTACGGTACGAAACCTGTTATATCTGTAATATACCAACCCTCTGCACTATTGTAACCCTTCCCTGTGCACAATGTTTGCCTCTCACTATTTAGTACTATTTCTTCTCTCTGTTCTAAACTAACACTTTTTTCTGCACCATACTAAACCCCCTCTCTGTATTAAACCAACACCCCTCTCAGTTCTACACTAATCCGTCTGTTAGCACCGTACTATTCCTTTTCTCGGGACTTCCTGTCTTTGCATTTACTCTAACCTTCTCAAACCTTCTGTTTGCACTCTTCTAACCGCTCAATCTGTAGTAAACTATGCTGTTTCTCTGTACTATACAAATACCTTTGTTCTGTTATTGTCATGCTTTGTGAGGTGTGCTTGTGGTTTGGACTTTTCTTTGCGGCTCTCGTCCCGGGACGATATCGAATTCCTTGGCTATTGGATTCTTTACCCAGCTGGCTGATTGAGCTGGGGCGGCGCTTTCCCAGAATCTATATAAGCAGGAAGTCTGGCACGCCTCCTTCGCTAGAGTGTCTGTGTTTAGCTTCGCACTATAGCCAAAGATATCTGTAGTCAGGTTTTGTATGACTTTCTATCTTCTAATTATTGGAGTTTCTTCTCCCTTTTTCCATCTCGCTTTGCTTCCGTGGTTCAGACTATTATACGTCCTTTGGAAGCGCGAGTACTTTCGTTTGGTCTGTATTATTCTCTGTGTTTGTACTGTGTTCGTGCTGCTCACTTTCTCTCTGGTTGTTGCGCTTGGCCTCCTAATTCTACCGGCCATTACAGTTATATTAACCCCACTACCTCTACAGTACTGATCTCATTCTCTCCTGTATACAAACCCTTCTGTCTGCACTGAAATAAATCCACTGATAAACTCTCTATCTGTGGAATACTAAACGCTCTTACTGTAATATACTCACCCCTCTCTCTGGCACTGTGGTCTGGACTCTCTTGCTGTCTCTTAGGCTGATGGGAAGGCGGTGGACGGCAGCTTGCTGGGAGATGCTAACGGGGTGGAGCCGAGCCCTGGGGGGCAGAGAGATGGTGGAGCCAAGTGGCAGAGGCCGGGCCTCAGCCGTAAGGCCCTGATGAAGTGTTGTCTGGTGAAGTGGATCATCGCCAGCGCCGCGCCTCAGGGGCCAGGTAGGGGGCAACCTCGAGAGGTCAAATTAAAAAGCCCACCAATCAACAAGCGAATAAACAGTCCAACGAATGCACTGCAATGCTGAGATGGAAATTACAGGTTCAGAAATTAAAAGTTGTCAGTATTTTTAAATAACATAACATAACTTGACGTAACAGGGTAGCAAGTAGGAACCATTCAGCCTAATAAGGCTCACCATTCTCCTAACTCTGAGGATAGGAGTACTTTGTAATTTTTGAGCTGAATTTACCCTTGGCTAATTTTATTTTATTTATGACCCCTCCATTCTGCAAACTCCATTCATTCAAGCCGCATCTTCCTTATTGTCGTCTCTGGATGGCTGGAGTCTATCTCCGCTAACTGAACCGCATGCCAATCAACTATCTCCGCTAACTGAACCGCATGCCAATCAATCGAAGGCTCACGCACGGACGAATGAGGCTCCTGGGGACTAGCGCCGTGGCAGGCCCCCCACAAACACTCAGGATGGTAGGAAAAAAACAAAAAAAGTTGCCCTTCAATCACAGAATACAGCCAGCCTATGTTTGTGAGTTGGTACCTTTAATTAATTTTGTACAAAACTTTTGCTCTGAAAAGATTAAAATATACCATAAAATGATTGTTTGTATAGGGGCCATGGTGCCCTGGTATGGGTTGTAGAGGAACCAGGGGGTCCTAGTATGGGTCAGGGAGGAGCTGTGGTGCCCCTGGTGGTTAGAGGGCACCTGATGGGCCTTGCAGGTCCTAAGGCCCCAAGGCCCCTAATGGTCAGAGGCCCCTGTGCACTGGCCCCATAGGCCCAGGCAGTAATCCAGCCTTGAGCTCAGGCACCATTCAATCACACACTTATTTACTGGGGCGATTTTAGGATCGCACATTGAATTACAATGAATTAGCACTCTAATGAGTTTTACACCACAATATATTCTTAAGAAAACAAAAAATGGAATATGCAGTTTGCCATTCAACCTTTTTCACTTTGGCAAACTCAATGTAGTTCAGTTAACATAACATAACATGAGTGGCGAGAACAGGCCATTCAGCCCAACTAAGCTCGCCATTTTCTTTTTACAATTGTGACTATATCACTTCAGATTCTCAAAGACTCAATGGTATCTAGCTTTAAGTCAAGCCTGCTCTTGAAAATTCCCAATGTTTCTGCCTCAACAATATGGACACGCAAGCTATTCCACATCAAAATTACTCTTTGGGGGATGCCCCGGTGGCTCATCGGTCCAAGTGCGCGTACCATAAAGGCTGTGTCCTTCCTGCAGCGACCTGGGTTCGAATCCGGCTTGGGTCATTTGCTGCATGTCATCCCCCATTCTTCTCCCCAACTTTCCTGTCTCTCTACACTGTATAACTGTCAAATAAAGGAAAAATTCCCAAAAAAATAACCTTTAAAAAAAAAAAATTACTCTTTGGGTGAAAAAATATTTCCTAATATTAGTGCTAAATTTACCCTTGGCCAACTTCCAATTGTGACCCTGAGTTCTACTAACAAAACTTGGCCGAAGGAATCCAACATAATTCACTTAAGTTAATCCCTTTATCATATTTAAAGACCTCAATCAGATCACCCCTAAGTCTCCTTTTCCTAAGAATAAAAAGATTAAGGATCTTCAGCCTCTTCTCATAGCTTTCATCTTTTATACCTGGAATTACCTTAGGAGCCCTTCTCTGAACTTTTGCTAGAGCCTCTATATCTTTCTTAAAGTGTGGTCCCCAGAACTGTACACAATACTCCAGATGTGGTCTGACGAATGTGTTATACAAGAGAAGGATGACTTCCTTGGATTTGAACTCAATACTTTTGGCAATGTATCCCAGCATCCGATTGGCTTTTTTAACTGCTATGGCACAATGGCTAGAACCTGTGAGGGTTTTGTCAGCAATCACTCCTTTTAAATGTGGAGCATATTCCAGTTTTAAACCTCCCATGAAGTAATCCTGCATGTGCACTCCAAATCTCGCTTTTTCAGGGTCCATTCTTGAATTATAAAGCCGTACATAGGGTAACACATAAACTGACAACTTTGGCTTCTGTGCAAAGGGGTAAAACAGTGGTGGTAGCATGATAGTCTGCCGCTGGTTTGCTGCTTCAGGACCTGGGTGGCTTGCCATAATTGAATGAAACATGAATTCTGCTCTGCACCTGGAAATCCTGCAAGAGATTTGATTTGCCATCAGTTCATGACCTGCAGTTCAAGCGCAGTTGGGCTGTGCAACAGGACAATGACTCAAAGCACACAAGCAAGTCCACCTCTGAACAGAACAGCTCAAAAGAAACATAATCAAGGTTTAGGAGTGGCCTAGTCTTCATCCTGACAAGAATTCGATTGAAATGCTGTGACATGACCTTAAACAGGCAGGTCATACTTGAGAACCCCCCAGTGTGACTAAATTAAAACAATTCTGCAAAAAATTGGGCCAAAATCTATCCACAGCAATACAAAAGACTCATTTCCAGTTTTCACAAACATTTAACTGCAGTTGTGGATGCCAAGGGTTGCACAACTAGTTCACGGGTTTAGGGGTAGCAATCATTTTTTCACAAGGGCGATATGCAGGAGGCTCCAAAATTGCTGGCACCCCTGAATAGCAATTCACAAATACAATCAATACAAAAAAAAAAAAAAAACATAATTATAGAGAAACGGATTATACCAACATATAAAATACTTTATTAATGTTTCGATGGAAACAACCAAAATCATAACAATCATTTAATACAAAATAAACTTAAACAAAATCAAGGTTTCATAATTATTGGCACCCTTCATTTTGTGCTTAGTGCAACCACCTCTGGCGAGGATAACAGCATGGAGTCATTTCCTGTCATTTTTGACAAGGTTAAGGCACACATTTGGGGGGATTTTGGATCATTCCTCTCAGCAGATCCTTTCAAGATCCTTCACATTCTTGGGTTTGCGTTTATTAACTGCCCTGCTGAACTCAGCCCACTGGTTTTCAATTGGATTAATGTCTGGTGACTGAGATGGTCATTGCAAGAATGTTGATTTTGTGTCAAAGAACAATTTCTGTGTGGATCTTAAGGTATTGTTTGGGTCATTGTCTTGTTGGAAAGTCCAGCTATAGCTAAGTCCCAGCCTTCTGGTGGAGAAAACCAGATTGTCAGCCAAAATATCCTGATACTTGGTGGAATTCATTATGTCCTTAATCTTAACCAGTGACCCTGGGCCTCTTGAATTTAAAACAGCCCCAAAACATGACTGACCCACCTTCATATTTCACCATGGGTATGAGGTGCTTTTTCTTGTGTGCATCTCTGTTTTGATGCCAAACATGCCGATGCTGTACCAAGCCGAAACATTCAATTTTAGTCTCATCTGACCAGAGCACCTGTTCCAGTCATAATTTAAATGATGTTCGGCAAACTCCAAGCACTTGCTTCTGTGTCTTCTGGTCAGAAAAGGCTTTCTTCTGTCAACCCTTCCAAAGAGCCTGTGGTTGTGGAGGTGGCGCCCGATGGTGCTTTTTGAAACCTGGTGACCCCAAGATGTCACCAAGCCCTGCAGTTCTTTCAAAGTGATTCTTGGGGATTTCGTTGGGGAACCTCGAAAACCATCCTCCTCAGTATCCTGGGGGCAAAATACAGTTGTGTCTTCTATCCTTGAGGTTTTCAACAGTTCCTTATCTTTAGAATTTTTAAATAATTGCCCTGACAGTGCTCAGTGGCACATTAAATAATTTTGAATCTTCACATAGCCATTACCAAATTTATTAAGGCCTATGACCATCTGCCTCTTTTGAACTGATAGTAGTTTTGTTTTCTTCATGGTGTTGGATGGCAAAGGGATATTGCATGTGTTTTACCTCATTTTTATTCCCTACTGAAACAGGAAGTGATGTAATGGCACAATATAGTTTCTTAATACTTAAATAAAATTTTAAATAAGTGGAATTTAATACCTGGTTAAAATTTGGTAAATGTTATTTACAATAATCTTTAAAGGTGCCATTAATTGTGAAACCTTGATTTAGAGGAAACCTGAGTTTCTCCATCAACATAATTTTTTGAATTTTTTAAGTATTTTTTGTGCATCGCCAGTCAGGAGTGCCAGTAATTTTGGAGCTCACAGTAGGTTTTGAATAACTCTATACCTTCAATAGATAAAATCATCATAAAAAAACTGCATTTTGCGTATATTCAAGTTGTCTTTGTCTTATTTAAAAATTAGTTGGATGATCTGAAACATTTAAAGATCACAAAAAAGCAAAAAATAGAAGAAATCGGGAGGGTGCTTTTTCACAGCACTGCACTGCCATTAGCAATTTGAACTACTCTCTTTCTCTACCTCCCATTCTGCTTTCCTTTTTATATTGCCCTCCAAAATCAAGGGATGACTTTGACTGAATTTGATCACTTATTTCCCATCATTAGCACTCGCTGAGAAGGTGTTACTATTAGGAGACTGAAATATCCGCATCGACATCTGCAATGACAAACTTGAATCTGAGTTCCTTGATCTTATCCATACTTTGGACTGCATGTTTCCAGCCCTACTCATTAATATGATCATACTCTCAATCTAATAATATGGCCTTAGTCCAGTAAATCTCCAGACTACCAACATGTATGTTTCCGATCATGCTGCAGTGTTCCTTTAGGGCCTACAGTCTCAAACCTAGGAGATCCTTGACACTTTAGACCCATTTACAGGCCGTAGAGAATTTTAGTTTTTTTATGATTTATTTTTATTTATTCATTTATTTATCAGGGACAGTGCACATTAATCAACACTTCAGTTAAACATTGGTGTAAATGTGCCAGAGTTAGCTACTAAGCTAATTTTCGTCCGTAGCTCCTGGGCAGGTTGTTACAAATCAAATGTAACAGTCACACCTATTAGGCCTCTCGGCAGCTTTTTCCTCCAGATTTATCATATGCTGTGAAGGAGCCGGCTGCTACATTCACTCAAACGTCTTAGGTTACTTTAAACTGTCTGAAGCCTGTGCTGCTTTGACCCAAATGATGGAAGCCATGTGGAGGACGTCAGACGTAAGATGAGGATGGTGGATGTGGATTTTGTTTTTTGGTTTTTTTTTAAAGGGGGGGGGCCTGACCTGAGCTGTCTCTGCTTTGACTCTATTCAGCTTCTTCTCCACCTCTGCCCCCTGCCTAAGCCTCTGTACTTCCTATTTCAATTATTGACGTGCCCCCCAGCAGTGTCACTGCAGCTAATGTATGTGTGTGGTCTGAATGGAGAAGCTGTAGCCCCCCGACCAGCTGTGTTCCCTCCCGCTGGGCCTTTGTGCAGCCAGGCGGCACCACCCCATCCCCCCCTCCCCCCTTCCCCCACACTAAAAGCTGGCCTTTATTCCGCTTTGTCCTGTTCCCGTCAGGTGGCCTTTTTGTGCCGTGTAAACGCCTGTGTTTCTGCTAAACATTCTCTCTTACCGAGTCACAACTCAATTTTTTTTTGGTGTAGGTCATGTTTCTGAAATTTGAGGCTCAATTAAGTCAATTTAGTGCGTCCCTATAGCATATAAAGTGGGTCCCAGAATCGGTCGGTAATTTGTGAAGCTCTGCTGGCATGGAATTGATAAAATTTTGCCATTTTTCAAAGAAATTATGATTTGGGTCCCAAAACAGAGGATTGAGGGTTACCTCTTGACAGAAATTTTAGAACTTTCATTGATCTTTCATTTTATTACTTTTTTAGTTGGCTTGCATGATGTGTTTGTGATTCATTTGAAAAACAATGTGACTCTTATTTATGACATGCTTGTATTATTATGAAATTGATTTTATGTGTGCTTTACTCTGATCGCTTTTGTTGTTTGACTTTTCTCCAAGACATAGCAGTGGTTTTGTGTCCATGTTCACTGACCTTTATGTTTGGCTAGCTGGGGGAAGTCATGGGTCTTTGCCGCATACCTGAACTACAGATGCACAGCTGGAAGTGAGTGAAGATAAAATGATTCACCATTGCCAAGTTTCAGGGGCAGAGAGTGCCAGAACTGTTGCTGATGGAATCGTGAACCATGGGATTTGCTGTAAAAATCCACTGGATAAACTGGATTATTGTTTCAGTACGTTTATATGCACAGTTAAGTCGAGCTACGGTAATAGCTCGATTAGGCTAAGCAATCGAACTACTGTCCTTTTCTCAGTATTCATGTGCAGGACGAAATTCGATTTATTGACCGAAGCATGCCCATCTCAGCTACGATAGGTGGTGATATGCCTTTCAACTTGTTCGTGTTGCATCTTTTTCTGATTGACCTATTACATCACAGACCAAACATTTCACAAACAAGTTAGCTGGCGGCTAGCTAGTAGCATGTCGAATGCATTGACTGTATAAGAACGAGTGACGAGAACATGGACAATTTTACAGCTCTGTATGTTTATTTCGGGCTGTTCGCTATTCTTTTCGTGCAACTGAGATGCACGCTATGCCTGGTGGTTATGGCGTTAGCCAAAGCCAGGCCTTTAGATTACAGTTTGGCTAGGCCGTTTAACGGTGTGCCCAAATTAAATGCGCCCAAATTAGCACTCCCAAATTAAACACATGGAAGAGATTTGAAACACATTACAGACAACTTTATTCACTCACTGATCCTTCCGTTTTCCCCCAAAAAGCTACGTTTTTCTTACAAAGTTGGCCGATAACGTTGCTTCTAACCTTTAATCATACAACCCCATTTCCGAAATGGTTGGGACGAAGTGTAAATTGTGAATAAAATCAAAATGCAATGACTTTCAGATCACATGAGCCAATATGTTATTTACAATAGACCATAGATAACATTTCAAATGTTGAAACTGAGACATTTTACATTTTTATCCACAAAATGAGCTTATTTAAAATTTTCTGGCTGCAACAGGTCTCAAAAAAGTTGGGACACGGGCAAGAAAGGGCATGATAAAGCAATTAATTTAGAAGAGAATCAGCTGAAAGAACATTTAGCAAGTAATTAAGTTAACTGGCATCAGGTGTGTAACATGAGCGACTATAAAAGGGATGTCTTAGAGAAGCTGAGTCTCTCAGAAGTAAAGATGGCCAGAGGCTCTCCAACCTGTGAAGGCTTGCGTAAAAAAATTTTGGAAAACTTTAAAAATAATGTTCCTCAATGTCAAATTGTAAAGGCTTTGAAGGTCTCATGGTAAATGGACTGCACTTATATAGCGCTTTCTAGTCGCATGACATGACCCCAAAGTGCTTTACAACTATGCCTCACATTCACCCTGATGGCGGAGGTTGCCATGCAAGGCGCCAACCTGCACATGAGGAGCAGTGTGACACTTTGACACGGTCTCTGGAGGAGCCGGGGATCGAACCGGGAACTTTCTGATTCCTAGGCCGCCCGCTTTACCTCCTGAGCCATGCTGCCCCACACACTCATCAAAGATTCAGAGAAACTGGAAAAATCTCTGTGCATGAGAGACAAGGCCGAAGACCTTTACTGGTTGCCCGTGATCTTCGGGCCCTCAGACGCCACTGCATCACTCACCGGCATGATTCTGTCATTGACATTACTAAATGGGCCCAGGAATACTTCAGGAAACCACTGTCTGTAAACACAGTCTGCCGTGCCATCCACAGATGCCACCTAAAACTCAATCATACAAAAAGGAAGCCATTGTTGAGCATGATCCAGAAGCACCGCGGTGTTCTGTGGGCCAAGGCTAATTTAAAATGGACTGTAGCAAAGTGGCAAAGTGTCCTGTGGTCAGACGAGTCCAAATTTGACATTCTTGTTGGAAATCATGGGTGTCGTGTCCTCCAGGCTAAAGATGAGAAAGACCACCCCTCCTGTTATCAGCATTCAGTTCAAAAGCCAGCATCTCTGATGGTATGGGGATGCATCAGTGCATATGGTGTGGGACACTTGCATGTTTTAAGAAGCACCATGAATGCTGAAAGGTATAAACAGGTTTTAGAGCAACATATGCTCCCCTCCAGACGACATCTATCCCAGGGAAGGCCTTGTGTATTTCAGCAGGACAATGCAAAACCACATACTGCAGCTATTACAACAGCATGGCTTCGTAGTAGAAGAGTCCGTGTGCTGAACTGGCCTGCCTGCAGTCCTGA
Source organism: Gymnothorax javanicus (assembly GCA_029692085.1). Lineage (NCBI taxonomy): Eukaryota > Metazoa > Chordata > Actinopteri > Anguilliformes > Muraenidae > Gymnothorax > Gymnothorax javanicus. The sequence goes on along the minus strand of CM056194.1, from coordinate 105,608,645 downwards.
TCTTTCACCGATTGAGAACATTTGGCGCATAATTAAACGAAACGTCCGTCAAAGGAGACCCAAAACTCTCCAGCAGCTGGAAGCCTGTATTAAACAAGAGTCGGATCAAATTCCAATGGCTAAACTCAAGAAACTTGTCTCCTCAATGACCAGATGTCTCCATTCTGTGTTAAAAAGAAGAGGGGATGCTACACCATGGTAAACAGGCCCCTGTCACAACTTTTTTAAGACCTGTTGCAGCCATCAAATTTGAAATCAGCTCATTTTGGGGATAAAATTGTAAAATTTCTCAGTTTCAACATTCACTATGTTATCTCTGTTCTATTGTGAATAAAATACTGGCTGGTGTGATTTGAAAGTCATGGCATTTTGATTTTATTCACAATTTACACTTTGTCCCAACAATTTTGGAATTGGGGTTGTAATTAGATAAAGCCGTTCAGAACTTCAACCTTAACCTCATATGACCTAATGGTTCAGAATACCAGGAGTCATAAAATGATGACACACACTTGAGGGGAAGAAACGGCAATAAAAAGCGAACTAGCTAAAGAAATCAAAGAAATATTGAGTTTTTGTAGTGGTACTTCATGCACATGCAAATTAACTCGAACACGAAAATTTGCTCTTAAGAATACAGGGACTGCAGTATGCTCTGTGGTGAAATACAGTGGCAGAACGCATTTACTTATTGTGCGCACTTAGTTCTGTAGCTGCATATTAACCGCTCCAGTTTCTTTGCTTGCTGGCTAGCTATATCTGACCAATCATCTACAGCATTCACAGGACACATAAATAACTTCATTTTTATAAATTGTGCATGACAGAGTAGTTACTTTGTAGAGAGTTAAATTAGTAGGCTCTATTATCTTGTTTCATTATCAGAGACATTTTTATTTATTTTACATACCTGGTCATTATGCCTTAAATGCTGAAGATATATATTTTTAAAAGTGTTAAATGATCTCAAACCACAAACATGAGAAAAGAAAGGTGTGAAGCTTTATTTATTCACATATCGCATAAGTGTCTGTTAATTACATGTTGTACACCATATATGAATGTTACTAACATTGTAGCAAGCTTTCAGAATAAACTGCTAGCTCATATCAGGATTAAAACTGATAGGAATCCACCCATCATTGCTGCCAGTTAGTATATGGGTCACTCCATACTAAACTGTACAATTCACTGTGTTGTATAAGTATGGTAAATAAAATTTTTTCTAAGAGAATTAAATGATTTGCATTGTTCATATTTATTCACTCCCGGATTGAAGATATACATAAGAAAAAAAATAGTCATCGGTCCAACAACACAGCAGAAAAAGTGGTGTCCTGATGTCAGCCAAGGCATTGTGAAAGCCATATTTTGTTACAAAATTTGGTAGCCAACTTCATGAAATGCTCATGAAATGTCTGTTGATACTTCGAAACAAAGTAAAATGAAATATTGCAGAGAAATACCCATAATAACGGTTTCAATTGTCTGCACTAAATTACCGGCACTCGTCTGATCAGAAATGCAATTTGAAATGACCGTTGTGGGCGTAACCAGTCGCGTCCTCACGTGTTATGTCCAGACCTATGGGTTAATTTGCATAATGTTTGCAAATGGCGTAAAGATGACCGCGGCAAACTAAGGTACTCACTTCCTGCATCAAAATTTCACAAGGCGTCAGACAATCATATATACCATGCTTTAAAAAATAATGATTGAAAAAATAAAATTTTTCTGTGTCCTAATATTGTGTTACGACCATAACATCATCAAGAAATATGCGTAGATTGTGTCCTGTGCATAGACTGTATAAAAAAACACCAGAGTGATGGGGTGGGATCAACGGGGTCAGGATCCCGATCACGTGGGACAAGATCCTGCTGGGTAAAAAAACATGGCACAGGACAGGAGGGTATCATCTTGAAGTGAAATACTGTGGAATGGGACAGGATGGGATGGGACCATAGACAGTGTAAAAAGATGGACGCAGCACCCGGGCCTGAAAAGTGAGGCCAATGCGGAAATCTTTAAAAATTGCATTCTATTTAATGGCCAGCAGATGGCGACATCGGTGGTTGCAGAAAGCAGTTCATTGCCATAGAAGTCTATGAGAAAATGACCCTACTTTCCCACCTGATTTATTATTTCAATAATGATTTTCCACATTACTTTATTGTATCTACCACAAGTTCCAAGTCTCCTTCGATATATCATGATGTTCATTTTTGTAAATTATGGTCCCAAATAGACTAGAATAAAGGATAAAGCCAGAATATGCTTTAGGGGCTTGGCTATCCTCTGGTCCTTGTCTGATACGGTCAGATCCATCCGTAGATCCAGCCCTCGCTCCTCCCTGGATCTTCAATTCACGCTCTCGTCCAATAGGAATCACATCCGGTTTCAAAATGACAAAATGACGCTGTTCAAATAACCAAAATCGAGGCTTCCTAAATCGTATGTTGAGACTAATGGGTGACGTCACCGTTGCTTTGTCCATTTTTTTATACATGGATGGGACTGGATGAGTAGTTATGAGGTGGGATGGGAAGAGATCAAGTGGGTTTGGGATGGAATGAGATATGATTAACATATTTCTCTCAAATAAGCTCAACTTTACAACCTCAGAGAAAGTGACCACTTCGAGAGCATTATGATCAGGTTACAAAGAGCAATAATTAATTCGCAAGCAATTATGACACTCACAACTAATGTAAAGATTTGAAAGCTTATTTTTTTAGTGAGGGGGGTAGATTTAAAAAAACCCCACAAGTTTACTTCAGAAGAAATAATATTATAAATCGATAAAATGTTATTTACTCTTATCCAGTGGCATTTGATACCCTTGGATTTTTCATATTAAGTTGTAATGTGGATTTTTTTTATCAATCTGATGTCAACAAATGTAGTGGAAATGGCAGTCAGAAAACATTGAAACAGCACCTGAAGAAACAACAAGTGCCAGCAGGAATCCACCACTGTTGCAGAATTAGGATGGCATACAAGCAGAAAATGTTCACAACCTAAAAAAAAACAAGGGATGTGGCCTCATTTGCGTGATTGCAATTACCCGGTGATTAAAAACAGCCAGGGAGAGTTGGTGTCACTATGGTATTCAACATGTGGTGTTTTAATGAAGGCCAGCAAGAAGTGCCAAGTGCAGGTGATTATCTACTGCATAGGATCAATGAAGTAAGATGTGGCTTCTTTTCCTTAGTGGCAATAATCCTGTCATCAAGCCTCTGCGGTAACCAAATTAAACCTGTCCGCATACTAAAGTGAGACTTTCCATGTTTCCTAGTATCATGATGCAGCATCATTTATTTGTGAATGTAGGCATGATGTACAACAAATGAAATAGTTCAAACATACTTGTTTTTTTTTATTAAATCCTCTGTATTTTCTGAAATTCTATAACGCATTCAATATTGGGGAGTTTTTTCTCACCACTGTTTGAGGATTTTTCTCCCTACTGGGAGTTTGGCCTCATTTGCTGTTGTGGAGATTAGGCTGGGCACTGCCCTTTCATTTATTTAATCTCTCACTGTAAAGCGTCTTTGTGACAGTCTATCTGTGAAAAGCGCTATACAAATAAACTTGAATTGAATTGAATTATAATGAAAATAATCATAAACCAAAAGTAATGTCACATCACACAATTCCTTGCATTAAATCCTTACATGTAATACAAACAGGCACATCAATGTATGCAGAATATAGATCCTCTGAATGGGATGGGATGGGATAGGATGGGACAGGATAGGATAGAATTTTGAAATTTGGAACAGGATGGGATGAGATTGGAAATGATTGGGATAAAATGGGATGGGAATGGAAATGATTGGGATGGGATGGGATTGAAAATTATTGGGATGGGACGGGATGGGATTGGAAATGATTGGCATGGAATGGGAAGGGATTGGAAATGATTGGGATGGAATGGGATGGGATATGAAATGATTGGGATGGAATGGGATGGGGATTGGAAATGATTGGGATGGAATGGGATGGGATATGAAATGACTGGGGTGGGATGGGATTGGAAATGATTGGGATGGAATGGGGTGGGATTGGTAATGATTGGGATGGAATGGGGTGGGATTGAAATGATTGGGATGGAATGGGATGGGGATTGGAAATGATTGGGATGGAATGAGATGGGATATGAAATGATTGGGATGGAATTGGATGGGATTGGAAATGATTGGGATGGAATGGGGTGGGATTGGAAATGATTGGGATGGGATGGGATTGGAAATGATTGGGATGGAATGGGATGGGGATTGGGATGGGATGGAATGGGGTGGGATTGGGATGGAATGGGATGGGGATTTGGGATGGAATGGGGTGGGATTGGGTTGGGATGGAATGGGATGGGGATTGGAAATGATGATGGAATGGGATGGGAAATGATTGGGATGGATTGGAATGGGGATGGAATGGGGAATGATTGGGATGGAATGGGATGGATTGGAAATGATGGGATGGAATGGGGTGGGATTGGAAATGATGGAATGGGATGGAATAGGGATGGGGATTTGGAAATGATTGGGATGGAATGGGAAGGAATTGGAAATGATTGAAATGGGATGGGATGGGAACTGATAGGGATGGAATGGGATTGGAAATGATTGGGATGGAATGGGGTGGGATTGGAAATGATTGGGATGGGACAGGATTGGAAATGATTGGGATGGAATGGGATGGGATTGGAAATGATTGGGATGGAATAGGATGGGATTGGAAATGATTGGGATGGGATGGGATTGAATGCGTGGTTATGATATTCGTTATTAGACAGCCATTTAGAGAAGGTTAAATAAAATTCCCAGATCAGTCCCCCTTACACCAAAGTCTAAGGATAGGTTATCTCAAGGGGTTGGTTTGGTTTCCACATATAGTCCCATTTCAGGGGAGATCAAACGCATAGTGAATAACCATTGGCATATTTTGGAGACAGATACACAAATTGCAAGTGCTTTTCAAACTCTGCCTAGATATTTCTACAAGCGGTCTTCTAATTTACGGGACCTTTTAGTAAAATCAGATGTCGGCTCACCAAGAAGCCCCACACATTTTTTGTCACAGATACCCAATGGTAACTTTCCGTGTCATAATTGTGTACAGTGCTGTTCTATGTAAAGGCAAACAGTTCACTCATCCAAAATCAGGTGATGTTATTAGAGTGAGGGTTAGAATAACTTGTAACACAAAATATGTTGTCTATTTGTTAAGATGTCCTTGTAATTTGTACTATGTGGGGAAAACAAAACGTGAGTTTAAGACTAGGATTAGTGAACATAAGTGCTCAATCCGCAATTATGATAAGTCTTCTGTATGCGCGTCATTTCAAAAAGTAATCAACACAGTCTCAGTGATCTACAATTTATGGTTAGAGAGACAGTTGATAGACCACGGAGAGGTGGTGATAGAGACAGAATTCTTCTCCAGAGGAGTCATATTGGATACATTACCTCGATACTCACATTCCGAATGGCCTGAATGAGGAGATTTCTTTCTCTTGTTTTTATGAAGTTTGTGGTTTGATTTTGATCAGGTAATTATATAATTAGTGACTTAGGTTTGTCATTAACGGATGCCAATTACCAGTATTACAGACACCTGGTTGAGACACTTCCTTGATAATCTCATTCTTAATGACCTGAATGAGGAGATTTATTATTATTTTTATTTTTAGTTTATCATTTTGTATTTACTATGTATTCATGAAATCATGTAACTATGAAATCAGTGACTGGGGTTTGTCATTACAGCCTATCTGTGTGTGTATTATGCATGCTAATTAAGTAGTATTAGAGACACCTGTTCGACGCACATAGTGATGAGATTACCTGTGCCTATAAAACACACCTGTGCCAATTGATGTTGTTTGCCATACATGCTGAGGAAGGGTACCACCCGAAACGTCCTATAGTGTGGCAAAAAATTTATTTTATGCATTTGGAGTGCTGCCTATACCTTCTTGATTATGGGATGGGATTGGAAATGATTGGGATGGAATGGAGTGGGATTGGAAATGATTGGGATGGGACGGGATGGGATTGGAAATGATTGGGATGGGATGGAGTGGGGTTGGAAATGTTTGGGATGGGATTGGAAATGATTGGAATGGAATAGGATGGGATTGGAAATGACTGGGATGGAATGGGATGGGATTGGAAATGATTGGGATGGGACTGGATTGGAAATGATTGGGATGGGATGGTATTGGAAATGATTGGGATGGAATGGGGTGGGATTGGTAATGATTGGGATGGAATGGGGTGGGATATGAAATGATTGGGATGGAATTGGATGGGATTGGAAATGATTGGGATGGAATGGGATGGGATTGGAAATGATTGGGATAGAATGGGATTGGAAATGATTGGTATGGGATTGGAAATGATTGGGATGGAATGGGATTGGAAATGATTGGGATGGGATGGGATTGGAAATGATTGGGATGGAATGGGATTGGAAATGATTGGGATGGGATGGGATTGGAAATGATTGGGATGGGATGGGATTGGAAATGATTGGGATGGAATGGGGTGGGATTGGTAATGATTGGGATGGAATGGGGTGGGATATGAAATGATTAGGATGGAATTGGATGGGATTGGAAATGATTGGGATGGAATGGGATGGGATTGGAAATGATTGGGATAGAATGGGATTGGAAATGATTGGGATGGGATTGGAAATGATTGGGATGGAATGGGATTGGAAATGATTGGGATGGGATGGGATTGGAAATGATTGGGATGGAATGGGATTGGAAATGATTGGGATGGGATGGGATTGGAAATGATTGGGATGGGATGGGATTGGAAATGATTGGGATGGAATGGGATGGGATCATTTTTCCGTTCCTTTGCAGGCCTCTGCCCCTCACCCCTCCCCCCATCCCATCTCAGCAGAAAATGAAAAGGATAAAGTGATACAGAATAAGATGATACAGGCTTCTGCTCTTTCCAAGGGTAATTTCAACTGTGGGCATTTGAGTTCAACTGTATGCGTAAGACCTTGAAATAGGAACAAGAATAAAATGGGTCATAATTTTAGAATATTGCATGTGTGGGTTTATTCACAATCACACTTACAGTATGCAGTGAATTGAGTTCTGTCTGGGTGCTCTGCTCATCTTTCCGGGAGCGGACGGATTCTTCAGCCACTCTGGGAATATATAATTTCAGATGTAGAAAACCAGGACGTCTTTGAAAAATGCATTAAGGCTGCGGCAAGAGGGATTGAGATGAGAGGGAACACAGCAGAGGTTTTACAAAAGAGAACAAACACACAAATACACACACAAACAAATGCACACAAACACACACACACACACACACATATATGCTCAAACATCGATATGCATACACAACATATAGCCTCAAACACACACACACACACACACACACACACTCACGCAATCATGAGCATAGGTACATTCACAAACATGCACAAATACACACATTGCGATAAATGCTGTCTGTTTTATCAGTCACTGAATAAAAGGCCTTTGCAACTGTTTTTCCAAACCCTAAGTCTCCTTTATATTACCTATATTTTGAGAGCTGCTGTTTGTCTCGTTTGCTAGATCATTGTCTAGGACCGGGCCTTAGCTTGACAGTAATTCCGTTCAGAGGATCTATATTCTGCATACATTGATGTGCCTCATCAATGTATGCAGAATATAGATCCTCTGAACGGGATGGGATGGGATAGGATGGGACAGGATAGGATAGAATTTTGAAATTTGGAACAGGATGGGATGGGATTGGAAATGATTGGGATGGAATGGGATGGGAATGGAAATGATTGGGATGGGATGGGATTGAAAATTATTGGGATGGGACGGGATGGGATTGGAAATGATTGGCATGGAATGGGAAGGGATTGGAAATGATTGGGATGGAATGGGATGGGATATGAAATGATTGGGATGGGATGGGATTGGAAATGATTGGGATGGAATGGGGTGGGATTGGTAATGATTGGGATGGAATGGGGTGGGATATGAAATGATTGGGATGGAATGGGATGGGGATTGGAAATGATTGGGATGGAATGAGATGGGATATGAAATGATTGGGATGGAATTGGATGGGATTGGAAATGATTGGGATGGAATGGGGTGGGATTGAAAATGATTGGGATGGAATGGGATGGGGATTGGAAATGATTGGGATGGAATGGGATGGGATATGAAATGATTGGGATGGAATGGGATGGGGATTGGAAATGATTGGGATGGAATGGGGTGGGATATGAAATGATTGGGATGGAATGGGATGGGATTGGAAATGATTGGGATGGAATGGGATGGGATTGGAAATGATTGGGATGGAATGGGGTGGGATTGGAAATGATTGGGATGGAATAGGATGGGATTGGAAATGATTGGGATGGAATGGGAAGGAATTGGAAATGATTGAAATGGGATGGGATGGGAACTGATAGGGATGGAATGGGGTGGGATTGGAAATGATTGGGATGGGACAGGATTGGAAATGATTGGGATGGAATGGGATGGGATTGGAAATGATTGGGATGGAATGGGATGGGATTGGAAATGATTGGGATGGAATAGGTTGGGATTGGAAATGATTGGGATGGGATGGGATTGAATGCGTGGTTATGATACTACGTTATTAGACAGCCATTTAGAGAAGGTTCGTAAAATTCCCAGATCAGTCCCCCTTACACCAAAGTCTAAGGATAGGTTATCTCAAGGGGTTGGTTTGGTTTCCACATATAGTCCCATTTCAGGGGAGATCAAACGCATAGTGAATAACCATTGGCATATTTTGGAGACAGATACACAAATTGCAAGTGCTTTTCAAACTCTGCCTAGATATTTCTACAAGCGGTCTTCTAATTTACGGGACCTTTTAGTAAAATCAGATGTCGGCTCACCAAGAAGCCCCACACATTTTTTGTCACAGATACCCAATGGTAACTTTCCGTGTCATAATTGTGTACAGTGCTGTTCTATGTAAAGGCAAACAGTTCACTCATCCAAAATCAGGTGATGTTATTAGAGTGAGGGTTAGAATAACTTGTAACACAAAATATGTTGTCTATTTGTTAAGATGTCCTTGTAATTTGTACTATGTGGGGAAAACAAAACGTGAGTTTAAGACTAGGATTAGTGAACATAAGTGCTCAATCCGCAATTATGATAAGTCTTCTGTGGCGCGTCATTTCAAAAGTAATAAACACAGTCTCAGTGATCTACAATTTATGGTTAGAGAGACAGTTGATAGACCACGGAGAGGTGGTGATAGAGACAGAATTCTTCTCCAGAGGGAGTCATATTGGATACATTACCTCGATACTCACATTCCGAATGGCCTGAATGAGGAGATTTCTTTCTCTTGTTTTTTATGAAGTTTGTGGTTTGATTTTGATCAGGTAATTATATAATTAGTGACTTAGGTTTGTCATTAACGGATGCCAATTACCAGTATTACAGACACCTGGTTGAGACACTTCCTTGATAATCTCATTCTTAATGACCTGAATGAGGAGATTTATTATTATTTTTATTTTTAGTTTATCATTTTGTATTTACTATGTATTCATGAAATCATGTAACTATGAAATCAGTGACTGGGGTTTGTCATTACAGCCTATCTGTGTGTGTATTATGCATGCTAATTAAGTAGTATTAGAGACACCTGTTCGACGCACATACTGATGAGATTACCTGTGCCTATAAAACACACCTGTGCCAATTGATGTTGTTTGCCATACATGCTGAGGAAGGGTACCACCCGAAACGTCCTATAGTGTGGCAAAAAATGTATTTTATGCATTTGGAGTGCTGCCTATACCTTCTTGATTATGGGATGGGATTGGAAATGATTGGGATGGAATAGAGTGGGATTGGAAATGATTGGGATGGGATTGGAAATGATTGGAATGGAATAGGGTGGGAATCGAAATGACTGGGATTGAATGGGATGGGATTGGAAATGATTGGGATGGGACTGGATTGGAAATGATTGGGATGGGATGGTATTGGAAATGATTGGGATGGAATGGGGTGGGATTGGTAATGATTGGGATGGAATGGGGTGGGATATGAAATGATTGGGATGGAATTGGATGGGATTGGAAATGATTGGGATGGAATGGGATGGGATTGGAAATGATTGGGATAGAATGGGATTGGAAATGATTGGGATGGGATTGGAAATGATTGGGATGGAATGGGATTGGAAATGATTGGGATGGGATGGGATTGGAAATGATTGGGATAGAATGGGATTGGAAATGATTGGGATGGGATTGGAAATGATTGGGATGGAATGGGATTGGAAATGATTGGGATGGGATGGGATTGGAAATGATTGGGATGGGATGGGATTGGAAATGATTGGGATGGAATGGGATGGGATCATTTTTCCGTTCCTTTGCAGGCCTCTGCCCCTCACCCCTCCCCCCATCCCATCTCAGCAGAAAATGAAAAGGATAAAGTGATACAGAATAAGATGATACAGGCTTCTGCTCTTTCCAAGGGTAATTTCAACTGTGGGCATTTGAGTTCAACTGTATGCGTAAGACCTTGAAATAGGAACAAGAATAAAATGGGTCATAATTTTAGAATATTGCATGTGTGGGTTTATTCACAATCACACTTACAGTATGCAGTGAATTGAGTTCTGTCTGGGTGCTCTGCTCATCTTTCCGGGAGCGGACGGATTCTTCAGCCACTCTGGGAATATATAATTTCAGATGCAGAAAACCAGGACGTCTTTGAAAAATGCATTAAGGCTGCGGCAAGAGAGATTGAGATGAGAGGGAACACAGCAGAGGTTTTACAAAAGAGAACAAACACACAGATACACACACAAACAAATGCACACAAACACACACACACACACACACACACACACACATATATGCTCAAACATCGATATGCATACACAACATATAGCCTCAAACACACACACACACACACACACACACGCAATCATGAGCATAGGTACATTCACAAACATGCACAAATGCACACATTGCGATAAATGCTGTCTGTTTTATCAGTCACTGAATAAAAGGCCTTTGCAACTGTTTTTCCAAACCCTAGGTCTCCTTTATATTACCTATATTTTGAGAGCTGCTGTTTGTCTCGTTTGCTAGATCATTGTCTAGGACCGGGCCTTAGCTTGACAGTAATCATTTTACGTTGGCGTGCATTGTGCATGTGTCACTGTACCGGTAACATTTTGTGAGTGGTGGGCAGTCACAATCATTTTGGGGTCTGAGTTATGTTGCGTTCTGGGACAGTGACGGTAGTTTCTCATGGAACAGAGAGCAAACTGTATTTGAATGACCGCACAGCTGACTGAGCACAGACCGCAGGAGTTTCAGCACCTCCAGCAGGACTGGTTTTCAGCACCTCCAGCAGCTGCCACTGGCTGCTGTGTATTAGCTGCTAACAGGAGAGCATGGCACCTGGCAGAGCATACCTGCCATGAATCGAAGGTGAATTGTGCCCCCTTGTGCTTTTCTGTGGGCATTACATCATCTTTATTTTACATTTAAATTTTATTTTCTTTTCTGTTTTCACGCATTTTTAATGGGACAGAGTGCATATAATGTCCATCCTAATTTTCAGCACCAAACTGTCTGCTTAACCACAGCCAGACGCTCCACTGATTTGGGAGCGTGAACAAAAGAGGCTGCCTTATAAAAGCCATAGTGTTGCGTGCACGCCTCTTTATGGACCACCACAGACTGAGCTCTGACAGAAAACAGACATTTATGGCTTTCCCTGTCCACCAGCAGGAGTTACTAGAGTGCGATGAAATACAAACTGTTAACTGACCAAACCCTGCCATAATCTGATGTGGTAGTTCCAGGTCCTGGATGCGGATTGTTAAACAACATGATGTAGCATCGCTGAAACACATGCAGCAGTGACAGTTATGATGTGAGGCACCTTAGTTGACCCTGCCTTTATTGCTTTACAGCTTAATTGCCATTTATAATGTGGGCCAGAATCTCCGTACTATTCCGTCGATGACAGTTTTGTTTTTACTATTTGAGTGTCCTTTGTCCTGAGTTGTATTTCATACTCAGTCATTTCAGAGTATCATTATTTAATTTCTTGATTTTTAACATCTGAAGCTGCTTCTTGTATCCCCTCTGTACTGAGTGCGCCTCTGATATAGTTTGACCAGGTTTAATCATGATTCCTCACTTTTTGAATGCTGATGCTGTGGAGTGATCGTCTTCGTGTTCACAGCCTAACAGCACCCGCAAGTTTTACATCATAGCTTTTCATTTCTGGAAAATGTGGTCTTTTGCCATCTGTGACTTTTTCAGGAGTTATTCTTTGCTCCTTTAAGAGTAAGGGGGGGAAATTAGTAAAACAAGTTTGGGGTGTTCAGGGCATTTGACAGGTCATATCCCTGGTGAGCTCCCCTCTGTCTTTGCCAGGCTTCCCCACCGCTAAGCAGAACAGACAATGCTGTGACCAGTAATTCTGTAACTTTGTGATGTTGGCATTTTCACCCTGTTCTGTTGCCCTCAGCTCGCATTAGAGTACTCTCAGAACTGTGTACCGTTGGTATGCTGACTCTGGGAAATGCGGTCTCAGAGCACTCAGACACGGGATAATCATTTTCCAGATGTGTGCATCAAAGCAGTGGACAGTTTCCCAGGGAAAATAGCTGATGCAATCACTGAGATATGGCACCAATGCACTGTACTTCATTGGAATGTATTATTAATATATAATTTCTTTCTATCAGATATTTGCTGCTTATCAATTGCCAACGCTCAACTGAAATGTATTACGTGCATGTATTAGTCATACATGTTTTTATTATCTGCATTATCAATGCGATTGTCACTTTTTATTTGGTATTTTAATGCATTTGAGTGCAAACGGATGTAACATGCTGACTGATTGACAAGCTAACTATACGGTATGGATTGTCAATAAGCGAACTTGCCAATGTTTTGTACCAGGATGAGGCTCTGTCTGTCACTGCAAGTCTCTAAGTTTAGTACCATAAGTCTATTTTACTGAAGTCCCCTACTGCTCAACAACGAAGTGTCTGCTTTGTCTTTCTCATAGAGCGTGTTTAAAGCACCAGTTTAGAATTTTCATTAACTTCTCTCCTCCTCATAACATACAAATGGTATTATTTCGTATTTGTATTTTTATATTTTGATATAAACTAAAGCATCAATGCCTCGCGGCCTCTCTGAAGTTCGTAAACATGCGCTAAACCACAAACATCAAAAACAGACTGGTGCTGTCGCTGTCTTCTGCAACAAAACACACTCAGAGAGGAAGAACTTACCGGCTGGAATTTTGAATCTGATCTTGACCCTGTTCATCGTTATGTTTGATGCTTCGCTCTCGTCAATGGTGGAGGCTACATTGATCTCTGGCTGGAATTGATGAGGTTGGTTACCAAACTCTTCAAAACTCTCAAAAAACTCTTGAGAGAAGACCTCACTCAAGCTTTCAGAGTATCCTGAACATTAACTATTGTCTGAAATGATTTTCTGGTACTGTGGTCGTAATCTTGGAGAATTACGGTCGATCCCAGTATTTAGAATTTATTTTCTTGGATGCTGATGGTCAAACCACTTTAAAAATTATATTATTTTGGTCTCAAACTGATGAAGTTTCAGGAAAAAAAATTGTTCATCTTTTTGGTGTCAGTTTCCCTTTATCATTCATGCCCAGGGCCTTCATGTCTTTTTCAGAGACATCTTTAAATCGGAGTTGGGGGTGGCCCTAAGCTCTCTTGCCTGTTGCAAGCTCGCCATACGGCAGATCTTTGGGGATCCTGCCGGCCTGCATCCTGCAGACATGACCCCACCAGCAAAGGTGACGTTGTCATTGCTGGGTGTAGATGCTGGCTGTGGCAGCACGTCTGAGGACTTTGTTTGTCATGCGGTCTGACCATTTGATGCCCAGAATTTGCCTCAGTTTGCGCATGTGGAAAGTCTTGAGCCTCCTTTCCTGTCTGGAGTACAAAGTTCATGACTCACTACCAAATAAGAGGGCGCTGAGGACACAGGCTCAGTCGACAGTCATCTCAGTGTTCAGGGTCAGTTTCCCATTGTTCCACACCCACTTTGAAGGCCTGGCAAGCATTGATGTAGCTTGGCCAATCCATCTGCTGATTTTGGAGTCGATGGAGGGGGTGTCGGTCACTGTTGAGCCGGGATATGTGAACTCATTGACCACATTCAGCTGATGGTTATTTATGGTGTTGATTGGCAGGCTTACGGTGTCTTGGCTCATGATATTTATCTTCTTTAGGTTGAATGTCAATCTGAAGTCCTTGAAGGCTTGGGAAAAATGGTCCATAAGATTCTGATGATGTTCCTCCTCGTGAGCTGTCAAGGCAGCATCATCTGCAAACAGCACATCTCTGATGAGAACCTCATGGATCTTAGTCTTCGCCATCAGTCTGGACAAGCTGTAAGGTTTACCACTGACCTGGAGTGGAGGTAGATTCTGTCAGTTGATGTTCTGAAGGTATCCTTTAGCATGACTGCGCAGTCGATGCCAAAGAGGGTGGGGGCAAGCATGCAGCCCTGCTCGACTCGGTTCTTCACATCGAATGGAGTTGATGATGACTTGTTGAACTGGACAGTTCCCTTCATACCCGTGTGTAATGACTGGATCACAATCCGAAGCTTTTGTGGACATTTTTGTGGGTCTGTGAATGCTGTGTAGAGTGACTGCTTCTGTTCCCTGCATTTCTCCTGGAGCTGTCATAAGGAGAATAACGTGTCGGTCGTGGAGCGTTCTGACCTGAAGCTGCATTTTGACTCTGGATATACCCAGTTAGCCAGCTTCTGAAGTCTTTCCAGGACCACACAGGCAAAATACTTTCTTGACGATACTCAACAAGGAGATTCCCTTTAGTTATTATGGTCACTGCGGTCTCCTTTGTTTTCTTACAGGGTGACGATGTTACATTTGCTCATGCCCTGGGGACGTCTTACTCCTTCCAGCACTGACAATGCAGCACGTGCAGGTGTTCAAGGACTGGTCCTTTGCACTCTTCATAAGTTTTGCTGGGATTCCATCCAGCCCTAGCCCTTTTCATGTACATTTAAGTTGCTGAGTCGAAGCATATTTTCAGTATTTGGGATTTCCTGGATGGCCGCCTCTTGTTGTTCACAGAACTCCTCTTTTGCCTCCAGGGTGGAGTGGAGGATAGGGGCGTAAATGCTGATGAGGCTGATGAGCCTGTCTGTGTGAAAATGTAAGGTGTCTGTCCCATTCTCACCCGGCTCTCTCATGTTCAGCAGCGAATTCTTCTCCTAATCCAATAGTGCCACCTTGTGGTGCATTAATAGAACAAGCTGTGTTCGTGGAACACTGATGCCCCCGGAGGCAGGTTAAAGTATTGCAGGTTAAAGGTTTTTTTCCCCGCTGCAGACAGACAGACAGACGGACGGAAAGGTGCAAAACAATATGCCCTCGAATCTTCGATTCCGGGGGCATAATATAAAAAATTCCAGATCAGCAAAAAGTGTACCACTTGAGAGTCCAGTACTTGTTTGTCGTTTGTTGTGCCTTCTGTGAAAAAAGTGAAAAAATATTGAACGGTTCTTGAGATATTGCCTGAGAAGGAAAATGATTAAAGATAAACATATGGACTGATGGATAGTCATGCTGATGGCTATATCCTCCTGTATTACTTATCAGGGGAGGTAACAAAGCAGTATGTTAAAGTTTGGGAATTATAATTTAAAGGAGTGTCTTCATTCGGCTGCAAAAGCTAATCTTTGACTTTGCAGTCCTTAAAAGTGCAGGAACCCCATTTGAACACATGAGGGCTCCAGACCAGCCAACATACTGCATGGGACAGGGCAAGTCGGTGTGTATTGGTGTAAAAAAATCCTCACACAAGCCTATTTAAATATTGTGTGTGTTTAATGATGAGTGGAGTGATGTCAAAGAAAATTAAGGAACCAAATCTACAAGGGCGAAATACAGTGTCTACAAGTTCGCGTTTTTAAGAGAATATTTAGACTTTATCAGTCATAGATGAGGTTGGCACAGTAGAGTAATATTATTTCCTTTGCGGGTTGGAATCCCACTTAGAGCCACTCTGTGAAATTTGCATGTTCTTCCTGCATTCATGTGGGTATCCTCCTGGCACTCATGTTTCCTACCATAATGGGAAGACGGGTTTATTAGGCTAATTTGGAGACTAAATCAGGGTTGTGAAACTTGGATCCTGGAGGGCTGCAGTGTCTGCAGGAGTTTGTGGTCTCTTTTCACAGGCAAAACCGATCAGTGACTTGAATTGACCCCTTAGCACAGATGCCAAATCAGGCAAATTATGTGCTCCTGTATTTAACACAACAAATCACAACATGAGTGAGAAGAACAGGACATTCAGCCCAACCAGGCTCGCCATTTTCCTTTCACTAAAGTTATTGTGGTTTCCCATTCAGGCATGTTTTCATATTTTTGGGGTCCTCTCATCTTCAAATAAGTAGAGAGGGAGAATCTTCAGAAAATTCTCAGACTTCCCTCCAGCTCATGATGATACAATGACCTAAAGCCCAGAGTAGTCCTTGCGGGCAAAGAACACTACCACACTCATTCCAGATGGCATTTAAAAAAAAAAAAAACTTCTTCCTATCATATTATACTGGTTTTTTCCTATCTCTTTCCCTTCCACAGTTGGTTGTTACATTCTTTATGGGATTTTCTGGAAAATACTGGTGGCGCACGGAGGTATTGTCCCCATAGAAGAAATACATTTAAGAGAGAGAAAAACACATTTAAAAAAATAGGATACATCAATGGCTCAACTGATTGTTTCCACTAATATATAAAAATATTGATAGTACTGAACAGATATTGATTGATGCTACAGAAATCAACGGCAGAGTTATTGACTGAATCAACTGCATAAATACACTGCTCAAAAAAAAAATAAAGGGAACACTTAAACAACACAATGTAACTCCAAGTCAATCACACTTCTGTGAAATCAAACTGTCCACTTAGGAAGCAACACTGATTGACAATCAATTTCACATGCTGTTGTGCAAATGGAATAAACAGGTGGAAATTGGCAATTAGCAAGACATCCCCAATAAAGGAGTGGTTCTGCAGGTGGTGACCACAGACCACTTCAGTTCCTACGCTTTCTGGCTGATGTTTTGGTCACTTTTGAATGCTGGCGGTGCTTTCACTCGAGTGGTAGCATGAGACCGACTCTACAACCCACACAAGTGGCTCAGGTAGTGCAGCTCATCCAGGATGGCACATCAACGCGAGCTGTGGCAAGAAGGTTTGCTGTGTCTGTCAGTGTAGTGTCCAGAGCATGGAGGCGCTACCAGGAGACAGGCCAGTACATCAGGAGACATGGAGGAGGCCGTAAGAGGGCAACAACCCAGCAGCAGGACCGCTACCTCCGCCTTTGTGCAAGGAGGAACAGGAGGAGCACTGCCAGAGCCCTGCAAAATGACCTCCAGCAGGCCACAAATGTGCATATGTCTGCTCAAACGGTCAGAAACCGACTCCATGAGGATGGTATGAGGGCCCGACGTCCACAGGTGGGGTTTGTGCTTACAGCCCAACACCGTGCAGGACGTTTGGCATTTGCCAGAGAACACCAAGATTGGCAAATTCGCCACTGGCGCCCTGTGCTCTTCAGATGAAAGCAGGTTCACACTGAGCACATGTGACAGACGTGACTGAGTCTGGAGACGCCCGTGGAGAACGTTCTGCTGCCTGCAACATCCTCCAGCATGACCGGGTTTGGCAGTGGGTCAGTAATGGTGTGGGGTGGCATTTTTTGGGGGGGGCAGACAGCCCTCCATGTGCTCGCCAGAGGTAGCCTGACTGCCATTAGGTACCGAGATGAGATCCTCAGACCCCTTGTGAGACCATATGCTGGTGCGGTTGGCCCTGGGTTCCTCCTAATGCAAGACAATGCTAGACCTCATGTGGCTGGAGTTTGTCAGCAGTTCCTGCAAGACGAAGGCATTGATGCCATGGACTGGCCCCGCCTGCCCCAGACCTGAATCCAATTGAGCACATCTGGGACATCATGTCTCGCTCCATCCACCAACGCCACTTTGCACCTCAGACTGTCCAGGAGTTGGCGGGTGCTTTAGTCCAGGTCTGGGAGGTGATCCCTCAAGAGACCATCCGCCACTGTGAGGTACAGTTCAGGAACCACTCACGAGAGACAGAAATCCAAAAAACGTATGCCTTTAATGGGGTCCGAGTCAAAGCCAAAAAACACAATTGCCAAGCCACAATACGAAATCCAAAAACAGAGTCGACTGGACAGGCAGGGGTCAGAATCAGAAAGACATGAGCAAAAGTACAAAAACGCTAAGCCAAAAAAAAAAAATCGTAGTCGGTGAAGAAATCCAAGGGTCATACACAGGGCATCCAAACACAGAACTCGTGGTCATACAAAAAGGGTCAGAATCCAAAAAGACAAGACAGTACAAAAGGGCAAAGGCAAAAATCGTAGTCGGACAAACCAGTAGAAGAGAAGCAATACTCAAAGGCATACAAGGCGCTCTGCACAATGAAATATTGATCAACGTTCTGACAAGGAGCTGGCTGTGAAAAGACTGCTTAAATAGACGGGAGGAAAGTCACATGCTATGCAGGGAGCAGGTGTACTGGATTAGACTAATTACAACGGGAGAATCACATGAGGGAAACCCTAACCACGAAAATTGGCGAACGCCAAGACACGGACGGGAATCACACAGACAGCCTATGACATTTAAACAGCTCCGGTCAAGGAGTTCTAAGTGCACAGATAACGAGAGCAGGAAAGTAATTAAGCACGTGCGAGAGATCTCGCAGAAACGCAGGGGGAGAGAGTTAAAGCTGAGCAAGAGGCGGAGACTAGAACAGGGCGATTGCTGAGAGGGAATTTGTATTAATTAGTAGCGGTGCAACTTTACAGATTTAACTAGAGTGCTCATTAGTAAATTAGTAATCTATATACATGGATTAGTTGTGTTAGTAGACTATGATACAAAATACAAACGTTAGTTTTGTTAGTAATCAGAACAGTAAGGTGAAGGAGGTAAACGAGAATCAAAGGAATACGTTAAACACCAGAATACATTTAAATCACCCAAAGCATGTGAGCACACAGACCGGGAAGACGGACTGAACCAACTAGGTCATAAGACAGGGGAGACAAGTGCAATGGAACTGAGAAATGGAATGAACTAAAAACTGAAGTATTACAATAACCAAAAAGAATAAATAAAAGACAAAATCATGAACACTGAACATGAACATAAACATGACCAAAAACCATAACCATGACAGCCACCTCATCAGGAGCATGCCCAGGCGTTGTAGGGAGTTCATACAGGCACGTGGAGGCCACACACACTACTGAGCCTCATTTTGACTTGTTATAAGGACATTACATCAAAGTTGGATCAGCCTGTAGTGTGTTTTTTCACTTTAATTTTGAGTGACTCCAAATCCAGACCTCCATGGGTTAATAAATTTGATTTCCATTAATAATTTTTGTGTGATTTTGTTGTCAGCACATTCAACTATGTAAAGAACAAAGTATTTAATAAGAATATTTCATTCATTCAGATCTAGGATGTGTTATTTTAGTGTTCCCTTTATTTTTTTGAGCAGTGTATTAATTAAATCAATTTTACAAATTTTAGTCAAAGCAGAAATCAACTGCAGATATTGATTGAATCAACTGAACAGATATTAATCAAAGCTACAAAAATCAACTGCTTGTCTGTGAACTGCTTATGTTTGTGTGAGTGTGTGCATTACTGCTGCTTAAATAATATGGTTGCTCATTATGATTATTGATTTACTGATGAATTAGATGAATTGAGAGTAGGTACTGAAATATAATGCTCAACAAAGTGAACCTAACACTTCAGATACTCAAGGACTGAATGATATCTAGCATGAAATCAAGCCTGAAAAACTCCCAGAGTTTCTGCCTCTACAGTATGACCAGGCAAGCTAGTGTGATAAAATATTTCCCAATATCAGTGCTGAATTTAATCTTGACTAACTTCTAGTTTTGACCTCGAGTTCTGCTAACAACTTGACCAGAGTAATCTCGCATGCATAGTTAACTTTGTTTATCGCATTAACATAAGTCTAAAGTCTCTTTTTACTAAGATTGGAGAGATTAACTCATTCCCTAAGGTAAGCCGCTATCAACGGCGCGGCAAATTCTACCATTCCCTACGGTAAGCCGGTGCCAGCAGCATGGATGACCATTCGCAGTCCGATGAAAACACAAAATCAGTTGACGATCTTGGTCATGAACCACCTGTACTTCAATACTTTATATTGTGTAATTTTCGGGAAAAGTATTCCGTACAAACGCGACAATTTTATATAAAAGTATTTCGTGGGGAATGAGTTAAGAATCTTCAGCCTTTCCTGGTAGCTTTGATCTTTCATACCAGGAATTAACTTTGTGGCTCTTCTTTTTTTCTAAAGCCTCTTTATCTTTCTTGATGTATGGTTTGCAGAACTGCACACAATACTTTAAGTGTGGTCTGTGTTGTGCAACATACAAGAGAAGTAATACCTCCTAAGATTTATAATTAATACTTTTGGCCATCTATCCTAACATCCTGTCACGAGCCTGAGCCATCTTAATCCATTCCTATAATTTAGGCTCGCAGCACATTCAGAAAAGGGGACTGGCAATTTAGGACCAGTAATGAGGTAAAGAATTTCATTACTGATGTAATTTAAGACGACTGACGTCGGCAGGTAATCATGATTTGTAATCATGATTTGGGGCCAAATGCTGAATCCTTGAAAGGCTTTGTCCTTCAGAAGCAATGATGGGCTGAGGATTTCCAGTTTGTGCACAAATGAGTAAGAAAAATCATTAGAAAAGTTGAAAAACAATGTCCATCAAAGACAGGAAGAGATTTCGATATTTCCGTTACAGGACTCTCTGTCCCCGGATTTTTCCTCCCCGAGGACTTTTTGTCCCCGGATTTTTCGTCCCCTAATGAAAAAGAAACGTGCCACCATTGTTGATAGGGTTATAATGCAGGAAGAGGGTAAAACATTATTGGGGATGAACAATCCAGGGACAGAAAGTCCAGGAACGAAAAGTCCACAGGGATGAAGAGTCTGGGGACCAAAATTCCTTGAGGACGAAAAATTTGGGGATGAAAAGTCCTAGAGCCCGATATTTCACCCTCTATGGTGCACAATATAATGAAAAGGTTCGAGGAATCTAGAGGAATTTCTGTGCATTAAGGGCAAGGGCACAAGCCTAAAGCTTGATACATACTCCACAAGAACAGAGAAATTTGTTCTTGTTCTCGAGGCTGCAAGAATAAAATGACGTCATTTTGTTCTCGCAGCTCTGGTTTTGGAGTTCTTGCAGCTTGTTCTTGACACATCATCTGGGCAGAACTTTTTTCTTGTGTGGTGTCCGAGAACTGTTGTGTGATTGGGAGTTCTGCACTTGAGTTTCTCGTGAAGTATGAAATGTCCCGGTCAAAACGAACTTTGTTCTTCTCGCAGCCACAAGAACAAATTTCTCTGTTCTTGTGGAGTATGTATCAAGCTTTAGCTGAATAACCGTTATCTCTGATCCCTCAGATACCACCGCATCTAAAAAGTCATG
Source organism: Gymnothorax javanicus (assembly GCA_029692085.1). NCBI lineage: Eukaryota > Metazoa > Chordata > Actinopteri > Anguilliformes > Muraenidae > Gymnothorax > Gymnothorax javanicus. The sequence goes on along the minus strand of CM056194.1, from coordinate 105,587,013 downwards.
TATCTTTAAGGTATGTAGTCACATGGGCTCAGGATTGCTTTGGCAAACCTTTGTCAAGTGCTACAAAATGTATTTACATCCAAAAATGTCATTTAAAACTTTTTGGAATATTTTTTGGGAGGTCCTCCATTAATACGGAGCTGAACAGTAGAGAGAGTGTTAGGTACGGTTCTGGAACCAGACGCGAGAGTCGAGCAGTAAAGGAAAAAAAGGGATTTTATTGGAAAGGGGGGGCAAACCCCTGCAGAGCAGGAGGCGACAGTACAAAGTCCACAATCCAAAATCAAAATCCAAATCGTAACCAGGGCAGCAAACACAATAATCGTGGTCGGGCAAAAAGGGTATGGTACACAGATGCAGGCAGAATATCCAAATCAGAGGCAAAAAAATCAATAAACAGGGACGGTCCAGTCAGAAAAGAATCTCAAGAGAGTACAAGGCGAAAAACAAGCGTGGCACGAGGGAAACGTTCTGACGGGGAACTGCTGTGAGAAGACTGCTTAAATACACACAAGGGAAGTCACATGCTATGATAAGGGACAGGTGAATGGGATCAGACTAATTACGTTGGAGCAAACACAAGGGAGAATCTAACCACATAAAATTGGCAAAAGCCAAAACGCGGACAGGGATCACGAGACAGCCTATGACAAAACATACAGCTCCGGTTAGGGAGTTCTAATGTACACAGATAATGAGAGGCAGGACAGAGTAGAGCAGGTGCGGAGGATCCGCTGAATTTGCAGCAAAGACTAAGTGAAGGCAAGAGGCGGAGACTAGAACAGGGTGAGTGCTGAGAGCTTGTTAATCAATTAGTAAGTGCAGCTATACAATCCCTGGTGCTCGTTAGTAAGTTAGTATTATATACAATGTTAGTCTTGGTTAGTATCTTAACAAAAATAACAACCTGTTAGTATGGGTTAGTAAAATAGAAAAGCAAGGCGAAGGAAGCAAACGAGATTAGAAGGAATGTTTGAAACCCAGAAACCATGAAATCACCTAAACATGTGACACGCAGGACTTGGGGAGAAGCTGTAGCTTCACACACCAGACAGGGGAGACAAAGTGCAATGCAGGGCATGAACAAAGACATGGACTGGGATCTAACAGAAATGTGGATCTGGGATGGCAAAAACAAAAACATGGCAAAGAACTAAAACTAAACAGAGCATGGCAAAAACAGAACAGACATGGCAGAATAATAGCAGGGCATGGCAAAAACAGAACAGGCATGGCAGAAACAGAACAGACATGGCAAAATCATAACAGAGAGACAAGAAAGATGGGGAGAAGGGTGGGGAAAACATGCAGCGAAGGGGCCCAGCTGCACTTTCGAAACCCGGCAGCTGAGGGATGGACTCAGCCTGTATGTGATGTGCGTGTTTAACCGATTAGAGTACCCACCAGTAAATACTTAATTGGGTAGAAAGAAAGCCAGTTGTCAACATTACCCAGAAGCGCCGTCGACTTCTCTGGGCTCTGAGGTATCTGCGATGGACCTGCACACACTGGAGGTAAATCAATATTTCAGGTCTTTTTGGGAAGAAATGGACGTTGTGTTCTTGACTAAAGAATAAAAAGACCATCCCGGTTGTTGCCAGCAACAAGTCAAAAGTTATGCCTGGTCATGGTATGAGGTTATGTCATTGCCTTAGGCAAGGGTAAGTTGCGCTTCTGGGAAGCATTGTTAACGCTGAAAAGTACACAGAGATTTTGGAGCCACATATGCTGTCCTCAAGACAACGTTTTTCCAGGTAAAAACCGCTGCATGCATTACAAAGGCATGGCTGTGTGAGAACAGGCTGCAGATGCTGAACTGGCCGACCCACAGTCCCGACTTGTGTGGCACATTTTCAAGTGCAAAATGCAATAACGAAGACCTCGTGATATTGCACACCATCAGACTTATGTGTCTGTTGCATTTGAGGTCCTGCGCCCTGCATCCTCGACCATTCCAGAGGCTTCCATGGCTTGAATCCCTGTCGCTCCAGTGGCTCCAGTGGCCTGCATCCCTTGCCACTTCAGCGGCGTGTGTCCCCCGTCACTCCAGAGGTTCCAGCAGCTTGTAACCCAGACTACTACGGAGATCCAGTGGCCTGCATTCCCCATGGCTCCAGTGGCCAGCATTTTCTTGTGAGCTCTTAGCCACTAGGCTGTTTCAGGTGCGCACCGGGCTACCCAGCTGCTTCGAGCGCTTTGCAAACTCCGGCTGCTGCTGCGCATGGCCCGACTCCGGCAAGCTACGGCGCCATTCACCAGCCCCAGCTCACCAGGTGCAATTGCCGGCCCCGGCAGCTCCAGCACACGTCTGAAAGCCGTGCCTTTGGAGGGGTACTGTAATGCCCTGGGCATTCAGGACTTCTGGCAACCTGCCTTCATTCAATTATCCATTACCTTCTTTGTGCTCCCCTAAGTAGTACTAATTAGAACACCTAGTTCTCATTAGTTTAGTTTCATTCCTTATGCCTATTTAAACTTCAGTTTTCCCCTTCACTGGCAGGTAGCCGTAGATTGTGACACTTTTGTTAAGAGCACTCCCTTTATGTCATCCCTGTGTAGTTTTGTGTGTTTGTATTATTTGTTTACTTTCTCTAATAAAACTACATTCCTGTACTTGGGTCCTCCTTTCCCATCAGTCTCCAGGTGCCCTTTTAATATCTTGGGGCACCAGGATGTGACAACAAGACAACTGCCGCAGTGGCCGGATATGTTAGCACACAAACAAGTGGCTCAAAGTTAGCGTAAGCGAAATAGATGTTTCAAAATACTGAAGATACCGAGTCCTGCCTGAAGTAAATAATGTTTTTGGAAAGAACAGCAGGGGGATGACCGTGATTAACTGTGATATGTACAATCAGTTTCTACCAGCGATGACCTTTTCAGGTTTATATAGGCTACTGCGAATGCCTCCGTATTATAACACCGTTAATTTAAGGGGACTAGAACGACGACCAAACCATCGCATTCACGGTCACGTCATGGTTTATCTGGTCATGGGCATCTACTATCTCCGAAGATACTCGGCGAGGCAAATTGTGTCATCAACTGCTTCAACTGATTGAAGTTCAGAGTTGCACCAGAAACCAGCAGATTCTGTGGCTGTACAGGACTAGGGTGGGCTACCCTGACAGTGTCATTGGCTGCTTTCCTTGATCTTTCCTGAAGGGGGAGCTGGTGAGCCCTAAATGCCAGCTGACAGTCTGAGGTTATGGGCCTTAAAGCTTCTTTTGTTGAGCTTTGAAGTTTGATCCTGTCAAAGTTATAGTTCTGCGTTGTAGAATTCACCAGAGACGTGGCCTTAACTCCACTATTTGTACAGCTCAGCATTGTATTGCTGCCAGCTGTTTACGCCAAGCATTAAAAACTGTTTGTGCATCAAGGTTTTAATGCAGCACAAGAGGCCCCATAAGTGTTGCAGGACTTACCGAAACAGGCAGTGAGTTTGCTGGTTCAGCAGGAGACAGGTTAAGGGAGCAAACAGAGAGATGGAGTGAGTGTGAGAGTGAGTGTGGGGATGAGTGGTATTGAGTGAATTAGTGAGTGAGTGTGTGTGTGTGTGTGTGTGTGTGTGAGAATGTGTGTGCAGGTGAGTGAGTGTCAGTATGTGATGGAGTTGGGGTTAGGCTTCGGGTTAGGAAAAGTGATTATGTGAGAAAGTCAGCAAGTGAGAATGGGTTAATTATTATTATTATGAGTGAATAAGTGAATCAGGGACAGAGTGAGTGAGTGAATTAGAGCATGAGTGAATAAATGATAGAATGAGTGAATGTTGATCTGGAAAGTTTCAGTCCCCAAAAGTGAGCTAATATCTCGTAAATATGGCAGAATCATGTCAATGTTTTTGGTCTCACATTAGCGCTATTTCTGCTGTGTCTGCTGTGTGTTGTGGCTGCTCAGAAAATAAATACTTCTGCATTTATAATGTCAGAGGCCTTTCTCATTTATAATGTCCTACTCGAGCCCTGGGATGATGTGTAATGTCAGTGCACCTTTTAAACTCCTATTAGTGTTCTAATGGCTAATGTCTCTGAGGAGTCTAAAAGCCTCCTCCATTTCCTTTATCCTTAACTTGCATTCTTCACCACCCCCCCGTGTCTACTGACTACACAACTTAACTTTGTTTTCTTATCACTTTTCTTTGAGTTCTTATCAGTACTATTTGTTCAGTGTAAAAGAGTTAGTCCACAGCCTGCCGAACAATTTTAAGTTGAGCGAACTGGAGCGGACAGGTTGTTCACATTAATCCTAAGAGTTGAGTTGTGCAGGCAGTATGAATGCAAATATTTAATGGGGACATATTATGAAAAACTCTCTTTTTCAGATCAGGTGCACATACGTTTTGGAATCTGGAGCGCTTACCAAGCCATTTATTGTGAAGTAAAACAACCTAGTCATTTTTTTTGTGGGCTGCCTTTTTCATAAAACAGAGCATTTGGCATGGCATTCAGATTCAGCTCCCCGTCCTACGACACGTGCTAGCTAGTGAGAATTGTTCGGCCCCTCATCTTACAACCCCAATTCCGAAATAGTTGGGACAAAGTGTAAATTGTGAATAAAATCAAGATGCAATGACTTTCAAATCACACCAGCCAGTATTTTATTCACAATAGAACAGAGATAACGCAGACAATGCTGAAACTGAGAAATTTTTCAATTTTATCCACAAAATGAGCTCATTTCAAATTTTATGGCTGCTACAGGTCTCAAAAAAGTTGGGACAGGGGCCTGTTTACCATGATGTAGCATCCCCTCTTCTTTTCAACACAGAGTGGAGGCATCTGGGCATTGAGGAGACAAGTTTCTTGAGTTTAGCCATTGGAATTTGATCTCACTCTTGTTTAATACAGGCTTCCAGCTGCTGGAGAGTTTGAGGTCACCTTTGATGGACTTTTCGTTTAATTATGCGCCAAATGTTCTCAATCGGTGAAAGATCAGGTCTGCAGGCAGGCCAGTTCAGCACACGGACTCTTCTACTACGAAGCCATGCTGTTGTAATAGCTGCAGTATGTGGGTTTGCATTGTCCTGCTGAAATACACAAGGCCTTCCCTGGAATAGATATCGTCTGGAGGGGAGCATATGTTGCTCTAAAACCTTTATATACCTTTCAGCATTCATGGTGCTTTTTAAAACATGCAAGCGTCCCACACCATATGCACTAATGCATCCCCATACCATCAGAGATGCGGGCTTTTGAACTGAACACTGATAATAGGAGGGGTGGTCTTTCTCCTCTTTAGCCCGGAGGACACGACACCCATGATTTCCAACAAGAATGTCAAATTTGGACTCGTCTGACCACAGGACACTTTGCCACTTTGCTACGGTCCATTTTAAATGAGCCTTGGCCCACAGAACACAGCATTGCTTCTGGATCATGCTCAACAGTAGCTTCCTTTTTGCATGATGGAGTTTTAGGTGGCATCTGTGGATGGCACGGTGGACTGTGTTTACAGACAGTGGTTTCTTGAAGTATTCCTGGGCCCATTTAGTAATGTCAATGACAGAATCATGCCGGTGAGTGATGCAGTGGCGTCTGAGGGCCTGAAGATCCCGGGCATCCAGTAAAGGTCTTCGGCCTTGTCCTTTACGCACAGAGATTTTTCCAGTTTCTCTGAATCTTTTGCTGATGTTATGCACTGTCGATGACGAGACCTTCAAAGCCTTTGCAATTTGATGTTGAGGAACATTGCTTTCCCACAACTGTTTTTACGCAAGCCTTCACAGGTTGGAGAGCCTCTGGCCGTCTTTACTTCTGAGAGACTCAGCCTCTCTAAGACATCCCTTCGATAGCCAATCACACCTGATGCCAGTTAACTTAAGTACTTGCTAAATGTTCTTTCAGCTGATTCTCTTATATGTTAATTGCTTTTTCAGCCCTTTTTTGCCTGTGTCCCAACTTTTTTGAGATCTGTTGCAGGCAGAAAATTTGAAATGAGCTCATTTTGTGGAAAAAATGAAAAAATTTGTGGTTTCAACATTTGAAATGTTATCTATGCTCTATTGTAAATAAAATTAGCTCACGTGATCTGAAAGTCATTGCATTTTGCTTTTATTCACAATTTACACTTCGTCCCAACTATTTCAGATTTGGGGTTGTAGGATTTTTATGCTTTTTTAACTTTTTTTTTTATAACAAGTTTATGAACTTCCCTTTTGGACATCAAAAATTATTGCAACTAGGAAAAAAAAAATGCATGATAGGTCCCCCTTTAATTGAGTACAAGTTGTTATTTTATTATTGTATTGACTTCTGTTGGTTGTGATTGATATGATACAAGAAGAAAGTGAGTCAGTCCTGGGCCTAAGTGGCTTATCAGGCTGGTGCTTAGCCCCGGTTTTAGTAACATGAAGTGACTTGGAGCATTGCTGCCGCCCCTGGATGTGGTGCTGCTGCCCCCCATGGATGTGGTGCTACTCCCCCCCTGCCAGCTCATAGTTAGGCTTCCTTGACAAATTGCCGGGACTCAATTGTACACCCTGTTGGAGTGATGCACTGTGGGATTGAAGTGTTTTGCCCAAGAGCCATAGGCGTAAATTTAGGTACAGATGGTCGGGATAAAATCAAATATCCCGAGTAACTTTGGCTCAATGGGGAAAATGAAAGAAATGCGTAACTGGATATCCATCATGATACGGTCCGAATTAAATGCTCAATGTGCGGCTTTGTCCAATTCATGGATAGTCATTTGTAGCGTTTATCTCAGCTACAGGCATGTAACCGCACATAAAAATGCTTTATAGATGGGATTACGAACTGAGGTCGTTGAAGTGGCTATATATCCACTCACTTGGTTTCAATGTCCAGGCTACTAGATCTGAGCGGGTTTCGTGAGTGCGCTGAGATGGTTTGCAATGATTAGTGAAGGTTGCGGCAAGTGAAAGAAACTTAAATAATAGTTGATATTCAAGTATGTGATGACCAGTGGCGGGAACAGCGGAATTTACAATTGCACACACGCCCATGTGTGATTGAGATCCATTTAAACTCTCTGGTGATATAATCGCTGTGGCTGCGAAAAACAATAATGTGCATGTGAGGTAAACGAGCAGCTAGGCTACATGCGAGTAAAATATCACAATGAGTGCTCGTTCATGTTGCTAAGGTTTTAGAATGATGTAAATAAATAAAATAAATCTGTCATGGGAAGTAATATTTCTAAGATTGCAATATGTTAATGTTTAATAATCATGTAAATAGTAAGGGTCCTACATTAGATAATTGAATTTCTTTATTGAGATTGATAGTGAATTGGCTGCATATTTTTTATGCATATGATGGAAAATGTTGTTCAATTTGTGGAGATTTATGGGAAATAGAATGACCAATGAAATTGACCTCACTGAAAATGCTGTCATCAAAGAACAAACACAAAAATGTGAGAAAAAAGAAAGTAGAGAGGAAGACGAGGCGACGGTAATACTGCCCAAAGTAAATTCGTATTTTTGTCTCCTTGTGCGATGTGCAGCAATGGAACACCTGAGGAAAATCTATCGGCGTTACCTTAGCTAGCCACGATGCTCTCTGGCTAGCTAGCTAATTGACCTAAGGGACATTATTTTAAATGCAGCTGGTGCATTGTTTTCAGCACGACCATTTCGCCCACGCAACAAAGTTGGCAACTGGACGTGAGTACCTGGCAAGCACTGAGGTTTTGATGAAGTTAAAAATGGACACTGAATTGGAGATTTAAGAATTTAGCTTCAAGAATGCGTTTAATAAAGAAAATTTTGAGCTTTATGCTTTAAGCAATTAAGTTTAGATGGTCTGAGAATGCCAACTAATGGTCCTTCAAAAGAATTCCAGCTGTTATCTTATTTATGTGCAGCGATGTGGGATGTTGGGCTACACAGAAACCGAGCTAAGCATTTCCAAGTCTGATTTGTACAGCTGTTAATTGCGTGGTTGGCCTCAGAGCATAACTAACGTTAGAACACTAGCCAGCCAGCTAGCTTGTGAGCTACAGCTAGCTAATACATTAGCATAACATAACATAACATGAGTGGTGAGAACAGGCCATTCAGCCCAACTAGGCTCGCCAGTTTTTTTATTACTATAGTGAATCTATCACTTCAGATATTCGATGACTCAATGGTATCTAGCACTAAATCAAGCCTGCTCTTGAAAATTCCCAAGGTTTCTGCCTCAAAAATATGGTCAGGCAAGCTATTCCACACTGAGATTACTCTCTGGGTGAAAAAATATTTCCTAATATCAGTGCTAAATTTACCCTTGGCCAGCTTCCATCTGCGACCGAAAGTTCTACTAACAAAACTTGGTCAAAGTAATCCCACATAATTCACTTTGTTAATCCCTTTAACATGTTTAAAGACCTCAATCAGATCACCCCCTAAGTCTCCTTTTCCTAAGACTAATAAGGATCTTCAGCCTTTTCTCATAGCTTTCATCTTTTATACCTGGAATTAGCTTAGTGGCTCTTCTCTGAACTTTTTCTACAGCCTCTATATCTTTCTTAAAGTATGGTCCCCAGAACTGTACACAATACTCCAGATGTGGTCTGACGAATGTGTTGTACAAGAAATTACCGTGTAATGATTTTAACACTGGCAAATAATACAATGTACCAGTATGTAATGAAGTATATTATTTATTGGAAAGAGTATTTCAATTGTTTGATATTGCTAAGCTTCATAAAAAATGTTCATAACATAAATAATAGTTGTAAACTTGTATTCAAAAATCAAATCAAAAGTATTGGATACAAAATAGAAAAAGAAGTTTATGAATATGGCATCTATCCATGAAAATTATGGAGGCACCTTGTTCAGCATCATAGAAAATGAAGAAACTCATTTGGATAATCTCTGTATACAGAAAAGGTGGTATCTGATTACATACCCCAATTCCAATGAAGTTGGGACGTTGTGTAAAACATGAATAAAAACAGAATGCAATGATTTGCAAATCTCATAAACCCACATTTTATTCACAATAGAACACAGACAACATATCAGATGTTGAAAATGAGACATTTTACCATTTCATGAAAAATATTGGCTCTTTTTGAATTTGATGGCAGCAACATATGTCAAAAAAGTTGGGGACAGGGCCATGTTTACCATTGTATAGCATCCCCTCTTCATTTAACAACAGTCTGTAAATGTCTGGGAAGTGAGGAGACCAATTGCTGGAGTTTTGAAAGAGGGATGTTGTCCCACTCTTGTCTCATGTAGGATTCTAGCTGCTCAACGGTCCTGGATCTTCTTAGCCAGATTTTTTGTTTTATGATGCACCAAATGTCTTCTTATGGTCTGGACTGCAGACAGACCATTCAGCGCCGGGACTCTTCTACAGCGAAGCCATGCTGTTGTGATGGATGCAGTATGTGGGTTAGCATTGTCTCGCTGAAATATGCAAGGACTTCCCTGAAAGAGACATTGTTGTAAGACCCCTATATACTTTTCAGCATTGAGACTGTCTATCCAAGTGTGTAAGCTGCTCATGCCTCAGGCACTAATGCAACCCCAGACCATCAGAGGTGCAAGCTTTTGAACTGAGTGCTGATAACAATCTGGAAGGTCCCTCTCCTCTTAACCTGCATGACATGGCGTCCGTGTTTTCCAAAAAGAATTTCAAATTTTGATTCATCTGACCACAGAACAGTTTTCCATTTTGCTTCAGTCCATTTTAAATGAACTTTGGCCCAGAGAAGACGGCGGCATTTCTGGAACATGTTCACATATGGCTTCTTCTTTGCTTATACCATGGTCTGGGTGAATACTTTTTCTGATTGGCTGGCAGGTATGCATTAAAACCGTGGAACCGCACAGGTAGTTCGGCTGCGGTAGTTTCACCATTTGAAATTCATCCACTAGCCAACTTGTAACCCTAGCAACGTTAGACCTGGTATTCGGCTAGGTGCAACAGAAACCTAGCTGCTCATTTATCTCCAGTAAATTTGGCGGCGTCATATAAGTTGCATCCTGCGGGGCGGTTAACTATAGGTACTCAAGCGATAATGACCGGAAATATTATAGCAGCGAAGTTATCAGGCTTTATTCATTAAACGATTGTAATTGTGTACGGTTACAAAGGAAGCTAACGTGTCCACTTCATGTATCAGCAACTGCTGACAGTTCGCTAGCTACGTGCTGTGCTAGCAGACTGATTTCAGCTCGCTAACTGCGGAAACCGTTGTAAGTTCATTGTAATTGAGGGTAGCAAGTTAGCTACAGTCTGCATAATCGCGCATAATGTTGCGTTATGCATAAGCTCCATTTCAGCTGGAATCCGTTATCAAATCATCAGCTGGTAAACGGATGTAAGCGTGTGCAAAAAATTCTTTCTCCATGAACGTAAGATGAACTAAGATAGCTGGTTCAATTTAGCTTGGCCTATAGTATTGGGTATGAGAAGGAGCGGCGCCTGTTTAATGATTACCAGCTTTTTTTTTTTAGTGCAAAACTTTCACCAAAAATTTCTGAATGCTGTGATTTGATATTGCTGGCAAATGACCATGGTATAAGCGGGATAATCAACTCGAAGGTGAGCATTCCACGGTTTTAAGGCACTTCACGGAGGCAACCACCCTCCGCTTCGTATCGGGTGGTTATTTGCCTCCGCGTCATGCATTAAAACCGTGGAATGCACACCTTCTCGTTAATTATCCCTTACATAATACAGCTTTAACTTGCATTTGTGGATTGCACAGCAAACTGTGTTCACAGGCGATGATTTCTGGAAGTGCTCCGGAACCTTTGCAGTGAATTCCAGTGCAGAATTATGCCTGCTTTTAATGCAGTGCCGTCTGAGGGCCCAAAGATCACGAGCATCCAATGCTGACCTTCGGCCTTGTCCCGTGCGCAGAGAGATTTCTCCAGATTCTCTGAATCTTTTGATGATATTATGTACTGTAGATGGTGGGCAATTCAAAATCTTTGCAATTTTACATTGAGGAACATTTTTCTGAAATTGTTCCACAATTTTTAGACTCTTGTCTTTTCACAGATTGGTGAGCCTCTGCCCATCTTTACTTCTGAGGGACTCTGCCTCCCTAAAATGCTCTTTTTATACCCAAACATGTTACTGACCTGCTCCTCCAGCTATTTTTTATTAGTACCTTTTACTTTTCCAGCCATTTGTTACCCCTGTCCCAACTTTTTTGAAATGTGTTGCTGCCATCAGATTCAAAATGAGCTAATATTTTTCATGAAAAGGTAAAATGTCTCACTTTAACATCAGATATGTTGTCTATGTTCTATTGTGAATAAAATGAGGATTTGAGATTTGCAAATCATTACAAGCTGTTTTTATTCACGTTTAGCATAACGTCCCAACTTCATTGGAATTGGGGTTGGTATTATTGGTGCTCAGATTATTGCAAAACTTTTCCAGCGCTTGCGCTATTCACACTTGCTTTACATGTATCCCTACCAACTCTCATGTAAAACCAACGCCCTTGCCAAGAACACACTGTAAAAGCCGTGGCAAGGACTCGAACTCAGGACCTTTCAGTCGCAAGTCAGGCACACTTAACCACTGCATTATCACTTCCGCCTTTTATATTAATGTCTTATAATTGCTATTTTGAAGTCTCTTTCATTTCTGGTCTTTTGTCATTTTGCTTCGGCAATAGGCTAGGGACTTTGTTGAAATAACCATTTAAAGGATGCAATGTGGTTTTCCTTGTTTCTAATGCAAACTGGTAATCGTTTGATATCCGGGTGGCTACAATTTTAGTGTTTTGAAGGCCAAACAGCTATTCTGTATCCAAACTTTAATCCCTGCGAATGCAAACTAAGCCTGCTGCTTACTTCGAAAGGCTAGTAGGAACGCTACTGCTCAGGAATGCTCCTGTTTGGATTTTTCCAGTTAGAAAGCTTTGACTCTGCACAACAGACAAAGTAAAAGTAATTTAATTCAAACAAGAGATCAAAGAATTGTGCTTGCACCAGAACACGCCCAATAAAAACATTCTCCACAGAGCTTCAGTGTCCTGGTGTGATGTTACCGCCTAAGGCAGGGTAAGAGACATTGCTTTTGTTCACAATAGGATTTAGTTTTCCCATAGAAGCTCCTCAGTGCTGGTTCGTGTAAAATGCTGTGATAGGAGTGTCGGTTGTGAGTCTGAAGTAAGGAAACGGGTTGAGTTGTGGTTATGAGGCACATGCAGTCGTCACGAGTTGGTAGCCAGGTGGTTTGCTCTGGCATCGCCAAGCGGGTAAGTGTTCCTTTGGCTCAGAACCACTCCTGTCTCACTCCAGACTGAAGGCTAGCGCCAAGCATGCCCTGCATCAAACCCCCCACCCCGCCCCCATCATGTTCCAATTCTTTCAACTTTAACTTTGTGCATTAGGAAATACAGACTCATCAACAACTGTGAGCTATGAGCCAGGACTGGAATACATTCGCATACATATACACACAAACAAAGAGAAAAAAGCTCTAGCCATGGAAACGTAGACAAACGAATATGCATGAAATGACACGCAGATACATAAGCAAATGCACACACTCATTTAAATTCTCATGTACAAACACACACGCTATAACCCTCTCACACATAAGCACAGACACACACTCACTCTTACAAACTCTCATGCGAACCCTCACAAGCCTGCAATCACACACTAAGTCAAACACACAATCGAACACACATATAAACTCACTTGCACTCACCAGGCTACACTCCTGGGCCATTTTTTCTCTTTGCCCAAATTGACAAAATAATAAGTTTTAATGCTCTTAAGAACAGATAATTGGTTAGAAAATTAGCCAGAATGAAACACATGCGCTCCGGAGACTGTCTGTGCTGCCGTTTGCGTGTTAACCTTTTGGAAAATAGCTGAGCTGCTTCACTGAGTGTGTTTACATGACGTCAGAAAAAATCGAATTATTGTGTTCATCCAACTATAAGCGGACTTTTAAAATGCATGTAAACATATTAGTCTGACTGGAATCGCACTAAATCGAATTTCTCATAGTCTGAGTAACACCAAGAAAATGCAGTCACTAGTTGCATTATTCCTTCAAATAGACACTTCAATCGAACTGTACTGGATGCGCCTTGTGCATGCTCCACAATTGATCACGACCGGCTTTGACCCAGAAATCTTATGAACTTGTAAATGCTAAACTGTTCAGCAGCAACTCTGTGCTCTGCCCAGCTAGCGAGTTTGTACAGAACAGTATCTGCAAGGGCACTGGTGCTCGAACAGTCACGCCCGGGGGGCTCTTAACTTTCTCCATTAATCCGCATAATTTATTGAATGACTTGCACGTCATCCGAAAATTTTCTTTCCACTTGCCATCAGAGAACTCAAGTGACTCATGGGAAGCCCAGGGGTATGTTTCCTGAAAGCACAGCTGCTAATTTACGGAGTTGGAACCCAGTGGCCGCTGGTGAACTGGCGATCCGGGAGGCTGAAACCTCCCTTAAAAAGAATGATTGGTCATGACCTGTTTTCAATCATTCATTTAAATTACCATAACAGAAACCCTGAAAACTCACAACATCATCAGGTGTGGTCAGTTTTCATTAGTAACGCATACCTGTCAACTCTCACGCTTTCGGTCTGAGTTTAAGTGGCATGTTTATGTTCCTCAGCTTTAGTCAGCAATTATTCAATCAACACGTATGTCAGAGATTCTCGCGCAGAATTGAAGTCCTTGTGCATGGAGGTTTATCAGTTTCACGTGCCTTACGGTGATTATGACTCCGGACTTCTCACGCTTTTCTTTACTCAGAGGTTGGAAGCAACGGAATTGCATAAAGAGGTTTCAAATGATCTTATTTCATTAAAACAATTTAAATGATAATGAAACACATGCATGTTGAAAGTGTTCAATTCCTGCTGATTTTCTGACCATTGATTTTTATTTTTTGTCATGACCATTTTTGTCATGCTTTGTATTTTGCCATTCTGGGCTTGGCACATTATTTTTTTTCTCCTCTGGTGTACGGAAACACACTCTCACATAAGGTAAGACACACATACAGAAGCTCGCAAAAGTGAGTGCACCCTCTGCACTTTAGAAAGGATTTGTCTGCCACTTTCCAGTAGGCTTTAATAGAGGCAATGCCATGAAGTTCAACAAAGAGTAGAAATTCTGTGATTTATTTGTACATACAAAACTGATATTCCACAAAAGGTAATTTGCAATGAGAATTTTGAGTAAAACTGAGTACTTCCGGTACACTCTGGTTTGAGGTTGGCCAACTATGGAAAGATAGCTGTCACATTTTTATTCTTTCCACATGACTACACCACTGACTTGTTATACCACGTGTTGGTATTCAACCAGAAAAAATTACATGCCCCAGAAATACCTCACAAATAGTCACAGAATGCCAGTAGCCATACCGATATTTGATCTGCTCCAGCCGTGTGGTTGAAGCTAAGCAGGTGTGGGCTTGGTTAGTACTTGGATGGGAGACCACCTAGGAAAACCAGTAGCTGCTGGAAGAGGTGTTGGTGGCCAGTAGGTTCCGATCTTCCCTCTGGTGGAATAATCCCCAATGCCCCTAGTGCAGTGATGGGGACACTGTACTGAAGGAGACGCTGTCTTTCGGATGAGATGTTAAACCGAGGTCCTGATTCACTGTGGTCACTAAAGATCCTATGACACTCATCGATAAGAGTAGGGGGTTCCCCGGTGTCATGGCAAAAAGTCCCAACCTGGCTCTTTCGACCTGCCACCCAATCATCCCCTGATCTAATTGGCTGTGCAAATTGCCCTCTCCCTCCCCACCTCAGCCCCCAGGGCACCTTTGAAAAAGAGATTTCAAATCTCAACGGGACTTCCCTGGTTAAATAAGGGTTAAATAAATAAATAAATAAATAATGGTCAGCATGGTACCTCATTACTAAAGAACTCTCTAAAGATCTCAAGGACAAATAAAGGCAGCCCTTCATGAAGGCAGCCAAAGATACAAGAAGATCAGTACATGCTTGAAGCTAAACTGCAACACTATGGCCAAGGTCATTCAAAAATTTTCCAAGAATCTTACGGCAGTGAATCAGAGTTTCCATGGCAGATATAGGAAGGTGACTGCATGTACTATTCGCTAAGTTCACACGCTGGCTCTTCGGGACAGATGGCAGTGGGATCAGTACTGCTGAAGCGATTTCCACAAAATCTGGTCAGTCTGTGAGTGCACATGCATGTGTCGCATACTCCACCAGGTCAATTTGTATGGGCCTTTTCCCTGGTATAATCCTTTACTGACGTAAGTCCACGAGAAGACTCACAAACTGCGAAAGCACATCAGTCCAAACTGATGACCCTCGGGCAACATGTCTTGTGGTCTAATGAAACAAGGATCAACTTGTTTGGATCTGATGGGGTACAGTATGGTGAACAGTGCCAAGAAAAGTGTCTTGTGCCTACAGTCAGATGTGGTGGTGGAAGCATCGTTGTTTGGGGCGGCATGAGTGCTGTTGGTACTGGAGTGCTAAAATTCATCGATGGAGTTGTGAATTCTGCTATGTACAGTAACATTTTCAAGGAGATGGTGGCACCCGCCCTGCAGAGCTGTATTTCAGGATGATAATAACCCAAAGCATCGCTTCTAACAGACCACTGCCTTCCTGAACAAGCTGAAGTGTTCGAGTGGCCTCACATGTTGCTTGATCTGAGCCCAGTTGAGAACCTGTGGGATGCTCTTAAATGCAGGGTGGAGGAACATCCAAAGTGTCCAACATCAGGCAGCTCCAGGAGGTCACCACAGAAGAGAGGAAGAGCATCCCAGCGAAGACCTGAGTGAACTCAGTGCCCATTAGGATCAAGGCTGTTTTACGAAACAATGCTGCTCGCACTAAATACACACTGGTGCAGTGACTGCGCTGTTGGGATGTACTCACTTTTGTTGCCACTGTTTTCAGAATTCTCTCTTGAATATTACCTTGTTTTTCCGCAATAGCAGTGTTGAATTTGCAAATAGATCGCAGAATGTCTACTCTGTCGGGAATTTCATGCTAGTGCCTCCATTGCAGCAGCCTGGAAAGTTTCAGTGAAATAATTTCAGAAGTGCAAAGGCTGTATTCACTTTTGTGAGTTACTGTACTTTCACACATGGTCACCATTACTCACACACAACCACACACGCCTACACAAAACCTCACACACGTGCAGACATAGGTACAGACCAGTGTATAACAAGAGGCCTGTCGGCCCAGAGAGCTCCTCTGAGGATGAGTGAAATGTCCATGTCATAACTTAATTTCAGAAATTCTTGCAAACTATTGCAACATGAACACATATGACACATTTGGTAACCAGAATATACTGTGAACCTGTTTGGTGTCTCAATTTATGTAGTATAACAATAGAACCAAATTGCAAATTGCAATCATTTATTTCAATCATCTTACCACCAAGCAATACTAACAACCAACAAATACCCTTCCCCCCCAGTACATCACAAATACAGCAGTCACAATCCTTTTATCACTATCATAGGACAACATGATGCGGAACAATATGATGCAGAATAATTAATCCAGAACGATGATCTGGAGCAACATGATCCAGAACAATGATCTGGAACAACGTGATCCAGAACAACATGATCCAGAACAATGATGAGAAACAACATGATGCAGAACAACATGATCCAGAACAATATGATCATTTCAGTCATCCTCAGCGGAGCTCTCTAGGCCGACAGGCCTCTTGTTGAGATATTAATGAAGGACTGAAAAAATGAGCACAAACACTGATTTTCTAAGTCCAAAATGCTGAATTTCTCAAAAACTGGGACGTATAATTTTCTAATTTTCACAGTGAATATTCAGAATATCATAAGGAAGGCTCGCACCAAATGAGAAAAAAAACGTTATTAGACAGTTTTTGAGATATTCAAATTTGAAGTGAAAAGTTGACGGCTGACGGACAGACGGACAGACACAGACAGACGGACGTCGGACGACCTGGCATTAGAAAAGCTCCGCTGACTGCTGACTATCGTCACAGCGGAGGTAAAAATGCGCACAAACACTGATTTGAATTCAATTTGATTCAAATTTGAAGTGAAAAGTTGACGCCGGACAGACAGACAGATGGACGACTCGGTACTAGAAAAGCTCCGCTGACTGTGACTATCTTCACACTGGAGCTAAAAAAACCCCACCATTGACCTCAGCCTCTGAATTTATTTGCTCCAGCTGTAAGAAGGGGGGCAGCACCAGTGAATTAGAATGTCTATGGTCCGTCCGATCCCACCCCAGCTGAGAACTCATCATTCCTCTGGACGGTTTTCTCCTGAAGGAGGTTTAGGGCAGACAAATGAAACTGTTGGCCTCTACTGGATCAGTATTTTTGTTTTTAGCCTGTGGGGGTATTTCACGGAGAAGGATTGTAGGTAGTCAGATAACTAAAGCCTGGAGCAGCTCCTCATAATGCTGTCCAGATTGTTCCAGATTTGGGAGGATTCTGGGTTTTACCAAATGCAGTCATCCAGCATACTTAAGTAATCCTGCTTTGTGAAACCGGCCCTGCAATCATGAAGTATCTTTATTTTGTAACTACTGGAGAGGTTTATGGTGGGTTAGAGCTGATTATTCAGACTGAATGAGGAGAGAGGTGCAGGTGGAGTTTTTTGTTGTCACTGATGGGCTGTTTAAGTCTAGCCATCTGCACTCCGACATGGACAGAGGGCCGTAAAACAAACATCGATCTGCCGTCAGTTTAAATATTAAGAGCTTTTAAGTGATGGAGTCTCCTCCCTGGCATTATTCCTGTCTCTTCCCTTCTCTCTCTCTAACTTCTCTCTTTATTCTTACTCTCTCTCTCTCTGAGAGAGAACGAGACTAAGGGAGGGATCCTCTCATGTGCTCTGATGCTGTACAGAAAGAGAGAGAGAGAAGTTGTAGAAAGAGAGATAAGGAGTATAAATGATAATTTTGTAAGGGAGACGTGACACGTTGGCGCTTTACTAGTTGCTATCCTGCTGGTGAGCTGAAGGATATGGTTGGAGAACAAATTAATGCAAACACAGATAACACAAGTAATACTTTTACCACAGGAATTTTGTACGGTAGTGAATTTGGACAATCATTTCCTGTAGGAATTCAAGGCAGATTGCTTGAAGAGGAGGCAGAAAAACACTGGTTTTGGAGAAATGGAATGAGAGGTAGGAAAACAGGAGGTAGAAACAAAGAAGCTCAGATGGAGAAATTCAAGACTTCATTCTGCTAAATGGAGAAAGCAAGAAAATGCCACTGAAGAGAAGAGAGGATATCCAAACTCAATGAGCGTGACTGAAACATGTATAACTGTACTGAGAGAGGATGGGGAAACAAGGTTACATTTGCTTTCATGGGAAACTGGATGATGCTGTTTATATATCAGATTAGGATGGATCAAATGTGAAAATTTCTGAACTTGATTCTCATGGGGACTGATTGTACATGAGACAGTGAGTTTGTGTGTTAGGTACCGCATGGGCTGTACTGACTGTATTTTGTGAACTTGGCAACGACAATGATGACGAAGAAAGCTTGGAGTAAATTTTTGTTGAGTACTGACTGCCTGGACCACTGAACTGAATCCTATATTAATTATAGTATTAATTCTGTGAATTAGACACCTCTGTGTAGTGATCGTTTGTTGTTTGGCTGCTGGAGTGGACGAAAAACTTTAACCTCTAGAGAATCTTGCATCACCCAGAACATGTCCTCTGAAAATGCAAAGACTCCCTTAATTCAAACAGGGAGATCAAGAGTCTTGTCGACATTGGGGGTTTTGGGCGTCCCAAAATGGTCGATGCTGTGTTCAGGTTGCTACAACACACGCCCACCCTTCAACAAAAATGTTTCAACACTTTGCTTGGCAGCGGTGTAACTACTTAGGTCTCGCTCCCATACCCCATGCCGACTGGCTAGACTACTTCATGCAGTCGGCTGGCTAGACCACTCAATCCCTCTTCGCTCACACACACGCACGCAGAAACACACACACACTCATACTCACACTCTCACGCATGCACACACACACACTCATACTCGCACACTCACAAACACACACACACACACACACACACTCGCGCACTCACACGCACGCGCACAAACACTCACACACTCCCTCTGTTCGTAAGAAGGGTCGTTCCTATCATCTGGCCATGGGAATGCAAGGCATGGAGCTGTTTGCGGTGGGCGTGGTCATCATTCTGTTCATAGCTGTGCTGAAGCAGTTTGGGATCGTGGAGCCCATGTCTCTGGAAGGTAAGGGGGTGTTCGCTAAGCTGCCGCCCTTATGAACCATGGCTGAGGTGCTTAACATGCCCAAAGTCACAAAAAAATTTCTTTACCGCACCTGTCAACCTTCTTGCAGCCGCTTGCTGGTGCTTTCAGATACCAGGGACTAAATCAAAGACTCAGACATAACAATATAAGCATTATAATTTCAAAAAATCTGTATAATTCAGTCTTTAAATAATTTAGAAAAGCAATTTCAGCATGCTGTGTTCCAAGTAATGTTTTGTAAATTACGCTTCATTAAATGGTCATTCCTTTTTTTCAAATTTAGTGATTTGCTATTTTTGCCGACTTTGCGTTGATTGTGTTTTGCGTAAAGCCTTAAGTAGGTCGTGGCGGTTTGATGACATCCTGGTTGGAAAGTAGAGATGGTGTGGTATTCGCTGCAAAGGTTCTCTCCGCTTCCTTCTGCTGATCTTGGCTGCTCTTTAGAGTCAGAAATTTCATGAAAAGGTTGAACCTTGATAACTGCATAAACTTTTCAGTCACACCTGTAATATGTCTGGCCTTCATTTTCTCAATTATGCTTTGACTGCATATGTATTTTGGAGGTTAGTGCACGTTATGATGGCAGACATACTGCACCTCTTGCCCAGTGCACCTCTTTGATACATTTGCCAGCAGCCATATGACTATTGGATCTGCTCCAGCCGCGGGGTTGAAGCAGGTGTGGGCTTGGTCAGTACTTGGATGGGAGACCACCTGGGAAAAACAAGTTGCTGCTGGAAGAGGTGTTGGTGGCCAGTAGGTTGCGATCTTCCCTCTGGTGGAATAATCCCCAATACCCCAGTGCAGTGATGGGGATACTGTACTGAAGGAGATGCCATCTTTCGGATGAGACGTTAAACTGAGGTCTGACTCACTGTGGTCATTAAAGATCATATCACACTCATTGATCAGAGTAGGGGGTTCCCCGGTTTCACGGCTAAAGTCCCAACCTGGCTCTTTCAACCTGCCACCTAATCATCCCCTGATCTCATTGGCTGTGCAAATTGCCCTCTCCTTCCCCACCTCAACCCCCAGGGCTCCCTTGAAAAAGAGATTTCAATCTCAATGGGACTTCCCTGGTTAAATAAAAAGTAAAATAAAAAATTGTAAGGTGTTTGTTTACAGGGCAGAAATAAGCTTTTTCCGCGGCGGAAAACACCTGAAAATGCAAATGACTGATCCAGTCTTGCTCTAAATGCTATTATTACACTGTAGCTGCAGTTTAACTAGTGTCTATCTGTGACATATTCCTGTTTGAAGCAACATGGACCATGACTTTTCAGTGTATGCATCTACAAAAACTTTTCCTCCCAGCCGTTGAAATCAGAATGCCTCTCCAGCCCTTTTCATTATTATGAATCTACCATCTGTGTGTGTGTGTGTGTGTGTGTATGTCTGTGCGTGCATGCATGGATGGAAGTATATGCATCTGTGTGTTTTTTGTGTGTGGGTGAAGGTTAGAGTATATTTTAGAATGATAGTTACAGTGCGTTTGACGCTCTCTCCCCTTCCTGATGATTTTTCTGTCTGAACCCCCACCCGCCTTGTTTTTCCTCTCTCTCCCTTTCCCTTGTCTCGTCTCCATGATTTTAAATAAAGTTAGCGTTAGTAATGTACGTTTACTGCCTCAAATTGTAATTTTCACTCAGTAAGTGCGCTCGACAAGACAAGTTTTGACTGTAATCAAAAAACTCGCCTGCTCAAGTTCAAGTAGCGTAAAATGTAAGGTAGCACGGAAGCTAATTTTAGAAGTTTCTCTCTCTCTCTCTCTCTCTCTCTCTCTCTCTTTTGCCATCCCATGAAAAATGGTCTGACAGTTACCTGGTTTTGCAGCTTAGGATATTGACACAGTCGTACACACGCACACACATACACACACACACGTACATGGTACATGCACATATTTTAGCCTGGCCATTGATCTATGGGGTTAATCACACAAAAGTTCGAGAGTCAGTTCTCTCACTCATTGTACCCCCTATTTTTCTCTCTTTGCCCTCTCCTTTTTTCCTTCTTTCCCTGACCCCCCCTTTTCTCTTTCTTTCTCTTTCTCACACACAGACAGCAGTGACAGTGAACTGGAGCTCTCTATAGTGAGGCACCAGCCCGAGGGCCTGGAACAGCTGCAGACCCAGACCAAATTCACCAGGAAGGAGCTGCAGTCGCTGTACAGAGGGTTTAAGAACGTAAGACTGGGGTAGTGCTCTGCAGTCGCTGTACAGAGGGTTTAAGAGCGTAAGACTGGGGTAGCGCTCTGCAGTCGCTGTACAGAGGGTTTAAGAACGTAGGACTGGGGTAGTGCTCTGCAGTCGCTGTACAGAGGGTTTAAGAGCGTAAGACTGGGGTAGCGCTCTGCAGTCGCTGTACAGAGGGTTTAAGAACGTAAGACTGGGGTAGTGCTCTGCAGTCGCTGTACAGAGGGTTTAAGAACGTAAGACTGGGGTAGCGCTCTGCAGTCGCTGTACAGAGGGTTTAAGAACTTAAGACTGGGGTAGAGCTCTGCAGTCGCTGTACAGAGGGTTTAAGAACGTAAGACTGGGGGGTAGCTCTGCAGTTGCTGTACAGAGGGTTTAAGAACAAGACTGGGGGTGCTGCAGTTGCTGTACAGAGGGTTTAAGAATGTAAGACTGGGGAGCCCTGCAGTGCTCTGCACAGAGGGTTTAAGAACTGGGATACAGTTGCTGTACAGAGGGTTTAAGAACGTAAGACTGGGGTAGAGCTCTGCAGTCGTACAGAGGGTTTAAGAACGTAAGACTGGGGTAGGGTACAGAGGGTTTAAGAACGTAAGACTGGGGTAGTCTGCAGTTGCTGTACAGAGGGTTTAAGAACTGCAAGACTGGGATAGTGCTCTGCAGTTGCTGTACAGAGGGTTTAAGAGCGTAAGACTGGGGTAGCGCTCTGCAGTTGCTGTACAGAGGGTTTAAGAACGTAAGACTGGGGTAGTGCTCTGCAGTTGCTGTACAGAGGGTTTAAGAACGTAAGACTGGGGTAGTGCTCTGCAGTCGCTGTACAGAGGGTTTAAGAACGTAAGACTGGGGTAGCGCTCTGCAGTCGCTGTACAGAGGGTTTAAGAACGTAAGACTGGGGTAGAGCCTGCAGTCGCTGTACAGAGGGTTTAAGAACGTAAGACTGGGGTAGTGCAGAGGGTTTAGTTGCTGTACAGAGGGGGTTTAAGAACGTAAGACTGGGGTAGAGCTCTGCAGTCGCTGTACAGAGGGTTTAAGAACGTAAGACTGGGGTAATGCTCTGCAGTCGCTGTACAGAGGGTTTAAGAACGTAAGACTGAGGTAGGGCTCTGCAGTCGCTGTACAGAGGGTTTAAGAGCGTAAGACTGGGGTAGCGCTCTGCAGTCGCTATAAGAAGGTTTAAGAACGTAAGACTGGGGTAATGCTCTGCAGTCGCTGTACAGATGGTTTAAGAGCGTAAGACTGGGGTAGCACTCTGCAGTCGCTGTACAGAGGGTTTAAGAACGTAAGACTGGGGTAGCGCTCTGCAGTCGCTGTACAGAGGGTTTAAGAGCTTAAGACTGGGGTAGCGCTCTGCAGTTGCTATACAGAGGGTTTAAGAACGTAAGACTGGGGTAGTGCTCTGCAGTCGCTGTACAGAGGGTTTAAGAGCTTAAGACTGGGGTAGCGCTCTGCAGTCGCTGTACAGAGGGTTTAAGAACGTAAGACTGGGGTAGTGCTCTGCAGTCGCTGTACAGAGGGTTTAAGAACGTAAGACTGGGGTAGTGCTCTACAGTCGCTGTACAGAGGGTTTAAGAACGTAAGGTTGGGGTAGCGCTCTGCAGTCGCTGTACAGAGGGTTTAAGAGCGTAAGACTGGGGTAGTGCTCTGCAGTCGCTGTACAGAGGGTTTAAGAGCGTAAGACTCAGGTAGTGCTCTGCAGTCGCTGTACAGAGGGTTTGAGAGCTTAAGACTGGGGTAGCGCTCTGCAGTTGCTGTACAGAGGGTTTAAGAACGTAAGACTGGGGTAGCGCTCTGCAGTCGCTGTACAGAGGGTTTAAGAATGTAAGACTGGGGTAGTGCTCTGCAGTTGCTGTACAGAGGGTTTAAGAACGTAAGACTGGGGTAGCGCTCTGCAGTCGCTGTACAGAGGGTTTAAGAACGTAAGACTGGGGTAGTGCTCTGCAGTCGCTGTACAGAGGGTTTAAGAACGTAAGACTGGGGTAATGCTCTGCAGTCGCTGTACAGAGGGTTTAAGAGCGTAAGACTCGGGTAGTGCTCTGCAGTCGCTGTACAGAGGGTTTAAGAACGTAAGACTGGGGTAATGCTCTGCAGTCGCTGTACAGAGGGTTTAAGAACGAAAGGTTGGGGTAGTGCTCTGCAGTCGCTGTACAGAGGGTTTAAGAACGTAAGGTTGGGGTAGTGCTCTGCAGTCGCTGTACAGAGGGTTTAAGAACGTAAGACTGGGGTAATGCTCTGCAGTCGCTGTACAGAGGGTTTAAGAGCGTAAGACTCGGGTAGTGCTCTGCAGTTGCTGTACAGAGGGTTTAAGAACGTAAGACTGGGGTAGCGCTCTGCAGTCGCTGTACAGAGGGTTTAAGAACGTAAGACTGGGGTAGTGCTCTGCAGTCGCTGTACAGAGGGTTTAAGAACGTGAGACTGGGGTAATGCTCTGCAGTCGCTGTACAGAGGGTTTAAGAGCGTAAGACTCGGGTAGTGCTCTGCAGTCGCTGTACAGAGGGTTTAAGAACGTAAGACTGGGGTAGTGCTCTGCAGTCACTGTACAGAGGGTTTAAGAGCGTAAGACTGGGGTAGTGCTCTGCAGTCGCTGTACAGAGGGTTTAAGAGCGTAAGACTGGGGTAGTGCTCTGCAGTCACTGTACAGAGGGTTTAAGAGCGTAAGACTGGGATAGTGCTCTGCAGTCGCTGTACAGAGGGTTTAAGAGCGTAAGACTGGGGTAGTGCTCTGCAGTCGCTGTACAGAGGGTTTAAGAGCGTAAGACTGGGGTAGTGCTCTGCAGTCGCTGTACAGAGGGTTTAAGAGCGTAAGACTGGGGTAGCGCTCTGCAGTCGCTGTACAGAGGGTTTAAGAACGCAAGACTGGGGTAGTGCTCTCAATGATAAAGCCAAATCAGAAAATTTGGGATGATATGTAAAATTCAAACTGAAAGCAGTGATTTTTAAATTATCTTTATCCTATATTACGTTGAAAACGATACAACAACACATTATTTGATGTTTCACAACATGAATTTCATAGATTTTTCAAAGAAACCTCTCATTTCAATTTTGATTCTGGCCACACATTTAAAAAAAAAATTGGGACACAAAGTATTTACTTAGTGATGTTGCCGTTCCTTTGCACAACATTCAATAAACGTTTTGGGACTGTCAAGTGATTAAATCTTTCATGTTCCATTCTTCCTGCGAACAAGTCTTAAGGTGTTCAGCAGGAAGGGGTTTCCTTGTCGAATTTGGTATTTCAAAATACACCACACATTCTCAATAGGGGACAAATTCGGACTGCAGGTTGGCCAGGGCAGCGCTTTTGCCCCATTCTTACAAACCCAAGCTTTTTATAATGCATGCAGAATGCAGTTTTGCATTGCATTTCAGAAGTATGAATGGCCATCCCTGGAAAAGATGTCGTCTTAAAGGCTGCGTGTGTTGCTCCCAAATCTCAGTATACCTTTCCGCTTTAATGGTGCCTTCACAAAGGTGTAACATACTCCTGCCCAGGGCACACATAGAGCCCCATAACATGACAGCAAATGGCTTTTGGAGTTGTTGCCGATAACGGACGGGATGGAGTCCTTTTTCTTCTTCGGTCCGGAGCACAAGTCATCCATTTCTTCCAAAAGGGACCTCAAATATTGATTTGTCTGACTGCAATACACATTTCCACTATGTGATGTTCCACTGCAGATGCCTCCGAGCCCAGAGAAGTTGGTGGTGCCTCTGGACACTGTCAACCTAAGCCTTCCTCTTTACACATTAAACTTTTAATTGGCATTTTTGGATGCAACTACATATTGTAGTACTTGACAAAGGTCTGCTGAAGTAATCCTGAGCCCATGTGGTTATATCACTTATTGATGACGGTTCTTGATGCAGTGCTGTCTGAGTGATCGGAGATCAGGGATATTCAGCTTTTGGCTTGCGTCCTTGTGCATTAAGCATGGAAATTCCTCCTGATGCCTGGAATCTTTTAATCGTGTTATGCACCGTTAAGGGTGAAATATCCAAGTCCCACTCAGTCTTTCTTTGATGAACATTTTTTTAAACCTTTCATGGATTTTCTCATGCATTTGTGGGGAAATTGGCAAGCCTCAGCCCATCTCTGCTTCATTCCTGGATGTTGCTTTTGTTCCAAATCATGATTTCAATCACCAGTTGACATCAGCTGTTTCAAATCACATCATTATTGTGATTTTTTGCCTCATTACTAGCCTTAAATTTTAGGGATCCCAGTCAAATTTCCAAACTTTGCCACCAGTGGCACTTCTGCCATTCTCACCAAATCCTTGCGTGTGATTGGCTGACACGCTGGAGGTTAAAGGAAGTCAATTTTCCATTTCAGAATATGCACCTCTGTTAAACATGGCACCCGATAATCTCCGCCAGCAATGTAACACCAGGTCAGTGTATGATATACAGTTATGGCATTCGCTTCACAATGCTATCCCATAATTAGTCAGAAACACATGAAAGCTGCCATTATATTTTGTCTCCAGAAAAAAAAAATACATCAACAGCTCCAAAATGATAACTTACTTGCTTTGAATATGTAAAAGGAAAAAGGAAAAGGTAGCAAGAAAATGTAAAAGGTAAACCAGTTTCACTCGATGAAACCGGAAGTGTGTATCACAACGCAATTATTGAAGCACTGCACTCTTGAATATTTTATTGCGATCCCTCGAGTTGCCCCCAGCAACTGTAAGCCCGGTGTGCTGTGAGCCTGAATGTCAGGAATGGATGTATATGTCCAAATAAATTTAAGTAGACCAGACAAAACATGAAATCACTGCTTTCTGTTCTTGTGTAAATTTTCCATTCATTTCCATTTTCTGCAAACCTCAGGACCCCCCCAGATCACTAGAGCAGGCCCTGTCACGCAAAACGCAAAAAAAATAAAAAATAATAATGTAGGTTGCTGCTAGACTGGTCTACAGCGCAAACCTGTAAGGTACCATTGCTCATCTTTATTCAATTTTAGTTTATATAATTATGTTACTTGCTGTTACTACTATATGATTGTTTCAAAATGTTGTGTATGATGAGCAAAAGGGTTGCAGGTCACACTCTCCAAATCAGTTGATGAGAAAGATGCCATGACCATGTCCATCTTTTGGCTAAGAAGAGGGGCAGGAAATCTAATGGGTGCTGGTATCGCTGCAAGCACTTGTCTGCCATTGTTTGTCAGTATGCAGGGTTAGATTGTATATTTTCCCTAAAACTGCTCTAGAACAGCTGGGGTCAACCGGTATGCAGAATTAACCTGTGTTTTCACCCTAACACCACTCTAGAACTGCTGGAATTGTCAGTATGTGGAGTTAGCCTGTGTATTTGCCCTAAGACTACTCCAGAAGGGCAAGGATTTGCCAGCACGTTGAATAAGCCAGCGTATTCACCCTACAAGGGCATTCATATTGCAGCAATGTCCAGCCACAAAAACAACAATGTACCTTTCATTTCAATAAGAGAGGACCGAATTTGCAATGATAGGAAGCCTCAGACCCATTTGATAGGCTTACTTGAAGCGCTGCGTCCTTAGCCTTGCTGTAACACTTAGCATTCTGCCAGTTGAAGTGCTGACTTACAGTAATGTTGTGGTGATGATGAGTTGGCCTAGGCTGTAACCAAAGCTTTCATTAACCTCATAAATCCTATGGACAATAGACCCAGATGGGTTTTTCATATGCAGCTGCTTCATTCAAACCTCTTGAACTTTCAGCCAATTTTAGATTATAGTCCGCGGCCTGCGGTCACATGTTCAGAGGGGCTTCAGTAACCTTATGCTTTACCGCTCGACTGTCCTCTCGCTGTTCTCATTCAAGTTCGCTTGATTAACAGTCAAACAATTTATCGACTGAATGATCAAGACCAATCCATTTTCCATAATAAGAAATGATAATGAAAAAATAAATGCCTATTGCCAAAATTTATATAATTGATACAACATTGTTAGGATGGAAACATAAATGCAAAAAATCCGAAACTTTCGCTGACTTCGCAGCAATTATTTTTGCCATCACTCAGCTGTGCATCGTACCTGACAACACCTTTTAGCTGTCACTACATTTAGACTATAGAATGGATTCTCGTGGCTTATTGCTCAATGAACTTCACAAACTAATTTACGCAAATCTGTGCTGTTTCACGAGCTACACGAGCGCAGAAATTAGAAAGACATATTGATATTTTTTGTAGTCATTGATGTGCGAAAGAAAACGCAATTTAATTTCGTAGTGCAATGTATAACAAGGCTTTCAAAAATAAATTAGACTCTCATCGGTTCTACCAATTAGTCTGAGCAACTGTTGCTTATCGGGAGAGGTAAACTGTGAGAGGTGTAGGTCATTAAGCAGTGAAAGGTGAGGTTACTGCTGGCTCTGTGTTCCAGCCGACAGACCGCCACTGATTATAGTTGAGATCACAAGGTTTTAAAGGTAACCAATGTGGTTTTTTTTTTTTATATCATTTAATAGATATGACCAAAACAAACGGGAATAAATAAATGTTTTATACGAGAACGCTTGCAACCCCCCAAATATTGAATGTGAAAATAGTTTTAGCCACCCGCCAAAACTCCCTGTGCCATTTTGAAATACCTCATTAGTATTCATGTCAGAGTACACAAAAATGATGTCACGCGAAAGCAGATGTGCGCGGTGGAAGCAGAAATGAAGACAAGTTGGCTAACAGCAAAATGCTGCGGCCAAAGAAATATCTGACTGATTCGGCCCGTAAAAAAACTAGAAAAGGCCAGGAAGAAGATCGATGTAAGACCAGGATAAATATAAAAGGCCAAAATGATCGCTGGCAAACTTTTTAAGCCAGGTTTGGAGATATTTCCAATGAAGATGTGGCCAAACTTTTGCTGATTACATAGTAAACTTCTGTTTTCAAGCACTTTCAGATCATTAAAGTACTTGAAATTGTCCCATATTTGTAACTAGACATATTTATCGTAATGAATATCTAACGTATAAACGTAATTTATTTACTAGCAGTAGAATCTGATGACTGATCTGACGTGACTTTTCATGCAAATCGCTCATGCATATTAAGTAGTAGGCACGTTGAAATGGCCGCAGTCCAGCAGCCACAATGGCTGATCTTAACGGTCGAGTGATTGCTTTCCTTCGGAAGTTATCCTTGTTAGAGGTCGAGGACGAAATTAAAACTTACACACAAATCTTTTTATTGGAACAGCCTGGCAAATTATGCTAAAAAAAAAGTTGAAGCTAAGGAACGAATTGGTTACGTTTAAAAGATTCCAAATATGTCTTGCTGAATTATTGGGAAATTTGTGTAAAGGTTTACACAGTATTTAGGTATTTTTTATTTGTTGTAATGCTGCGGCCACAAAAACATGGCATCTTGGGTTGGTGAAGTGCTACAACCAGCAGATACAGAATTCGTGTGAATACATGCAATGAATTCAGTGCACAAGGTAATGTGCACTGAACAAAAGTTGAGGTGAGAGGATCCAATTGCGAAGAAAACAGTATGGTTTTTTATTAACTGTCTGCTTCAGACATGCATAAAAAATCATGAACAACAAGCAGGATTAACAATCCAGAAAATACAAAGAGCTTAGCTAGACTATACAAAAAGTCAGCCAAAATACAAGGTTTAGTGCAAGATCTACTGAGTGGATGCAAGAGACTTCCCAATGAGATCAGGCCTGTGCCCACTCTATATAGGCTTAATTGGATTATTGAATAAATTATGATATATGAGAATGGTTGTGGTGCTGGCATGCAAAGTAGGCCGGAGATAATACGCCAGTGATGCGGACCATTGTGGACGAGGCCTTACAATATATGTGACATTGTCCTAGGATATTAAAAAAAAGTATTTTCTAGCTTTGAACCCAGATAAGAGAAAATCCAAGCAAAATACAAGATGAAGGGGTTAATGCACCTATGTCAGTTATTCTTGATGAGCTAAACTCAGGGTATCTGAATCATTCTAGATGAGCCGAACTCAGGGTATCTGTGTGCCATTCTGAATATGGAGATATTGAGGATATCTGCAGATCATTCTGAATGAACAGACCTCAGGGTAATTGAGAGGTTTTCTGGATGTGCTAAACTCCAGATATATTGCGTCATTCTGGATAAGCAAAACTGAGGATATCTGAGGATCATTCTGGATGAACAAAAGTCTGGGTATCAGGATTTTCTTAGTAAGCAAAACTGAGGGTGGATCATCCTGGATGAGTAAAATTCAGGTTATCTGTTATTTATTCTGAATTAGCTCAACTCCACGTATCTGCGGATCATTCTGGATGAGCAAAACTCAGGGTTGTGCTGAATGAAGTGGTGCATGGCCTCCGTGTCAGTTGTGTTCTTGATTTAGAGTCCATGCTTGTTCTTTCCGTCTTTGCTTGTCGTTTGCTTGTTATTTGTGTGTTGTTTGTGTGCTGCTTGTTTTTTGTTTGTATGTTGTTTGTGTATTGTTTCCATGTTGTTTTTGCGTTGTTTTAATGTTTCTATGTCAGTTGCAGGTTGTTTGCACATTGTTTGCATTTTGGTTGTTCATTTTTTGCGTGTGTGCATGTTATTTGTGTGTTGTTTGCATTTTGTTTCTACAACCCCCATCTCCAGAAAAGTTGGGACACAGTGTAAAATGTAAATAAAGACAGAACGCAATGATTTTCAAATTATTTAAATTCAATATTTAATTGAAATTAGTACGAAGACAACATATGCTCTTGAAATTAGTAGGAAGATGACACATCCACTGCTGAAACTGAGAAATTTTATTGTTTTTGAAAAATATGCGCTCATTTTGAATTTGATCCCAGCAACATTTTTCAAAAAAGTTGGAACAGGGACATGTTTACCTCTTTGCTACGTCACCTCTTGTTTTAACAACACTCGGTGAACTTTTGGGAATTGAGGACACCAATTGCTGTAGTTTTGAAAGCAAATTTTTTTTCGCAGTCTTGCTTGATGATGAATTGCTCTTCACTTTGCGGCCTCCTTTGTCGTATTTTTGTTTTCTAATACACCAAATATTTTCAGAAGGAGATAGGTCTGGATTGCAGGCAGGCCAGTCTAGCACCCAAACTCTTACACTACGGAGCCATGTTGTTGTAATACATGCAGAATGTGGTGTTTGGCATTGTCTTGCTGGAATAAACGAGGCGTTTCCTAAATAAGACATCTGGATGGTGGTATATGTTGCTCCAAAACCTATATATATTGTTCAGCATTAATGGTGTCTTCACAGATGTCCAAGTTACCCATATCATGTGCCCTCATGCATCCCCATACCATCACTGATGCTGGCTTTTGAACTGTGTGCTGATAATAAGCTGGATGGTTCCTCTGTTGTTTTGCCTGAAGGCCACGGCATCCACGATTTCCAAAAAGAATTTCACATTTCGATTGGTCAGACCACAAGACAGTTTTCCACTTTGCCTCAGTTGATCTTTAATGAGCCTGGGCCCAGAGAAGGCCGCAGCGTTTCTGCATCTTGTTTTCACGTTTTTAACTAGCACTTGTGAATGCAGCAACGAACCATGTTCACTAACAATGGTTTTCAGATGCTTTTCTGAGACCATGCAGTGATTACCTCTACCGAATCCTGTCTGTTCTAATGCTGTGCCGCCTGAGGGCCTGGAGATCATGGCCATTTCATACTGGTTTTTGGTCTTGTCCCTTTTGTACAGAGACCTCTCTGGATTCTCTGAATATGTTAACAATGTTATTTACTGTTGATTATGAAATTCCCTAATTATTTGCAATTTAACCCTGAGAAATGTTATTTTTAAATTATTCAACTTCAATTATTCAACCCATTTAGTCTTTCACGGAGTGGTGAAGCCCTAGCCTCTCTGGGATGCCCTTTTTGTACCCACTCATGCTACTGACATGTTGCCAATTAACTTAATTAGCAGTGAGATGTGCCAGCAGGTGGATCTTTTAGCATCATACAGTTTTTCCAGGCTTTTGTTGTCACTGTCTCAACTTTTTTGAGATGTGTTGTTGGCATCAAATTCAAAATGAGCGAATATGTTTAAAAACAATAGAATTTCTCAGTTTTAACATTTGATATGTTGTCTTTGTACTATTCTCAAGTAAATGCATGATAATTTGTGAATAATTGCATTGTGTTTTTATTTACATTTTAAATAATGTCCCAACTTTTTTGGAAACGGGGGAGTATGTTTCTTGTGATGTTTGTGCGTTTTTTTCAGTGCTGTTTGTATGTTGCTTGTGTGTTGTTTACAGGTTACATGTGTGTCATTGGCATGTTTGCTCGTTGTTCGTGCTTTGCTTGTGTGATGTTTGCGCGTTGTTTGTGTTTCTTGCGTGTTTCCATGTTTATGTGTTGTTAGGTGGCAAAATATTCTAAAATATTCTAAATTCAAAGTATAACCATAATCACAGGTCAACAGAAAGTACTGAGCCAGGTTCATAGGCCCTTTTAAATTACTGTTAGCGAAAGTTGAGCAATGAAGAAGCAAAAACTACAAACCCCAATTCCAATGAAGTTGGGAAATTGAGTAAAACATGAATAAAAACAGAATGCAATGATTTGCAAATCTCATAAACACATTTTATTCACAATAGAACATAGACAACATATCTGATGGTGAAAGTGAGACATTTCACCATTTCATGAAAAATATTAGCTCATTTTGAATTTGATGGCGGCAACACGTCTCAAAAAAGTTGGGACAAGGGCAACAAAAGGCTGGAAAAGTAAGTGGTACTAATAAACAGCTGGAGGAGCATTTTACAACTAATTAGGTTAATTGGCAACAGGTCAGTAACATGACTGGGTATAAAAAGAGCATTTTAGAGAGGCAGAGTCTCTCAGAAATAAAGATGGGTGGAGGCTGACCAATCTGTGAAACCTGAGTCTAAAAAATTGTTGAACAATTTCATAAAAATGTTCCTCAATTTAAAATTGCGAAGATTTTAAATATCCCACTATCTACAGTACATAATATCATCAAAAGATTCAGAGAATCTGGAGAAATCTCTGTGCGCAAGGGACAAGGCCAAAGGTCAATATTTGATGCTTATGATCTTGCAAAGAAGCCACATGTGAACACGATCCATAAATGCCTTCGTCTTCTCTGGGCCAAAGCTCATTAAAAATGGACTGAGGCAAAATGGAAAACTGTTTTGTGGTCAGTTGAAACAAAATTTGAAATTGTTTTTGAAAACCACGGATGCAATGTTATGCGGACTAAAGAGGAGAGGTACCATCCAGCTTGTTATCAGCGGTCAGTTCAAAAGCTTGCACCTCTGATGGTCTGGGGTTGCATTAGTGCCTAAGGCAAGGGCAGCTTACACATTTGGATAGGCATTATCAATGCTGAAAAGTATATAGGGGTTTTACAACAATGTCTCTTTCAGGGAAGGTCTTGCATACTTCAGCAAGACAATGCTAACCCACATACTGCATCTACCGCAACAGCATGGCTTCGCTGTAGAAGAGTCCTGGCGCTGAAATGGTCTGCCTGCAGTCCAGACCTTTCACTAATAGAAAGTATTTGGCACATCATAAAAGAAAAAATCTGGTTAAGCAGACTCAGGACTGTTGAGCAGTGAGAATCTTCCATCGGACCGGAGTGGGACAACGTCCCTCTTCCAAAACTCCAGCCATTGGTCTCCTCACTTCCCAGACGTTTACAGACTGTTGTTTAAAGAAGAGGGGATTCTACACAATGGTAAACATGGCCCTGTCCCAACTTTTTTGAGATGTATTGCTGCCATCAAATTCAAAATGAGCAAATATTTTTCATGAAATGGTAAAATGTCTCACTTTCAACACCTAATATGCTGTCTATGTTCTCATGTGAATAAAATGTGGGTTTATGAGATTTGCAAATCATTGCATTCTGTTTTTATTCATGTTTTACACAACGTCCCAACTTCATTAAAATTGGAGTTTGTAAGAAATCTGTTTAAAAAAAAAACCCAGATAGCAAAACTTTAGCAGGCCACTCAAGGCCAGCTATATGAGCAAGTCTACCGGAATGACCATATCAGTAGCGGACCAATGAGAGGCCTCATATGAGCCTGTGTACTCTGGTTTACTCTGGATAAAACCAAGAATCCAGCCAACTTGGATACCCAAATGAATAGAAACCCTGAGGATAACTGACCCTCAGGTGAACCCTAACTTTAAGGACAAGTGGTGCAGTGCATGAGCGTCCCAAGAGGCCTAAAATGAATTCACCCTATTATGTAAAAGGCAATGCTGGCAAACTTGTAACTAAGGGTGTAGAGTTACAATTATGACAATGTACTAATCAGAAACTAGTGATGTTTGATAAGGTAAAAAGTGTCAGGTTTATCCACGCCCAAGGAGGAGTCTGAAAAACCAATAAAACAAGAGTTTTGACAATTGATGGTCAGTCTGTGTTGGGTGATTGTTGAAGAATGAATGTTTCTTGGTTTGCGCACACCAGCCTGGGTTTTTGTATTTCACTTTGAGCTACTTGCAATAAACCCAATTGCATCAGACTCCGGAGAATGTGTCCAGTCCTTGAGAATAGATTTACAAGGGTGAGAGGAACACTTAATCCACTGGCCCGAACTAAGTTTTTTTTTCTTCCACAGTTGTTTTATTGTTGTTTGTGTGTCTTGTATTTTTTTTTTTTTTTGCATGTTTCTGGTGTTGCTTTTCTGTTCTTTGTGTTGTCTGTATGTTGTTTGTTTGTTGTTTGCATATTTCTTGTGGTGTTCAGGTGTTGCTTGCTTTGTTGATTGCATGTTGTTTGTGTGTTGTTTGCATGTTTCTAGTGTTGTTTGTATGTTGGTTGTGCATTGTTGACCTGCTTATTGTGTTGTTTGTGTGTTGTCAGCATGTTTCTTGTCTGTCTGTGGTGTTTGCATGTTGTTTGCGTGTAATCTCCTGCCCGTTCTCTGGCTGTCTCACAGGAGTGTCCCAGTGGGCTCGTGGATGAGGAAACCTTTAAATCCATATATTCCCAGTTCTTCCCCCAAGGAGGTAAGCCTGATGCCCCTCTCCATTATAATCCTGTCGCAGAAAAGCCAGGTCGGCCTGCAGTGAGGGGGCAGCACTGTATCTTTGAAAGAGGGAGATGAGTGGAGGAGAGGGGTAGAAAAGTGTTGCACAATCATGTGCCATGAAGTGCTAAGTATATGTAGGCTTTCAAAACATGAGCTGAGCTGAATTAACATACTGTTAGCAATAGCAGGACTTGATTGTGCAGTAAAGGGGTTTGCAAAGGACGTAGAAGAATTACTGTCCTTGGGGACATTATTCTGGTAAATTAAGGTTGGTGAAATTTAGATGGTTTTAGGTCATGAATAAAAAAATGGACACCAGACTGGTATTAGGAAATACTGTTCATACAAGTGTTGCATCTGATCTCTCTCTCTTTCTGCTTTCGTATAGATGCCACAACTTATGCACATTTCCTCTTCAATGCATTTGACATGGACAGAAATGGCTCGATTCGATTTGAGGTGAGAAACTGTAAATCAGATCAATGGGGAGTATCAAAATATTTTTTAAAACATCAAATAATATCAGCATAGTCTTATGCCACTGGAGCTGCGTGAATAACTCATTGAATTTAATGGCAACTTTACAAGCGGAACTGCTTTAATTTTGCTGTGTACCTGAGAGTGTGCCATAAATGA
Organism: Gymnothorax javanicus; assembly: GCA_029692085.1. Classification (NCBI taxonomy): domain Eukaryota; kingdom Metazoa; phylum Chordata; class Actinopteri; order Anguilliformes; family Muraenidae; genus Gymnothorax; species Gymnothorax javanicus. The sequence goes on along the minus strand of CM056194.1, from coordinate 105,552,001 downwards.
AAGCAAATGCCAAAAAAGATTGATTGGACTGCAATACATGTCTCATATATTCTAACATTTTTCCTGTATAAAAAAATGAGCTATTGTGAAGGGTTCATTTGCAAAACCTGCTATCTCCATTTTGATTTTGTAATTCATGTTTTTAACTGTGCACTCCTGGGAATATCAATCAAACCGGTATTGGTTTTTCATTTTTATTCATTTTGATAACGGCTTTTTTTCTGTTTTTGCAAATTAACTATGCATATGTATACACACACACTGCCCATCCAAAAAAAAGTTGCCGTTTGGATTTAAATAAGCAAATACTCAAGAGCCTGCCATTGAATCATCAGTGATAAATATGTTTCTGCTGGCAATATTTATTTTATTCCTGACAGATTTAGAGCGTAACTTCCAATTTTGTAAAAAACTATGTCGGAAGACATATCTCATGGTCATTGAGAAGATGTTTCTGTGTTTCAAGAGGGGCAAATTATTGGTCCCAGGTAAGGGGCCAGAAGAAATGCGATTCACTGGACTCCTATGCCATGGCCCAGACATATGAGAACATCGCCCAGAACAGGGATACCGGAGCTACTGCTGGAGCCAGACCTGGGAGGGGACCTTGCAAGCAAGCGCCTGGTGGCCAGGGTTGTACCTGGGACCCGGCCGGGCTTAGCCCAAAAAGGCAATGGGGACCGGCCTCTTCGTGGGCTCACCACCTGCAAAGAGAGTGGGGGTTGGGTGCCTTGTGGACTGTGTGGCAGACAGGGGCAGAGACTCTGGCGTTCTGGGCTTTGATCATGGAAATTGGCTCTTAGTACATAGAACATCACCACACTGGCACGGAAGGAGCTGGCGCTTGTGCGGGAAGTTGAGCGGTACCGGCTAGATATATTCAGCTCTGGAACCAAACTGGCTCTGGAACCAAACTCCTTTATAGGGGTTGGGCTGTGTTCTTGTCTGGAGTTCCTCAAGGTGAGAGGTGGTGGGCAGGTGTGGGGATACTTATAGCTTCTCGGCTGGGCACCGCTGTGTTGGAGTTCACCTTAGCAAACAAGAGGGTCTCCTCAATGCGCTTGCAAGTTGCGGAGGGGAATACTCTTGACTGTTGTTTGTGCTTATGCACCAAACAGCAGTTCGGAGTATCCAGCCTTCTTGGAGTCCCGGGGCGGGGTCCTGGAAAAGGCTCCAACTGGGGTTTCCACAGTTCTGCTTGGGGACTTCAACACTCATGTGGGCAATGATGGAGTTACGTCGAGGGGAGTGATTGGGACGAATAGCCTCCCCGCTCTCACCCCAAGCAGTGTTTTGTTAATGGGTTTCTGCGCTAGCCCTGGATTATCCATAACAAACACTAGGTGTGAGCATAAGGGTGTTCTTAAGTGTACTTTGCACCAGAAAACCCTTAGCCAAAGGTGGGTGATCCATTTTGTAATCGTGTCATCAGACTTGCGGCTGTATGTTTTGGACACTCTGGTGAAGAAAGGTGCAGAGCTGTCAACTCATCTTCACCTGGTGGTGAGCTGGATCAGATGGCAGGGAAGGCTGCCGGACAGACTTGGTAAACCTATACGTGTTGTTAGAGTTGGCTGGGGATGTTTGGTAGAGGACCCTGTCTGAACGATTTTCAACTCACACCTCAGAAAGAGCTTTTCCCATATCCTAGGGACACTGAGGGCATGGAGTCTGAGTGAACCCTGTTGAAAGTCTCCATTGTGGAAGTGGCAGGCATAAGTGGTGATCTAAAGGTCATTGGTGCCAGTCATGGCGGCAACCCAAGGACCCGTTGGTGAACATAAGCAGCGATGGAGGCTGTCAAGCTGAAGAAGGAGGCCTTTTGGGTCTGGTTGGCCCAGGGGACTCCTGACTCGGCAGACGGGTATCGACAGGCTAGAAGGACTGCAGCTATGAAGGGAAAAATTTGGGCTTGGGAGGAGTTCGGGGAGGCTATTGAGATGGACTTTCGGGTGGTCTCAAAGAGGTTCTGGCAAACCGTCAGACGACTCAGGAAGGGGAGGCAGGGCTTCGCGCAGGCTGTTTTCAGCAGGGGCGGTGAACTGCTGACCTCAACTGGGGATATTGTTTGGTGATGGAAGGAGCACTTTGAGGAACTCTTGAACTCCGCAGACACGCCCTCCTTGGAGGAGGCAGAGACGGAAGACTCAGGTGAGTTTTGGCCTATTTTCCTGGTGGAAGTCATTGAAGTGGTCGAAAAGTTCCACAGTGGCAAGTCATTAGGGATGAACGAGATTCGCTCTGAGATGCTGACGCCTCTGAATGTTGTTAAGCTGTCTTTTTGACATACCTGTTTAACATTGCATTGATGTCGGGCACACTGCCCTTGGACTGGTAGACTGGGGTGGTGGTTTCCATTTTTTAAAAAGCCGAGCTGAGGGTGTGCTCCAACTATAGAGGGATTACACTGCTCAGCATCCCAGGGAATGCCTAAACCAGGGTGCTGGAAAGGAGAGTCTACCTGATTGTAGAACCTTGGATTCAGGAGGAACAATGCGGGTTCTGTTCTGGCCATGGAACTGTGGAGCAACTTCTTACCCTTGCACGAATACTAAGAGGGATCATGGGAGTTCGCCCATCCAGTCAACGCGTGTTTCATGAACTTGGAGAAGGCTTATGATCGTGTCCCACAAGGTATCCTATGGGGGATGCTGTGGGACTATGGGCCCCACAACAAAAGCAGGAGTTGTGTTTGCATTCTTGGCAATAAGTCAGACCTGTTTCTTATTGTGTCGGACTGTGTCAATGGTGTGCCTTGTCACCAATTTTGTTCATGGTTTTCATGGATAGGGTGTCGAGGTGCAGTCGAGACTTGGTGGGTGTTCAATTTAGTGGCCTCAGAATTGCATCTCTATGGTTTGCATATGATGTGATTCTGTTGGCTTCATGGTCCTGTGACCTCCATTGTGCTCTGGAGTGTTTCATAGTTGAGTGTGAAGCGGTCAGAATGAGGATCAGCACCTCCAAATCCAAGGCCATGGTTCTCTGCCAGGAAAAGGTTGATTGGTGAGTTGTTACCCTGAGTGGAGGAGTTTAAGTATCTCAGGGTCTTGTTCACGAGTGAGGGTAGGATGGAGCTGGAGATTGACAGGCGAATTAGTTCAGCATCTGCAGTAAAGCGGGAGTTGTGCCGGTCCGTCAAGGTGAAGAAGCAGCTGAGCTCAAGGCGAAGCTCTCGATTTACTGGTTGATCTATGTTCCAACCCTCACCTATGGTCAAAAACTTTGGTTAGTGATCGAAAGGGCAAGATCGCAAATACAAACAGCCGAAATGAGCTTTCTTTGCAGGGTGGCTGGGCTGACCCTTAAGGATAAGGTGAGGAGCTCGGACATCCGGGAGAAGCTCAGAGTAGAACCGCTGCTCCTCCGCGTTGAGGGGTGGTTCGGGCATCTCATTCAGATGCCTCCTGGATGCCTCCCTCTAGAGGTATTCGGGGCATGTCCTTCTGGGAGGAGCCCCGAGGCAGACCCAGGATACGCTGGAGGGATTATATGTCCCGGCTGGTTTGGCAATGTATTCGGGTCCTTCAGGAAGAGTTGATGGAAGTGGCTAGGAAGGGGGATGCCTGGGCCTCTCTGATTAATCTGTTATCCCCATGACTCGGCTCCGGATAAGCAGAAAAAAATGGATGGATGGATGGATAGTAGTGAACTGTCAACTTCGCGGAAGAAATGGGTTGGAGAAAAATCATAGCTGATCCTGACTGGAGATCACTTATTTGCTTGGTAAAGTCTCATTTTCAAAAAAAAAATCAACTGTGGATCTCATGACTATGTTAAATTATGAAGGTAAGAGCATTTCCACATGCATGATGCACTAAGAACTTGGAGGGTTGGGACTATTCAGCTGCTTGGCCACAAAAAAGCCACTTGTGAGGCTTATTGGGAAAAAATTACTTCAATTTACAATGAAGCATAAAGAATAGACTGTGGAGCAATGGAAGTAGGTCATGTGGTCTAAGGAGTCCAGATTTACCATATTCCAGAGTGATGAGCATGCCAGGGTTAGAAAGGAAGCCCATAAAGTGATGCATCCATCATGCATAGTGCCCACTGTACAAGCCTTTGGAGGCAGCGTTATGATCTGGGGTTGCTTCAATTGCTCAGGTCCAGGCTCAGCACTGTTCTGCAGCAATAATAGGAATTCAGCAGACTACATGAATATACTGAATGACCAGAACCCATCAATGAACTTTTTACTCCCTGTTGGCACAGGCATATTCCTGGCACAGGCATATTCCAGGATGACAGTGCCAAGATTAATCGACCTCAAACTGTGAAAGAGTGGTTCACCAAGCATGAGGAGTCATTTCACACATGAAACTAAACCCCTTTCTCACTGAGCTGCATTGGCCCGCGGAAGTGTGCGAATGAAACAGTTCTCTTGTTCTGCAGAGAAGCGCGTATACACCGTGAACTGATTCGCAGTGGTACGTGAGCGTTCGCAAGCACCGCCGAAATTCGCGACAAAATTAAACAGGTTTAATTTTTTTGCAGATGTCCGCGCTGGAGCTCTTCAACACCAGTATCGTGTAGACAACAGGTTGTTGCCGCAAGCATTCGTGTAGGCTACATGTTGAATCCGCGGACGTCCGCCGATGTTCGCCAACAGTGAATCCACAGCAGGCTTGTGTTGTCAGCAAGGTACGGTGCATTTTTAATACGACAAAAGCGCGATTAAATGGGGCGAATAGTGGCGACTTGCGGCGGAGGGAGCACAAAGTCTACACAGCAGTGACGTTAATAATACGGCAGTGGCGTTGACAACACGGCAGTGGTGTTTCTCCGCGTCTGTAACACGGTGTTCATGCCACATTCCATTCGCCAGCTTCCACAAGCGCGCATTGTCATTCGCTGCGCTGCATGCATCAAACGCCCATCAACGCCCTTAAAACGCTCTCCCAACGCCACTTACCGCAAATTTAGACAAAATTTTTACAAATTCTGCGGATCGCTGCGGTGGGACATCCGTCCTTCTGTCGCAATGAAACGTCCTATAAACACGGTCAGTGAGAGAGGGGCTTTAGCCACCTCAGAGTCTGGATCTTTACCAATTGAAAGTCTTTGGGATGTGGTGGAGAAGGCTTAATGGAGTGGTTTGACTCACCCATCATCAATACAATATCTTGGCCAAAAATTCATGCAAATCTGGTTCGAAATAAATGTTGTAGCATTATATAAGATTGTCAAAACAGTACTACTACGAATGATGTACGCAATGATCAAAGCTAAAGGTGGCCCAACAAAATATTACAGTGTGCACCTTTTTTTGGATGGGCAGTGTATACATGTGTTTATGTGTATTTATAGTTTTTTTTTTTAATATATGTAAAACATCCGGCTTCCCAACTGTGTAGTTTACAGAGACTTCGATGAGGGGGAAGTACAGTAGTTGAGATGGGATCCTGAGGCCCAGTCAGTTCAAATGAACCTAGAAAAAATGCACTCTCAATGCAGACACTGCTATACTACACTAAGTAGCTGATTCAGAAGGTCGGTGGAGGCTGCAGCCCCCAATGCGACCCTGACCAGGAATAAGCAGGACAGATAATGGATGGGTTGAGGGATGGATGATGGATCCAGCGTAGCATACCCGTTTAATCTTTATCCTCCAGCTTACCTATTTAATACCCATTTAATCTTCATCCTCTGCAGGATTTTGTGATTGGGCTGTCTGTGCTACTGCGGGGATCTGTGACGGAGAAGCTGAACTGGGCTTTCAACCTTTATGACATCAACAAGGATGGCTACATCACCAAAGAGGTAGTAACATGTCCTTCAAGTAAAGCTGAAAACCACAATTAGCAGTGCTATCCTTCACTGTTATCATCACACACAAAAATTGTGTAAATTGCAGTGGTTTCACTGGCCAGTAGAACGATGTGGCAGAGATTCTATGTCTCATAACCAGACTAAAACACAAGTTATGACACTTCTTTACAGCGCAGGCTCCATATCTTCCTGGTAATTGTCTCTAAAATGCTTCCGATTCAATGACAGGAGATGCTGGCCATCATGAAGTCCATTTACGACATGATGGGCAGGTACACCTACCCCAGTGTGCGGGAAGATGCTCCCTTCGAGCATGTGGAAAAGTTCTTCCAGGTAGTCCCCTGGTCTCTGCAAAAATGCCCTCAAAAACAGCTAGATGCCCATTTCATGTATGGTGTGAACGAAACTTCTTGTTGTTTTCCTCAGGCAACTCTGGAGCCAGTTAATGGAAGCATACTGCATTTGCCTTTTCTACAATAATTAATAGTTGGAGTTTCCACTGCTACTTCCAAAACTGATGCAAGCTAGCCTTATGAATTTGTACAGCGGCTTACACGAGAGTAAACGCACAATACAGGATCAGGCAATGAACATTGCCAGAGATGAGCCAGCCATTGCCCAACTGATCAAGTAGTCCGAGTATAACGTTTACTAGATAACATTTCACAAAGACAGACATGGCACAATGATTGGCATCTGACTTTGATGCCACATAAAGCGTTGTGAGGCAACATGAAGCATTGTGAAGGAATTGGTCCTTCAGTGCTTTCTGAAGCCCCGCACGCACAAGCAAATTTTTTTTTACCACATTTTCTTGGACACCTTTTCTTTGCCCATGTGTTCGAGGAAATTTGTCAAATTTTTTCATAGCAAAGGAAATATTACGAAAGCTAGGCACCCAGCTTTTCAGCAAATCGATTTTGCCGTTTGTTCGCGCCGGCAAATAAAATGTGACAAATTATTGCGCGCGCATCCGAGCCATGACTTCATCTCCTGTTTTGATTTCAGTTTTGATTGTGTGAAATGTTGCTGTTTCTGTCGATGTTGAGTTCATCATGGCTTCATACTGGTCAGATTGAGTGGTTAGAACATTATTTGATGAACTCCAGACACGGGAATGCCTGTGGAACATATCCAGCCCTGATTACAGGGATAAAAACATGCCCCCCGCATCAACATTTTCATTTCTCCTCACTTAGCATGTATAAATAGGCATTGTGAATGTCCCTTTACAGTGTACAATTTATTTTCAAGAGATAGTACATTTCAGTGAGTGTTGATTACATAATCTTTTATCTTTTTGAAAATACCGCACACAATGCTAGTATGTGCAAGTATCAACCCCTTTGCGCAGAAGCCAAACATGGCTATATGTGTTACCCGATTTTAGGCTTCATAATTCAAGATCTGAGCTTCACAGAGAAGGAGCAAATGGCTTTAATGATACCGGACACTTGCAGCATTTAGAATTACATCGTATTTCAGTTTCTTTGGGTTTTGTCCATTTTTCTACAAAGCTGCATCAGCTAGCACACACTCACTAAAGGAACAGCTTATTTTACAGTCAGAACAATCATCTGGGGATGGAAAGCTTGTCGTTTACAATACCCATGATCCAAGTGAAATGCAAGCTCGGATAAAAGCTTTTCTCACCCTGCAAGGAGCAAGTATAACTCACTAGCACTGTAATATCTGAAATATACCTCATTTAACTAAACAGACATTCCACTATCAGGAAAAAACGGGCAATATGCTACTCTAGATTGAACAGAATTGGTGCACTGAATATGGGAGGGGTTTTACCGCAGTCCTGGAGCTGTTCTCATTTTACACACATTTCGTTGAATGCGGTATTAATTCCAAAACATCACTACACTGAGCAAAATTCCGCCACATACAGTATAATTAGCAAAGGCTAACGGTTACTTATACTAACCAATGTGGCAAACAAGCTCTGTGATCATCAAGGCTATGATAAACCAAAAATAAAAAGCCAACGATGCCTTCTTTCTCCATTTTACTTACTCAAATAGAGGCAAAACTTCCCATCAACAAAGTCCTCCTCCGGATAAACAGAGTAACAGAGGCTTCCGGTACGAGGATCCTTCCAGTACTGTTCCATTCACAATAACGCCCATTATCCATGTCAGAATCAAACTGCCATCACGTAAATGTAACCTAGGCACTTCTAGGTTGGTTTTGGAAGTCTTCTTTTCTTTCTACTCACGTCATTCAGCTGCGCACAGTTCAGAGAATGCAACTTTACTTGCTGTTACGCAAGGGTTTAAATACTTTTCTGAGGGTCCAATCCAAGTTTTTCAATCACTGTGGAAAGACTGTCTGGAATTGGATAAAAATGTGTCAATCAATATATAATTATAGTTAAGGTTACAGTTCACATGGGCGTGAACTGTAACTCTGCTTTACGCAGATAAGCCTGAGCAAATATTAGAGACACTGAATATAATTTAGGGATTGTATGAGGTTGTAAGGAACCGTTGAATTCCTCATGTGTAATTCACTGGTAGGGAATCACGAGTTTTTAATATCTGATGACTACAATTGATTGTAGAATGATATAGTATTGATACTATGTTGAATTTTTGCTTCAGAAAACTGATTTTTTTCTCTACTCAGTTGAGATACCTTTGGCCTATTACTGCTGAACTAGTCGCAACAAAGGTCAACGATTTTTTCTGTCACAAGAGATAATTTTTATTAACTGCTGGATAGATACTATGGGCAAGTATATTTGGCAGTTTGCACATCAGGCTTGGCTGAGGAGTTTAATTCATACAATTCCTGGGAAACAGGGATGGAACTTAACTCGCCCATATTCTAAACTGCGTTTAAGCTCGGCTTGCCAGTGAATATTCAATAACTGATCCTGGTATGCCATCTAGTGATAGAATAGTGCAACTGCCTGCATAAACAGAGCAGTGCCACGTCCGCTGGCACCTACAGTCATGCCCAAAATTATTCATGCCCCTATCAATTTTTGTTTTTTTTCGAGATATTTTTTGACAAATCAAATTTATTCTTGCACAAATGACGCAGTAAGTTTACATAAGGCTGTAAGAATTGCAGCAAACAATTTTTCGAGAAATACAATACTTTTTGGTATTTTATTTGACAGATTTACAAAAAATGCCATGTCCAGAATGATTCATACCCTTTTATTAGTAATTGACGGCAAAGCCTTTATTCACGATGACAGCCTCCAAACGTGTCCTGTGGTTGATCACAAGGTTTCTACACGTTTCCATGGGGATTTTGGCCCACTCCTCTTTGGCAAACTTCTCCAGGTCCTTCGGTTTTGTTTGTTTCCTTGACATGACCTTGGTCTTCAGTTGCCCCCACAGATTCTCAATAGGATTGAGGTCGGAGCTCTGGCTTGGCCACTCCAAAACGTTCACTTTGTTGTCCACTAACCATTTCTTGACCGATTTGACCATCTGTTTAGGATCATTATCGTGTTGGAAGATCCATTCCTGCCCAAGACCAAGTTTTTCGGCGGATTTCTTGATGTTTTCACTGAGGATCTGGATATACTGGTCCTGTTTCATAATGCCATTTAACAAGGTTTCCGGGCCCATTCGCTGAAAAGCAACCCCAGAGCAAGATACTCCCGCCACCGTGTTTGACCGTTGGGACAGTTTTTCTTGGGTTGAACACTTGAAATTTAGTTGAAAAAGAAAGAAAATTTGATGGTGCGTACGTTCGAGCAAACCGGCAAAGAAAATGTGGCAAAGAAAATTTGCCCGTGTGCACGGGGCTTAAATCAGTGGCCACTACAGCAGCAGAGCCAGGTCACTAGATTTTGGTTCTTTGGTTCTTTGCTCTGCTTTAATTTGTGTGTTAAAGCCCATTCAACCTCTTCCTCTGCTTTAGAAAATGGACCGAAACCGAGACGGAGTGGTGACCATCGATGAGTTCATGGAGACCTGTCAGAAGGTGGCACTGTTACACTCAACAGACCTATTGATGGTGTCCTATTTTTGGCCATGCTGTGCAGCCACCAAACAAAACATTTAACTCCTGCAAACATAACCGTGGCAGTTGAAGCTCCATATACTGCATACACACCACCACACAGTAAAATGTTTGTGACTTTTGCTGAGTTCAGTGTGGATAAAAGGCATGCTAACAGAGTAAGAAAGAATAAGGCATTAAATCAGTCAGGGTTTGATCGACACTGAATATTTTGCTGTGAAGTCATGTAATTTTAGCTTCACTGATGGGGATAATATGGTGTGAAATAGCATGGGATATGGTCAGGGGACCATATGGTCAGGGGGTTATGTCCTTAATTTCTCATAAATTTACTTTGTCAGAAGGAACGACTCTTGTTTTGAAGCGGCTATGGCTAATTCGGGAGTTAGCTGGCACAGTCACAAGTTTCCAAGTGACAACTAGCCCCTCACTGTTGATCAGTGAATAAAATTAGATTGATGCTGAATTGAACCATAAGTGATATTCAAGTTTTAAAAGATTGCAGATCGCCTCAATTCAAACTGTTCCTGACACCACTTCACAGAGCTCCTGTGGACCAGAAAATGACTTAATAACACACATACCTGCAGTACATAAGTATTTGGATGGTGAAATTGTTGTATAAAGATAGCAGAAATTCCAATATGGAATTCAAGATGTAAATGCCCTCAAATTAAATCCGGCAGTCTCTACTTTAACCTCAAGGTCTGTTTTGAAATCCAAACCCATCTGATATGCTTTGTAAGCTGCAGAGGGGTCATTCCACATGAAGTCAACCACGGCTCCCATGAGCATAGTCATGGATTTTCTTCAAACTTTGATAGAATGTTGCTTTGGGTGCCTAATTAAAAAATATCAAGTTTTAGCTCAATTGGCCCACTAGCTTAGATTTTCTGGGGGGGGCAAAAAAGTAGTCATGGCACTCCTGTTGGCGAAATTAGCATTTTTTCCATTTTTAGCAGGCTGTAACTCTGGAACTAATAAAGCTAGCCCCATCATTTTTTCAGGACTTTTTTTCTCTGTACTACCCTTTATCAAAGCAGTAATCAAAGTAGTTTTAACCCTTTTATTGTGGTTTTATAGGCTCTCAAAATGTTACTTTTACAAACCAATATCAAAAAATACACATTTAAGGGTATCATTTTGACACCCAGCTGAAGACGAATGTGGATTTGTGGTAATATCAGCTACTAGTAATGGTCATGAGCTTTCTAGAGCCACCAATTAATATCCTGTAGCATTTATAGTTCTTTGGTAATATTGACCCTTATTTTGCCTGCCTGTGGGCCCCTTTTTTTCAGAATGTGGGTATCCTTCAATTTAAGTGAAACCTATTTTTTTGGAAAGCTCTTGATGAGTACTGCCACCAAGATAAATTTCATTTTGGAACTAGCATTCCTTCATTAAAAAAAATTGATGCATCTTTTCTATATATTTTCACCTTTTTGGGTTGAAAAATGAACAAAGTAATGCAATAGAAGATGACAGACAAACTAGTGAGTTGCCGTTTTTGTTGCTATCCTTCCAGAATACAACTCCAATTCCGAAATAGTTGGGACAAAGTGTAAATTGTGAATAAAATCAAAACGCAATGACTTTCACATCACACCAGCCAGTACTTTATTCACAATAGAACAGAGATAACATAGCAAATGTTGAAACTGAGAAATTTTACAATTTTATCCACAAAATGAGCTCATTTCAAATTTGATGGCTGCTACAGGCCTCAAAAAAGTTGGGACAGGGGCCTGTTTATCATGGTGTAGCATCCCCTCTTCTTTTTAACACAGAATGGAGGCATCTGGGCATTGAGGAGACAAGTTTCTTGAGTTTAGCCATTGGAATTTGATCCAATTTGTATAATACAGGCTTCCAGCTGCTGGCGAGTTTTGGGTCTCCTTTGACAGACTTTTCATTTAATTGTGTGCCAAATGTTCTCAATTGGTGAAAGATCAGGACTGCAGGCAGGCCAGTTCAGCACACGGACTCTTCTACTACGAAGCCATGCTATTGTAATAGCTGCAATATGTGGTTTTGCATTGTCCTGCTGAAATACACAAGGCCTTTCCATGGAATAGATGTCATCTGGAGGGGAGCATATGTTGCTCTAAAACCTTTATATACCTTTCAGCATTGATGGTGCTTTTTAAAACATGCAGGTGTCCCGCACCATATGCACTAATGCATCCCCATACCATCAGAGATGCTGGCTTTTGAACTGAACGCTGATAACAGGAGGGGTGGTCTTTCTCCTCTTTAGCCCGGAGGACACAACACCCATGATTTCCAACAAGAATGACAAATTTGGACTCGCCTGACCACAGGACACTTTGCCACTTTGCTACAGTCCATTTTAAATGTGCCTTGGCCCACAGAACACGGCGGCACTTCTGGATCATGCTGAACAATGGCTTCCTTCTTGCATGATAGAGTTTTAGGTGGCATCTGTGGATGGCACAGCGGACTGTGTTTACAGACAGTGGTTTCTTGAAGTATTCCTGGGCCGATTTAGTAATGTCAAGACAGAATCATACCGGTGAGTGATGCAGTGGTGTCTGAGGGCCTGAAGATCCCGGGCATCCAGTAAAGGTCTTCGGCCTTGTCCGTTACGCAAAGAGATTTTTCCAGTTTCTCTGAATCTTTTAATGATGTTATGCACTGTTGATGATGAGACCTTCAAAGCCTTTGCAATTTGACATTGAGGAATATTGTTTTAAAAGTATTCCACAATTTTTTTTACGCAAGCCTTCACAGGTTGGAGAGCCTCTGGCCATCTTTACTGCTGAGAGACTCAGCCTCTCTAAGACATCCCTTTCATAGCCAATCATGTTACACACCTGATGCCAGTTAACTTAATTACTTGCTAAATGTTCTTTCAGCTGATTCTCTTATATACTATTCAAAAAAAGTAGGGGATATTGGATTTACAAGTACCATGAAATGCAGATCATGAGGTCAGGAAGGAAACAAATGACATAAAAATATTAAGGAAACATTTGTCAATTTATTCGAAACCCTGTGTACAGTCAGTAAAGGACAGATTCTCAAGAATAAGGGTCGACACAAACACAGGGTCACACAGCAAATTTACCACCATTGTGAAACAATGAGTCAGTAGCAGGTAAAACCCCTCGGTTGGCTAGACAAGCTCGAATTCGGGCGTGGCATACTCCTAACGAGACGCCCCAGGTCATTTTGGGGAACGTTATTCCATTCCTGTTGCAATGCTGCAGCAAGTTCTTGGACATTGGCAGGAGGTTGTTGACGTTAGGCGTGGCAAGCTGTCCAAGCATGTCCCAGACATGCTCGGCGGGGGAAAGGTCCGACTGAGTGCTGGCCATGGTAATGTGGTGATATTCTGCTGCTGGAGGTAATCTGTAACGATCCTGGCCCTATGACATCTGGCATTGTCATCTTGGAAAATGAAACGGCGGCCATAACGACGTGCAAACGGCACAACATGGGGTGCCAAGATGTTGTCCCGGTAGTACTGCCCTGTGACACGTCCAGCAACAACATGCAAGTCTGTTCTGCCGGCAGCAGTGATGCCTCCCCACACCATTACAGATCCACCCCCATACGGATCATGTCTAATGACGTTAACGTCATGGAAACGTTCGTTACGTCGGCGCCAAAACCCTCCTGCGTCTGTCAAGGAAGTCCACAGTGAACCTCGACTCATCTGAGAACATTACGTTGTTCCATCGGGCGATTATCCCAACGTTGATGATGACGACACCATTGAGTCTGGCCCTAATGTGACGATCCCTCAAACAGGGAATGACACGAGGACGCCGGGCGTGTAAGTGAAATCTGTGCAGACGATTCCTGATGGTCTGGCCACTCACTACCAAGCCAGTATCCCTTTGAAGTTGAGACCTTATCTGATTTGCTGTTACCATACGATTTCTCAAGACAATAGTGCGGATGAATCTGTCCTGAGCCTGAGTTGTTGCCCTTGGTCGACCGGATCGTGGTCTATCCTGAACAGACCCTGTAGCACGATGTCTGGACCATAATCTGCTGATGACAGACTGGGAAACATTCATTGCCCTTGCCACAACAACCTGTCTTGTGCCAACCTGTAGCATGCCAAGGGCACGAACCTCTCCTCCTGTGTTAGACGGCGCATGGTCTCTGTTTAATTAACGACTTCAACCACTGATAATCTGATGCTTTCTCTTCAAAATCTTCCTTTACAGTGGCTCTAACCTTCCAATTCAGAGTCATGCAAATTTGTGGCACAACCCCTTGATCATCAATAGCATCCCGCAGATCGTGAGAGTGTCATTGATGTGTTTGGGTGATGAATTTCTTTGGAAATGCTTCCTCAGTAAGGAACTATACAACATGGTTTCGTATCCCTTTGTATATGTGAAAATTTTGATCTCAAAATAAAATATCCCCTACTTTTTTTGAATAGGATATATTAATTGCTTTTTCAGCACTTTTTTTTGCCTGTGTCCCAACTTTTTTGAGACCTGTTGCAGCCAGAAAATTTGAAATAAGCTCATTTTGTGGATGAAAATGTCAAATGTCTCAGTTTCAACATTTGAAATGTTATTTATGTTCTATTGTAAATGACATATTGGCTCATGTGATCTGAAAGTCATTGCATTTTGATTTTATTCACAATGTACACTTTGTCCCAACTATTTCGGAATTGGGGTTGTAGATGAAAGCAGTGATTCCTCAATAGTTGTGTAGGTGGCAGGAAATGCTAATTTGCACGTCTTGAGACAGTGGATTCCCAAGTTGGTGAAAGTACCTCTCAATCTTGCACCGTTGGAAACATCCCAACTTATTCAATTGTCATAAAAAGACATATGCTAGGTAAGTATTGGGCACAGGGACCAAAAAGAATCCCTTCAAAAAACATAATTTAATCATGATAAGAAGTAGGAAAGCCATTAAATCTTTCTTCAATGTACCGAGTATGGCCTACATGTAATTACATGTAGAAGCCTGTACATTATGACATGCATATGGCCTGGAAACCAATTTGTGAAATGGACACGGGTGAAAGGCTTTGTTATAAAGATGGATGTTTTCACTCAGTACACTGCAGCAGGCAGAGATTGCAGTGTTCTCCAAATTATTTTTTAAGCAGGCTGGTTTAAACGTACCTGGAACTGAAATTGTACATTTTACAGCATGGTGCCATAAGTTGACCAAAACAGACATTTTGAAGATGCTCCTAAAATTCCCTGTACCAGGGATAATCACCGCTTCATTCCCTCAGCTGATGGGTCCATCATTGTGAAACGTGTGTCTGGGGATGATAGTGGGTTTCAGTCTGGGCAGATGATGGATGCTGATCACAAAGAACAGTCAACCCTTGAAAAGTTTACTCCAGGACTTTATGTAGCCTGCCTGTATGATGGCTACTGGTGGCTGCCAGTGGTCTTGGATACATCCGAGGAATATCATGGCGTCAATGTCAAATTCATGCATCTTCACAGACGAACACGGAAGTTTCAGTGGCCCCCGAACAAAGAGGACATTTGTCATGTTCCCCTGAACCATTTCTTAATAATCTCTGCACCAAGTACTGCAGTATCTGGAAGGCAGTACACTCTTTCTGATGAGTTTGACAGAATCACCAATAGTAATGGTACTGGTAATCATTAAAGCAGCTTAAGGGGCCATTCACAAATTTCAACATCACGGGAGTGGGGGTGGGGTTATCTGTGTGCACTTATTACATTTAAAAAAGAGGAAATATTGAGGTAAAACTGAATATTTTTACAGTACATTTTTGGGGGAGGAGGATCTGAAAAAATGTACTCTTTGTACACTTGTGAAAATGTTGAGAATTGGGAACGACCCCTAAAAGTGGGTTAATTTTAGGACAAAAATTGAAGAAAATGACTCAACATCTTTTAATGAAGGTAGACTAGTTCCATAATGAAATTTATTTTGCTGGAAGTGCACATGAAGAGCTTTCCAAAAATATGGGTTTCATTAAAATTGAAGGATACCCACATCCTGAAAAAAGGGGCTGAAAAAGGGTCACCCCCCCCCCCCCACCCCCCCACCACAGGGGGGTAAAATAAGGGTCAATATGACCAAAGAATATAAATGCCACAGGATATTAATTGGTGGCTATAGAAAGCTCATGACCATTACTAGTAGCTGATATTACCACAAATCCACATATGTCATCAGATGGGTGTGAAAATGGTACCCTTAAATTTGTATGTTTTGATACCGGTTTGTAAAACTAGCATTTCTAGGAGCCTATAAAACCACAATAAAGGGGTTAAAACTACTTTGATTAGCAATAAAGTGTAAAAAGTCCTGAAAAAAAAATCATGGGGTTAGCTTAATTAGTTGCAGAGTTACAGCATGTTAAAAATGGGAAAAAAAGCAAATTTTGCCAACTGGGGTGCCACGCCCACTTTTTTGGAAAATCAAATTTGGTGGGCTGATTGAGCTAAAACATGGCATTTTTTCATTTGGTGCCCAAAGCAACATTCTATTAAAGTTTGAAGAAAATCCTTCACTATGCACATGGAACATGTCTGAAAATTAGTTGATTTCATATGGAATGACCCAGAGGTGTGTAATCCAGGGGTCTGAAAGTAAAAGTCGTGCCATGTTTTCATTCAGTTCAATGCAATTCAGATTTATTTGGAGAGCGCTTTTCTCAGACTGACTGGCACATAGATGCTTTACTGTGCATTCCACCCACACGCTCCCGCCTGCTGATTTCACTTGTAAGTTCTACCCCCTGGCTTAAGAAATGTGCCAAAAGGCAAATCCTTTGTTGCTGGAACAAAGTTATGGGGTGGACTCTTACTCTCTCAGCCTGGATTATACACCTCTGGTGAGCTGCCCATATTTGAGATCATGCTCACACATTCCAGAGGTATGCAGACACCATCAAGAATTCACTGGTACTCGATAGGTACAGGACTGTAGTTGATATGTGGTCCTTAACATGTTTTGTCTTGTTTTTGTTTTTTTCCTGTTTCCTCTTTCCTTTGCCTGCAGGATGCAGACATTATGAGCTCAATGCAGCTCTTTGAGAATGTGATCTAGAGTGCAAGACAAACTCTCCAACTTCCCACCAGTGCCACGTGTCAACAACCTCGCTGACCGGAAGACCTACCCCTCCCCACCTGTCACCCCCTCGCACTCAGCATGCATCCTCGCATAGTTAATGTAAAACTTTATGGGAGAGGCGAGTACGCAGCGAAACGCGACAGACTAGTGCCAGTCTTCGGCTAGAGAACAATGTGAATGGGATTGAACCTCTTCTGCAAAGCAAAACTGAGTGGACTTTTTAGTGGCAGTTTCAGAGAAAAAAAATGGGGAGAGGATTTTGAGCATATCTCCCCAAATTTTGGAATTTCACTGGGTGAAACAGAGATTGAGAGTGAGCAAAAGCAAAGTCGGTTTTTTTGTTGCTTGTCCATATGGATTGTTTCTTGAACACGGGCCACATCCTCTGCATGGGGCCTGCAACTTGCACAAAGCCTCCCACTTTCCTGACCTCAGAAGCCCAGCAGGCGCTCACTCAGACTTTGATAAATATTTTCAAGAATCAACACAGCTTGGAGGATTAGTGTAGAGAGGAACTTTGCATGACATACTGGATCAGGGCGAATATCCAGATTCTGGAAAAACATTAACCACAAAAAAAAGTAACCAAAGGTTCCTGCCGAGACGAGACAAACTGTTTACTTTAGCATGTCTTCCCATGGATTTTCGCTCTTTATTTTGTTTTCGCTGTGGAAAATCCAATGTAAACATTGTGTTTGGCCTGTTGAAACCTCTTACCCCCTAAATCCCCCAAACTGACTCACACACACCCAAACCCGCACACACACTCACATGCACTAACGCACATATGCACACACACACCCATGCACCCAAACACACGCACACATACACACGCATAAACGCACATGCACACAAACTCGCACAAACACTCACACACACATGCACGCAAGCACAGAAGCTGGATCCATAAATTCTAAGACGCGGAGTATGGATTTATGGAACTGAAGTGGTTTAAGTGGTTTAAATTTAAAGCATTATTACAATCAACATTAAACTCTGGTGTGGAAAACTGTACAGTAATCATACATGTGCTGCATTTAAGATGATTAATTAAAAGGATCAGAAGAATTTGTCGGTGGCATGCAGCATCAGAGTGATGACTCTTGTTTTTATGTTTGGTTTCTGCATCTGAGGTTCTGCTGAGGATTGTATTTGTGGGCAGTACGTTTGACTGATCAGAGGGAAATTCCTGAGTTAAAACAGCAGTCTGTCATGCTCTGGATTGGATTTAATAAGTCTAGCTTCAGATCTGGGGTGACCAAGCATGGATTTCATTGACTACAATCAAAAATACACTTCAATTTTCCACTTTATGTTTCTATACAGATTCTTTGGCATTACTGCTACTTCTTATCAACATGCCAATAAAGCACTCTGTGAGCTGGAAAAAGTCTCCAAGTGTGTTGTCGTGGTGACAGTGATGACTGGTGATGATGCTGCAATGGTACTCCCATTTCCCAAGCCTTCTTCTGAGGAAAGCCCTTCTCATCTCAAAGGTTTATCTAACCAGAGAATCCTGGCTCTGAATTTCAACCCAAATTTTGCACAGTGACTAAGCTCATCAAGATCTGTTGCTGAAATGTGTGCTTTGCTACTATGGTCTGATTGAAAACCTATTGAATGGTTGATCTCCAGGAACTAGGTTGGTTACCACTGATCTTGCCTGTGGCATGTCTTAGAGCAGTAGTCACCAACCCTGTTCATGACAACCCTGTTTCTCCCTAACCCTAATTTCACCCGATTCTAGTAATTAGCTGCTCAAAAAGATCCCACATTAAAAATGAGAGCTGTTTTAGGGTTAGAGTGAAAGCCCATAGGATGGCAGACATTGCAGAACAGGGTTGGTAACCCCTACTCTGTGAAGAGCTTGCGTGAACCTTTTCTATTGTTTCCTCGTCCTCTATGTCCCTTTCCTGATTACTTGATAACATGATCTACCAGATAGAGTTCACACACTGTTCACCATATTTAAGATAGATGTACACATTTTATTTCCAACACCCACTGATCAGTGGAATTGGTCTTCAGAATGTCTCTCTTCTGTCTGCCTGCACACAGCGCCATCTCCTGGACACCTGCATTCCTTACAGAAGTGGGATACAATTTCGAGAAAATTTTTTGCCTCCTTCCCGATTTTTCTCTATTTGTGCACAGTTGTCACAATTACATGTTTTGTTTGGGGAAATATTTGTGCCTCAATCCTGAGCGAGCAATTGGAGAATTAGAGCAAAGGAAAATATAAATACAAACATGCAAAGACATTTGTTGAGCACAGAATAGAGTTTTGTTCGCTCAATCGGAAGGGTTTTTTTTGCTCACGTTTAATTTTTCCTCAAAATAAGATTTGTGAGCTTGCGTAATATATTTTTCTGTGCTCAAAATTTCCAATTGCTCGCTCAGGATTGTGGCACAAATATAATTACATAGTTTCAGATCAAAGTAATTTGAATATAAGGCAAAGATAACATGAGTAAACACAAAAAGCAGTTTTTCAGTTTTTAAATGATTTATTTACTGAACGAAAAAAGCTATCCAACCTTACTTGGCCCCATGACAAATTGTAATTTCCCTTTAGTTAATAAATCACCAATTTAACAAAATTTATTGATAATTGGGTTCAATTTCACAAGACACACCCAGCCATGATTACTGCCAACCCTGATGAATTTAAACATCACTTAAATAGAACCTGTCTGACAATGTGAAATAGGTAAAAAGCAGCACATGATGCTGCAATCTAAAAAAAAAAAAAATCAGGAACATATAAGAAACAGTCATTGATGTCTGTCAGTCTAGGTAGGGTTACAAAGCCAATTCTAAAGCTCTGAGACTCCAGCGAGCCACGGTTAGAGTCATTACAGATAGAACTTGGAACAGTACTGAACCTTCCTAGGCGTGGCCAGCAGACCAAAATTCCTTCGAGAGTGCATTGACTACTCATCCAGGAGATCACAAAAGAACCCAGACTAACATCAAAAGGATAGCAAGCATTACTTGCCTCCGTTTAGGTCAGTTTTCACAATTCCACAATTCGAAAGAGACTGGGCAGAAATGGTGTCCATGAAAGAGCTACAAGGTAGAAATCACTGCTGACCATAAATAACTCAGGCTTGTCTCACATTTGTCACAAAACATCTTGAATCTCAAGACTTTTGGAATAGTATTCTGAGGAGTCAAAAGAAGAACTTTTTGGAAGACATGAGTACCATTACAACTGGCGTAAAGCTAACACAGCACTCCACTGTCACCCCTTTTCCACTGAGCTGGTTCCAGTGCTGGTTCGGAGCCAGAGCATGACTTAGCACCGGTTCTTTGCTTTTCCACAGCCTAAGAACCAGCTCCTGGCTCTCAAAACTGGTGCCAAAGCAGCACCAACTCACTGCTGGTCCAGAGCTGCACCAATTAAATCAGGGAGTGGGGGCGGAGTTTTAGTGACCAACAACACCAGCACAAACACTGTACCGCCGTTTTTAAAACAACAGCTGAGCGAGTGTAGTCTGCTTTCGTTTTCAAACAAACAACAATGGAGAAGGCTAAGCCAAAGGCATCCCCGATGTACCCCCATTGTAAGAAATTGGTCACACTTACCTAAGTGGGCACGATCGCAGAAGTATTTTGAGCGTTTTGCTCGCGGTAAATATTGGAATATACAAGCATCTGTCTTATATCTGCATGATGCATTTATATTTCATTTTACTTTGCCTCTACATGCATTTTTTTCTATGCTGCTCACATCTATATGAAGCATTACGAATATGAGTTATCTGACTATCTCGGACGTTCGCGAATTACTGTTAAAGCTATAGTCCACGACAGGGTTCTTCAAATCTGGACCTCGAATCCAAATTCAGTCCAGGTTTTCTTTTATCCCAGGTGAGTAAATGGACAATTAGCACCCCTGATTTGCCAGACTGTCTTTACACCTGATTCCCAGGTAAAGGGAGGGTGGAAAACCAGCAGGTCCCGGACCTCGAGGACCGTGACTTTAGGACCAGGGGTTTACAATTTCTCCACCACACACACCTCCCCCAGCCCTTCTGTGCTTCTTCCGACGCCATGCGCCCTCCCCTGAAATCACCGTCTCATCCCCTTGGAAACCGACACGCCCCCTCCCGCTGAGAAGAGAGCAGGTTCGCCGCACACAGTACACCGGTTTTCAGTAGCCATCTGGATGGGGGATCGCATCTCCTGATGGCAGGGGTGCAAATTGCAACTTGCGTTATTTGGCCTAGTTTCTTGTGTCATATATTGTTTAATAGATTCCTTTGGCAAAGGAATTCATTTTTGTGGCTATTTTTACATTTCACCTTCCCTTGACCTTCAATAGCAGCCAAATGGGAATTCGGCCCCAGATGGGGTGTTAAATACAAATTTTCCATTAGAAGGCCCAGAATCTTGCGTAATATATCATGTTGTTGGCTACTTTGGTTAAGGAATCCATTTCTATGGTTATATTTTACATTTGACCTTAACTTGACCTTTAAATTTAAGATGGCTTTGGCGTTGAAGGACAGGGCCTATTTTTGTTTTGTTTTTCACTTCAGACGTCAGCTGGCCCATGACCTGATTATGAGTACTCCAGCGGGCTCCTGCTGTGGACACAGCTTCATGCACCATTGTGGCTGCTGGAGTCACCCTATGACACCACTCATTCAAGCTGCGCAATAATGTCCAACTGTGTGAGTAACACAATTCATCACTCTATTGTAATGCCATCGTTATGTAACCACCCGCATCTGGAACGATTGTGACATGAAGCAAACTTTGACAGGATGCGCTCATATCTAAGTGAAATAAAATGGGAGACACTCCTTGACTGTGAGTCTGTAAATGAGATGTGGGAAAGATTTAAGGGGGTTTTACTTGATTCACAATGCAAATTCATTCCAAAGGTGTCCAAAAGTTAGCTGAAAAAGCAGAATCCTCAGTGGATGACCACAGCTATTCGTAGGAGTTTGAGGTAAAAGAGGAATCTCTATAAGATGTACATAAAGGATAACAATGAGAACACTATGGCTGAATACTGTAAAATGCAGGCTGTGATCAAAAAGGAGCTGAGGAATGCTAGAAGACTGTATGAAAGACAAATTGCAGAGGGGGCAAAAACTAACCCTAAGCGCTTCTTTCAGTACTGTAGCAGAAAAAGGAAACTCAAAGAGGAAGTTAAGTGCATGAAGAATAAATATGGATCGCTGCTATATGATAACAAGGATATTGTGGGTATTGAAACAGTTACTTTGTTGAGAATTTTAGCATGGAGCGGGTTTTTATTCGGCCAGAGGGCATGTCCAATGCTCAAGATTATTTAGCGGAAATTGAGGTTAGGGATAACGAAGTGTTAGACAAGTTGGATAAACTAAAGGCAGATAAGGTGGGTCCTGATGGCTTATATCCTAGAGTGCTCAGGGAAGTTAGTGAGATCATCTTTAAGCCACTATCCGCCATCTTCAGACAGTCTTCAGAAACTGGAGGAATACCAAATGATTGGAAACAGGGCAATATAATACCAATATATAAGAAAGGGGACCATACTGAGCCAGGAAATTGTAGGCCAGTCAGTTTAACTTGCATTGCGTGCAAAATACTGGAATCTATCATAAAAGATGAGCTGGACTTATTTCTTGAATGTAATAATATCTTGAGGGATAGCCAACATGGTTTCCGTGAGGGAAGGTCATGCCTGAAAAACCTTCTGGAATTTTTTGAAGAGGCCACCAAGACTTATGACCAGAGCAGGGCCTATGACATCATATACTTGGATTTTCAGAAAGCATTTGATACAATACCGCATAAGAGACTAATTTTTAATTTAAAATGAGTGCCATTGGAGTTACAGGAGGTATTCTGAAGTGGATTCAAAACTGGTTACAGGACAGAACACAAAGAGTGGTCGTCAGTGGTATCTCATCTGAGCTAGGTATGGTGGGGAGTGGCGTCCCCGAGGGATTGGTGTTGGGACCCCTGCTGTTCCTCATCTACATTAATGACCTTGATAGGAATATTGAGAGCAAATTAGTTAAATTTGGAGATGATACTAAATTGGGAGGCTTGGCAAATAGTTTTGAGTCCACTAAAGTGATTCAGGATGATTTGGATAGAATCCAGAATTGGGCGGAAATGTGGCAAATGAAATTTAATGTAGCGAAATGTCAAATTGTACATGTAGGTAATAAAAACATTAGATGGGATTACTTCATGGGAGGTTTAAAACTGGAATGTGCTCCACACGAAAAAGATTCGGGAGTGGTTGTTGACCAAACCCTCACAGGCTCTAGGCATTGTGCCGTAGCAGTTAAAAAAGCCAATCGGATGCTGGGATACATTGCCAAAAGTATTGAGTACAAATCCAAGGAGGTGATGCTTCTTTTGTACAACACATTCGTCAGACCACATCTGGAGTATTGTGTACAGTTCTGGGGACCATACTTTAAGAAAGATATCGAGGCTCTAGAAAAAGTTCAGAGAAGAGCCACTAAGCTAATTCCAGGTATAAAAGATGAAAGCCATGAGAAGAGGTTGAAGATCCTTAATCTCTTTAGTCTTAGGAAAAGGAGACTTAGGGGTGATCTGATTGAGGTCTTTAAATATGTTAAAGGGATTAACAAAGTGAATTATGAAGGATTCCTTCGACCAAGTGTTGTTAGTAGAACTCAGGGTCACAAATGGAAGGTGACCAAAGGTAAATTTAGCACTGATATTCGGAAATATTTCTTCACCCAAAGAATAATTTCGATGTGGAATAGCTTGCCTGACCATATTGTTGAGGCAGAGACCTTGGGAGTTTTCAAGAGCAGGCTTGACTTAAAGCTAGATACCATTGAGTCTTTGAGTACCTGAAGTGATATATTCACAATAGTATAAAGAAACTGGCGAGCCTAGTTGGGCTGAACTGCCTGTTCTCGCCATTCATGTCATGTCATGTTATGTTAAACTGGCGAGCCTAGTTGGGCTGAACGGCCTGTTCTCGCCATTCATGTCATGTCATGTCATGTCATGTAACAATCTCATTCCTTCCACCATTAGCCTTGAAGAAATAGGCCTACTACAGATGACATGAGAAAGTGTTGTTTAGTAAGTATGTCTATGTTGCCCTTTTCCCAAAATAATAGTCATCTTCTGGTCAGACTGAAAATGCTTATATACTTGAAAAATCACATCATGATAATATTTCGATGTCCAGGTAATGGCAGATACGTGAAGTTTAAAAAAAACTGTGGACAGCAGATGCCTGTTTGAGAAGTTGCATTCCTGCTCTGAGAAAGATGCAATGTCGCTATCTTCAGCTGAAAGGATGATCAGAGCAAGAAAACAGTATGGAGATGGTCTTCACTTTGAGCTGGAACAGCATCAAGAAGGAGGCACCCAAAGTATTGCTGTTTATGGCAAATGTGCTGATAAGCACTGCCAGCTATGCTTGACAAGGGTTAAGTGTCACCAAGTCCAAGTAATGCAGAATTCAGAAGTAAACCAAAAAGTGCAAGGTGATGAAAGTATCAGAAGTCTGTATTTCTACAACACTGTCTCTTCTGTGGTGAAAAATGTGATGTCATGAACGATCTGAAACATCCAGACAGATGGCATCCAGCAGACTTGGAGAAACATTTGGAAAGAAAGGTCTAAAGGAAGCCATCTTAGAAGCTTGTGAAAAAAGGAAAGACAGACAATCTGAAGAGACGATAGTGAGAATGGGAGCGGTTCTCACTGATCGATATACAGCGGATGTGAGGTATAAGGTGTTTACAGTGGTGCTACAGATGTTTAGGTTCTGCTGTTATATTATAATTACACTCAATCTACAGATTACCCCATGAAAGGGAGAGCTTTCATTGATGTGAAAGTGACTGTCATGGCGCCAAGAGGTATAAGTCCAGAGCTCTTTCCAGGCCGTGCTCTTAGTGAATGTTAGACTGCACCAGTGCACCATGGAATTGGGAAAGGGAAGGTGTTGAAAACTGCCGACACTGACCAGTGTAGGCTCTTCTCGCTGAGTGATGTAACTGCAGATACAGAATGAGTCATCATTCAGGCAACGGCTTTCATGTGCAGGTGTTCCAATGTGGCAAATGCAACAACAGTGACTGGCACGAGGATAGAGGTTTGGACAACGAGAATCGGGAGAAAATTTGCATCAAAGATTCCAGAACTATCTTCTCGACCACCTACCTCAGAAGCCTTTGGGAAAAATGTGAAAAGAGCTCACCATCAGTGTGCTATCTGGAGGAGCCTACAAGATCCTCCAAACATAGATCCCACTGAGTATGGCTGGGTTAAGGACGAGGAAAGAAGATGGCTTCAGGCAGTCACTCCACAACTGTCAAGGCAGCCTGCACCTGATTACATTCAGAAACTTGTGTCCCATTCATGTGCATTGGAAACTCCATGTCATTCCAGACTCTGTGATTGTGTGGCAGCCAATTTCGCCTGCACTGTATTCTGCCACTGCTGGGGGAGTTTTATTTTCAAGAATGAACAAACAAGAAAGGCAAAATGAATCACATGATGAGGACGTATCTTACAGCCTCTTTTCCAGAAAAGTCAGGACGTTGTGTAAAATGTAAATAACAACAGACCGCAATGATCTGCAAATCATTTAAACTCTGTAATAAGTTGAAAATAGTAAAAAGACAGCATATCAAATGTTGAAACTGAGAAACCTTTATTATTTTTAAAGAAAAGCTGCTCATTTTGAATTTGATGCCAGCAACATATTTCAAAAAAGTTGGGACCAGGCCATGTTTACTACTGTTAATTCATCACTTCTTTTAACGACACCGTGTAAGTGTTTTGGATCTGAGGAGACGAATTACTGTAGTTTTGAAAGCAAAGTGTTTTCTCATTCTTGCTTGACTTTAGATTTCAGCTTCTCAACACTTTTCCAGACTCTTTTGTCACATTTTTGCACCAGAATTTTCAATGGGTGACCCGTCTGGACTGTATGTAGGCCAGTTTAGCACCCGGACTCACCTGCTATGGCTCCATGACGTTGTAACACGCGTACAATGTGGTTTGGCATTCTCTTGCTGAAATAAGCAAAGCCTTACCAGAAAAAGATGCCTGGATGGCTGTACATGTTACTCCAAATCCTGTGTATATTGTTCAGCATTAATGCCGTTTTCACAGATGTGCAAGTTACCCATGCCACATGCAATAATGCCCCCCCATACTATCATGGATGCTGACCTTTGAACTGTGCGCTGATAAAAAGCTGGATGTTCCCTCTTCTTCTTAGCCTAGAGGATGTGGCATCCTTAATTTCTAAAAAAATGTCATATTTTGATTGGTCAGACTGCAGGATAGTTTTCCACTTTGTCTCAGGCCATCATAAATGAGCTCAGGCCCAGAGAAGGTGGCAGCGTTTCTGGATCTTGTTTATTTATGCTCTTTTTCTTTACATAGAAAGGTTGCATTTGTGGATACAGTAACAAATTCTGCTCAGTGAGATTAGTTCTCAGAGTGTTCCTGAGCCCTTTCATTAATTTTCACTCCGGAAACCTGTTTGTTTTTATTGCAGTGCCACCTGAGGGCCTGAAGATCATGGCCACTCAATATTGTTTTTTGGCCTTGTCCCTTGCATAGAGATTTTTCTGGATTCTCTTTATGATATTACATACAGTACCATAAATGATTAAATCCCCAGTTTCTTTGCAATTTCATTCGTAAATTGTTAAACAATTTTCCCTTGCAGTCTGTCACAGAGTGGTGAAGCCCGCACCATCTTCTGAAAGACTCAGCCTTTCCGAGATGCTCTTTTCATACCCATTCATGTCAACTGACCCGTTGCCAATTAACTTACTGTAATTACCTGAGAGACGTTCCACTCTGTGCATTTTTTTTTTAGCATTATAAAACATTTCCAATCTTTTGTTGCCCCTGTCCCACTTTTGTTGAAACATGTTGCTGGCATCAAATTCAAAATGAGCAAATATTTTTCTAAAAATATAAATTTTTCAGCTTCAACATTTGATACATTGTCTTTGAACCATTTTTGATTAAATATAGGGTTTAAATGATATACAAATTCTGCATTCTATTTTTATATACATTTTACACAGCGTCCCAACTTTCCTGGAGATGGGTTTGTACATGTAAAGCTGAGAACAGATCAAAAGCAATGCGACGCAATGGCAAAATAATTCAAAAGCCTTTTCAGTGTGACCAAATGCACCACACGCTATGTCCTATTGTAGCTACTGTCAGTTGTGTTTGATTAAATTGAAAAACCTTTGTAGCTTTTTTTTAGCATTGTGTCGCATTGCATCGCTTTCAGTCTGTTCCTTGCGTAAATTAATCTTTAGTGATCATTATGTCCCTTGTACAAATTTGAAGTGAAGAAATCAAGAAAAAGCGAATCAACCGCCTACAAGTTGAAATTTCCAAATTTTCTACCTGATTGCTAGGCAACCATTTTGAATTATGTTGCTCAAAAGGGACTAGGGTGAGCAGCTTTGGTTTCCAAAAAGGTTTATGTGCCTCATGTACACATTTGAAAAGATTAATGCAATAAACAGGTGTTTGCCCCGAATTTGCAATTTTTTGGCATTACTTTGTTTCTTATTTTGAATTTTTTCGCTCGCCAGAATTTGCCCAGTGCTGCCGCAGAGCTAGCAGGTAAAAATGCGGTATATAAGTTGAGGACGATGTAAAACCACCTTTAAAAAAACGAAGGAAAAACTATCCTTGCTCAAGTTCTGCCTTTGAGTTCTCCTTTGGGCGAGAAGGAACATATATTCTGCCTAGCTCAGTGAATGGTCACTGTTCACTGCCATAGGTGAAATGTAGTATTTTATGTGGATTTCCCTACCATCACATAGGCATGATGTGACAGTAGGATCCATAATCATGTCCTACCTATGTTTTAGCAATGGACATGAGCATATAGAGTCATATACCATTTATTGACTTTGTGCCGGGTTCAGCCTCTAAATTAATTAGAGGCTGCCTGTGCTCCGGCATTACTATTGGCACAATGTGTTATGTAGAGTACATTGGCCTCTTTCGCTGGATTAATAGTGCTCAATGTATAATGCTTGAGTTGATTTTGATTTGAGGACCCCAGGGTGGGAATTAACTTTTAAAATATTAACATCTCCATGCCACCGACAGATAAATGTTCAGATTCACCAGCCGCTAAAAAAAAAAAAATCATTATTTTGTGTATAAAGTCTACAAGCCTCTTTCATATTTTAACAGCATTTGACTAGTACTATTTTCCCATCCTAAACCCTACCTCTCCCTCACACCACTTTCAGTTGCAACTAGAAAAGGCAATCTGCCAATTCACTGCGATGCACGTGCTCAAATACAGTACCAGCGTGGATAAAGGTTCCTCTTTCGCCAGCGCGCCGTTGGCCGTGTGTCAGCCGAAAGTCAGGTAGACGTGCCATGCTCACTGAACCGGGAAGTAGAGGGAGTGAGAAGGCATGTTGGCCAGCCGTTTCACACATACCTTAGTGTAAATCCCCATCGCAAAGAAGTCCAAATAAGTTCAGCGTCGAAATTTTTTCGTCGGACAACACGGCGTCCATTATATTTGTAGTAGGCTATAGTGTAAACGCCTGAAGTAATTTTTGCTACAGATTTTCTTTTGCACAGTTGGCGATATATTTATTTCCAGGAAAGTTAATGTCTGCAAATTCATATATTTTTGCCATAATATTTTTGCCGTAATATTTGCCGATAAGAATTAAGAAATGAAACCTTTAGTTCTAAAGCGCCGTTATCGGAGAAAGCAAAACAACCAACAACCTGTTTTGCCACCACTTTAACATTATTTAAATTATGAACAAAACCCGCACTTCTAAAAATAGAAATAAAATATGCAAATATCTATGTAGTTGTAACTTACAATAACGGTGTCACTTTTTCCTAAGTCCACAAGAAATGTTTTGGCCTTTGGAAATCTGGAGGTTTTAGTCCTCATTGTGTTTAAGCCGAACAACTCTCAGTCAAGAAAGCGGTGACTTGTTCAGTCGGATCAAACGGTTGAACGTAAAGTGTGCTAACTTTTGTCGCCTTTTACTCATAATTTGAGAGCTAATCTCAAGAATAAACTTTGGCTGTTACCGACAAATTAATGCGATTAAGCCCTTCACAGTTGCAAGTGTCATGGGGTCCCTGCAAAAAATGTTCTATAAGAATCCTATAGGACAGTTCAATAGAATTTCTATAGAACTTTAGTACCTTGAGTCCTATAGAAAAAAAGTTCTATAGAAAATTTCTATAGGAAACAGTTCCATAGATAATCTCTATAGAACAGCTCTTCTTTTATATTACCCTTCGTGGCAAACCCTTCCCAGTTTGCATCCCTGTAGCGCCATGGCCAATTGTGCTCTACTCTGCCCAGGGCTCGAACCCGGACACTTCTGCACCGCAACGCAGTGCTTTAACCGATTGAGCTATCCGGCAATTGGGAGACTGCCAATTGTACTCGACCCTGATCAATTTGAATACCTTTGCTGAACCCAACAGATGGCTTGTTGTTGTCGCGTATCTCAGGGTCCTAGGGAATTCAAAAGGAACTGAGTGCCTTCGCTGGAAAGGAACGCCATGTTAGTAATCCTGTTAGGTGACCATGATACATGGATAAAGATGGTGGGAATAAGTCTTAGCAGACCTCAAATTGTATTGAAATTAATTCTAAATCTGCATATAATCTGCAATCACATGCATGTAAATGGAAAGGAATAATTTGATTGAATTTTTAAAATTAAGGGAAAAGTTCAAAAGCTCAAACTTTCAACATAATTCTGTCTTCGTAAGCAAAAAAGGAACATAAGTTTTCCATTATAGCATAATAAAGTTGTAATTCCTTACATTTATATTTTTGAATTGCTGCCGAGGAAATGGAAAGGGGTCTTCGTATACCGTAACTGAAATACTGCTAAGTTGTGTGGTCAGTCAGTCAATCAATCGTCTGTTCAGAGAATCAATGAGTTGATATGTGCCTGGTACCCCATGTGCTTAAGCACACCTTAAAGTTAAAAGGGACCCAATTTCCTTGCTATTTCAGTGTAGTGGATTTCACTGCATATTGCACATTTTCATACCATTAGTCCGGTCTCTCACTTCTAGAACCCGGGTACGGTAAATTGACCCTTCGACAGAGCATTGCAAGGAGTCATAAGATGTCTTTTTCATTAAGCTTTTGTTCTATTAGAAGGTCCTAAAGACCATCAAAGTCCTATAGAACAGGTTTTTCAACTAGGGTGTTCTATAGGAAGGTCTTATAGAACAGCAATAATATTATAGGACATTCTTTTCCATAGAGGTGTTCTATAGGTTTCCATAGCAAATTCCTACAGAACACACGGAAAATCCTATAGAACATGCTGTTCTGTTAAAATGTTCTATAGAGTTCCATTGATGTTCTATAGAATTCTATAGAATTCCATAGAACTTCTATAGAACATTTTTTTGCAGGGGTAGGGCAGATTAAAAACTGTTCTCACAGCGGGACTGATTATGTTTTCACATTTGTGAGA
This sequence comes from Gymnothorax javanicus, assembly GCA_029692085.1. Taxonomy (NCBI): domain Eukaryota; kingdom Metazoa; phylum Chordata; class Actinopteri; order Anguilliformes; family Muraenidae; genus Gymnothorax; species Gymnothorax javanicus. Next base: position 105,521,687 of record CM056194.1, on the reverse strand, counting down.
AATGATCACTTATCCGCCTTAGGTATACTGTGTAAAACATTTATATTCAGATTTAATGGTATAGTTATCAATTTGCAAACCGTGTGCAAGCCAATGTCTTACATTATTAAGACCAATATTTCACCACGGCAAATTATCGACATTTACAGTGACACGAGCAAGATTTAAAATTTTGGGCATCCAACTAGAAATTATAAATGTATTAATAAATATTTTGCGACAATAAATGCATAAATTGTCACCCGTTAGGAAAGCGTTTCTACTTCATGACTACTCCTACTTCTAACTGCCTCTTATAGAATTAGATATTTTAAAACTCTAATAACAAAAAACATCGATTGGCTTGTAAATAAGTCGTATCCGAAACAGTTGCGGTAGTTTATTCTTGCCAAAATTCAAGGCCTGCAGTAACATCTCGTACACACCAGTCATACCCAAAAACCGCTCCCCCCTGTGGACAGTCCCCCCAAGTTCTGCCTGCCGGGACTACACCGACACCTGTTGTAATCCTCCGCCACCCGCCAGGCTGATCAGAAAAAGGTGGACGAAAACGCGAAGCCAACTTCTCGCTAACTTTAGCGGTACCTTTGTCCACGCTGGTACTGTACATAATGAACACATTGCTGCGGCAGATGCTTGTTTCCTGCAAGTGTATCTCCATAACAAATACACGCATGAGTCATGCCACAGCAACCGGCCGTTTATAGAGCGCAGGCTCCTGAAAGCTCAAGTAAAACTTGCAGCCCTTTCCACCAGGAGGTCAGGATAGTGGGGGCCCTGTGAGGTGTGGGCATCCCAGTGCCAAGAGGAGTAGAGGGTACTTGAGTATGAGTGTGTGTAGAGTATCCCTCCTCAAGCCTCTTACAGACACTCTGAGCCTTAGAAAGAGGCCTGTCTCCGGCCACCAAGCAGCAGAAGTCCACTTGAGATGCGGGGTCCTACTAACCCACCTCCCTCTGTGATCAGGTGCCCCAAAGCTAAGTCCGCCATTTAGAGAGAGAAAAGCGCTGTACTTACTGAGTTCCTCTGTGGACAAGAGACAGCACTTGAAGTTTCATTTGAGTCAGTGTGGTGAAGATAGGCAGTTTGCTCCGCAAGACTGGCAGTAAAAATAGGGATGATTCAGTAGTAACGCGGTTTTTTTTTTTTTTTTTGGAGGGGGTGGTCTTTTATAATTGAATACCTCAATATGAGAAGGGCCCAAGTCCACAGCATGGTGTTTTGAGAAAATTAAAAGAAAAACATCATATTTTGTTGAATTATTAATTGATGGTATTGCTGTTTATATGACAACTCACGTATTCATATCTAAATGGCATAATACATGATTATACGTACTTCGGTTGCACCACGGGGACGCATTTAATACGATAGATTTGGGCCCTTCTTATAATCATATTGTAGGACAACATTGGCTTATTGAGTTTTTATCATATTTTCCTTGTTTAAGTTAAACAGTATGTAGAGACTTATTGAAAATATACTCAGTCAAAAAAGAAAAAAGAAACTTCACACTCATTTGGAGGTCGATAAGTTGAACATACAAGAAAAGTGGTTTTAAATAATGATTTAATTCCATTCTGTACCCATTAAGGATGGTGTACCATAAAAATCATGTTCATAATGTAACCAGTTCCACCAGAAATGCTACGGAAATGTAAGAGAGTAAAAATGGTAAGTTACAACTTGATGAAAGCATGTCAATAGCGCAAATGCCCTCCATGAGCGTTCACAACTGCGACGCAACGTCTCCTCATGGATTGAATGATGCGTCTGAACACAGCTTGGGGGATGCGTCGCCATAATTGAACCAACATGGCACCAAGTTCCTGCAAATTCTGTGGAGGGTTCCTTACTTGACGGAGTCTTCTGCCCAACACATCCCATATATGTTCTATGGGATTATGGTCGGGAGACCTTGAGGGCCACTCCATGATATTGATGCCAGCATTCCTAAGAAAATTCTGCGTTAAATTGGCCGTATGAGGTCAGGCATTATCGTGTTGGAATGTCAGACCTGGGCCATGAGCTGCCATGAATGGCAAAAGCTCTGGAATGAGCACTTGAACTCTGTATCCTGCAGCAGTTAGGTTTCCTTGAACGACCATCAGCCTGGAACGGGCAGGACCATGAAAGGCACCCCAAACCATAACACTACCGCCCCCAAAACGGTCCACTTCCTGCACACAACACTGGGCGTTGCGTTCACCGCGTCTCCTCCAAACTTTAACTCTCCCATCAGCGAAGCGCAAAGTGAATCTGGATTCGTCACTAAAAACGATCCTATTCCAATCACGCTGAGTCCATCTCAGATGTCGTTGTGCCCAGAGAAGCCGTTGACGTTAGTGTAACTGGGTTAAAATTGGTCCACGATATGGCCGACGTGCATGGAGACGAGCAGTGCGCAGGCCATTACGTATGGTTTGGGCAGTCACACGACCTCTAAACAATTCATTCCTAGTGGACGTTGCAGTGAGAAATCGATTACGCAAATGACGTAAGACGATTTGTCGGTCTTCTGCTTGTGTCGTCACACGTGGTCTACCCGAACGAGGTCGGTCTGCTGTGGTGCCAGTTTGTTGGAGACGTGTCCGAAGATCATGGATAGTCCGTCGACTACATCCCATAACCCTGGCAACGTCAGTGACCGACGTTCCCGTATTCAGCATGCCAATGGCACGTTCATGTTGAATGTTTGACAGTCGTGGCATTGCAAATCAACGGATAATTGACTGTAAGAACTTGTTTTTCCGAGATGTCACTCTACCGTGCTAACGTGGGCTCAATTGCACGTGTCTCATAAGGTCACGTGACTAGGAACACGAGGAAACATGCTTTTACCTTGATGTATGCTTGCACATGCTGCATGCTTGTGCACGTCGGAGTTGCTGTGTGTCATGATGTCTTTGACAACGCATTTACCCCTAATAATAATAATAATATCTCTTGTATTAAGTTTCAAGAAAAAATTTAGAAATTTATGAGTGTGAAGTTTCTTTTTTGACTATACATACATACAACATATTGGCACTTCATTCTGAATAACTATTTATTTAATTCACTTACCGGCATTTTGTTCCTGTTGCTCTGGCTGCTACAACTTTCCCACTTGTGCTAACAAACTCCTTACCCTCTGCTCTCAAACTTTTCCTCTTATTTGCCTTCCATTCTTTCTCATTTTTACGTTTTTTTCCATCATTGAGATCATTCTGAAAATCCTCCATGTTGAACATGTGTGGCATAGACATTCGTCAACAGAGGGCGCTATCTGTATGTGTGTAACAAAGACCCAAGTCCTGGAGTTGGGCCTATCTGATATATTTCGCTAATTCAATTGCAGGTTTTTCGCAACAGTGGTTCATTGTCAGGCTATTCGGCTTGTGCATGAACCGTCCTTGTCACAACGATCGTGTGAATCCTTAGTGCGTCTGTGCACCATTCAGCAGCATGCATGTCTATTAGGTGTATGTGTATTGTGATTGGTGCGTCTCTCCCCACTCGGCTGAATTTGCTACATGGTCGTTTCCTAATGAGCGAGTGATGGGTATTTAAGCCCTCAAGTCCATGTGCACGTTGCTGGATTGCAAAGTCGCATTCATTCTGAAATCCAAGTCATATGTATGTTAGTAAAACTTCTTTGTCTTCATCAAATGCAACTAGAACTGAATGACAGCAAAATCTAACAAAAACCTTCATTGCCATTAAGTTTATTCGAACAAGCTTCCAATCCTGACCAGAGTCCAGGACTGGGACTGAGATCAGGTTAGCTAATTCAATCCTGTTCTTCAACTCCAGATATCAAGAAGAAGCTTTCCATCCTAATCAGGGTCCAGGACTAGAAGTGCATTCTTGTTAACCCTTCCAATTCTGCTCTTTTTGTCAAGTTTGTCAGGAACAAGCTTCTGACCTTAATCCAGGCCCAGGACTAGGACCAAGTTCCTCTCAAGCAACCTCCTCCTCTTCGTAGGCAGTTCAGTGCTGGCAAACTCCAAAACATCTGGCAGAATCCTGGAAACCAATGGCCGGCGACAGCAGCCCAAGCATTGCCTATAACATCTGTGCTGAACTGCCTCACACTCTCTCCGGGGTTCCGTCTCCACCTGTTTTCTTTGGGGTTCCATCCCCCACATGACTGTATTGCTGTCAATAAATTTCCATTTGAATTGGATGTCTGACTCCGCGCTTGATTCCTGGTCTGGTCGTAAACGCCCTTACTGAATTTTCGTCACGTATGAAAGTTCTCCATAAAACCTCTACATGTTGCAGATACTATTTGTTATTTCCAAAAACTGCAGATTTCAAGTATTAAAAGTTGCCTTGTCTGATATACAGTGCCGTGAAAAAGTATTTTCCCCCTTCCTGATTTCTTATTTTATGCACATTTGTCACACTTAAATGTTTCAGATCATCAAAAAAAATTTAATATTTGACAAAGATAACCCAAGTAAATACAAAATGCAGTTTTTAAATGATGATTTCTGTGATCAAGGGAAAAAAGCTATCCAAACCTACCTGGCCCAATGTGAAAAAGTAATTGCCCCTTAAACCTAGTAACTGGTTGTGTTGCCCTCGGCAACAACAACTGCAATCAAGCATTTGCGATAACTGGCAATGAGTCTTTTAGATCGCCGTAAAGGAATTTTGGCCCACTGTTCTTTGCAGAATTGTTTTAATTCAGCCACATTGGAGAGTTTCCGAGCATGAACGGCCTGTTTAACTCATTCCCTATGGAATACTTTTATATAAAATTGTCACGTTTGTACGGAATACTTTCCCCGAAAATTACACAATATAAAGTATTGAATTACAGGTGGCCCATGCCCGCGCTCGTCAACTGATTTCATGTTTTCATCGGACTGCGAATGGTCATCCATGCCACTGGCACCAGCTTACCGTAGGGAATGGTAGAATTTGCCGTGCCGTTGATAGCGACTTGCCGTAGGGAATGAGTTAAGGTCATACTACAGCATCTCAATCGGTAGTATGCCGAGTCAAAGTCCAGACTTTGACTCGGCCACTCCAAAACCTTTATTTAGTTTTTTTAAGCCGTTCAGAGGTGGACTTGCTGGTGTGTTTCGGATCATTGTCCTGCTGCATAACCCAAGTGCGCTTGAGCTTGAGGTCACGAACTGATGGTCGGACATTCTCCTTCAGGATTTTCTGGTAAAGAGCAGAATTCATGGCTCCATCAATTATGGCAAGTCATCCAGGTCCTGAAGCAGCAAAGCAGCTCCAGACCATCACACTACCACCATCATGTTCGACTGTTGGTATGATGTTCTTTTTATGAAATGCTGTGTTAGTTTTATGCCAGATGTCACAAGACACACACCTTCCAAAAAGTTAAACTTTTGTCTCGTCAGTTCACAGAATATTTCCCCAAAAGTCTTGGGGATCATCAAGATGTTTTTGGCAAATGTGAGATGAGCCTTTGTGTTCTTTTTGGTCAGCAGTGGTTTTCGCCTTGGAACTCTCCCATGGATGCCATTTTTGCCCAGTCTCTTTCTTATTGTTGAATCATGAACACTGACTTTAACTGAGGCGGATGAGGCCTGCAGTTCTTTTGATGTTCTTCTGGGTTCTTTTGTGACCTCCTGGATGAGTCTTTGATGCTCTCTTGGAGTAATTTTGGTAGGCCGGCCACTCCTGGGAAGGTTCACCCCTGTTCCAAGTTTTCGCCATTTGTGGATAATGGGTCTCCCCGTGGTTTGCTGGAGTCCCAAAGCCTTAGAAATGGCTTTATACCCCTTTCCAGACTGATAGATGTCAATGACTTTGTTTCTCATCTGTTCTTGAATTTCTTGTGATTGCGGCATGATGTGTTGCCAATTACTTTTTCACATGGGGCCAGGTAGGTTTGGATAGCTTTTTGTCCTTAATAAATGAAATCATCATTTAAAAACTGCATTTTGTATTTACTCAGGTTATCTTTGTCTAATATTAAAATTTCTTTGATGATCTGAAACATTTAAGTGTGACAAATATGAAAAAAGAAGGCAGGGGCTATATTTACGGCGCCGTAATCGGTGATTCGGGGCTATATCTATGGCAAGTCGGAGTGGGCGCGCATGGAGGCGTCTCCGGGCAAATCCGAGATGAAGGGCTCGCGTTTGACAGGCGTCTCCGGGCAAATCCAAGATGACGGACTCGCGTTTGACAGTTGTAGGGAGCAATTTTGATGATTTAGCCACTGAAATTCAGTCAAGGAAATTTCGAGTTTAATTTCTTGTGCTGCTATACGTGGTAATACATGTTACTGAGTGATGACACACGGGTTGCTAAGGCACGCACAGCATGCATTCGCAATATTAATATTCTAAAGCCCCTTCTCAATAATAAAATCCCCCAAAACACATTGGCGCCTCCTTTTAAAATCATACTGGCAAATAAAAAGCCAGAAAAAAAGGGGAAATTGGATACAGATTTCTTACTACGCAAGAGTTAACAACTACTTTCTGTATATTTCCCCATTTAAAACTACCTAGGTGCATACTGCAACACGCTGTTTTGAAATTTTGGCATATGTGTACTCGGGTATGGTACGATATTACTAGTGAGAAAGCTGACCAGCGGGGAGAGGGGACAATCGCACTGTGGCACGGTACTGAACAATCGAAAGCAGTCTGAGAGGTTGTAGTGTTAGGGTCCGAACGGACCCATTTCAAGAATGTAAAATGCAATTAATGCCATCTAGTTTTTTTTAATCGGGACAAAGCTTTGAGTATGTGCTCATGGCGGCTATTTAAACACAAAAACACTAATGTTTACCATTTTAGCCAATTCTGAATTTCTTCCAGAAAAAAAAGTTACATCGGTGGTGTTAGGGTCCAAATGGACCCGGGTATAGAAAAATGGCTACAGACATCAGTTTGCTTCATAGAAATGCTATGGCTAGCTCTGTGGATCACATTTGGCTCAATCAAGGTTTCATATTAGATTAGACATTTCACTCACACACAGAGACACACACACGCACGCCCACACGCGCGCGCACACGCACGCCCACAGGGACATAGGCCTACAGTTCAGTACAGTGCGCACCGTAATACAACATTCCCACACAAACCCAGACATACATAGATACATTGTATCATCTTCACTTTGATCCTTCGAACCTCCCTCTCCCAGGGCGCAGTTCCAGGCTAGATCCCTTTCCACAGAGATCTTCGCCCAGGCTCCCCCAGGTTGAGAAATCTGCCTTCTGCTTCCCGGTGTCTTCTTTTCAAAGCCCACCAATCACAGAAGCACCACTCGCCGACAAACGCATTCGCTTTTGGTTTGTGGTAGCCTGACTGTACATTGAGCCGAGCGCGGCAGCCAACTTTGTGGTCTCACCCTTTTTTTTTTTTTATAAATTTGGCATCTCCAATCTCACCTGAATCTGGAATGCCCAATTGGTGAACTATGTACAAGGCTTGCTCGTATGCGACCCCTTGCTGCCAGTTCAGGAGAGTGTAGACAGTTCGCGGCTCTCCTCCGAAGCACGCGCTTGTCAGCCACCGCTTCTTATACACTAATCGGTTGAATCTTTGCAAGTTCAGAACGAGGGCGGAGGATACCCGGACATGAAAAGGCTTAGAATCTTCCTGACGAGCGCCCGTCTGGCCAACAGGAGGCGCTTGAGCAACGAACAAGGCAACTATTATTTTCCCTTCCCGGCAGTCCCTTCCCAATTTGCAACCCTGTAACGTATTAGCCAATTGTGCGCTACTCTGAAAAAGCTGCCGACCACTGTCGACTGGTACGAGGCGGGAATTGAACCCGCGATGTGATAGTCACGTCTACTTCGCAACGCGATGCTTTACCAAGTGAGCTATCTGGTAGCTCCCCAACTACGTGGTCTTACTGCCATCTGCAACCCGACCGGCCGGTGACCCAGTCAATAGCGATCCCCGAATCCCGTAGTGGTTACCAGCCACCCAGGTGGGAACCGACGATCTGATCCCTACCCCACTTCGCTACGGGTATAGAAACTTTGACCGTTTTCACCAGCCTTGCCTGTTCACAGAGGTCGTACTTTGCGCCCCTCTGCTTAGGTGTAGGCTGTCACCCACATACCATGTGATGCCCACACACTTACATGCGACAACACGCCGACTAGACGGTACCACGGCAGTATGTCAATTCATACTTCACTGGACACGGGGGCCTTCAGTCCTCTCCCCTGCATTATACAGCATCTTTAATGTGCCCTTGGACCTTTGCAGTCTCGCCGCTGCCTGTTCCCAACCAGGTTCAGGGGGCCTAATCCCCTCCCCAATGGGGGACAGCATGAGTGAATATAATCCTATTCTCAAGTGAAAAAATAGGTATATTGTGTCTTAGGGCTGCATGGGGGTCATATAAAATAATGTTTGATCACTTAGATCCTTCGCACCTCCCTCTCCAAGGTTGCAGTTCCAGGCTAGATCCCTTTCCACAGAGATCTTCGCCCAGGCTCCCCCAGGTTGAGAAATCTGCCTTCTGCTTCCCAGTGTCTTCTTTGCAAAGCCCACCGATCACAGAAACACCACTCACCTTCTGACGCATTCGCTTTTGGTCCTGCCGCCGCCTGTTCCCCACCAGATTCGGGGGGCCTAATCCCCTCCCTAATGGGGACTGTGGTTATGATGGGCTAATAAGTTAGTAATGAAGTACAAAACAAAACTGGATGATGATCCTTATTTTTTGGGGTGGTTGGTACTGAGTTACACACCGGGTCCATTCGGACTCAGAGTTTCTGTTAACACCAAAGTAAGATAAATAAATAAGCAGCGCACAAGGTTAAAAACAAACACTCCGCCGTAGACCGCAGTTCAGCGTGCTGAGCTTGGAAGCTGCCAATACAAGTGAAGAAACGTCAGTGCGCACGCACTCCGTAAATATAGCCCCGAATCACCGTGTACGGCGCCGTAGATATAGCCACTTCCAAAAAAGAAATCAGGCAGGGAGCAAATACTTCTTCACAGCACTTTATATAAGTAACCCAATTCTTTGCAGTCGCCTTATTTTTTTGTCACTTGAGCAGAGGTTTGAACTCGGACTTGGAATCTACGGAATGGCCGTGAACAGTCAGCTGAACTACACGTAAGGGATAATGCCAGACGAGGCGTCCTTTATGTAAGGGATATTATGAATTGGTTATATATATATATGTTATTGCCCGCATACAGTAAAAACGGCCTGCCCATATATCTTGTTTTGGCCGAGTTCAGCACGTGCACAAGTAACCATTGGCAACTGTGGCATTCGCTCTCTTCAGAGAAGCAGAGAACCATTGTGTATTGTTGACAACCAGTAGGCTTTAGTTTCGTGAACAAATGATTTGTGATTTTCTTGTGAATAAACGGGTCAACTTTTAATTCCACTCCACAGAATGGCACGACTGGAAATCATACGACTACAGTAAATAGAAAAGCTAACTGAATTAATGTTCATTTTGCACCAGACTATGCAGAGATACACAGCAGGAAAACAAGTCCTATATGCAACAGTTAGTTGTCATATTGAAAATTAAATTTGTGGTATCAATTTATTGTGAAATTCGATGGCTATAGATATTGTTAAGACCAGCAAAGCGGTCCTTTGAAGGAGGATGATTGACTGCGGGGATTGGCCTTGACTGCTTGTCTGCAGAAGTCGCGACAGCTAGTTTTCTTGTTGCATACAATTATAAATGGTTCTGACTGCGTCCCTGTTGCTATAGTTAGTAGTTCTGACTGTAGCCGGCGCATTAATTTAGAACGATGAAGAGATATTTTCACAAGGACAACTCAGTAGCGGTCAATATATCAAAAATGATGAACGCCCTGCAGCCAATCAGAATAGAGTATTAACCCAGACTATGGTATGATCATTTTTAAATACGTTCATTTTGGGGCTGAGCCTGAATGTTCTTAAATGTTTGAAGATTTCAGCCTTAATTAGCATTTAATTTTCTTATTTTTTCAGTTTAGAAATCGGTTTTAATACCATTTTTCATTCATTAACAGCTTAAAACGTTTTTTGTTTTTTTTGCATAATTAGCATTTAAATCAACTGATCAGAGCACTCCCATGAACGTTAAAATTTACCGAATCTTTCCAATAAATCTTCGACACCAGTTTCTTACTTCGACACTCTTTCTCAGCCTCAGGATGTTCTTAGCATGGTTTTTGGGCATTTTTCAGCCTCAATGTGTTCATTATGAAGGGTCGATGGATGCTTCAAACTTGGAGCTCGGTCAGCACAGGCCACATAATTGGGTGAGATAGTTCTCGAGTAACAACACTTGAGGGCAATGTCAGATAGTCGTAAAAAATTATACGTATAACAGACAGTAAAGGCAAATCGGTAAAGGTTAATTTAATCAATTTATGACAGAAATCAGAGGGATGGAGCCGGGCAAAGTAATTAAGAATACGTTCAGAGATGTGAGAACGAACCATAAACCCCAAGACCGCACAGTATAAAAGTACAGTACTGATCGTGATTGGTCGCGGTGTTACATCAAGAGGCGTGCTCTTGGAGGCCGGGCCTAACGTCACTGTCTGTTTAGGATCGTGAAGTGCCACTGGTGGAGCCTCTCCGCCAGCCCCTTAGTCTGCGTGTGTACACTGTCACATTTGTAACTTCATAACTGTAGCATTACAGCTCCATTTAGCAGAGAGACGGCCTGCGTTCGCGTTCGGGTTGCGTGGTGCCTTTTCCGCACATGTCTGAACGTGACGGCCACCTGCACTGCAACTTAAACTGGGAGACCTCCATAGTTAGCTAGCTTGCGAGCTTCCTTACTAACTTGCAATCGAAGGTAAGCTGACCGCAGTGTGATAACGTGCCTGAGAGGGCTCACGTTTACCTTGCTTTAAACCAGTTCATTGTGTTGATGGCTCGGTCCAGCCACTTGAAATGGACTCCGATCCCGTCACTTTTGACTGGAGACCGAACTCCTGAAACGCGCTAGCTTGATCTCTTTAAGGGTCAGAAGCTCTGTAACTAACGTTACTATTATATCGTGATGCCGTCAGCTTTCAAAGAGCTATAACGTTAGCTGCTGTCGTAAAGATACTATCCTTCTGAGATTCACCGTTACTTTGTGTTCTGTCTTAACAGTACTGCGTAAGATTGGCTAAATTGGGTATCTTTCCGGCCGACCAGCAATAAAAATATCTCGCCGCCTATGCATCGTTAATTTGGCAAATCCGTTGGATCAATAAAGGGAAGCAAGGCCCATTGTGTAATATTAATATAACGTAACGTTGGTTACATGCGTAGCTAACCAGTAGTGTTGGAAGGAATAAGTGACTAGCCAACTTAGTAGCTAGCTACTGCTTTAGTACTGATGTTGCCTGCTTGCTAGAGCTAACCTTTTCAAGTTAACTGGCCTTCTGGCGAACCGCTGTCTTGTAAAAAGCCACAGCATGTGCGCCATTCAGTATCTTTAATGGTTATTAACTAGCCTCATCAAATGACGGAATGGAAAGATTTGCGTTGTAAAGTGTGATGTAACTGGCTGATGTTGACCGGGCAGTGTAGCATGCGATATTACAGCTTTGGGTTGACTTGAGCTACACCCGCCTTGTCACACATAGCTAGATGATATCATGTTAATTCTGGGCTAGACCAACGTCTAGCCGGACTCGGAGCGCGGCAGCAATTAATCTAGCTAATTTCGTGATTCACCCTGCTATGATGCATTACTGGCGTAGGGGTAGCTGACCGCTTAAACCAGGAGTGTTCACAGTCTAATCCATGAAGGGCCGAATGGGTGCAGGTTTTTTGTTTTTGCCCAGTTCTACAACACCTGATTCCAGTAAGTAACTGATTGGGGGGTTCAATCAGGACCTTTATGAGTGGAATCAGATGCGTTAGTGTTGGGCGGTGACAAAATCCAGCACCCACGGCCCTCTGTGGATCAGATTGGACACCCCTGGCTTAAACGCTTAGTTTTCTCTTTGGAATTTGTTACCTACTATTGCTACAAATTCGCTATATGTACAAGTGGGCTGGCAAAGCTTTTCAAACGCTTCGCTGTTGTGAGTTGTAGTTTGATACAATGTGACAAGATAATGATTGTGTTGTTTGGGGTTACTGGCGTTAATCAAGAATGTAATCTAATTTTTGAAGTTCAAGTTATAATGTTAACCCCACGAATAAGTATACATTTCTAATTCTTCGCGTTTTGCACGCGTGGTTAATTTTTTCTCTCTCGCCAGCATGTTATTACATAATGAACTGAATACTTCGTGCGAGTTGCATGCCACATGTCACCGTGACTAAACAACAATCAACTTCATGGCTATTCTAATGCTTTGAATAGTTGCGTTTGCCGACGCGGTTTTAGAAACTGGGTCTCTTTGGCCAGGATAAGGGAAGAGAGCTGGAATTGCAGTCTCTGTGATATGGGTGACAATAAATCCTTTAGGTTTAATGGTCATTAAAATCTCTATTACTTTTATTAACGATCGTTATTACAGGCCCAGAAATGAAGTTGCCTACCGAGTAATTAAACGTCTGAATCGACACTACCAGCGGATACTTCTGTAGGTGGTTACTTCTCAAGGGCCTTTCAGACAGGACGTGTGGCGCGCAGTGCTGCGCTCGAAACCCCGTTATATCCCCAATTTCCACATACTCCGTCTGCGCTGCGCAGCGCCGCGCACTGCGGAGTAAATAGCTCTTATTGTAGTCAATATTTGCATTTCTACAGCCCGCGCCGCGAAGCGTCTCTGGAGCGTCCCAAAAGCACCACTGCGCTCCGCTCCGCCAGAGATGCGCGCCTGGTCTATTTTTCAGCGACTTCGCTCACCTTTCGCGTCAATTGACATAGACCAGATCGCACCAGACAGGAAATTAAATGCACCAAACGGGGCTCCGCTGCGCGGCTCGGCGCTCCAGAGACGCATCCAGTGGGCGAGGGCTCGCGCCGTCGGTCGCTCCAGATTTGTGGCGCGGCGCAGACGGAGTATGTGGAAAGCCGCCTTTACTAGTTGCGGAGCGGTACCGCTTTTGTTGAGCTTTGAAACTGCGCCCATGTCAATCAACGCAGCCTGCAACACCACACGCGTCAGAGTAGCGGTTCACCCGGGGATCCGCTCGCGCAAAGCTTATTTCTCAGCTTCGAGTCTATTTTTTGCGCAAGTGAGCGCAGAAGCCCGAAGATTTCTGTTTGCACAGAGAAAAAAGATCCATCTCACAGGCTACTTTGGAACTGTCTTCCCTATTCTTTTATATCAACACTCTCTGAAATCTGCTCATAATTTAAAATAGAAATGACTGGCTGAGCAAAAGCTATCTCTGCATTTAATGTTTTATTTTATTTGTGTAGAGTTTAACCAAACCGGTGCTTGTTGGCTTGGTTGTAAGCAAGCCTACATGCTTTTTTTATGAAGTGGTTTTGTTGTTGTGATAGGCCATCTACTGTAGATACACACAGTACCAAAATCATTATTAGTATTGCCAGCTCAAACAGAAGCCTGGGCTTTAGATTAGGTGCAGTACCGGGGCAGCTGGTGATTAGTCCAACTGTAAACGTATTACCATGTTACTTACTCATTGTGTCACTTCTGAAGTCACTTTATGTCTATTGGAAGAAACTTTAAGAAAACCGCATCTAGCACGATGTATTCTCCTCTCTAGGCAACGTAGCAACACGTAGGCCTGCAAGGGCTCCCCTCATATTAGTAATAAGTATGAGAACATAACATTTAATCATCTAGGCTACGGTACAACGTAAAGACGTGACATAATTAAAACCGATAAAACAGCACAAAGTCACATGCATATTACTGTGTATGTGCCATTATGTAATTGCAGTGATATTTTTTATTACCCAGTGGCTATACATTTTTTGTAATTATTTTACAACCCCAATTCTGAAATAGTTGGGACGAAGTGTAAATTGTGAATAAAGTCAAAATGCAATGACTTTCAGATCACATGAGCCAATATGTTATTTACAATAGAACATAAATAACATTTTTATCCACAAAATGAGCCCATTTCAAATTTTCTGGCTGCAACAGATCTCAAAAAAGTTGGGACACAGGCAACAAAGGGCTGAAAAAGCAATTAATATATAAGAGAATCAGCTGAAAGAACATTTAGCAAATAAATACATTAACTGGCATCAGGTGTGTAACATGATTGGCTATAAAAGGGACGTCTTAGAGAGGCTGAGTCTCAGAAGTAAAGATGGCCAGAGGCTCTCCAGCCTGTAAACGCTTGCGTGAAAAAATTGTGGAATACTTTAAAAACAATGTTCCTCAACATCAAATTGCAAAGGCTTTGAAGGTCTCATCATCGACAGTGCATAACATCATCAAAAGATTCAGAGAAACTGGAAAAATCTCTGTGCGTGAGGGACAAGGCCGGAGACCGTGATCTTCGGGCCCTCAGACGCCACTGCATCCACCGGCGTGATTCTGTCATTGACATTACTAAATGGGCCCAGGAATACTTCAAGAAACCACTATCAGTAAACACAGTCCGCCGTGCCATCCACAGATGCCACCTAAAACTATCATGCAAAAAGGAAGCCATTGTTGAGCATGATCCAGAAGCGCCGCCGTGTTCTGTGGGCCAAGGCTCATTTAAAATGGACTGTAGCAAAGTGGCAAAGTGTCCTGCGGTCAGACGAGTCCAAATTTGACATTCTTGTTGGAAGTCATGGGCGTCGTGTCTTACGGGCTAAAGAGGAGAAAGACCACCCCTCCTGTTTTCAGCGTTCAGTTCAAAAGCCAGGTATATAAAGGTTTTAGAGCAACAGATGCTCCCCTCCAGATGACATCTATTACAGGGATGTCTATTTCAGCAGGACAATGCAAAACCACATACTGCAGCTATTACAACAGCATGGCTTAGTAGTAGAAAAGTCCGTGTGCTGAACTGGCCTGCCTGCAGTCCTGATCTTTCACCGATTGAGAACATTTGGCGCATAATTAAACAAAAAGTCCATCAAAGGAGACCCAAAACTCTCCAACAGCGGGAAGCCTGTATTAAACAAGAGTAAGATCAAATTCCAATGGCTAAACTCAAGAAACTTGTCTCCTCAATGCCCAGATGCCTCCACTCTGTGTTAAAAAGAAGAGGGGATGCTACAGCATGGTAAACAGGCCCCTATCCCAACTTTTGAGACCTGTAGCAGCCATTAAATTTAAAATGAGCTCATTTTGTGGATAAAATTGTAAAATTTCTCAGTTTCAACATTTGCTATGTTATCTCTGTTCTATTGTGAATAAAATACTGGCTGGTGTGATTTGAAAGTCATTGCGTTTTGATTTTATTCACAATTTACACTTTGTCCCAACTATTTCGGAATTGGGGTTGTACTTACAATTAGTGATGGTGAGATGAAGCCTCATGGAGCACTGAAGCTTTCTCCCAAAGTGGTTCACTAATGGGTGACGCTTCATCTGCTCACTACGCCATCTACTGGACAAAAAGTGTAGAACAGGAAGTTCTAATAACACAGTGGCGTATCAACAGCGGAGGCAGCGAAAGTAACATCGAAAGGTATCATGATGGGAACTCCGTCAATATAATTCCCATAGTGAGGACAACACGCCTACCGATTGTAGCCTGCAGAAATGGCCGCTCTGTGCTGATTTGCTCGCGGATATATATACACCACTGCAACTTCATTCATTTCTCAGTCATGGTGCTGGCAAGTCGATGTCTTCATGGTCCATTATTCATCATTTTAATTGAACATAAGTTGTTATAACATGAAATAATTTGGATTGCTTTTTGGAAAATGCTTCATAAAACAAACAATGATAAGTTTATTCAGCTGTTAATATCGTCATTGAGACAGCAAGTGTTTCTGGGTAATGTCCAAAATTCCATAGACCACCCGCGTGCGAAACACTTCATGAACCGGTCCCGAGGTACGGCCGGCTGGCGAGGCTTCCGACGTGGTCGCATACGTCATCAATACACGCCTCGATACGCGCTTCACAAAATAATTCCGCTAATACTGGGCACACGCCTCGAAGCATCGGCACAGAACGTCACATCGCTACTTACAATATATAAATGCAAGTGAAGTGATGGCACGATAACGCAAAAACAATACAGAGATCAGACAGTAGATCACTGGACTCTCTTATGCAGTGTTTGAACTGCCTCTGAAAATGCACCGAGTGTGGCATCTGAGGCAAAACATTGTGCAACATCTTCAGCTCTGTATTCGCCCCTCGACTCGGGAGCCCCTGGTTTATTTTCTAAGGGTTTGCGCTTCGCAGGAGGAGTCAGCTTGGTGCTGCGGCGCCTTGTTGAACTTTAGCGCAGGGGGCTGTGGCAAAGCTTTTCGTGTCCAGTCGAAACAAAAGGTGAGGGAAACCAGAAAGTGATGCAAAATGGAGGAGAAACTAATTTTAGCAGTATGTGATACTTAGTCCACACGTATGCATGTATTTTTAAAAATGGTTTTTTCTCCTTTGTTGTCCAAAAAAAAATTTCCATCCACACAAAGAGGCATAAAACACATTTTGAAGTGCTGTCAAAAGCATGGCAAACCAGTGAGTGGCGATGATGTAATTTGAAGTGAAACCATGTTGATCAGTCACAAGCCTTAATCTTCCTCTTGCATGCTCCAACCTGCTTTATCGCACGTGATTATATGTCGGCAATTCAGGGCTAGATCTAGAACCAAAATCTGACCTATGCACAAATTTTTTCCAGGTCACAAATTTCACCACACAAACAGTGAAACCCGCACACTTAACTAGCATTAGCTTGAATAATAAGCAAACATATTTTGTCTGTATTTACTGTATCTCTGTAAAGCTTTTATTTTCATAACTACCAAAGTGTAATGATGACAACACAAGTAAGGTAGAGCGGGGTAAGATGCCCCCATTAAGCAGGAATTTTCATAACTGAAGGTAAACAACATGAATTAATAATTTTTTGCTTGAATGGATAGTATGTGAAGTTGGCTGCCACATCTAGAAAGATTTATGACATAGTCACTATAGAAATTTTTTTTACTTTTTTTTTTTTTTTTTTTTTTAAAAAAGGTCATCTTACTCCACCCCTTGGGTAAGATGCCCCCCATGGGCATCTGTTTTATGTTATCTAGAATAACTTGTAAAGCCTAATAAATACAGATTTTACTGCATTTCACATGAGTAATTATCATATTACAGCTGTCTTAATTATCAGGTACACATCATACAAATGAACATCTTTTTTAGAAATTTCCTTGTTAAAGAAATGGGGAAAGAAAAAGGAACATTCTCCTAACTTTTTAACTGACTAAACACTAAGGCACAAGTGATGGCAAGGTACTGTTGGCATTAAATGCATCAAGGAATAGATGGTTATATCTTGTGGACTACTAAAAAATATGAGGAACCACATTAGATAAACATGTAGCGGTATGGAACAGAGTATCCATGAAAAGTCTTTAAAACTAAGAGTGACCATAATGCATTTTACCCGATATATTTCTTTTTAGGGTCTTATGGGTATTGATGCATATATGATTCATTATTGTGTAACTCCATATGGCCCTACTTTTAACATGTATGGATACACTTAACTTTCCATTCCCAAGTTCTTTATAAAAATCATCAGGTCTGATATATATTTCCTATAAATGGAACATAATTTTTAGTAGAAACTCATAAAACAGAATGAATATGACTCAAAATGGGGTAAGATGCCTTCCTTCCCTAGGGGCATCTTACCCCAAACCAAAAAGGGCATCTTACCCCCAGCACTACCATATTGGTTCTGGCTCATTAACCCCAATTTCTCCTATTATCACCACACAGGACCCCCTTTTACACATAGAGAAGGCATCAGAGTGTTACACTGACATGTCCTGCAGACTCCAGGAGCATTCAAATACTTGTGGCAAAATGATTAATTTGGTCATTTTTTATAAGAAAGACCGTAAAAACACAAATACTTTGAGTTCTCACATGTCACTTGCTCTGTTGACTCATCTGTTGCTGAGCATTTCCCTCCAGGTGGCAGTGCATTTATAGAAGTCAAGAGCAACATACTGAGCACAGCTGAAATTGAATTAAGCAAAGGGCATCTTACCCCGCTCTACCCTACGCGTACTTACTTCATAGAAAACATTTCTTTTAACAAAAGAATTTTAAAACTGATCTGAAAATGGACTACTATCATGAATAAACTTCATTGATTTGGAACCATACAACAACATTCATCACTATCAAAACTGTAAAATTGTGACAACACACTAACAAACATGTTTTTCTGTACATTTCTTTTAAGATGTTTAAAATTAAAAATTCACTCCCGCCCCGACCTCCCCAGAAAACCACAGCCACATTATTTGATTTACCCATGATTTACGCGAAAGAAAAACTTTATGCATTTGTGCTTTACTTCTGCGTGTACCTTACCACAATAAATTATTATATTGACATGTCCAAAACGACTGCTTTTTTTAATAAGACATACCGTTTTGCTGAGAAGAGTCTCCCGATCTTTGCTTGCTGTTTCGCCATGTTTGTTTTCTTTTTGAACTGCACGCACGCACCGGAAATTCTGGCGATCGCCCATGCCAGGCCGCAAATATTTTTTTCTGCTGGTGTACTCTTGAATCGATGAAAATGGCAACGCATTCGACCTTGTCACTGTCAGCTGCGTTGTGCACGCGGAAAATTTGTAAATGCTCGTCTTACAATAACGATGTAAGTGCTCCACAATACGCGAAATTACAAGTACGCTTGCTGGTCTGCGGCAGAAGTCCAATAGTCTACTTATTAGGCCTTGGCTTCGGCGACTAATACTGCAGATCGGAGAGCAAATTTCTTGATATCAGCCTGTGTTTTCATTACCGGTTTTTATCTCGTTAATTAGATTTGCAAATTCGCCGCCTGCCCAACTCAGCTGACAACAAGGTCGAATACGTTTCCATTCTCATCGATGCATGAGTACAGCCGAGCTGTGATTGGCTGATGGCACGTACAATGGTACCACAGCCGATCTGTGATTGGCTGATGTACGTAATGGAACCAGTCGACCTCACCACCGGCGGATGCAACCAATTTCGCAGAGCCGCCTATTTTCCAATAGAGCGCCAGCCACCGATGCATACCGATGCACGCTGAAATCTGACCGATTTACGTGCATCGCTGCAAACTGGTGTGGACCCGGACCTGGCAATTCTATACCAAGGAATCCATGTATGGCATTGGTTTCCCTAAAATGGCTAATTAAGGCAATTACTAGAATTTAAACGATTGATTTGGGAACACCCCAAAGAATTTCACTGGAAACATTGGGCGATTGTGCAATCATTGTGGCTTAATTGGGGGAAGCAGTACTGAAGACTGTCAGTGGAGTCAGATGCGGTCTCAGTGGAAAAAGCTTTTAAAGAGACTGGGCCTCATTTCCCAAAAGCATCTTAAGGCTAAGATGTTCATAAAATCTGTCTTGCGAAGCTTATTACATTTGTAGAGCGTTTCCAAAAAGCATGGTGACTAACAACATTCTCAGAAATGAGCTTAGATCTTCGAGTGGTTCCTACCACTCGCAGGAAGCTACGTGCGTTTTTGCAGATATAGACGTTGGCGTCCGTAAATTCCGAAATTTAATTGCTAAATAATTTTATAATTGAATTTCCAAATTTTTTGCTTCACTGGAATAATTTTTACGGTCTCTGTGGCACAAATAATGACTTAATTCATGCACAACAGGAAAAATGGGCATTGTTTGTGTTCTGCACAAGGGGTTTAAGAATAGTCTGCTGCACCAGCAGGAGCCATTGGAAACTGCTTGAGTTTTTTTCCCCTGTATGTTCTAGTAATATTACCTTAGTTAATTTTGTAGCATTCCTACAAATGTCAACTCCAAATGTAGGCTACTAACTCTCACCTCATGTCTGAGCATTTTTTCCATGCAAAGGTCATGCAGTAACAGTAGAATTCCCTCCCAGTCATAGCTGACCAAAAGATCTTAATATCTGAGAGGTAAAGGAATGCATGCCATTTTATAAGTTGATTGAGAGCAATTTAAAGCTTATTAAAATGATCTGACTCCATGTAAAATTATACTTAACCATCTTTCACACTCGCAGTGACACACAGAAAACTGCATGTGACCGTGTTGCGGCATTGTATAGGATTGCTATCTAGTTGTATGGACTTTGATGTGCCTCAAAAACACCAAGTTTACATTAAAGTTTCTTTGTCATCAGGTACCTCTGTCATGAATCGCAAGAATGTTGAAAGATCTACATTTTTTGGGATGCATTTTTGAAATATATAATTTGTGATAACTTTTTTTGTGTAGTTGACCTCAGGATCCAAGAGGCTTCCAGCTAAAATGTTTCCAGTTCCGACCGTTACTTGTTGGTCTCAATCATTTTCTCAGTTTGAAAAAAAAAATCTATGAGTTTAAGGGAAAATCTTGGTTGGTTTGGCATGGAATGACCCAAAAGGTGTGTTTGAAATGTTGTACATACAACACTCAGCACAGGCCAGTTTGCTACTAATTTCACTGTCATGTTGTGTCATATGTAACTTTGATTTTTATCATTCAAGGTCACAGTAAATACTTCAAAAATGGGACTGAAGTGATTGGAAATCAGTTACATAATTTTATACCCTTTCTTCTGCTGTTTAAAGCATTTTGATCCATTGAGAATTTGCCGTTGGCACCAGAAATGCCAAAAGCCTGTCTTTGTCATACTTTTTCCATTCAGAAGCTTTTCTGATGATGCCATTATTTCTTTGCAACTAAACTATATTAATGACTATTTCTTACTGGTTTAACCTTCCCATTAGTGATTCAGTGAATCTAATTAAGCTCGAGGAGAAGAATAAGAGCTGAGCACTGTAAATCAGTTCTCATCATGAAAGTGTGGTATTTTATGGTCAGCTTCTCTGCGTGCTGCCTGGTCCAGAGGGTTTCGGTCATTTCTTCCTGTTGATTTTTGGCATGTGGAACGCCATTTCCAGCACACCGTGGGTTAGTGATGGTAGAAACTCCGAATTATCTGTAATGCACCCTGATTGAGCGGCAGTACTCTCATCAATGGAGACGTACCAACCCTGTAGTGGTGACAATATCGAATCCCAGTCGATGCAACAAAGTCTCTTTTCTTCCATTAGCATTGGATTTCATTTTGTGCGACTACACCACCAGGTTTTCATTGATCGCTCCGTAGGCCACGGTTGCCTGTGGGTGTGGTTTAGCGGTAGCTGATCCCTCTATTTGTCTGAGTTCCTTGTCTGTATACTCTGGCTCAAACGAAAAAAAGGCTGTGCAAAAGAAGTTATGTTCCTCTTCTATATTGCAGTCTTAGGACATTTTCTTCTTTGCCTGAAAGTTTGCAGAGTAAACTGTGGGAGTGAGAAGTGACTATGCAAGTAGATTTCTCTATAGATAGCGGCTGTAGTTCCAGCTAGTGTATGAAAACAGGTGCGCAGCAACTGCTAGTCCTCCTTGTCTTCTTCATCTTTCGGTTTTATGAGTCCTCCTTGACGTCATCTCATGCTGTTTTACGCATTTGCCTGCAAAGAATGCCGCTTCTAGCTAAGTGGCTACAGTGGACATTTAGGCTAAAAACATGAAGCAAATGATGTCTTCTCAAAAGAGATTTGAATGTTGGGGCATATAGCCACATGGATTAGGCACCACGAGCTGAATGGAGGCATTTAATGCTTTTTTTCTGTTGTTTTTGCATTTGAAAGCATGGTGACCATTAATCTCAATCGCATTGTGTTTTTCTGGACCGCAGTTTTCCTCTGAAACTCGAAGTGTTTTGTGGACTGAAAAACCTCAACCAACCTTCCATCAGCATCGGCATTAGTAGATGATGGGTAGATTTTCATTTTTAGGTAAACTATCCCTTTAAAGGGCAATTGAAGTGCAGTAGCAGGGCCAGGCAGCAGTTTTTGTTGTCAAATTACTTGGGCTGCAGTGTAATAGTCAAAAAAAAAAAAAAAAAGTACTATCCTCCAATTTCAGCCGTTTAACAAAAACAAAAGAACAGTGCGGACTAGGGACACACAATGCTCTTGGGTTCTCTTAGCAGCGTGGCTGTCCTCTCCGCAGTCCTCACGGATTCTCCGGTACATCTTTCCTTTACGTCATCACATTTTCCACTGAGGTTAAGGAAAAGTGGTAAGACATATTTTTTTTTTAAGTATCTGACCACAGCCTTGGTCACTGTGGTGATAATCTCATATCCTCTTCAGACTCGGGTGGTTCTGTGTCATATCACATCGGCCTGACACCTGCCGTCTCCACTGCTGCTGAAACTATCAGATTGTGTACACTAATGAAAGAAGTACTCTTCAGTCTTTTTTTTTTTTTTTTTTTGTAAAAATGTTTATAATTTTCATAAATAATAATTAACCCCTTAACTGTCTGCTGCATTTTCTCACATTTTGCCCGGCCCTAATTAGGGCCCAGTGACAGTTAAGGGGTTAATGGTCAACCCTTTTGACTGGAGATGTTGATTCATTTATTTTTTTTTATTTTTTTTTTTTACTCTCAATAACTTTAAAATTATGACTAAGATTTGGACCAGCTTTGTCGGTATAACTGATGAAGGGACAGGGATCCGAAACAACAACCAAACAAAACGCCCCTCTGTAAAGCCTCTGGACCTGACAGATAAAATAAGCCTCACAATTTTCAATGAGAACAATCTGTCAAGTGTACTGAAATCAATTTCAGAATTTTCCATATGTGTCATTCCACGCAGTGCAATTGTACTGTATACAGCCTGGTTAAATTCTTACTTTGTGGGATTCAGTTTTGTTTAGCTGTTGTTTTGGATTCCTTGGTAATATTGCCAAAGCTGGGTCAAATTTGACTCATAATTTTAAAGTTATTGAAGGTTTAAAAACATCTGCGGTCAAAATGGCTGACTTGGCCCATATAACTTAACTATTATTTATGAAACCAAAAAATTATTCTCTCAAAAATGCTGAAAGAATACTTCTTTCATCAGCGTACACCGTCTCAGTGTTTCAGCGAAGTCCAAGAAGGTGGATGTGAAAACCTTGTTTCTTCTGGTGACTTGACTCAAAATACCTCTCATCCTAATCTCTGTGTCCGTATCTCCTCTGAACCGCCTCTGTTCGTGTGCACCATGTCCTTGTTGCCTAAAATGTATGACTTGTTAATGTCTGGCCAGGTCATGCCGCTTTATAATGCGATTCTGTCTCAGTACATCTGAGTTTGTTGGGATCTTTGCTCCTGGAGGGCCAATGCTGTAATGAATCTCCTGTCCTTTAATAAAGCCAGATGTTCTGAATCTGAAATCCTCAAATGTGGCCCAGTGCCTCTGCTAGTATTGTTCCCATCCACTCAGGTTACATCCTGGTACTTCAGTCTTGTTGACTTTGGCCAATCGGTGACATTGAAATCCTCCGTTAACAAGAAAGCCTGCTGTATTGCTGATTTCAACTGCCTGACTTGACTGTCCTTGTTGTAGACTTGTTTAGACCTCTCCCAGTCCACAGCCGGACTCGGCTTTTTTTAATCCTGTCAAAATACCATTGTTATCAGCCCTTGAGTTTGAGCCATAACAGCCTTGCAATGTAACCCGAGTTTCTCTTATAAAAACCGTACTGGAACTATTGTCCCTGGAAGGAAATATCATCAACAGTGTTGGCACGAAAAATCCTGGATGTGTTTGAGGACAAAGCAGTGCAGTGGATTCACTGCTGGCGTCAGACTCGCAGTGTGAGTCATGTATAATAGCCTCATTGTGGACAGGTGAATACCTGTCCATTGGGTGCCACGCCCACTAAATAATAGTCTGGTGTTGGAGGTCTATGCGACTTGTTTGTGGAAGACCATTTTGTACAGATGAGAAGCTACCCAACAGCCTATTAAACTGTGTAACAGTACCCCACGGAGAGCTTAACTAATAAAATCGGGCTCAGAACGCAACCTCACTCTACGCAGAGGAAGTGATAGATGCCATGCTCCAAAAGATACCCAACTTCCTCATTGGATGACGAACCAGTTTGATGCCTCAGTACTAATAGGACTGGTTTTACAGACACTGATTTAGTTTAGTCCTGGACTGAGTTGAGTTTTGTCAGCAGCGTTGAATTTAGACTTGGACGACACCATCTCCGTGAGTGAAATCAGTTTTTAGTATGTGATTGCTGATGAATGTTACCTTAATTCTGCATTTCTTTCATTTTTGATATTTTATATCAGTTGTTTGCTGATGGATGCACTCTTAACTTTGACTCGTGTGTCCTCCGAAGCCATTTGCCCGTTATTTTTGGGATTCTAATGCGAAGGATTTATTCCCTTGCACATCAGTGTCGCCTTTCTCTATGCTGGTCTCTACCCCTTCTCTATGACTGGCTGACAGTACCTCTTGATCGCACATTTCTAAGCCCTTGTAGAATACTGAGCTGTTTCATAGAATCCACTTTCTGTCAACAGTTTATAATGTTGGGTTTAACTTTTTGCTGCTATATTATGTCTGCTTAGTTATTCGTTTAAAAATGAAATCTCTCTAATATCTTACCAACGCCATTTTAAGACCCTTGCACAAATTTAAAATTGCGTTTTTTTAGTGATTATCTGAAATGCGCTTAGGTGTGCTGCATAGTTCTTACCTGACTTCTTAGTAATTAAAGTGACGAATTCGTGGCGTGTGATTTAAAGCAGAGCGCGTTGTTGGTGTGTTTAATTTGATTTAGCGCCAGTGCTGGTCGGAGCCTCCATACATTAGAAAGGGCAGAACATAGACGCACGCTGCGTGTGTAACGGGATTAATGTTACGAGAGATGCCGCATAGGCGAGTATCGTGGGGCTCGCATTCTCCCGCGCGCGGGGTACGTCCCGTCGCCACAGTTACGAGTCAACAGTGTTCCTTAATCCAGCGGCTCCCCGCGGAGGCACCGAATGGAATAAATATTCCAGTTAATTGGAAACCGGGAGGAATGTGGTCGCCGGTGTTCCAACGGCGGTCTCCCGGAGTGAAGATTTACTGCGTAATCTTCCTGCGTAACGCCATCTCATAACCTCATAGCATTTAACTAAATGCCATTTAGCTTTGACTCTTCAGTGATAGACGCTGTGATGCAACACGAATTGAGTACAAAGGGTAACCTTTCAGCCATGTAGGTCAGCGAAAATGCGATCCGGGAGAAATACGCAAATCTGCAGAACAGACTGTGCGGTTGTCTTGAAGCTTTGTTCTGCGGGCTTGCGTAAGGCCGCGCTGGTCCATTTTCCATCATGTGTTACTCGAGTAGCTGACACCTCACACTACTTCCTCTGAGAGGACTGTGAGGAAGTGTGGGCGGTGTATATTATGTTATTGGCTGGGTAATTATATTTTATTGTCTTGTAGGATAATGACTCCTGGGTGAGTTTCTTTTCAGGCTTTATGTGCTATTTTCTTCCCCCTCTGGGTTTGAAAACTTGGTTGTTTTGAAAGGAACACGGCGTAACCTGTGTGTGTGTGTGTGCGTGCGCGCATTCGTGCGTGTGTGTGGCATGCATGCGTGCTTTTGTTTTTTTCTCTATTTTGTGTGTGTGCGTGCGTGTGTCTGTTTGTGTGCATGTGTACATACACTCTTATAATTGCACACATACAGTATGCAGTCATTTCATGCTGCTTAGACTGGCCTGCATGCGTGGACGTAAGCATAAATTGTGTGTGCGTGCGTGCGCGTTTGTGCTCTCTGGTCTGTTGCGGGATGAGAGTATATTTTGATGAGCCTTCATCAGCTTCAGAGCCAGTATACAGACTGCTTTGAGTTATGGAATGGCGCAGAGTGTAATTGCGCTGGTAAAATGGGCTTTAACAAGCCTGCTCTGTCTGTAATGATGTTATTTCTGTGCTCGCTGCAGCGTTCCTGTCTGTAAATGCCGTAATTACAGGAGGTGAAAGTACATCTTTGCAGCCGCATGAATGCAATTGTTCCACCCTTCTCTCAAACCTCTGCTGCATATCAGTGGAGACATAACTGTTTGATTGTTACATAACTAGACATACACACTCGCATGGATACATAAAAATCTCCACACATTCTTTGCTGACTGACACAGATTTGTAGGCACACTCACAAATGTACACATACAAACACACACATGTGCTCGCTCATGCATACATACAGTATATAGTTACACATTTCTCACAAGATTGGTCTCATGCGCCCACACACACACTTTTTAATGCACATTTAATGCACACATTCACATACCCACACTCTCACATACTGTACACTTGCTCCTTCTCTCGAACACTCCCTCTGTCTCTCACACACTTGCACACATGTAGAAGCACTCATACTCACATTTCATGCCTTTATCTCGCATACACACTCATGAGCGCACACACACTCTCTCTTTAATGCACACATTCACTTACAGACTTGCACACTCACTCGCTGCCTCTTTCACTCACTTGCATGTGCATAGAAGCAGACTTACTCACACTCCTATACGAATGTTCTCTGTACACACTCAAAAGAACACTTGTACGAACGCACACTCTTTAATGCACACATTCACATACACACTCTCTCACACATGCATACACTCGCTCCCTCTCTCGCACACACCGTCTGTCTCTCACACATGCTTGGACACACACATTAGCACACATACTCCTACTTATGCACACACATTCTCTCCCTCCATCTCATTCTTAATGCACACATGGTAACCTGGGGTAACCATGATGCAAAACTTTGAAATTCTTTCTTATTTTTCATATTTTAGGTCAAAGGGGTCAAATTTGACCCCAGAAATATGTAACGGTTAAGCTTTTTTTATGTGGATTTGGTTGAGCTATAACCAGTCTGATCCAAAAACTGCTGGAGTGGGTGCAGGATTTTGTTCCAAGAAAGCAGGCGCTCTGCTGATCCTATTAATCACATACTGGAGTCTTTGATAAAAAAGTTGATTAGCAGAATCCAGGCTGGTCCTATTTGAGTAAGATTTGACCCTGGTGCTTTCATAGCACTCTAAGGATTTACATGAAAACTTCATTATTAACTTCTAATTTTCCATCTCAGTTTTGATTGTATGAGCTTTAGATGCTGGTAAAGTTCTTGGAGATTTCTGATTTTGATCAGAATCATCACTCCTCCACTCTTTGCTCTTTCTTGCCTTTTATTTTATCATAACTGGGTCTTCAGAGCCTTGCAAGTCAGTTGTGGTGTCAAATATGTGTACATTTATCATGACACATTTATAATGACATCAGGGTGACTTGTTGAAGTGCTTTCATGTCAAGATAGCTTCACATCCACATAATGGTATGTTGATGACTTGTAAGATAACTGCCATCTGCAGGATTTGTGTGAATGTAATTTTTTTTTTGTTGTGTTATATTATTTTTTGACTGGGAGGTGGGCCCAGAGTTGAGTAAATGGGGCTGTGACATGTTTAAATTGCGATAAATGTGGGTAGTTTTGGAAGTGTAGAGGAGGGTAAATGATGTAAGTGTAGGGTAGGTGCACATTTAATCCTTGCGCTGACTGAAGAGTAAGTCTGTGGAGTCAGTGTGTCTTTCTCTCATGCTTTTCCTTGAGAACTCAAAGTCTTTCTTACAAAGACAGAAATTACAGTCTTGAGCAGCATTGTGCTGTTGAAATCTCAGATTTAATGTTGATCCACATGTGAAGCATTTGGTAAAGCAGGCGTGGAACATGGATAAAAAGTTTTTTTTTTTTTTTGTTTGGCTTTTTCTTTTGTCATTTCTTTCCCAGATGACTGCAACCCCATTTCCAAAAAAGTTGGGACGCTGTGTAAAATGTAAATAAAAACAGAATGAAATGATTGTCAAATCATTTCAACTTCATACTGATTTGAAAATGGTAACAAAATGATTCGAAAAACATAGCATTCTGTTTCTATTTCCAGCATCAACTTTCATTTCGCAAAATATGCTAAAAGGTCCTTTTTCTTCTAGCATTTTGAGATTTTGCTTAGCATGTTTTGCAGTCTGTTAATCACATTAATGAGTATGATGTATTTATTTTTTATGGGTAATTAAACCACGAACACTGTTCATTTTGTAATGATTCACAAAACCAGATCTGAAAATGCAATGACAAACAACTGAATAAAATATCCACAATACAGAAACTAACATTGCACACCATTTAGTTTAATCTCAGACACAAATGCAACAATCTATATTTGTGCAGTTTGGTGTGTAGAACTTGTTTTGTTTTGAATAAATGCCCATTATGTGCAGCTCTGAGAGTTATATTGATATCAATTAAACATGCACTACATTTAACTACTGCCCCCTACAGTGCCTACGTGCAACACCACTGTTGTAAATATGAGCCACGCACTTCACCTCCCTCCGGCAAAGGAGTAAATGTAAAAGTTTAGGCAAGAACCAAATAAAATCACTCAAATTTGACATTCATTTATGAAGATATTCCTTGACTAATGTTTGCTAGCTAGCTAGATGGCTATATAATCTAAAGAGGAATGTAATATGCAATCGCAGACGCAGCAATAACGCAGCTGTTGTTAGCGTCTCTAGCTATACTGCGTGTTTGTTGTGTTCAATCAATAATAGGCTTTTAAACAAGGTAGGAGGTTTTGTGGGTATGATCGCTTTGAAAGTGACCAGCACAAGAGGGCTAGTGCCTCCCTATCACGTGTATGCCCTCTCGAGAAGCTTATTGGCTGCACAAGTCTCTTTTAAACTTGTTCTCAGCAAATCAGTGTTGTGAAAACTTCTCTCATTGGTATCTGGTTTTGGAATCGCAAATTCGTGCTCAGAAGCAGGTTAGACATTAATCTTAAGTTAGCATGATGGTTAATTAACCTTCTCAGAAGTAAACCACTTTTGTAGACCTGAAAACCAGACCTCATGTTACCTCGACGATCTCAAATCCTGTTTCATAGTGCAGTCCCCAGGTCATATCTGAATTGTCATGACCATACTGATTGGTATTTGTTTACTTAGTAGCTAGCATTAACAATCAATCTCCCAACTAAACCCCCTCATTTAAGGACGATCACCAATACAGTTTATCTACAGGGTGTTTCAACAAAAAGTATACCCAACTTTAATCATCGATTATACTGTACAAAAACCCTTGAAAATAAACACTTGGTTAGGTTATCATTTAAAAGAGTAAAACCAGCTCTTTCTAATGACATATCGCACTTAAAATAAAATTCAATAGTTCTTGTACAGTATAATCGATGATTAAAGTTGGGTATACTTCTTTTTTGAAACACCCTGTATGTAGCTAGCTAGCCATGTAAGAGGAAAGCAAACAGTTCCCCGCAAAATTTAAGTTCTTAAAGTGGGTTTTATGTGACTCACACTCATTTTATAAAAAAGGAATCTTATGTTCATATTCGGTACTTTAGGGGGTTTGGACATTGCAAATCGCTAGTGTTTTTTTCTTAGTTGCTGGCAAAGCCTGACTGTTTGAATGAAAGTCGGGATTTGGAGAGAAGAAAGCAGGGGAAGTTGAAAAGGTGAAAAGTGTGTGTATGTGTGTGTGTGGTGGGGGAAGAGACTGCTTTTACAAAAAGTGTGTCGGACATGTCCCTTGTGTCCCCTCATAAATTTTCTTTTCGCTAAAGGCATACCACTTAGCCTTGACTGCGAGGATTTTTTCGGGCCAACACAAATGTGATTAGGTTAAAGAAGTTAACATGATCAATTGATCACATAAACAATCCATATCAATCAAACATTACTCATTGCAAAATCTGCTTATAACATTGTTACTAGGCCAACAGAATGTTATTGTTAAAGTCATGGGTTTTAAAAAAATTGAACAGATTATTTTCCGTATACTTACCGCAAACTCTCCGTACTGTATGTTCTGTTCATGCACGCAACTCTGCGCAAAATCCTTCTTCAAGTGTAAAAGGGCAGCCCACTGGGTTGCTTTTGTGCGATTTTGCGGCATTCAACCAGTTCTGTTTAAGGTTCCAAATATTGCTGCGTGCTGTGCAAATGTTTTTTTCCCCCCACATAAATGACTGCGGTGAAGCTATCACCAGTTCGGAAAACGGTGGTCAAACTATCACCCACAGATATGAAACACCGCTAAAAATTAGATGCACAAATACAGCGGATAGCACGGTAGTATAATCACATGATGCAATTGCTGTAAAATAACTGGCTTCAGTAAAGAATAACGGGGCTTGATCAACGAAAATCAACGTGTATTTTGTTCTGAGATGGCTAGACCACAGGCTGAAAGGAGTTTCACAAATTTTGTGAAGAGGCTGAATTTTCATTTCGCATTTTAATGTTACTTTTCACAACTTACAACCATGCTATTGCTGAGTGTGAGGCCAGGTAGGGAATGTCCCAGGCCCCCTCTCATGAATGAGCCCCGAGCTGACGGCAGACTGTCCCTTCCCTATGCTCTGGGGGGGGGGGGGCAGCCTGGGGGGTCAAAAAATTTCCCTGAATTTTCCGTGCCCATCGAGTTCCCTCTGTGTCGGTGTTGTTTGCCTCTTCACCCGAGGAGTTTGAAGCAGGAATTTGATTCGGTAGGTTGTCACGACCATTTAATAATGAAGATGTCAGTTAAGCTCTTGGGGGGCATTGCTTGAGGATTTCATTCCCAAAGGGAGCGTCTTTTCACACCAGCCAGAAAGATGTCGATACATCTCTAACTGAATTCCACAGGCGAGGGTAAATACTTGGCCCCTTCAAATTCAAATTGAGCAGAAGGTGAACGGAAAGGCCTAGGCAGGGCCGTGGTCCCCTTCAGGCTGCGGCGCCCCCGACATCTGCAGGGGGGCTGCCATCGAGATGTGTACGGGTTAGTAGGGTGGCTCTGAAAAAAAAATTTTTATAAGCGTTCAAAATGGTGCACTCTGGTGCATTCTGACAGTAATTATACAACTTTGATTTTATTCAGTTTTCATTAAAAAATTTTTAAAAATCTTTGACTTTTCAGCTCAGTGGTATAGGTATTGCTCTATCGTGGTTAGTAATAACTGGTTGAAGCTGTTGTTTTTTTACATTTCTTGGAAGCATTTTCCCCTCGTCTGCTTGCAGAATCCCCAAGGGTAGACCCTAAGCTTAATGTGCTGCTGATGATCTACCTTCATCGGAACAACCAAGGGTAAAATTAGTAAAATGGTATTATTTTCAGTGTAGATGATATTCAACATCAAAAGTCAGAAAATTTCACACCCAGGGGGCGCTGTAGGTTGGATGCAAATGCTGGCTATCCCCAGAAATGTACCAAAGAAATAGCTTTTGAATTGTGATACACTGAGCTAGTTTTCTCTGAAAATGAAGAGTTTAGCTTGGTACTATGCTGGATGGACAGCTATCTGAACAAAGGTGGCACTCTAAAGAGCTAATGTTCTACCGACCTAATATTCCATATTCACAGACAAATCACCAGTTTGGGAGCATTTTAAGATCGCTGATGATGATACCTAAGGGAATGATTATTAGGCTATTTTAGTATTTTCTGCCTTATTGGATTAGCCTGCTGTCTGCTTGTATTTATATTGGTAAAGCTGGTGAGCTACATTCATTCAAGAAGGTTGTATTCAGAAAAAGAGTAACTCATTTAATGCGATGTATCACCTTATTCAAATGGAGGATTTTGTCTGAGGATTTTTTTATACCCCCGACCCATAAGGTGCAGTGCTGACAATACCTTCTTGCTTCAAGTGAGACGTGAATTCTCTGTCACTTTATTTAATGAGTGGCGTTCACAAGCCTGACAGGCCTGATGTAAGCTTTAAACAGTAAAAAAAAAAAAAAGAAAGAATAAATAAAACATTAAAGCTTCTCAACTGATATTGCGACCCATCATCATTGACAGGCAGGGTCAAAAAAAACCCAAAATGATTGTGAGGAAAAATAGGCTGAAAAAAGAGACTTGGATGAGTTGAAATGCCCAGTATTCCAATATAAAGTCATTCTGTTGCGCTCTTAATGAACACGCATGAAGTGATCCCAACTCAGTACCGGACATTTTAGAGGGCCTGATATTTTTATTTAACCAAAGTCATCTTTTCTTGGCTGCTCTGCAGCACAGAGGTTACCTTGGTATGACTGATAAACTTTCCCAGGAGGTATGGTCAGCAGTATACTTGTACTTTGTGTACATGATGAGATCATCTTCTTTAAGTGTATTAACCTACATTAACTGGTGAGACCCGTGATAACCTGACAAACCATAGCCAGATAATGAAAAATATTTGCATATACATCTGTGATAAATTAGAAGAGTACTTTACAAACCTGCTTATCAAGGATGGAGGTAGATTTAAGAGATTTTCTGCAGTCTCCTCTTGTTTCTTTGGATGAAGCCAGGAAGAGGAAATGCGTCATGGAAAATCATGAATAATCTTGTTGATGCTGCTGCCATCTAATGATAATCAACAAATAATAAACAACACTGATCATTTGTTTTAAAGAAAGCTTGTCAGAGACAAGTATTTTGCTGCACAACTTTATTGTAGCTTGTTGTGTTGAACCGTGATTGATGTTACAGACTTTGGTTTACTCTTGACTGACACTATACAACTTTATTGCAATCTCAGGCAAGACTGATACATGAAAACCAACAAATGAATTGTGTTTTAGGTTAATGCTGACCTACTGTTACCATACATGCCAACTCTACCGCTTTTGGCGGTAGACTACCGCTTTTGGGGTGTTTTTTTCAGAATGAAATGCCCCGAAAGCAGTAGTCTACCGCCAAAAGCGGTAGAGTTGGCATGTAAGCGTTACAAATGTGTGGATAACAGTTTGGAATATTCGGGTCCTTTTTTTTTTTTTTTTTTACAGCATTATGTACATTTGACTTTTGTGACTGATATTACAGCCATGAAACTAGTTTACTTGAAAGGAATTTGGAACCTAATGCTTTGAACAACCATTTTCTGCGTTTGTTACTTTGTCAATGTGGACACTGGTATTACAAAACTAAAGCATTGGATAAGAAACAAGTTTACACACCAGATATAAAGTGAGGCTAATTCATGCATATTTTGATGGTGGAAAAACATGAAAAAGTATGTCCTCTTCAATGCACCATTGCTACCTTCACCAAATCATCCCACCCAAAACAACTTTTGCTCTACAAAGCTGAATGTCTGTTCTGTTCATTTCAAGCACTGTTTTGCCCAATTTCTGGAAAATAATTTTTTGCCTCTGCAAAAATGGAATTGCCCTTTTCATTCCCAGTTCGGTTTCAGAAATGGGAATAAAGCAATGGTAGGATCTTGTGCCAGTTTTTTTTTTTTGCTGTTATGTCACAGCATGCTAGCAAGTCATCAGATGATCTCAGGAAATGATTCTACCTTAAGGTTATGAATCAGGCTACATTGCATAATTACGGATTTAGAAAAGTAGGTGTAGCATCTAAAAACATGATAAAATTCTATTTCCTGAAATTTCTGGCTTTTGAGATGGCAAATGAGTGATTTATGGTAAAGCTGACTATCTATAAAATGTTCAAGCCTGTGGTGTTTGGTTGATATATGCAAATGATCTGAAGGTCAGGTGACCCCATAATTCATGATGTGAATGGGATTTTGCCAGTATTTCACAAAATCATTTATCAATGAAGGACATAAAAAAACAAGCTGAAACAAATTTGAATAAATAGTGGTAAGATTGATGCAATTATGAAGAAAAAGTTTCATAACAGTAACTGCCCTCATGGTTAACTGTCAGCCAAACATTGGCAAAAAAAAGTCTTCTTTTTCAGCTGGGACCCATTTCAGAGGCTCATAACTCCCACATTAGGCATTAAATATGGTCAGTATTCTTATTGCAGGCAGGCCTTTGCCAAAATAAAAAGAATTCAGCATCATTAACCCTCTGTAACAGATCCTGGGCTGACAGGGGTCCTTAAAAATTGAATTTTTGATTTCCACCCATGAAAACTTTCATATTTGAGAGGCCAATAACACTGAAGAGGAGGTAGACCAATTTTGATGCCAGATTCTGATGCTTCCATCTCTTAGTATCCTAAATTTCATCAGCCTACCCATGATTCAAGATGTCCATCTAGCCGTTTGGAAATTAATTACTTTTTTCACCTGTGTCAACTTTGATTGGCCATAACTCCCATTTCTACTAACATATGAAAGCTTTCTAAGCATTGGTAATGTCACTCAGATATTATTCTCAAGATAAAATTGATTAAATAGATCCTATGTATTAGAGATATATTTTTCCTAATTTTTTGAAAATCCACTTTATTTGCGATTTTTGAACAAATCCTGAATTTTAGAGGTCTTAAGCAAAAAACTGAGGCTAGATTGCCTGAATTTGCTGCATTCTCTCCATTCACCAGTAACTTCTGAACATCTCCTGAAAATCTGAAGAGTCTAGGACATATACTTCAAGAGATATTGACATGTGAAAGAGGCATCTCGTTTAATTTCTGACTAGCAAGTGATTTATTGAAAATTTCCATCGGTTGAAAAATTATGAAAATGTCAGAATTTCAGCTAAAAAAATTGGCAGATGTCAGTTTCAGATGCCTTTCGATCATTCCTACAAAGTTTCAAGAGATTCTACGGTGGTCAAGCAACTGACCTCCCCTAATCTCGCTGAGTTGACACAGAATGACCCAGCTGTTTTTAATTGGTACCACTTACTTTTCCAGCCTTTTGTTGTCCCTCTCCCAATTTTTTGAGATGTGTTGCTGCCATCAAATTCAATATGAACAAATAGTTTTCATGAAATGGTAAAATATCTCACTTTCTGATATGTTGTCTATGTTCTATTGTGAATAAAATGTGGGTTTATGAGATTTGCAAATCATTGCGTTCTGTTTTTATTCACAATTTACGCAACATCCCAACTTTTTTGGAATTGTAGATGTGGAGGTACTCCCACAATTTTTAAAAGCCAAATCTGAGTCGGTTACAGTGGGACTTCTGGTTAAGTACATAAGGAATGACCAAGGGTGGGGACTGGTGCTGAAGAGGGTTCGAGAGTCTGAACCCCGAAATGACCTGAACTGCAGGGTTCCCCCTGGGTTCTGAAGAATATTCTTCATTTTCTCCCTCGAGAAATAAAGTTAAAAAAACATTCTTCACTTTATCATAGTCGTCATTTTTTATTAGTCACTCATGGACTTTATAAAACTTTGAAAAGCCTTCAAAGCGGACGAAGTGCATGCAGCATGAACAAGGTCAAACCTCAAATATTTGCGTTATAACAGGTCTCTCCATTATACTTTCGATTGTATATATAATTTTGGGTCCATTCAAGTTCAGCCTCTAATAATGGGGACCCTGTGTACCACAAAAGCTAAATTTAAACCTGTGGAGTGTTTAGCATGGAATTTATTCAAAGACTGGCAATAGAAATCCCTTTAAACCCTTAATTTCTTTATTTTTTCCTTTACATTTTTATCACTGCAGCCATTTTTGGCATCCCAAAATTAAAAAGGGACACACCCTTTAAGGGCAATAGAGAGGCCTGACAAAAATGCTAAATTGGACTTGGGGTGAGCTCAAAATTTTGTGCTGTTGTAATCAGAATTAGTGGAATTGTCAAATGTGTATTAAAAATGTTGAACTTTTAAGATTTCCATTAACTGATTCCAAATTGAACTTTAGGTGAGTTCAATGTTTTGTGCACATTTTATTGGAATCCTTAATGTAAATCTCAAGTGTTTTGGGTTTCAAATGTTAAACATCTCATATAATCACTAATTCTGATGCCTGCAACAAACAAGTCTCAGTACTGGCACCCTCATCCACTTCTCTCTAGGGAGTGCTTTCTGGTTACTGTACTGTCCGAAACCACCATGTGATGCTAAGATGGTGAACCCAAAGCCCCCCAGCGGTAGCAAGCGCCACGGGATTTACATAATTCAGTCATAATTACAGCACCACGCCTAGCGGATTAACACGTATTGTTATTGGTCAAAAGCTTGGCGTCCATTCGGTCATAAGGTGTAGTCTATTTTCACAAACACATTTCTGCTACTTGCACTGAGCTTTTAAAAATCATTGAATGCATAGCCATTTCAGTCATAATAGAGTTTAAAAGAGTGAAACGCCCCTCTAACATTATAAGCCACTCGTTAAGAAAAATAATTGCTCGGAGCTTGTTAAAATTCTGCGATAGCAATTCCAGTTGGAGCAAAAACCATCACACACAGCGCTCACCCCAGGACCGAGTTTGAGAACTGTTGAGTTAGGCTACAGCAAACTACCGTACTGGCCAAGTATCGCACTGGCCTGAAGATATTTTAACAGCGATGAGTTCAGACAACCAACCCAGCCGTGTAGGAACGGTTTGTTGTCAATACGAAGTTTTGATCATTATTGATGATGAATCAGATATTGTATAGCACTGCCGAGTATTTAAAGCTAACTTGGAAATACCATGTTTTACATAACGTTAGCTCAGAAATCGCTAGTCATACTGTGGTAGAAAACATGGCAACGAATAACATGATTGTACGCATCAAGCAATTATCAAATCGAAGACTAATCAAACTAATACATGCCGTGTAAAGATGTTCTCATATCAATCACGTTTACGTAACTCATATAGAAATTTACACACCTTGTTTTCCCAGTTCATTATGAGTGGATGTCAGCATCCACTGTTAAAACTAAAATCCGCGAATATGCACTCCCTCACATGACTGACTGCCTGATAACATCATTCGGCTTTTCAACTCCACGGAGCCCTGTCAGCCAATAAGACAGCATTTGGACCTATTTTCCCGTAAAACCCCTCTCTGATCGGTCTTTCTTGGCTCCGTTCATTGAGGATAAAACAATACAAAATTCCTGTCCTGTTTTACGGAAATTCAGTAACGTAGTAAACTGCCCAAAGTGAAGAACTATTCATTTATTTTATTTATTCATTCACCCCGCCCGCTGCGACGAATGTTGCGGAAGTGGTGTATATGGTTGGTTGTCGCGTTTATTTATTCACCCCGTCCGCAACAAATGTTGCGGAAGGGTGTATGTGGTTGTCGCGTTTATTTATCAGTGTGTGTGTCTGTTTGCACTCTACGGGCCACAATTCTGGACGGATTGTCTTTAAATTTGGTAGGGACAATCCTTTGGCGGAAGGGAAGAAATGATTAGTTTTTGGTGAAGATCCGGATCAAATCCTGGATTCTGGATCAGTCTGAAGATTTTGTTAACACTGGGAGATAGTGCTGACTTTCCACTGCTTGTAACTTGAAATTGGTTGGAAATAGGCATGTACTTACTATTAATCACTAATAGGAAGTTGGGTATGGAGATTCTTTTACCGCCAAATGTTATTGCCTTCAGCAACCTTGAAAGGTCAAACTCAAGGTCACCCATTTCTCAGGCTGCTCTAGGCGCCAAACGGTGGGAGATAGAGACATGGTTACTATTATCCAGTAATAGGGAGTCATATATTGGAATCTAATGGCACTGTGACACTCACCTTCAAGTGACCTTGAAAGGTCAAACTCAGCATCACCACTTTTCCGAGTGCTCTAGCAGCCAATCGGTGCAAGATAGACCCATAGTTACTGTTGAGGACTAATAGGAAGTCATATATGGGGAATTTAATGGCACCGTCACCTTCACCTTCAAGTGACCTTGAAAGGTCAAAATGGCCGACCTTCATATTTTGGGGCTCTGTAACTGGGAAACGACCAGAGATAGGCGCTATGTTATGCTCAGTCACAAATAGGAAACCATATATGGGGAGACCAATTGCACCATAACATTGACCTATGACCGTCAGCGACCTTGAAAGGTCAAACTCTAGGTCACCCCTTTCTCAGGCTGCTCTAGGGGCCAAACGGTGGGAGATACAGACATGGTTACTATTATCCAGTATAAGAAGTCATATATGGGAATCTAATGGCACCGTGACCTTCACCTTCAAGTGACCTTGAAAGGTCAAACTCAGCATCACCACTTTTCCAAGTGCTCTAGCAGCCAAACAGTGCAAGATAGACCCATAGTTACTATTGAACACTAAAAGGAAGTCATGTATGGGGAATCTAATGGCACCGTGACCTTGACCTTCAAGTGACCTTGAAAGGTCAAAATGGACGACCTTCGTATTTTGAGGCTCTGTAACTGGGAAACCGCCAGAGAAAGGCCCTATGTTATCCTCAATCACAAATGGGAAACCATATATGGGGAGACCAATTCCACCATGACATTGACCTTCACCTGGAGTTGAGGGCGCGGGCGGGGTGATGTGGCCTTCTGGACACACCCTCTAGTTTTTTGATGCATTCATATAAACCATATGGGGCTAAAGAAAACATCTTTGGGGCTACAGCCTCGAATGCACTGGGCAGACGAAGCCACTATTTGCCATTGAATTTTTATTTGTCATTAAACAAATACATTCGCCTCTGTGACGACTGCTTATAATTTTCTCCTCGCTACCGATGAATTATTTTGGTCAGTGACGAAAATGATGAGCAGCAGCGGGAACCCTGCCTGAACTTGGGCCGGAGGGACGTGTAGCTGTGTCTTCAATGACAGGAGGCTCTTTAATGCTGAAATGATCGACCCACTCACTTCCTGCCCCATCTGTCCTCCAGGTGACCTTTCCTCCAGAGTGTTTGGGAGTTTCGCTACAGACCACACAGAGGGGGAGTTAGAGATCGTGAGAGACAGAGAGAGAGAGAGAGAGATAAGGAGAGAGACGAAAGCGAGTGAGAGACAAGCGCAGAGAGCACGAAGAGGACATGGGTGTAGGGAAGAACACCACGTCCAAATCTCCTGACTCCACAGGGGACACAGCGAAATATGAGGAGGAGAATAAACACAGTGAAGACTTTTATCCCATTCCTGTGAGTACCTTTTGTGTGTGTGTGTGTGTGTGTGTGAGTGTATACTGTGTAAAAGTGAGTATTGAGAGTGTGTGTTTGTGTGTATGTGTCCATACAGAGGGTGTGAGATTAAATACTGAGAGTGTGTGTACTGGGTGTTGGAGTTCTGAGGGTGTGTGTGTGTATGAGAGAGGGTATAAAGAGTCTGTCTCTCAGTGTGGGAGTGTGCATGCATCTGTAAGATTCACAGGAACTCCTCCCTTCGCCCCTTGACTTGCTTCCTGTTTTCTGCCCTCTGCGCAGTGTTTGTAGGATCGAACCCGACTCATGGGCTCTGACTCCCTGTGTTCTAACCACAGAAAAGCATGTGCCGCCATCACAGTGATGCTTCTGAAGACCTGCTCTTATTACACTGTCCATTTTACACCCGAGTGTGTGCACTCCGCCCTTATGTACACACTATCCCTGTCTACACTCCGTCCTAATCTCTGCACCGCCTTAAATTACACACCACCCAAATCTACAAACCATACCAGAGTACCCACCCCCTTAATGTGCACACCACCCTTACCTGCACACTAACGTAATTCACACACCGCCCTAATCTACAAACCATAGCAGTGTACACACCCCCTTAATGTGCACACCACCCTTACCTGCTTACTAACGTAATTCACACACTGCCCTAATCTACGCACCACCCTAATCTACAAACCATAGCAGTGTACACACCACCTTAATCTGCGCGCCACCCTTACCTGCACACGAGCGTAATAACCTGTGCACCACCCCAGTCTACACACTTCCATCCTTATGGGCCTGACACACTACCATAATTTGAACACCATCCCAATCTACACATTACCATGATTTACACACCACCTTAATCTGTGCGCCACCCTAATCAGCACACCTCCCCAATGTGTTACCTCAACTGCTCATCACATCATTCATGAAAACATGCATTTGCAACCTGCAAATCTGAAGATTGATGTCAATAATGGCCTTTGCATCAGAAGGCAATCAATCATAGTAATGATACGTCTCGCAAAATTAGTGGCGACTGATTTTATTAGTCACTGTAAAATGTGCTAATTTGAGTGAATGTGCTAATCTGGGGCCCCTTTTCCCATTTTTTTGGGGGGCGGGGGGTCCCCAAACATTTGCATAGTTTTCCTCTCCTGACGGTGCAAACCCCCCCCCCCAAATGTGGCTGAATTGAAACAATCCTGCAAATAAGAGTAGGCCAGAATTCCTCCACTGCGATGTAAAGGACTCATTGCCAGTTATCACAAATGAATGATTACATTTGTTGCCACCAAGAGTGGTGCAACTAGTTTAGTTTAGAGGGGCAATTATTTTTGTCACGTGGGTGATACAGGTTTTGAATCACCTTCTCCATCTGTAACTGAAATGATCATTTAAAAGTTGCACTTTCTGTTTACTAACGTTTTCTGTCTTTTGTTAAAATTTGTTGAATGATTTGAAACATTTAGGTAAATTTGAGAAACAAAAATAGAAGAAATTGGTAAAGAGGCAAATATATTTTCACACCTCTGTGTGTGTGTGTGTGTGTGTGTGTGCGTGAATGTGTTTGTTTTATATTGATGTGTTTTTAAGTCTTATTGTCTTTTTATGTTTGAGTATGTATGCATTTGTATATATGAGTATGTGCATCTGTGTGTTTTTATATAGGATTCTATGTTTGTTGTTATATTTGAGTGTGTGTATATCTGTTTTTACAATATTGTATGTGCGTTCGTTTTTTTATGCATAAGTTATGTGTTCATGTCTGTTCTTGTATATAAGTGTGTGCAGCTGTGTGTCTTTCTTTGTATGAGATTTTGTGCACTGTATGTGTTTTCTTATGCTGGCGCATACGTGTGTAAAGTGTGTGTGTGTGTGAGTGTGTGTGTGATTTTGTGTATTGACTCGTTACCCTCCTGTCCCTGAGCAGGTGGCAGTAAACGGGGACGCCCAGTGCAGTCCGGACCAGGATGCGGAGGACACTGGGCTAATGGCTATTTACACAAAAGAGAAACGGGAGCTAGACAAGGTGAGACCTTAATGCGCTTAAAATGTTCTAGAATAGGTTGCTAGTTCAAACCTGAATTTTGGGGCTCTGTCATTGCACTTTTATAAGTACAGCTGTGTGAGTGTGTATTTCTTCTTTTTCTTTCTTCTTCTTTTTTTTTTTGTCTTGCTGACTGAACAGACGCAACTAAATAATTACAGAGTAAAATAAGCGCAGCGTTTATTATACTGTGAGCAGGAAGCTTACAGTATATTGTGCTTTTGTGAGCAGTGCAGTCTCGAGTTCTGTCTCTCAGCCATCAAGTCCTCAATCCTCAAAACACTTCCTCTATTGTGACCTTCTGCCTCGAAATCTAGTGTTTCAGT
Organism: Gymnothorax javanicus; assembly: GCA_029692085.1. NCBI lineage: Eukaryota > Metazoa > Chordata > Actinopteri > Anguilliformes > Muraenidae > Gymnothorax > Gymnothorax javanicus. The sequence continues at coordinate 105,480,627 of CM056194.1, read as the reverse complement.
GCGAGACGAGAGCAAAGGTTGAGGTCCTGGCAAAAGCTTTGAGATAAGATTGGACGCCACAGCTGTGGGGCTTCATCTGTTGTCTTGACCATGGCATTACAGAGATGGCCTTCAGAGATGGCCTTGCTATGCGGAGATTTAACATCACCCTACAGTGCGCTGCTCTAGTCTGATCCGATGTGGCTTCTCGGCTGAAATCAGCGGAGGATAGAAAAATCGTAACCTGTTTCATGTCATTTTCCTTCATTAATAGGTTTTCCAATGATTTGAACAATCTATCGGCAGTGAGAAGTACAGCTTCCCCCTTCATGCAATACTACAGTGATTAAACTATAAAATCAATTTATTAAAAAGTTTTATTCACTTTCCAAAAAAAGATAAACTTCTCTGTTAACTTCCATGTTTTCTATTAGCACATCCTGCCGCAATGGAGGCTATCTAACCTGCGCTTTATGATTTTTTTAAAAATGAAAAATAAGAAAACATAGATGTAGCAACAAGTATCCTCGTCTGACTAAAGTTGATTGAGATGCAATTTCCCGTCGAAGTGATGCATTTCATTTCTTGTCTTACCTTATTGAGGAGAACTTCCCACCCATGATAGTGTCGGATGTTTTCAGGGTTCACAAATGTTAAATGAAATAAATTATCAAAAACAGGCCGGACCAATCTTTATTTTAAAGGAGCATACTCTGCCTGCCCAGTTTTCTGCTCACCTGCCGCCACTGATTCTGATGTATTCTTGCTTAGCAGAAATTTAGCATTACCCTACATGAAGCTGCTCTATTCTGATACAGCCTTACTCAGCAGAGATTTAACATTTTCCTACCGTGACCTGCTTCATTTGTAGATTCTCTGTTATTCTCTCAGTCCTCGAAACAGAAGTGGATAATAAGGTTCAGAAATTCAAGTTCTTCCCCATGTTTTCTTATTTTCAGTGCATATATTTGCAAATATGCATAGTTTTGTTATTCTCAGGAGGTCACTTTAGTTGGTGAAATCAGCTGACTTAGACTCACACGACAGGACCTTAACTTCCTGACTTCTGGACTTCCCACATCTGCCTTTCTATACCTGAATTTACTCAAGATGGACACTTTAAAAAAATAATATTTTTGGGCAATTGAAGCAGTTTTACAATGCAACTCGCAGAGCAGGCAGAAGAAAACACAGCATCGTTATAACCAAACTAGATTTGATCAAGTGCGGTCGTGGAAAAATGATAAATCTCAAAGATGAGCGCACACGTTCGGTGTGTTGTTTAGTCACTAGGTGGCAAGGAGAGCTCTGGAAGAAGAGAGTAATGTTTTCCCTCTGCGCAGATCCCTGAGTGGTGGTACAGTTTGTTCAACCTTTGCTCTGAGCGAGTGACGAGGTTTCCATGGTGTTAGGTCATGGGCAGGTCGGATCACTGAGGTTTACAGTGCTTATTCGCTGTCTGACCGTGGCCTCCATCTCCTCTGTTATTTTCCACAGACTAGGATTTCTTCCTTCTCCTGACCTGCTGGAACCACTGACAGCGGTTTTAGCTTCTCTTTAATTTTTTCCTGTGTTTTTTGTTTCTGTTCCGATGACAATTACTGTAGAAAAATACACAAACATATCAAAATTACATGTGAAAGCTCTGTGGCTATTTGGGGCAAGGCTGGGTGGACGCGCTGTCAGGCTATAGAACATTTTTCAATGTATTATGTGTTTGTGTGTGTGTGTGTGTGTTTTTGTGTGGTGTGTGTGTGTGTTTGTGTGTGGTGTGTGTGCGTGTGTGTATGATGTGTGCATGTATTTGGTGTTTGTATGTGTGTCTATAATGTGTCTGTGTGTGTACTTGATGTGTATGTATTTGTGTGTATGATATGTGTGTGTGTATTTGGTATTTATGTATGTGTGTGTATGATGTGTGTGTGTGTGTGTGTGTATGCATGTGTGTGTTTATGATGTGTGCATGTGTGTGTATGTATTTGTGTGTGTGTGTGTGTGTGTGTGTGGTGTATGCGTGTGTGAATTTATGTATATGGTATGTATGCATTTGTGTGTATTTGCTGTTTTTTGTATGTGTCCATGATGTGTGTATGTATTCAGTGTGTATGTATGTGTGTGTATTGTGTGTCTGTAGAGCTCTCTCTCAGAGACAAAATATTTGATGTTTATGTATGTGTGTGTATTGTGTGTGTGTAGAGCTCTCTCTCAGAGACGGAGCATTTGATGTTTATGTATGTGTGTGTATTGTTTGTCTGTAGAGCTCTCTCTCAGAGACTGATGTGTGTGTATTGTGTGTGTGTAGAGCTCTCTCTCAGAGACGGAGTATTTGATGTTTATGTATGTGTGTGTATTGTGTGTGTGTAGAGCTCTCTCTCAGAGACGGAGTACAGCGCGGATGAGTTGGATGCCCGGCGTATGGACATGATTTACACTATCGAGGACACGCCCTCCTGGTACCTCTGCCTTTTCCTGGGCCTGCAGGTCAGATTATGCACTGATTAATCACAAAAAGTGCAATTTTATGTGAAATGCTTGCATTTGCAAAAACATTCAAAAAATGGTAAAATGAACTGATCAGCCCAAATGCCTAAATCAGCCTGCTCTCCATCGAATTGTATCAGCAACTACAATATGGAGTTTGGGGATGAAAAATGGATTCATGTCCTTAAGAAGTCAAATACATTGTATAATTCACTCTATGCACGATCTCTCAAAGACGCTAGATTAAAAGGGGTATGCTATATATGAACACGGCAGATGAACATGCGCAGAGGGATACTCAATATGAAATCACAAAAGGGGTACTTCTTTTAGAGGGTATTGGGTGAGTCATTTGTTGGACAGGAGATGCTGGGGGAAGAGTTGGGTGGTAATTATATCCCCGAAATACGAGTTTCAGGGATATCATGGTTTCGCCCTACCCGCCGCCGCGTCCGCAGATTTTAGCCGTTAGCGCGATAACTCACAAAATACTTTACATTGGCTTCTCATTTTTAGCATATGGGTAGATATGGTAAAGAGGATGAACTGATTAGATTTTGGGCTAGTATGCACTCCTAGGTTTGCCACCAGGTGGTGCTATATATTAAAAAAAATCTGTTTTTTAACCTTATCTCTGGAACAATTACTTACACAGACCTCAGATTTGGCTCATATTGTAGGTCTAGTAAAGGGGAATCTAATCAAGGGGGCTTTGAGGATTGGGGAATTTCGGGGATATACCCCTTGCTGTCGGCCGCCGTTTTATTAGTGGATATGCCTTTTTTTGTTGATTGGTCGTTAGCAGTAATTTTATAAACAGATGGGAAAAATGTCTCTCACTTTCTCACTCTCTCTCCGCAGCACTACCTGACGTGTTTCAGCGGCACCATCGCGGTGCCCTTCCTTTTGGCAGACGCCATGTGTGTGGGGTTTGACCAGTGGGCCACCAGCCAGCTGATCGGCACCATCTTTTTCTGCGTGGGCATCACCACCCTTCTGCAGACCACGCTCGGCTGCCGGTACCGGGGGCTGGGGTTCAGGGGGTTTGTTTTTTTTCTGAGGAGGCGAAGCTGACCAGGGTCTCCAGTGCCGCTAACCCAACAATGCAAACTAGTACTACTTCCTCAACAGAGTAACTATAGTCTATTACTCAGCAGAGCTGAGAACTGCGACTTGCCCGTCAGAACTGACTGTTGCTTCCAGCTGAGTGTTGGCTTTTGCCTCTAACCCATCTGAGTCGACTATTGCCATTAACTCGACAGACAAATTGATTACTACTTACCCCCGACTGAAGCAAATATTGCCACAAACCCGAAAGAGCTGACTATTGCCAGTACCCTAACAGGGCTAACTATTGTCATTAATCCAGTGGAGCTGACTGGTGTTGCATAAAGCTTATTAGCGCTGTTTCTGTGTGAATTGGCTGATTTTACTGCTCTGCTGCTGGCAGTCTCTGCATGTGGAGAGTACCTCTAATTGGTGGGTTAGACCTTCCTTACAAACCATTAGCAAGGTCAGCACAGTCTGTGGCATCAATCACAAGTTTCCGACATCTGCTTCTCTTGTGGTCTTATCCTGGCGTATATTCTCCTTTCATTTCTCCTTTCTGTCGGAGAGAAACACACTGGTTTCTCTCTTCTTGTTGTTAACTTCCTCTTTTCGCTCTCGTCCCTTTTACCACCTGGTTGGAGCACCAGCGTTTCCAGCACTTCCCCGAAATCCCTTTTGAATATTATTTTCTTAAAAAAAAACTTGCTTGTTCAATAACATTAGAATATATTTACATGTAATGCCATTCTTGGCCTTGTAACAGAGTTCCCCGAGGTTGTTATGCTCAGTGGCTGAGAAGAAGTCTGCTGGAGGCGAATCCCACGAGGCTTTGGGGAGACAGTCAGAGCTCAGTGGGGAACCGAGGAGAGAGTGATGTGGAGTGGAAAGCAGGTGTGGGAGCCGCTGACTAATCTCACTTCTCCTCTGAGCTGGCCGCAGCTGGGTCTGAGGGCTCTTACATCATCACTATGCGACATGTCAGCTCCTCATCGCTCCTTCTGTGCCCTCCTTGAGTGTACTGCACGGATTAAATGAGTGCAATGAAGTGCTCCAAACATTACTGCCCAGATGCTTTTGGGAGGTCTTGGCTCCTTGGATGGGTGCAGTGTGCGTTTTTCAGCTGCTGTGGGTTTGGCCGTCGGTCGCTAAGTTTGTGCGGGTCCAGTTTATTGCCTGCCTCGTCGATATCCTCCAGGGCTGAGGGTGAAAACAGACCCTCGGGCTGATATCCTCCAGGGCTCAGGGTGAAAACAGACCCTCGGGCTGATATCCTCCAGGGCTCAGGGTGAAAACAGACCCTCGGGCTGATATCCTCCAGGGCTCAGGGTGAGAACAGACCCTCAGGGCTGATATCCTCCAGGGCTCAGATGATCGGGCTGATATCCAGGGCTCAGGGTGAAAACAGACCCTCGGGCTGATATCCTCCAGGGCTCAGGGTGAAAACAGACCCTTGGGCTGATATCCTCCAGGGCTCAGGGTGAGAACAGACCCTCGGGCTGATATCCTCCAGGGCTCAGGTTGAGAACAGACCCTCGGGCTGATATCCTCCAGGGCTCAGGTTGAGAACAGACCCTCGGCTGATATCCTCCAGGGCTCAGGGTGAAAACAGACCCTCGGGCTGATATCCTCCAGGGCTCAGGGTGAGAACAGACCCTCGGGCTGATATCCTCCAGGGCTCAGGGTGAAAACAGACCCTCGGGCTGATATCCTCCAGGGCTCAGGGTGAAAACAGACCCTCGGGCTGATATCCTCCAGGGCTCAGGGTGAGAACAGACCCTCGGGCTGATATCCTCCAGGGCTCAGGGTGAGAACAGACCCTCGGGCTGATATCCTCCAGGGCTCAGGGTGAGAACAGACCCTCGGGCTGATATCCTCCAGGGCTCAGGGCAGACCCTCAGGCTGATATCCTCCAGGGCTCAGGGTGAGAACAGACCCTCGACCCTCAGGGCTCAGGTTGAAACAGACCCTCGGGCTGACATCCTCCAGGGCTCAGGGTGAAAACAGACCCTCGGGCTGATGTCCTCCAGGGCTCAGGGTGAAAACAGACCCTCGGGCTGATATCCTCCAGGGCTCAGGGTGAGAACAGACCCTCGGGCTGATATCCTCCAGGGCTCAGGGTGAAAACAGACCCTCGGGCTGTTATTCTCCAGGGCTCAGGGTGAAAACAGACCCTCGGGCTGATATCCTCCAGGGCTCAGGGTGAGAACAGACCCTCGGGCTGATATCCTCCAGGGCTCAGGGTGAAAACAGACCCTCGGGCTGTTATTCTCCAGGGCTCAGGGTGAAAACAGACCCTCCTGGCTGATATCCTCCAGGGCTCCGGGTGAAAACAGACCCTCGGGCTGTTCAGGATGCAGGAGGATGTGCAGCAGGAACTGTGGTCCCAGCAGGGGCAGAGCAGCCTGTTTTTGTCATTATCTGTATGCTTCCAAATTAGCCAGGGGGAAAGATCTACGCCCGCCAGAATAGAACTTGGACGACCTGGGGCGGTTCGGTCCCCGAGGTTGGTTTTCATATTTTGGCAGAATGGAGAGGGAGATACACGTTGCAGTAGTCATTATGCTGTGTGTATGTTTGTGCCATTTCCAAAGCCAGTGACCTTGAAGTGGCCAAATTGATGTAAAACTCATTTCATGTAGGATGTTCTGGTGCTTTGGTATGTACAGTGCCTGACAAAAGTCTTGTCACTTATCCAAGTTGTAGGAACAACAAATAATAACCTGACTTGTAGTTGATCAATTGGAATCAAAAATGGCTTATATGAAAGGCAAAGCCCTCTAGATTATACGAAATATACCAAAATAGAGTTTTGTGTCATTGATTGAGTTTTGTAATTTAATTTGTACAGAAAGGTCAGATTTTGCTTGGACAAAAGTCTTGTCGCATTGAAAAAAAATGTGGAAATTATACATACACTTTATTTTGAATACACAAATATGCCACTATAATATCAGAATATAAAGCCATGGTGCCTTGGAAAAAAGACTTAATATTGCATATGACTCCCATGAGCTTGGAGGACTGCATCCATACGTCTTGGCAATGACTGAGATAACTTGATGATAAAATCATCTGGAATGGCATAGAAAGCAGTCTTGCAGGACTCCCAGAGTTCATCAAGATTCTATGGTTTCATCTTCCAAGCCTCCTCCTTCATCTTACCCCTGAAATGCTCAATAATGTTCATGTCAGGTGACTGGGTTGGCCAATCCTGGAGTACCTTCACCTTCTTTGCTTTCAGGAACTGTGACATGGAGGCAGAAGTATGAGAAGGAGCAGCAGTATAAGTAGGGCAGCAAGAACTTCTTGATATTTCAGGCTGTTGATGTTGCCATCCACTCTGCAGATCTTTCTCACACCCCCATGCTGGATGTAATAACAAACCATGATTTTTCCTCCACCAAACATGATTGTTTTCTGGGAGAATCTTGGGTCCATGAGGGTTCCAACAGGTCTTGTACGGCGACTGGCATGCAGTTCAATGGATGATTCACCAGAAAAATAAACTTTCAGCCACTTTTCCAGTATCAATCCTTTCTGCAAGCTGTGGGCCTTGGCAAATGCAATGCAGGTTTTTTGTTTTCTGTTTAATGCAGACCTCTGTGTACTAATTTGGCTATGAAAACCACTTTGAGAGAGAATTTGACAAACTCTTCTTGTAGATACTTGGATGTTTGGTGACATTTCCTCATGTAGCTTCGCTGTAGTTGAAGAAGGGCTAGCCTTGTACAGTTGAAGCAAGAAACGGTCCTTTCAAACAGTTGTCATACCGGGGTCTGTGTGACCTGCGCTTGCCATGAACGTCACCAGTTTCTTCAAATCTTTTTCTCATCCCCTCCACTTGACATTTGGATACATTAAAGATGTCTGCCACCTCAGCAGCAGACTCAGTCTTCAGGCTTTTGATGATCAGCACTTTGGTCTGTGGTTGAATCTTTGGTATGTTGTCAGAGGTCTAGTCGCACCTCATATGAAAGTCTGGTGTGCTGGGGTTATTTCTATACACATCTGGGAATGTGTTAATTACAGTATTTGTCATAGGTTAAACTCTAATCTGCGATTTGTTGCATCATCTGATGAGACGACAAGACTTTTGTCCTAGCAAAAACAGATGTTATGGGCTTAGCCAAGCTGTGAACATCAGAACACTTTTTGACGGTTTCATTTTGCACCAAATTATTAATGTGAAAGTCCTTGACATTAAAATGGACCATTTATTGTAACAATTGATTGGTTAGAAATAAAGTTATATGCTATTTTTAGTTACTATGTCCTTATGCGACAAGACTTTTGTCAGGCACTGTAATATTAGCCTCACTCACCATCTCTGTCTCAATACCCTCTTCTCTGTGGGCCATGTCATGCACCTGATGGCCGTTTTTGGCTGAAACAATGACAATTATTCCAGAAACTGCTTAGGAGGAAGAGAGAGATGGAAAGAGAGCAAGGTAGGCGGGTTGATGGAGAGTTCAGGGCATTTTGGGTGACTCATTCTGGTGAGTGAGTCAATTTTATGGTAGTTGTTTTGGTGTGTTCTTGTGTTTCCAGACCTAAATAGAAGTTTTTTTTTTTTGCCCCCCCATTCCATGTTCACACAAGGCCTGCTGGCTCTGCAGCTGAGGAAGGTGCCCTGAGATCAGAGGAGGCTCTGGGTCTCGGTGTGAAAGCGAAACCAGGGTTAAGTTGGCTCATTTCGGCAATTTCCTTGGCCTCATGACTTCGATTTGCGACAAGCAGCTAGTGCGAGCAGTAACCTGGTGGTTTGGTGAATTGCGTCAGAAACTGAACACTACTTCATTCTTCCTTCTGCTGAAATCATTTATTTTCTTCTTTCTTGTCTCGTTCTCCAACTTGTACATTTTTCTTCTTGCTCCTCATCTCTTCGCCAGCTTCGCTCTGGTTCTGCTGGCACGTTTTCGTTTTCTAAATACAGCCCTCGGTGTATCAGCTGCCTTGCTGGCTGAGAATTGTGTGGATACTGTGACCTCTACCGTCAATCCACTCCTCTACTGTCACCGTGCCGACCAGGCTACACTCCCGCGGCAGTGTGCACTGCCACCGTGTGGATAAAGTGCAGCATAACACCTCAGTCTTTCCAGAAGCTGCGGCAATTTACTGTGTTAATGGGGATATGCAGATCTAAACTGCTCACATCACGCTGAGCATGGAGATGCACACTAGGGAACTGCTTTTTTATGTTGCCAAATTAATCATTTTGTTTACTGCCTTTCTCCCTCTCTGCATCCCTATCTCCCCATTTTCTGCCCTCTCCCGTAATAGTCTTTCCCCCCTGATGGGGGGTGGGGTCAGTTTTTAGGGCTTTTTGTTGTGTATATTATTATATGTATTGTGATATTATCCTAGTGCAGTGAATAGACATCTCTCATTAAAGGTGCTCTGTTTTCTCTCCCTCCTCTCTCTCTCTCCAGTCTCCCTCTGTTCCAGGCCAGTGCATTTGCCTTTCTGGCTCCTGCTCGTGCCATTCTGTCCCTGGATCAGTGGAAGTGTAACGCCACAGGTACATTTCTCCTCCGTTACCCTCGCTCTCTTTCCCTTAGTCTTCTTCCCTTTCCTTCTCTCCCTCTCTCTTTCTTTTGTTCCATCTCTTCTTCTCTCTTCCTCTCTTTCCCTCTCTCTCTCTCTCATTCACTCACTCACACACACACACACACGCACACACGCACACGCGCACGCGCACACCCACACACACAGCAGCCATACCACTATTGGATCTGCTCAGCTAAGCAGGTGTGGGCTTGGTCAGTACTTGGATGGGAGACTGCCTGGGAAAACCAATAGCTGCTGGAAGAGGTGTTGGTGGCCAGTAGGTTGCGATCTCCCCTCTGACGGAATAATCCCCAATGCCCCAGTGCAGTGACGGGGACACTGTACTGAAGGAGACGCTGTCTTTCGGATGAGATGTTAAACCGAGGTCCTGACTCACTGTGGTCATTAAAGATCCTATGACACTCTTCGATCAGAGTAGGGGGTTCCCCGGTGTCATGGCTAAAGTCCCAACCTGGCTCTTTCGACCTGCCACCTAATCATCCCCTGATCTAATTGGCTGTGCAAATCGCCCTCTCCCTCCCCACCTCAACCCCTGGGGCTCCCTTGAAAAAGCGATTTCAATCTTAATGGGACTTCCCTGGTTAAATAAAGGTTAAATAAAAACACACACACACACACACACACTCACACACGCTTTCACTCGATATGCATCAGTCCTCACTACACATGCAAACATGTATTCTGAGGTCTGATAAATCAGCTGAACTGTTAAACTCTACTGTTCCGTTTTCAGATGTCCCAGAGTTCAACAGTACAGAACTACTGCACACGGAGCACATTTGGTATCCACGGATACGGGAGGTGAGTAAAGGAAAGGGTGCTGTGGCGTGAAAAAGAAAAGGGGATGGAAGCGTAAGAGAGAGGTGGTGAGATGGTTGGTTTCGTCATCATGTCATGTGCTTTTGACTCGCTGCACTAGGGAACTTCCTGTACCATTTCCTGTGATGCACTGCTTGAATTTCATCTGTAAGATGCCAACATGTCTGTGCTGTAGTGTGTGTTCATGGTTATGCCTGTATGTTTGTGTTTATCTATGCTTGTGGAGTCTAAGAAAAATACCTGGTAAGGACTTGAAGACCCAAGCAATACAGCAAAGTCAGAAAGAAAAGCACCATGGGAACATATTTTCGGGTCCCCAGGAAGAAGAAGCTTCACTCTAGGCCAAGTGCTTTCTTTAGTTGTTGGGTTACAGTTGGGCTCATGATGGGGACCGTTGACTGTATACAAATATGGACAACTTAACAGCTCCTCAGAAGTGAGGCTAAAACATTGTGATCGCCATCTAGTGGCTGGCTGCAGTATGAGTTATAAACCCACCCCTTCCATGTACGTGGATGGGACATGGGCCACAGTAAAAAATGAAAGTACATGTCACTTAATTTTGTTCTGAAGATGGTTTCAGTAATTTTAAATAGTTCTTATCATGCTAATTATATGTTCAAGTGATTCTTTTTTTCTGATAAGTTTGGTTTCATTTAGTTATTTAACACTATAGAAAGGGACGTTAAGTCATGATTGACAGACGTGATTGACAGCAACTCTCAGTGAGGAACTTGCCCACTGGCTTATTTCCGGGAATTCTTTAGTGCTGGAATGCAACCATTGAGAAGACGTAAAATGTTAACATCACGCATGCATAAGTTGCTAGGTCCCTGTACAACTGATTATAACCCGTCGTGAGTTTGAAAGTCCAACAAAAATTAACTGCAGAATAGTCTTTGCTCTGAAAACAGCATCATGTACTAATAACAAAAGCCAGTTCGCTAGCTAGCAAGCTAGGTTAGTTAGAATATCATAGGTTACTGTAACTTGGGTAGCAACGGAAATATAAAGTATAAAAATCTCTTTACTCAGAACACAGCATCATGCACTATTATTAGCGAAGCTATGTTTAGCACAAAGAGAATTTTTAATGGTTAAAATGGTTAGTTAGCCTGCTGGCTGCCTATCTAGTAAATTGAGATTCAGTAACAGGTCACTTAATGAGTTGGCTAGCTAGTTAGCGAGGCAGTTAGAACTTATCTTAAAACGCATGATAGCCAGGAGTCCCTTTATCCGCAGACTCCAGCTGCTTACCTTATTTTGAAGGATTTCCTCCGGTTAATCTCTTCCCGCTGAAGAACAGGCTGTTCTGAGTGGGCATCCCCGCTATGAAATACGCTCTGCTCGTTTTAGCGGGTGAACTGAGCCACCAGCCTCTTCACTGCGCATCAGTGGATGGCAACAAACACATCAAACCGCCCTGGCTAAACTACCCATTCATTAGCTTCACATGAATTGATCAAGTGGGTAGTGAAATAGAAGTAGTTGTGGGTGGTGAAGTATTGAAGGGCAGTGAGTGCAGTCTAAGAAGCTGTGAGGATGGCTCGTCCATGCACAGCCAAGCGTGACATGCAGTCGCCGCACAAGTTTAACTCTGCTCGGAGTTCAGTGTAAATATATACAGAAAATCGGAAATACTTAGCTTGCTCGCAGACTACAGGTTTGTAGTTTTTTCTGGGACACTTGGAGTTGAGCTGCCCTTCTGCATTAACTTTTCATCAAATCAGTTGTCATTGGAAATAAAATCCTTGGTGTTTTGAGCGGTGGGTACAGAAATACGGTCTTTCGCTGCACCTTGCAACGGACTGATGGGAAGTTCAGTGATAGCTTCTACAGGATATGAACCGTGAGTGTCCAGCATTTCTTTTTTATATATATATATATATATATATATATATATATATAGTTTTTTTTTCCCCCATCCTGCACACAACTGAACAGTTTAGCCCACTGCAAACGGACCTGCTCCCATTGACTCGGGAGCAAGATGCTGTGGCACGTGACTCCTCTGACTCACGTGACAACTAGCCTTCGCTTCTGTACCTTATGCAGGAGCTCCAACAGTCACACACTTTCTGTGCTACAATTTAGTTTGTACAGCTACATGCATCTTGACGACCAGAAGTGGTCGCCAAAGAGCTATGAACTGACCAAGTTTAACTGGCGTAACCCCTATTTTCCAGGGCGAGGCTTCGCCAGTCGCCAATGCAGACCTCTGGCCATAGCCGGTAATGACATGGCTAGGAGTCGAACCCCCAACCACAGGGCTCACAGACAGATGTCTTAGCTGTGAGCCAGCCGGATATCGAAAAGGGAAGTTTTATAGCAAAAAAACTATAATTGTACTGTGTCGGGTAGAGAAAGCAATCTGCGCAGAAATGCACCAAACAAGCACTCAAGCTGGGACTGAAATTCTGTGGAATTTATGAAATTATGAACTTTAGCAACGCATTTTTAATATTTCTGTCCTTTAGAAGGCTGTGCAATGAAATATTGGCTGTCTGTCAGCCAGCAACTGTGCAGAGTTTTAAAAATATTTTCTCCTGATTGCAGCTAACGGAGTTCCACAGCAAACTAAATACTTTGATTTCTTCCGCTGAAAAGGTGGGCCGAATGTGGAAATATGCAAATGAGCTTGTAGTTGTGACATCACAAAGTTACAGAAGTCCAAACAGCTTCTTTACCCGCACATCTGTTTCTTTATGCGGATTTCTTTGAGGACTACAATGTTTTGATTCTCTCACAGTGTTTACAAAAGACTTTCAGCTCCTTTAAAACCACAGTAGAAGGTGGAAACTTGTATTCTAAAACAGGGGACCTTTAAATTAATGTTAAAAATTGGGTGATTTTGGGGGTTTATGGGTTGGGGTTAAGAATAGGGTTTGGGAAACGGTTAAGATTTGGGTTCATGCATGGCCGGATCTACGGGGGTGCAGGGGTGGGCTACGCCCCCCCAGATTTTTACTGCGCCTCCTGACTTACTAACGTATATTTTAGCGCAATTAAAAGGAGTGCTTAATGCGAATTCAATGAGACTGAAACGCGATTCCCCCCCCGCTCAACAAAATTAAACACGATCTCCTCCCCCCGTCAACAAAACGTCTCTACCCCCCATTGCACCACCAGTCGAAGCAGGCTGCAGCCGGCCCTGGGTTCACGTATGATTTAGTAGTATGGAAATAGGATGTTAGTGCAAAAATGATCTCTTGGTCCCCACAAGCATAGAAAAGCAAGTGTGTGTGGAGGATGGACCGAGAGAAAGAGGATCTCCGTTATGAGGCTGAGAGTACCTTGCACATTTTCAAGACGTTCACTCAGTACACTGATACTCTGTGCCCTGTCCCAGATCCAAGGGGCCATCATCGTCTCCTCCCTAATTGAGGTGTGCATCGGGGCCCTGGGGCTCCCTGGCGTCCTGCTCAAGTACATTGGGCCCCTGACAATCACCCCCACCGTGGCTCTCATTGGCCTGTCTGGCTTCCAGGCAGCCGGGGAGAGAGCTGGCAAGCACTGGGGCATCGCTATGCTGTGAGTGGAGCTTTTACATACATTGCGGTAAATGCATATCGAAAGCAGAGGGTGCTGCGTTATTTTCCGGCTATGTTTGTTAGCATAGGTGCATGTGCTTACATGGCTCATGGAAACAGTACATCATGGATCCTGCTTTTGTATGGGTTACAGTAATGGTGCAGCCATACTTTCAGATCCATTTTTCACATGCATTACGGTAGCTGCAGTCATAACCTCAGGCTGCTGCTTTTATTTTCATTACGGTAACTCCACACAGTGCGGACTCATGACCTTAGGGGCCATACCTATACGTAAAGTACGGTAATTAATGTCTGTTTCTGTAAAACTGCAGTAAGGTGGTTTCTCTCTGTAGGACCATCTTTCTGGTGCTGCTGTTCTCCCAGTACGCCCGAAACGTGCAGCTGCCCCTCCCCATCTATCAGTCCAAGAAGGGCTGGACCTCTTACCGCTTACAGCTCTTCAAGATGTTTCCGGTGAGCTTCACTGGGTCAGGCCCGAGCAGCGACAAACATGGATGGTTGTGTTTTGTGGATTGGTGAAATGTTTGAGAATACCTGATTTGGCGCTGCCTTGGAGCCTGTTTCTCAGAGAAGGATTAAGGAGTTAGCTGAATAACTGCAGCGAGTACAGCCTGGAGCCTTCCCAAATCTGGATCATGGACTGCAGTAAAAACAGCTGGGGCCTCATTTATAAACGGTGCATAGGCACAAAAAAGATACGTCGTTTTTTTTTTTTTTGCAGATTTCTGATTTATTAAAACAAACTTGACATTAAAAAAAGGGAAATTATTCAGATTATGCACGATGTCAATAAATTCCAAGTCCATCCTGATTAAATAAATGAAAATTCCATGCAGTTTATTTTATCCATAGGTTTATAAATGAGGTTATTTTCCACAAAATGTCATTTTTATTTTTTTTGCGTACGTATTATTTAGGTATGAAATCCACACAAATTTTTATAAATAAGGCCCCTGGTCTGGATTTTACTCTATGCTATTATCAAGCTAACCCTGCCTTCCTGCTGTCACTAAGCGCGGTTATCCTGCTAAAGGTGTCTGCGTACTTCAAACAAAGTCACGTTTTTTCTTGACTAAACCTTATTTATTCTCCACAGACAAAATTGTTTTATATTTGATGCAGTTCCGTTTTGAGCACTGATTGTTGGACGCTGCCTCCGCCCAAATGAAATCCGCAGCTGCCATGCAAAGCAACTAGACTGTCAATACAATCAATACGCTAACCTTTAATTTCTGACCAATCACTCACTATTTCGCACTGGTGTCATCTGCAGTGATTTCAGCCAGATAAAAAGTTCATTAGTATTCTTTGAAATCATGTCATTTTGTTCTCACAACCTCGCCAAAGTTTGTTTCCTCAAGAAGAATGCCCCCACCGTAACTCCGTGATCTTACTGCCACTCGACAACGCTATCCAACAAACTTGGTAATTCTGCTACCGCTTTGCGCCATTATCCAGATAACTGTAATCCTGCATTGTGAAACAGGCCCCTGCTCACGCAGCCGTTATGGTCTGTATTTTGTTTGCGATCTTCCTCTTCATCTTTTAGCGCATCCTTCATCTCTCGTCTCTTTTCCTCTCTTCTCTGTGATGTGAGCTTGGTGGCTGTTGTGTATATTTGAGTTCTACACATGGAAGTCTGCAGTTGGTGATTGTGTGAATTTGATGGCAAACATGTTGCCGATTTGTAACCTATTTCTCTCACTCCCTCTTTCTTTTCCTCTCCCTCTCTCCCTCCTCTCAGATAATCATGGCGATCTTGGTCTCTTGGCTGCTGTGCTTTATATTCACGGTGACAGATATATTCCCGCCTCAGAAGGACCAGTACGGCTTTTATGCGCGCACTGACGCCCGGCACGGCGTGCTCGCTGCTGCCCCCTGGTTCAAGGTCCCCTACCCTTGTGAGTCGCACTTGGGGAGTCAAATGAGCTTGAGTCAGCAGCACCAACTCAGGAGCTTACAGTGCTGCAACAATGGAGTGAATTGCTGATTCAGCCCCTGCGGCCAATGGTGTTGTGTTTCATTGATTCCCTCGCTCAGTCTTTGGGCTAACAGTGCTCTGTTTCATTTTTTTTGTTGATCAGCCCTGCAGCAAACAGTGCTGTTTCAGTAATTCACGGATTCAGCCCTGGGGCGAACAGCTCTGCATAGTTTGAGTGATTCACTCAATCAGCCCTGGGGTTGAAGTTGTTGTTTGTCACTGGCTAATTCAGTCCTGTAGCTAGCGCTGCTGGGTTTCAGTGATTCATTCATTCTTACCTGGGGCTAAGAGTTTCAGGGATTCACTGATTCATTCCTGGGGCTAACCGCACGGCTCTGTTTGACTGACTCACTGATTGAGCCCTAGGGCCTATAATGTTGTGTCTCTGATTCACTAATTCAGTCCTGGGGCTAACAATCCTGTGTTTCAGTAAATCACTGATTCAGCTCGGGATAACGGCACCGCTTAATTGTTGTGATTCACTAATTCAGCCCTGGGGCAACACTGCTGTGATTTAGTGATTCACTTATTCAGACCTGGGGCTAACAATGCTGTCTCAGTGATTCACTGATTTTGTCCAGGAGTGAACTGTGCTGTGTTTCAGTAATATACTGATTTAGGTCTGTGGCCCACAGCTGTGTCTAGTGTGAGTGTGTTGCATTATGTGCTGATTTAGTTATTCATCCCTGCAGGTGATATTTTTGCATTATTTTATTGACTCTGTGAATCAAGCCTGTTGGTAATAGGATTGCATTATCTCCATTTCAGGTGTGTTGTAAACAATATTACATTATCTCTGAGATTCATGAGTGTATTAGGCCTGGTGGTACAAGCTCTCGGTGTCTGATTTTAACCCACAGTTCAGTGGGGTTTGCCCACAGTGTCGGCGGCTGGAGTGATTGGCATGATGAGTGCGGTGGTGAGCAGCATCATTGAATCGATCGGAGATTATTACGCCTGCGCACGGCTCTCTGGCGCCCCCCCACCACCCATCCATGCGATTAACAGGTACTGCACCCGCCAAACCTACACCTAAGCCCCCCACTCAAACACATTAATAACAGGTATTACAGTGCCGTGAAAAACTATTTGCCCCCTTCCTGATTTCTTAGTTTTTTGCATATTTCTTACACTTAAATGTTTCAGATCGTCAAACAAATTTTAATATAAGAAAAAGATAACCCGAGTAAATACAAAGTGCAGTTTTTTAAATAATGATTTCATTTATTAAGGGGAAAAAGCTATCCAAACCTACCTCGCCCTATGTGAAAAAGTAATTGCCCCCCCCTTTTTAAATCATGAATTAACTGTGATTAACCACATTTTTTGAGTCCAGTTCCGCTAGCCACAGCCAGGCTGGATTACTGCCAGACCTTTTGAATCAAGAAATCACTTCAATAGAACCTGTTTGACAAATGAAGTAGGCTAAAATATCTCAAAAGGCAACATGTCATTCTGAGAACTAAAGAAATTCAAGAACAAATGAGAAACAAAGAAATCGATATATATCACTCTGGAAAGGGTTACAAAGCCATTTCTAAGGCTTTTTTTAAGCCATTATCCACAAATGGAGAAAACTTGGAACAGTGGTGAACCTTCCCAGGAGTGGCCGGCCTACCAAAATTACTCCAAGAGCGCATCGACGACTCATCCAGGAGGTCACAAAAAAACCCATAACAACATCTGAAGAACTGCAGGCCTCACTTGCCTCAGTTAAAGTCAGTGTTCATGATTCAATAAGAAAGAGACTGGGCAAAAAATGGCATCCATGGGAGAGTTCCAAGGTGAAAAACACCGCTGACCAAAAAGAACACAAAAGCTTGTCTCACATTTGCCAAAAAAACATCTTGATGATCCCCAAGACTTTTGGGAAAATATTCTGTGGTTTGACGAGACAAAAGTTGAACTTTTTGGAAGGTGTGCGTCCCATTACATCAGGCGTAAAACTAACACAGCATTTCATAAAAAGAACATCATACCAAAAGTCAAACATGGTGGTGGTAGTGTGATGTTTGGGGCTGCTTTGCTGCTTCAGGACCTGGACGACTTGTCATAATTGATGGAACTATGAATTCTACTCTCTACGGGAAAATCCTGAAGGAAAATGTCCAACCCTCAGATTGTGATCTCGTGCTCAAGCGCACTTGGGTTATGCAGCAGGACAATGATCTGAAACACACCAGCAAGTCCACCTCTGAATGGTTTAAAAAAACAAAATGAAGATTTTGGAGTGGCCTTGTCAAAGTCCGGGCTTAAATCCTGTTGAGATGCAGTGGCATGACCTTAAACAGGCCATTCATGCTCAAAACCCCTCCAATGTGGCTGAAATAAAATAATTCTGCAAAGAAGAGTGGGCTAAAATTCTTCCACAGTGATGTGAAAGACTCATTGCCAGTTATTGCAAACGTTTGATTGCAGTTGTTGTCGCCGAGGGTGGCACAACCAGTTATTAGGATTTAGGGGGCAATTACTTTTTCACATAGGACCAGGTAGGTTTGGATAGCTTTTTCCCTTAATAAATGAACTCATCATTTAAAAACTGCATTTTGTATTTACTCGGGTTGTCTTCGTCTAAAATTAAAATTTGTTTGATGATCTGAAACATTTAAGCATGACAAATATCCAAAAAAATAAGAAATCAGGAAGGAGGCAAATATTTTTTCATGGCACTGTAAATCCACACAAATGAAACCCAAACCTCCACCCATGCACACAATTAACAGGTGCTACATTTACCCAAAACCTCTCCCAAAGCCCCCATCCATACTCGCTATTAACCAGTGCTACATCAATGTGAAACTATACCCAAACACTGTACATGGTGCACCCCATACATGGTGTTACTAGATCCTACTCTTACTCCCAACCAGAACTACAGCCAAACCTCCATCACCCATGTATGCTATTAACAGATTTTACACCCAAAACTACACCCAAACACTCGCTCATGCATGCGATAAACAGGCAAATACACCAACCAGAAACTACTCGCAAACTCACCTCACACAAGTATGGTATTAACAGCTACTACCTCATCCACGACTACAAACACTCATACATGCCGTTAGTGGATATTACACCAAGCCAAAACTGCACCGAAACTCTGAACATACTCACTTTTAACAAATACTACACCACTGTGAAACTACTCCTGCACCCAGCCCACCCAACAAAGTATTTACAGGCAACACCTCCACCCAGAACTACATCTGAACACCCCCATCACCCATTTACATCATTAACAGGTATTACACCCACCCGACTTCAAAACCCATATCACTTATGCACGCTAGCAATAGGCATTACACCCACCCAGAACTACAGCCAAAGCCACCCGCCCATACATGGTTACATCATTACTATCTTAATGAATTATTTTTCACTGATCAAAAATGGTCTCATTTAATTGCGTATGTTTACCTGCACCACAAACAAAACTGAACTAGCTGACCCAGGTCATGTGCGAATGGTACCAAACGGGGTATCGCCTATTTGTGGTGTGAATGCGTAAAACTTTGGTTAACCCTATGTTCAAAATTCATATCACCCTGCGTTTTCTGTGAGAAAAGGGTATGCAGTTAGAGAATTTACACTTTCCGTCTCTCGCTCCCTGTCTGACGCCTCCCAAAACTGTGTCTCACAGGGGTATTTTCGTGGAGGGCCTGTCCTGTGTCCTGGACGGTGTTTTCGGGACTGGGAACGGGTCCACTTCCTCCAGCCCAAATATCGGGGTTCTGGGGATCACCAAGGTAACACCCCACGCCTGCGAGCTTATCTGTCTGTGTGTGTGTCATTTTGTGTGTGTTTGGGTATTTATAACCCCCCCCCCTCCGCGGAGGGAGAGGGGAGACATATTGTTTTAGGCTCTGTTTGCGTTCCCACGTTGTTTTCGGAGCGTAACTCCAACACTGTTTGCATGATCTTAACAAAACTTGGCATACTTACTACTCAGGTCCTGAGATGGTGCCTTTTGGTATGTGCCTGTCTGTCCGTCCGTCTGTCTGTCCGTCCGGATGTGATCCATTTTTGTCCGGACCATAACTCCACAACCGTTTGCATGATCTTAACAAAACTTTGCATACTTAATATTCTGGTCCTGCAATGGTGCCTTTCGATATGTGCCTGTCTGTCTGTCCGTCTGTCCGTCCATCCACTGGGTTAGGCAGGGAAGGAGGACAGGTGGGTGACGTATGTTTTTACGAGTAAAAACACATTCTAGTTTATATCTGTGTATGTGTGTTCATGTGTGTTTCTTTCTATGTGTTCATATCCGTGGGATTATTCAGGGATATTATGGCCTTGGCTGCCATCACATCCGCAACCAACCACAGATGCTTAATGTGTCAGGGTGATAACCCAAACCCAACCGCAGATCCTTAATGTGTCAGGTTGATAACTCAAACCCAACCATAGATCCTTAATATGTCAGGCTGATAACTCAAACCCAACCGCAGATCCTTTGTCTCAAGGTGATAACTCAAACCCAACCGCAGATCCTTTGTCTCAAGGTGATAACTCAAACCCAACCGTAGGTCCTTAATGTGTCAGGGTCATGGCTCAAACCCAACCGCAGATCCTAAATGTGTCAGGGTGATAACTCTAACCCAACTGCAGATCCTTAATGTGTCAGGGTGATAACTCAAACCCAACCGCAGATCCTTAATGCCTCAGGGTGATAACTCAAAGACAGCCGCAGATCCTTAATGTCTCAGGGTGATAACTCAAACCCAACCGCAGATCCTAATTGTGTCAGGATGATAACTCAAAGCCAACCGCAGATCCTTAATGTGTCAGGCCGATAACTCAAACCCAACCGCAGATCCTTAATGTGTCAGGGTGATGACTCAAACCCAACCGCAGATCCTTATTGTGTCAGGGTGATAACTCAAAGCCAACCGCAGATCCTTAATGTGTCAGGGTGATAACTCAAACCCAACCGCAGATCCTTAGTGTGTCAGGGTGATAACTCAAACCCAACCGCAGATCCTTATTGTGTCAGGATGATAACTCAAACCCAACCGTAGATCCTTAATGTGTCAGGGTGATAACTCAAACCCAGCCGCAGATCCTTAATGTGTCAGGGTGATAACTAAAACCCAACCACAGATCCTTAATGTGTCAGGGTGATAACTCAAAGCCAACCGCAGATCCTTTGTGTCAAGGTGATAACTCAAACCCAACCGTAGGTCCTTAATGTGTCAGGGTGATAACTCAAACCCAACCGCGGATTCTTAATGTGTCAGGGTGATAACTCAAACCCAACCGCAGATCCTTAATGTGTCAGGGTGATAACTCAAACCCAACCGCAGATCCTTTGTGTCAAGGTGATAACTCAAACCCAACCGTAGGCCCTTAATGGGTCAAGGTGATAACTGAAACCCAACCGCAGATTCTTAATGTGTCGGGCTGATAACTCAAACCCAACTGCAGATCCTTATTGTGTCAGTGTGATAACTCAGACCCAACCGCAGATCCTTAATGTGTCAGGGTGATAACTCAAACCCAACCACAGATCCTTAATGTGACAGGGTGATAACTCAAACCCAATCGCAGATCCTTAATGTGTCAGGGAGAGGACTGAAGAATATGTTAAATGTCAATGAGGATAAACATTTTTTAGAATACTGATAACAATAATGGTAAAAATGATGGTAATAATTGTAAATATGATAATAATGATGATGAGAAATTATGATGATGGACAATAATAACAAAGCATGACCAGTAAAAAATGTGTTACATACAGTATGGTTTCTCCATGAGCAGCATGCTTATCTGTGTGAATGCATATGAGCTTTTTTCATTTTTCTTGCTAATTGATTTTTTTTTAAATCTGAAAAAATGCGAATGAACATCATGGCAAAAGCTTTAATTTCCAATTAATGCCACAGTTTTTATTTCATGTTTGTATCTGCTACAGTGGTAAAAAAAACCACTGTGTCAGGTTGATAACTCAAACCCAACCGCAGATCCTTAATGTGTCAGGGTGATAACTCAAACCCAACCGCAGATCCTTAATGTGTCAGGGTGATAACTAAAACCCAACCGCAGATCCTTCATGTGTCAGGGTGATAACTCAAACCCAACCGCCGATCCTTAATGTGTCAGGGTGATAACTCAAACCCAACCGTAGATCCTTAATGTGTCAGGGTGATAACTCAAACCCAACCGTAGATCCTTATTGTGTCAGGGTGATAACTCAAACCCAACCGCAGATCCTTAATGTGTCAGGGTGATAACTCAAACCCAACCGTAGATCCTTAATGTGTCAGGGTGATAACTCAAACCCAACCGCAGATCCTTAATGTGTGAGGCTGATAACTCAAACCCAACTGTAGATCCTTAATGTGTCAGGGTGATAACTCAAACCCAACCGCAGATCCTTAATGTGTCAGGGTGATAACTCAAACCCAACTGCAGATCCTTAATGTGTCGGGCTGATAACTCAAACCCAACCGCAGATCCTTAATGTGTCGGGCTGATAACTCAAACCCAACTGCAGATCCTTATTGTGTCAGGGTGATAACTCAAACCCAACCACAGATCCTTAATGTGGCAGGGTGATAACTCAAACCCAACCGCAGATTCTTAATGTGTCAGGGAGAGGACTGAAGAATATGTTAAATGTCAATGAGGATAAACATTTTTTAGAATACTGATAACAATAATGGTAAAAAATGATGGTAATAATTGTAAATATGATAATAATGATGATGAGAAATTATGATGATGGACAATAATAACAAAGCATGACAAGTAAAAAATGTGTTACATACAGTATGTTTTCTCCATGAGCAGCATGCTTATCTGTGTGAATGCATATGAGCTTTTTTCATTTTTCTTGCTAATTGATTTTTTTTTAAATCTGAAAAAATGCGAATGAACATCATGGCAAAAGCTTTAATTTCCAATTAATGCCACAGTTTTTATTTCATGTTTGTATCTGCTACAGTGGTTAAAAAAAAAAAAAAGAATTATAAAGGTTTTGGTCAACTTGGACAACTCAGTCAATTTTTGCAGAATACCCTCAGGTTTTAAGAATTATTTTTCAAGCAATGCCACAGGTTATAGAATGCTTTTCAAGAGGGCCTCTTGGGACGTATTGGGTTAATAGGAATCAGATTAACATTGCTGTGAACGTCTTGGTGCATTAAAGAGCAATCCTATTGTTCTGATGACACTATGGCAGTTCCCATCGCACCACCCTTAGGTCAAACATCACTTTTTCAGAAGTCAAACAGGTCCTATGAGAATTGGGTAAAATTTGCTGTAAACACTCCGGGAGCCAAGAGTACTTCCCCTGCTGATTTCCTGCAGCGCCACCACTTTGCTAAACTCGGTATTTTGCCTACAGTTAGAGTGCTATATTTTTAAGGATGTTCCCCACTGTCTTCCACCAGTAGCATTTGTCTAATTGCGGGCATGTGTGTTTGTGTGCGTTTGTGTGTGTCTGCAGGTGGGGAGTCGGCGCGTGATCCAGTATGGAGCTGCACTGATGCTGTTGTTGGGATTAGTTGGGAAGTTCAGCGCCCTGTTTGCCTCACTGCCTGACCCGGTCCTGGGAGCGCTGTTCTGCACACTTTTCGGGATGATCACTGCTGTGGGGCTGTCGAACCTGCAATTCATCGACCTGAACTCCTCCCGGAACCTCTTTGTGCTCGGGTTCTCCATCTTCTTCGGCCTGATGCTGCCCAGCTACCTTCGGCAGAACCCTCTCGTGACAGGTAAAGGGGAGAGAGAGCAAACCCTTTCATTTTATATCAGCTCATTTCAGCATATCTAAGGAAATAAGTGATGTCGCGCCTCGGTTTGCAATTATCCTTTTATGGTGTGCATTCTTAGACATATCATTAGTATACAACCCCAGTTCCAAAAAAAAAAAAAGTTTGGATGGTGTGTAAAATGTAAATTAAAACAGAACGCAATGATTTGCAAATCCAATAAACCCTCATTTTATTCACAATAGAGCATAGCCAACATATCAGATGTTAAAAGTTAGACATTTTACCTTTTCATGAAAAACATTAGCTCATTTTGAATTTGATGGCAGCAGTGAATCTCAAAAAAGTTGGGACAGGGGCAACAAAAGGCTGGAAAAGTAAGTGGCACTAATAAAAAACAGCTGGAGGAGCATTTTGCAACTAATTAGGTTAATTGGAAACAGGTCAGTAAAATGACTGGGTATAAAAAGAGCATTTTAGAGAGACAGGCAGACATTTACCAATCTGTGAAAAACAGCGTCTGAAAATTGTGGAATAATTTCAGAAAAATGTTCCGATATGTAAAATTGCAAAGCCTTTTAATGTCCCACCATCTACAGTACATAATATCATCAAAAGATTCAGATAATCTGGAGAAATCTCTGCGCACTAGGGACAAACTCGAAGGTGAATATTGGATGCTCGTGATCTTCGGGCCCTCAGGCGGCGCAGCATTAAAAACAGGCATAATTCTGCACTGGAATTCACTGCAAAGGTTTCAGGAACACTTCCAGAAATCATTGTCTGTGAACAGTTTGCCATGCAGTCTACAAATGCAAGTTAAAGCTGTATCATGCAAAGAAGAAGCCATATGTGAACACGATCCAGAAATGTCTTCTCTGGGCCAAAGTTCATTTAAAATGGACTGAGGCAGAATGGAAAACTGTTCTGTGGTCAGATAACAAATACAGATAACACACAAAAGGTCGAAAACACATTTTGATCCAAAACTTCCTTTCTAATTAACCTAGAGACTTGAAACGAACGCCATTCTTTTCGTCAACACAATGCGGCTCTAGCTGTTAGGGTCGACGATGAAAATGACGTGGTCATTCCTTCGATTTTTGCCAAAATACATTTTTTTTAATTCTGTTCTTTCGACAATATGATATATCTTTTCACCTTTTTAAATTTTGAATTTGGCAAGTGGTCTTTCATTTGTTTGTTTGTTGTTTGCCCGTCTGTTAAGGCGATAACTCAAAAAGTTATGAATGGTACGGCACGAAATTTGGTCAGATGATTGATGGTAGTCCCATTGCATGAGTTGATGCAATTTTGGAGGTGATCCAAAACATATTCTGGATTCTGGATCCGGAAGAATTCAAATATATCTGTCTGACTCGGGTTTGTGTTAATTTTGGAAGTGATGCAGAACATATTATGGAACCAATAGAACAGTCACAGCGGGGAAAATAAGTATTGAACGCGTCAACATTTTTCTCCGTAAATATATTTCTAATGGGGCTATTGACATGAAATTTTCACCAGATGTCGGTAACAACCCAAGTAATCCACACATACAAAGAAATCAAAACAAATAAGTCCATAAATTAAGTTATGTGTAATAAAGTGGAATGACACAGGGAATAAGTATTGAACACATGAAGAAAAAGAGGTGCAAAAAGGCATGGAAAGCCAAGAAACCAGCTGAAATCTGTCAGTATTTAGAAAGCACTCCTGCCCCCTATCAGTGCAAATTAATTTCAGCTGGTTTAGTCCTAATTGATGGCCTATAAAAAGGTTTCTCATTACCAAGGTGTCACGCAAGAAGCATCTCATGATGGGTAAAAGCAAAGAGCTCTCTCAAGACCTTCGCAACCTTATTGTTGCAATACATACTGATGGCATTGGTTACAGACGTATTTCTAAACTTCTGAATGTTCCAGTGAGCACCGCTGGGGCCATAATCCAGAAGTGGAAAGAACATCATTTCACAATAAACCAGTCACGACCAGGTGCTCCTTGCAAGATTTCTGACAGAGGAGTCAAAATAGTAATCAGAAGAGTTGTCCAAGAACCAAGGACCACTCGCGGAGAGCTTCAGAAAGACCTGGAATTAGCAGGTACAGTTGTTTCAAAGAAAACAATGAGTAATGCATTCAACCGCCATGGCCTCTATGCACGCTCACCACACAAGACTCCATTGCTGAAGAAAAAGCGTGTTGAAGCTTGTTTAAAGTTTGCTGCACAACATTTGGACAAGCCTATGAAATACTGGGAGAATATAGTCTGGTCAGATGAGACCAAAATTGAACTCTTTGGATGTCATAGCACACACTATGTTTGGAGGACAAACGGCACTGCACATCAACCCCAGAATACCATAACAACAGTGAAGTTTGGAGGTGAGAACATCATTGTGTTGGGCTGTTTTTCAGCATATGGTACTGGCAGACTTCACATAATTGAAGGAAGGATGAATGGAGAAATGTACCGAGACATTCTTGATAAGAATCTGCTGCCATCTACCAGGATGCTGAAGATGAAACGAGGGTGGAGAACTGAGGATCAGAGTTCATAGAAGAGGCCCCCGCAACCTTCAAGATTTGAAGACAGTTTGTGTGGAAGAATGGGCAAAAATCACACCTGAGCAATGCATGCGACTAGTTTCTCCACACAGGAGGTGTCTTGAAGTTGTCATTACCAACAAAGGCTTTTCTACTGAGTATTGAATAAATTTCAGTAAGCGTGTTCAATACTTTTTCCCTGTGTCATTCCTCTGTATTACACATAACTTAATTTATGGACTTAATTGTTTTGGTTTCTTTGTATGTGTGGATTACTTGGGTTGTTACCGACATCTGGTGAAAATTTCATGTCAGTGGCCCCATTAGAAATATATTTACTGACAAAAATGTTGACGCGTTCAATACTTTTTTTCACCACTGTATACGGCATTGTGGGTGTATGCGCTCTACCGAGTGCCTTCTAGTTTTGTTTTGTTTTTCCCTTTCTTAAGAAATTTAGGCCTATCAGAGACAGCTTTCTGTCTTAAGGAGAACAGAGGAAAAATCAGCAGTGCATTATTTTAGCCGTTCTGGTATACATGGAGAAATACTGCCCCTCACTGGTGTCACTCACTGCTCTCTCTCCCTCTCTCTCTCTCTCTCTCTCTCTCTCTCCCTCTCTCCCTCTCACTTTTCTCCCTCTCACTTCTCTCCCTGTCTTTCTCTCCCTCTCTCCACCCGTATCTTCCTTTCTCTCCCTCTCTCCACCCGTATCTTCCTCTTTCTCTCCCTCTCTCCACCTGTATCCTCCTCTTTCTCTCCCTCTCTCCACCCGTATCCTCCTCTTTCCCCCTCTATAGGCATTGCCAGTATTGACCAAGTGCTGAATGTGCTCTTGACCACAGCCATGTTTGTTGGGGGTTCTGTCGCATTTGTGTTGGATAACACTATTCCAGGTGAGTGTCCAACTGCAAATGCGCGCGCGCACACACACACACACACACACACACACACACACAGGCATGCACTCACCTATTTACTCACGCTCATACTTATAGACACACAAACAGAAACATGCACACATACACATGCACACACCTATTTACTCACGCTCATACTCACACACAGACACGCATGAAAATGCATATATACACGCGCAACCATTAAACACTCACCAAATGCCCACAGACAGATGCACACACGCCAAATACAAACGCATGAAACGTACACTGACATATGCACACGCACCGTATGCAAGCACACACACACTCACCACACACTGACACACACACACACACACACACACACATACACTTATACACACACAGACACACACACACTCACCACACACACATACACACACCACACACACATACAAATACACTCCACACACGCAGAGACGCATATGTACTCTCATCGCGCACTCAGAAACATTTACTTACACACACACACACACACACTTGACATACGCGCAGACACACGCGCCACACACACACACAGACTCCTACACAAACACTAACTATACGCGCAGGCAGACACATTCTCACAGACAGCTGGCTTCTGGCTTGGTTTGCCTGAGGATGAAGAGCACGAATCTCCCTGTAGGTACTCCGGAGGAGCGGGGAATCCGGAAGCTAAAGCGCGGTTCCAGTTCAGGTGCTGGAGGGGTGGAGCTGCAGGGCCTTAGTTCCTACGACTTGCCATTTGGCATGGACTTCCTGCGCAGGCACCGCCTCTTCCTGTTTCTCCCCATCAGTCCTACCTTTGCCGGATACAGCTGGCTGGGGCCAGGAGGGGCGTGTCGGTGGGGGGTGAGAGGGGGTGGGGCTGACAGTGCTGGGGAGAGTAGTGTATAGCTGACAGAGGGGAGCAAGGCAGGGTCATGCCAAATCCACAAAACATTCCAGTTTATGTGTCTTTATTTTTATTAATTTCTAATTTCCATGTTACTTTGGTTCCAACTTCCTGTGGGAATGTAATACCCTTCTATTGCCAGCAGGGGGAGACTGCTCTACTCCCGCTAATAGGGGGAGTTGCTGCCTCATTCCAGTCTCCACTGCGAGTTTCAATACCTGACTGAATATCATCACAGCTGTAGCTTGGAGCCCCTCTGTGCTGCTGTATAGTGTTTTTTATTGTTGTTTTTTTATCATTTTGCTTTTTATACTTGCTACCATCTCAACAAACATCGCTCAAAGTTTTCTTGATAAATCCCTGATTTATAAAGGGAGTCTAAATACTGCTGGGGCGCACTGCAGCTCCAGAGAAAGCCTAATGTTTTCATTTTCAAAGAATTTAAAGGTTACTGGACTGAAATATTCAGAGATTTTTGCAATATATGGGAAGTTTTTAATTTTCTATTTCTGAGAAACATTTTTCACGGGGCTCATATTCAAGCACTTACTAAACTTTAAACGGGAGTTTAAACATTAGATCCAAGCAACTAGAAACACTCCCTGGATCGGAGGAAGACCCCAGTGGAAAGAAAAAACACCAGGAAACTCTTTTCTTAACCTGGAGCTGCCCGTCTGTTCTCCCGTTATTAAGCTGAGCTTTGTACCGTCTGTTACTGCAGACCACAGGCTGGCTGGCTCAGCTGCAGACGACCATATTCCAGGGCAAGAACCAAGCTTAAAGGTATACTGAGTAGGATTTGTCCATTGCTGTTTGTAAACACAACGCCAGGTCGGCCCCTCGTCCACGGCTCAACCACACCAGAAGCACACAGCCCCTGACTGTAATTCGAACCGCGCTCAGAGCTAGAATACGCACTATCATCCTGCACAAATCTTCGTTAGCCACTGCAAACATAATTTTCGCTAGTTGGCTCAAAATTATTCTGTACTGCGGTTCTAGACTAATGCTGTTTTAGAAAACATAGCAATGCTTATTCTGCAACGTTACGAAAAATACACTGCCAATACGCTGGCTATCGGCAGCTAGTCAATATAAGTTACCTGCTCAATACGGACATGTAGGCCCGAGACTCCCGTGATCTACTTTCTAACTATGCTGGTGTGCGATTCCCACGACCAGCATGTGTTAGATAGAAAATGATTCCAAGATCAAACTTAGTACTACCTATATCAAGCGTTATTTTCTCAAGGCGTGAAGTTGATTTCATTGGTAGATAGTAGGACTTGGCGTGTACGTACCTTGCGTGCATGTAAAGTTACATCACTAGTTCAGTGCTATTTTTAAAAGTATTTTATTTGTTGTAAATAGGAAAAGCTGATAATTCATCAAGCGAACTGAACTGTCTGCTGGCACTTACCCGTCCAAATAGAAAACTAGTCAATTCTGTCTCACTCCTGCTCCCTGTCATCTCCTTTAGCGCCTGCTAGCGGGTGAAAGCTCATCCCAGATTTACTCTCGTGTTGGGCTTTTTCCGCCTAGTGTTTTGCTTCACTCTATTTCCTTTTTTTTTTTTTCAGTGTAATGTTCGTCATTTTCGTACCTTTCCTTTGGGAACTTGGGTCGCTAAGCTTTCACAGAGTCCTGCCCTCACACCCTGTGCGCTGTTACTGGCTGGGGGCTATGCGCCCACTGCCCAAAAAATACCAGGCAAACTGCAGGGAGACACCGACCTCACACTTCTAGTGGGTCGTAACTGATGATTTAGAGGGGTTATGAGCCTATACATTTTTTTAAAGAAAAATCCTACTCAGCATGCCTGTAAATTCACACACACAAACACACACACTTAACCCAAGCGGTAATGCAAGGATTTGCAGATACAGAAGGATTCTGCACATTTCAGTGCCTTTATTTGCTACTCATTGCTACATGCAGCCAAATCCAGGCTTTGCCTTGAAGTCCATTTCCTGGTCTTGTACAAGGAGGTTGTTTGCCAGCTTCACTGTGTTTACTCCAGTGCAAGTTATTCAGGCACGGTGTCAATTCAAGTCAATGGTTACTACAGTGTAAAGATAATCAGGGCTGTTTTTAGAGTCTGATTTACACTCTCTCTGTGCTGTCATAGCCTGAAGCTGTTAAGAGTCCCGATTCATTACCTGATATGCCACTATTTCCAGATGCCGCATCAATTTTAGGATTACGTTTTACAGTGCGTGCATTATTCTACCTATAAAGCACCTCAGAGGGTTTCGGAGGGGGGTTTGTGTGTGCTAACATGGGGTGTGTGATTTTTACAACAGTGTTAAAAGTCTGATCATTCTACCTGCGGCATGTGGCCCCATGTTTACAATACTCCATCATTATTAGTACTGTCATTATGATTACTGTTACGGCCCATCTCATTCTGCTTGTGTAGTTTTTTCCAACGTCTGTGCTTCCGTGAGGAGGTGTTCGTTCTGGTGAACACTTTAACCCGGGTTTTGCACATTTGGCTGAGTCTTTTTACAGTTTGTATATTTTTTATTGGATATCGTGCAAATTCAACACTGCCAGAGAGCTGGTAGTATTTATTCTCGCTAACGGCGATGGCCAGTTGGGCAGTTACCATACGCTCCTTAACTAATGTAATTACACATAAGATATACATACATGCAAAACAGTTTTGCCGTTAGTCTGAACTTCCTAAATTTTGCACAGTTTGTTGTGCTGCATGCGCACTGCCTGACTTCACATAAAGTTACTAGGCACAGACTGAAATTTATGTGGGTAAATCTAATTAATACTTTTGAAGTTATGCAGTTTCTGAACGTGCTCTCGTGTCTTAATGTGAAAGTGAGGGCTGAAATTCCTGTTTTTGTGTGATTCTTCAATCTAGGCTGCATTGTGATGTCACGGAATGAAATTGTTAGCCTCACTGTGACATCATAGGGAGGAATTCTTTGTTCCAAATGTTATGGTTGTGTATGCTGTCGGCCCCTCCCACCAGTCCATGTAAAATTAACCCAGGCTACATCATAGATGTATAAAACACTAGAAAACACTAGATGCCGCAGGCACTGTCCCGGTCTATCGTGATGTATACGTGTGTACGGTCGCCACATTAGAGCAGTACATGTCAGCCGAAACGCCCATATAAACGCAAGTTAAGAAGTCCGGAAGTCTAGTAGTTCTTGTTGTAAATGGGTACGCTTGCGATGAGGCCTTAGCAATTGAAGTGTACGCAGTAGGGAGAAATAAATAGATGGCCTTTTCCGTGGTATTTGAAGGTTTCCTACGAGAAATATTGGCAATTCTGACTAATAATAAATCAAGTGTACTATAGGTCGTCACCTAATGCCATCCGCCAAACTGACACGACGTGATCTGATCGCCAGTAAATGCTAATGCGGCTCGTCGCTTATTTCCCCAGCCCTAGCGGTAGCCCTAAACTTCACCCTAACCCTAAATGTCCATTTGACGAATGGAAATAAGTGACGACCTGCACTTCTGTGAACCTTGTGGCTTCTTTAGTTAAGTCTCTTATTAGCACTGAAGCCACATTTCGCATTGATTTATATAGAGTTCAGCAAAAATTTCTCCTTGAATAACTGGAGTCAGATGATATCCCACACGTTTCAGTACAATCGTCAAAACCTACAGCCAGTTGTCAAAACATTCTAGACCTACAGACATGACTAGCTAACAACTTGCACTGGCCTTGCGCTTATCAATGACAGTATAACTATACAGAGACGCAGACGCACAATCCACATGATTTGTGCTCAAGTCGGGAACTAAAATTTTTTTTCTTCCATAATTTTGTGTACTTACTTGTGGAAAGTGATCCCCTGAGCTTTTGCCTCCACCATACGCTTATTAACGCATCCAAATGCTGCACAAAACTGCAGCATCCTACGAATTTGGATCAAGTTCTGACTTTGGTTCCTATGGTTACGTTTGTGCAAACTGCTGACAGAAGCTGCCCCATTATGGCAGCGTATACACGCATCCTGCCAATCAGCGTTCGGCATCTAGTGTTTTATATATTTATGAGCTATATTTCCTGGCTGAAGTGACTCAAATCAGATTTTATTTATTTTTTGCCTTAACCCTTTAACTGCCTCGACCCTTTGGTAGAGCGCATTTTGAGTCACTGAACCTGGTTGAAAGATGTATTGAACTTAACTTGATTAAACCATCTCTAACACTCGGTTGAGGTGTGTTATGCTGAAAAAAATCTACAACACAGCTTTCAATTAGATACAGAGACTCAAAATGTGCTCTACCAAAAGGTTGAGCAGGCAGTTAAAGGGTTAATGTGATACAGATCTGATGTTTTCAGGGCTGTGTGGCCACAAAAATCCGATCATTAAATCTGATCTTCGAGTCAGAATTGAGTCTCTTTTATATGTGGTCCTGGGTTGGGTACAGGTCTGTTATGTGCATACGGTGAGCGCTAGTAAAACCACGAAAGCTACCCTTCTGGCATTTTTTTTTGCCTTCTCAACCTCATCACCTACCACTGACGAATTGTTTGCTGTCTTCCAAAGCAAAATCCCATCCATACATTTTTTTTGGTTTGAATACGATGAGTGCTCTCGCAAATACAACTTTTATTTGTTGGTGATGACGTAGATGACTAATGCGGAAACGTGTCCATGCGTACATGCGTGCCGTTTCGGAGGATAGATGCATTCACATTACAGTTAGATACCGGTCACGTGTAATTTTAATTCTTAAAAGAATGCGAACCATCACGATGGGCAAATATGATCTGAGAAAAAAATTGGAATTGAACATTGAGGCTTGTAATGTGAACACAGCCAGTGGAAATGTCCGTGTTCCGGGGCCCCCTGACAAATGGAAAGGTGCGAGTGGAGCCAGAACTTATTGGGAATTTGCCTTGGTTTCATAGACCTGGCCTGCTGTCCCGGCTTGTTGTTTTACTATTAGGGGTCCCCTGGGAAGAACTGCAAGAGCATCACTCAGTGTGAGTGAGATGAATGCCAGTATTTCACTGAGTGTGGGTTATTCCCACACTAAACTCTTCATTCCTGCGCACGCACAGGCAAACAATATGGAATGGATCCATGTAGTGTTAACAAAACTGGACGATGAACAAACTCTCGTGGATTATGTAAGTTTAATGTTCTTCAAATCGGCTCTTTAACCCTTTCGGCGCCGTGGGCAACTATAGTTGCCCAATGATGTAAGATATCAAGGTCAGATGCTGTTGAAAACCTATCATGTGGCAAAAACAAGTTGCCACATGATAGGTTTTCAACAGCTCAGGATCACTACATTTTTATTAATTCCTTGAAAATGTATTCGGCGCTCAAAGGGTTAAGCTGTTGCAGTTGACTGCGGACCATCTGCTGGGATTTTACTTGGTTTTGTACTGCCGCCTGCCTGGTAGGCCAGCCAGCATGTTTTTTTTTATTTTATCCTTCATGGCAACTAGGAAAATATGTCTACTTGTGTGCCCCTACACAAGCATTTACCCTGTGCATTGCACTACATCTTAAGAATTGCACAATGATTGCCTTGTGCTATATCATCTCGTATAGATTTTGAATGTTTTGAAGCAATGCTATTCCGTCATATTTTCAATAATGTACCGGCTGACTGCTACAAATTACGGTGATCATTTTTAGCCATCTCAAAGTTGGAGGGGACGCAGAACTGAAATTCAGTGTGCGTGTTCCTCCCCTCCACCGTGATGCTAGGCAGTTCTGTGTTTAGTCCATGTTGACTGGTGGCAGTGTGGCCCTGTTATCATTCAAGGCCGGTCTGGAATTCTTGGGTGTTTTGTATTAAATTAAGTTCGGTTCAATTTTTATTTGTTGAACGCTTTTCACTGGAGGACTGTTACAAAGGTGCTTCACAGAGTAAAAAATGGGCAATGCCCAGGTAATCCCAAAATGGCAACAGAGGTAGAAAAAAGAAACAATTCAGGGGAAGAAGCCTCAGCGAGAATCTGGCTATAGTGTCCTGTTACTGCACAGCTGAGGCGTGATGAGAGTAAGGAAACAGACAGACAGGCGAGTGAAATCACACCGATAGTTACTCACTATAGTGTCCTGTTACTGCACAGCTGAGGCGTGATGAGAGTAAGGAAACAGACAGACAGGCGAGTGAAATCACACAGATAGTTACTCACTATAGTGTCCTGTTACTGCACAGCTGAGGTGTGATGAGAGTAAGGAAACAGACGGACAGGCGAGTGAAATCACACAGATAGTTACTCACTATAGTGTCCTGTTACTGCACAGCTGAGGTGTGATGAGAGTGAGGAAACAGACGGACAGGCGAGTGAAATCAATTACTCGCTATAGTGTTTTGTTACTGTACAGCTGAAGGCATGTTCTCCAGCTACATGTTCAGGGCAGTCCTGACTGTCAGTGATTGGCTCCTTTGAGCCATTGAGTGCCAGTTTTCCGTGAGCGTGCTTTAGCCCGCCCCATTTTCAGCCCTGTCACCTTGTTTACCTCACCGTAGTACAGTTGTATCCATTCTGTTTTACGTGCCCTTGTAAACTGTTAGAGCATTGGCTCATTTATATTGCACACATGTCTAATGGTGCTGCCTGTGCTCTTGTACTGGAGCCCTTCCATATTGGCCCCTCACTGATTTAGCATCTGGGACTGTCTCCCCTGGGACATCCTCCAGGCTGGTATGGATTCTGTTTGCCCACATTTAAATATGACCGGCAGATGTGAGTAAAGCTCTGGGGCGCGTTTCCCAAAACCACAGATGCTAACTTACATAGTTGGGCCCATTGACTGTGAATGGACAAACTACGTAAGTTGCTAACTTTTGGGAAACGCGCCCCTGATCGATCAAAGCTGTCGTTTGTTTAAGTGTGACGATTCCATTGTTTTTTTTTATTTTATTTTATTTTTTTGATGTTGTGTTGGAGTCAGTCTGGTGGCTGTGATAAGGTGAAGGTCAAGGCGAATGTTGAAAAGAGTTCGATGTTACGAGTTGGACATGAAAATCCTTTCAGTTGTTTGGAAGGGAAAGGTGTATAAAATATAAAATGCGATTCTTTCATTTTGCAAGAGTTTGATAGTTGTTTTGTATTTTCAATATGTATCACATTTACCTTTGCTTTCAAGTGTTTGTATTGAAAACAAAGTGCATTTTTGCTTGAAACTAGAGGTCCTTGGGTGTGGTCCTGAAGAGCCTTTGGTTCTTATTTATTCTCTAACCTTTCATTTTTTCAACATTGAAACCAGTTCAGACCCAAAAATTTTGATGAGGAGCATTATGAGTGAAATAAACTGGTTTTACTGGTAAATGGAGTGCTCAGTTCTGATACATTGGTCGTCCAAGTGCCTGTCCGGGACCTTGGCTGAGAACCAGCATGTCAAATCAGCTTTATGTGAAGACAAAGGTCTTTGTAAATTCTTTATTTAACAGTCCTGTTGGCTTAATTGTGATTGATTATTGTGTCTAATTGGTAGAATGGTAGAATTTTTGTTCCAATTTATTTTTTATATAACTGATTTTTATTTCCTATTGATAATTTGTAAAGAGGAAAGACTATCGAGTCTGACACTTTCAAATATTAGTAAATTATGGAACACATGTTATAGATTATGCTTTAAATTCTTGGACCACATGCATTGTATCTGATGACTGTAGCTAGGGCTGGGCGATTAGGACAAAATCAAATATCGCAATGTTTTTGACCAAATTCTACTATCGATATTGGGACAACATTGCAGTAATAACTATTGGTGACTTCACAAAATATTCACACAATGCAGTTTGTGATTAACTGTCACGAGTAAAGTATATGTGAAGACCAAGAAGATACGTGCTGAAACAATCTTAGTGCGGACAACAGCATCCCTTCACTCTTTAAGGCCTGTAAAATCAGAAAAGACAACACTTTTGTCATATCAGGATATTACGATATCCAGAATTCTAAACAATATCTTATATAATGATATCAGTATACGTAGTATTGGTGTATTGCCCAGACCTAACTGCAGAAACAAATGTTTTACTCAGAAAAATAAAAATGAACGAAAACCTATTTAATTAAAGACGCTGCAGAATCAATACTCTGGTGCTGTGTTTATTGATTGTATATCTGGTTATGATACTTAATCGTTCATTTCAGTGAACCCCTTGTGCGGTTCTTTTTGAGTCATGTGGTTAAATTGCTGCGGAGCTGGGGCCTCATTAACCCTTTCAGCGCCGTGGGCAACTATAGTTGACCAATGATGTTAGATGTCAAAGTCAGATGCTGTTGAAAACCTATCATGTGGCAACTTGTTTAAAAGAGCTCCTGCAGGGGAGCTCTTTTAAACAAGTTGCCACAAGATAGGTTTTCAACAGTTCAGGATCACTACATTTTTAATTCGTTGAAAATGTATTCGGCGCTCAAAGGGTTAACTTTGCGTAGCTCCGTATAAAAAGTGTGCAGTTGCCTGAAAATCCGGAAATGTCACTTGCAGAATAGAACCTAGGGTCCTCATTTGTGAAAATTGCAAAGGAAAGCTTCTGTGCTTGTAAGAACAAATAATATATAATTAACATGCACGCAAAACATTTAGTAGCCCTATTTATCAAAACATTGCGCAATCGGTTACACCTATAAGTAATCCACTGTGAAAAGTCCTGCACCTTCTGACACGCAATGCTCGAAGTCTCAATGGCATACAGGCTTCCTCCCAATATCCACACTCGCGGTCTTAAGGGCGCGTTGATGTGCCACAGGGTAAGTGTGAACGATTGTCCCATTTATGAAAATTCCCAAGCTCCTATGCTCTCAATCCACGCTTTATAAACTTTATCCTGATTTCGCTTCGGAGCGGCATTACAGGCTATGTGTATCCCACTATGCATGAGGGTTTTGAACGCAGAAAGGAGGATGGATGACAGTCAAGAAAATATCCCAATGTAAATAAAGTTATATCAGGTTATTGAAGCTGCTGTTATTGAAAAGAATGCTCAGTGCAAACGAAGCAACTGATTGCTTATTTATTGATGTCTTTATCACCTAATTTAGTCCCGTATTTATGATTTTGGACAATGTTTCAGTGTTTGTTTTTTAAATGTTTGGAT
This sequence comes from Gymnothorax javanicus, assembly GCA_029692085.1. Classification (NCBI taxonomy): domain Eukaryota; kingdom Metazoa; phylum Chordata; class Actinopteri; order Anguilliformes; family Muraenidae; genus Gymnothorax; species Gymnothorax javanicus. The sequence goes on along the minus strand of CM056194.1, from coordinate 105,444,074 downwards.
TAGGAATCGGGTCCCAGGGTTTTGATACTGTTATATTGTGTCTGATACCACAGTGTCAGATTCTTGACACTTTTTGAACAAAGCAGATGAAGCCACAGAGAACACACAGTGCTGTCAGGCAGAGAAGCTCATAGTCATACATACTATGTTTAAATGGTCATAATTAAACAAACTGCAGTAAAGGTTCTCATAATTCTGGATTTTGATCATTAGTATTTTCAGTGCCGCCACTGTATTGGATTTTTGAGAATTTTTGAAGATAAGGAGATATAACCATAGAAATTACACAGATGGTGCAATCAGGCAAAAACATAACATAATGTCTGACATAACATAATCGGAGGGTAATAATTAATTATCCTACAGTGCAATTTCTGGATTTGGAACTCTTATATTTTCACTGAAAATGAAATATCAGAATCTTGAAACTTTTTGAAAATGAGGAGATGCTGCCATGGAGAACACATGGATAGTTTGATCAGGCAAAAAGGCACATTGACTCTCAAACCAAGTTCAGAGAGTCATGAATAAAAAATACCCCTGTAAAATTTCTCACAGCTCAGGGATTTGGTACTCTGTGATACTGTATCTGATACCACAATGTCTGATATTTGAGACCCCTTCAGGATCAGGAAATTGAGCCATGAAAATAGTCAAGATAGCAAAATTAATGCAGTAACCATTGAAGGTTGCGTGAGAAATTCATAAAAGGAGCCAAGTTCCTCCTCATAATAATTTATGGTTTATTATGTTCGTTTTATGTTCTTGGCCTTGAGGCAATTCACACTGATCAGGGAAAATATTCAGTATTCCATCTAAAGTTTTAAACATTCAACTTTGGTTGCATTTTGGATGGCCTCCCATTTCCCTTTGAAATGATTTGGTGTCGGCTGCTTAATCTGATGTACAGTGGGACTTCGATGTAGCCAACTCTGGTCACCACCGAGTGATCATAGTGATCAAACACTTCAAATGAATAATTGATACATTTTAATACCTGTTCTGGGCATTATGTGAGTTATTCCATAAGTCAGAGAAGTCTTGGCATTTCAGGACATATCACAGTGCTGCTAGTTTAAAGAGGAAGAGAAACATTTTGAGATTTACGGCTGTAGCAACAATTAGGCAGTAAAACTATTAAGTTTTGCCAGTTCACCAGTCGCCACTGCCTACAACTTGGCAAACTTATGAGCTAACTAGAGACGGGCCTGAATAAACTACTCAGTTTACGACAAAATATAGCTCCGGACACGGACGCATTTAACAGAAATCGCGGGTTTCCATTCACTACAAGGGCAGGCTCTCCATCCAGTTACATAACAGACATGGACTTCCGCCCAAGGTAACCAATGGAGGATCACAGCTTTCGGTGGCAGGTATTTTGAAAACCTCATTCTTCTTTTACCAATAGTGAAGGATAATAGGAACACCAACACTGAATTGTTTAACTGACTAATTATTGCTACAGGCATACATTTCAAAATGTCTCTCTCCCCCTTTGAAGAATAAGACCGAATTGTAGTCGCAAAGTAATTTTAACATTATCTGGCACCGTGCTGTTTGTTTGCACTCAGTATCTGACACCCTCTGCCGTAAACCATGTTAACTGAGATCATTGTCGTACTATTATGCCAGGCAGCTGTCATCTTTTGCCTTAATGTCCCAGTAAATTAAGGTAATGACTGCCAATACTACATTCCAAATGCTTTGGAAACCGCTGCGTGGCCAAAATTGTTTGCAACTGGAGGCGCAGCAGCCTTACATCTGGTCAGGTGGACATTGTACCAACCAATATTCACCTGACGCCATGGGGAATGCACAATGCAAATAGGTCAGCCTCCCCGCCAAGAGTTTGAATTTTTGTGATTACAGAGGCTGTGCTCTGCGAACTCGTTATCTGTGTTGCCATTCCTGATTGATGTGTTTCTCACAATTTTGGCAAACAATGTTTTTGCATGGTTATACGCGTTCTAATACCGAGAGTAGAGCTGTGATTGCTGCATACTTTGCCTTGCAGGCAAATTAACGGATACTTTGCCAGTATCAAGCTGCACAAGGTGTGGAAAATCCCACATGTGCTGAAATGGCGCCAAGCGCATTGCTTTGCATGCGAGCCATTTTTAATAATTTGCAGTATCCACAAGCTGTGGCTTACCTCGTATACACCCATAATTGTAGAGACTATGAGGCACGTCGCCTTGCAGGAAAGTATTGCTAATACGTCGCTAGTATCTGCCTCACCTCTTGCCATGGTACATATCTCATGCACAAGCTAGTACCGTCATGATCAGAGCATGCTGCCTAGCAGGCAAACCATCTTGATACCCTACTGATAACTATTTAAAGTTTCCAAGCCATGGTTCTTTTGCTTGCTTAACTTGCCCAATGTTTTACTTTCAACTTTAACTTGTGTTCATATTCGAAATATGTACTTTTAAATGCTTATCCGGTCATTTGCTCCAAAATCTATATCCTTCATTTGGGTTGGCTCACCTTTGCCTGTTTTGAAAACAGTTTAAACCTACTGGCCGTCATGCCAATCGCTTGGGTTGAGCTAATACCATAAATATGGGAGCTTATCGCCTCTGGCACCAAGGATCCCATAAATACTAGCCTCAGGTCATTGGGTTGCACTAATATGGTTTTATTTTGGAGGGTTTGGTGCAGCACTCACAATTTTGAATTACATGCATTCTTGTTCAGTCCAGTAGAACTCACACTCATGGAATATTTCATTTTTGCGGCAGTTCATCATAATGGTGTCTTGTCAGATGTTCCTATGTTTGCATTCAGCATACCTGCAGATCTCTCTGCACCCAGAGGAGAAGAGCATGCAGTCTTATTGTACGTCTTATCATAATGCTCTTAATGCTCAACTCCGACAGGGAGCAGATCTCACTCGCTCCCTTCTTGAGCTAATGAGCAGATTCAGGTACCAGTGGTGATCATGGTGGACACAGGGTCCATGTTTCATCAGTTAAAAGTGCCTGCAGAAGATGTGGATTCGCTAAGGTTTCTCTGGTGGCCCAATGGTGATTTTTTTTCAAGAGCTGGCCAACTGCAGACTATTCAGAAACTTCAACACTGCTTCTACATGGTTGACTGTGTTAACATAACATGAGTGGCGAGAACAGGCCGACCAGCCCAAGTAAGTTTGCCATTTTCCTGTCAATGACGTGAGCCAAACACTTCAGATAGTCAAGGACTAGATGGTATTCAGCACTATATCTAGCCTGCACTTAAAAACACCCTGAGATTCTGCCTCAACAATATGGCCAGGCAAGCCATTCCATGCTGTGATCACTCTGAGTGAAGAAATCTTTCCCAATATCATTGCTAAATTTAACCTTGGCTAACTTCAATTTATGATCCAGATTTCTGCAAACAAAACTTTGCTTAAGGAATCCTGCAAAGTTTGTCAATCCCTTTAACATATCTAAAGATCACAATCAGATCGCCCTTGAGTCTCCTTTTAATAAGACTGCAGAAATTAAGATATTTGAGCCTCTCCTCATAGCTTTTATCTTTTATACCAGGAATTAACTGTGGCTCTTTTTTGAACCCTTTCTAAAGCCTGTATATCTTTCTTTAAGTATGGTCCTCAAAACTGCGCTCAATACGCTCAAGTGTGGTCTGATGGATGCATTAAGAAGTACAACCTCCTTTGATTTATATCTAATACTTTTGGCTATATATCCCAGTATCGTAACTGCAACAGCACAGTGGCTCAAACCTGTAAGGGTTTGGTTAACAATCACTCCCTGATCTTTTTCAAGTAAAGCATATTTCAGTTTTAAACCTCCCATACAGTAATCATGTCTAATGTTAAATACTTAGTGCCATAAAAAATGCAACGGTCAAGTATGTACTGTATTTGCGCCAAATTGAAGAATCAAGCAGCTTTTATTGCTTTTCCAGTAAGATATGAGTGGAAAGAATTGCGCGTGGTATTGTAATGCTGACGAGTGCAACGTGAACGTGCCAAGCACTTCGGTAATAACAAACATTAAGCTGTTTGCGATGTGTACAGTGATGCTCGACTTGATCTTTTGATTGTGGTCAATAGCCGACATAAAGCCAACAAAAAAAAAAAATCTAAAATGCTACGGCATCAAGAAACTGGAACGAATTATGACAGAAGAGTCAGAAAAAGAGCCATTGGCATGTTACAGGCAGATCTCACCCGCCGAGAGGTGATGCGTCATTTGCACTGTCACCGGTCAACAATCATTCGGCTGTCTGTCCGAGAATGGAAAACAGGCACTGTCACAGACCAATAGGGCAGCAACGATTTGCATAACCTCCAAATCGATTCGACTCTCAATTATTGACTGACGATTTGATTATTTTCAATTCAATTATTTCAGCACAATAAATTGTTTTCATGAATACAAGTCTTATGTTGTCTGTTTTTAATATTTTTATTAAAGAAACATAAAGTAAACAAAACATCACAAAATATTCTACTGCAGGTCAATAAAGGACTAAATAATTACCACATTCAGGAGGTAAAATAGACCTGGTCTCGGACCAGATTTTTTGAAACAACAACAAAATTAATGAAAATAAACAAAATTAACAAAACTTGACCTTATTGAAACATAACATAACATCAGATCACACCGCTGATTTTAAGGCATCTCATATTTTTTTCCAGAACAAGAATGTTATCTACTTGCTCGGGAGCAAGACATGACCTCTGTGCTGTTACAATAAGACCCGCAACAGAAAAAACTCTCTCACTAGCAACTGAAGTTGTAGGTATCCTTCAGCCAGATCAGACACGATCGGATACTTTGAATATTTTGATGGCCACCAAGCTCGTGGACTGACAGTCAGATCTATGTTTTGCTCACATTTGTATTCAGTTATTTCTAGATGGGTGTTTTGCAATATATACCTGACAGAAATCGCCAATCAACAGAATGCAAGGTTTCATGTTGACCAATGAAATTGTCCCCTCCTCGTTGCAGGCCCGTCCGCTTTTACGTTTACTCGTTTATTCGGTTCCTGCTCCTATCCTCCTGGGCTACGTATGTACTTCAATTGCTTTCTTCATGACTTTGGAATAAAAGGACAGTTTATATATTTATACACCAGTGTGTACATACTTTTCTTTTACCATAATAGCTACACTGCCCGGCCAAAAAAAAAGTCACCGTTTGGAAATTAATGAACAAATTCTATAATTGGATCATTATTGCGGTTATTAATATGTTTCAGCTGGCAATAATCATTTTAACCCTGACTGATGAAGCACGTTGCTACTCATTTCTTAAAAAACCATGTCGTAAGACACATCCCCTGATGGTGGAAAAGATGTTACAGTATTTCAGAACGGGCAAGTTATTGGCCTGTATTTAGCAAAGAAAACCATGAATGACAAAAACAAGTATGAGGAATCATTTTCACAAACAAATTTGCCACCACAAAGTCCTCACCTTAAACACATTAAAAGTTATTGGGATGTGCTCAAGAAAGACCACCAAGTGGTTCAACCATTATGTCGAGAAGACAAGATCTTGGCTAAAAATTATGGCATTTCTGATCGAAAATAAATGTTCTGGCATTGCATATAGTCGTCAAAACAATGACAAGACGAATATGCTCTGTAATCAAAGCTACAGGGGTTCCAACTAAATATTTGAGTCTGCGACTTTTTTTTTTCCCCCAGGCAGTGTACGTTTCAGAAGTGAAGCGATGAAAGTACCAAGATCTAGTATTTCCAGACGCCTGTGTGAAAATTGTCTGATCGGTCGTGTTGCTGCCAAGAGCTGGCAACATCAGTAAAAGACTTGAGTTTGCCAAGAAATTCAAGGATTGGACACCAGTGGACTGGAAACAAGTCCTCTGGACCGATCAATCAAAATTTGAAATTTTATCACCCAAACGCAGAACTTATGTGCGCCGTAGAGTTGGAGAACGTTTCAAAAATGGACTATTTAACCCCTTCAGTAAAACATGGAGGTGGTAATATTACGGTTTGGGGTTCAATCTGCTCGAAAGGAGTGGTGATCTCATAAAAACTGACAGAATCATGGATCAAAAGCAGTATCACAGCATCCTTATGAGGCATGCATTGCCATCTGGAAAGAGACTGATTGGTCGGGGATTTTGTTTTCAAGAAAATGACCCTAAATACACTTCTAAGTTGTGCAAGAATGATCTCAATAGTAAAGAAACACCTGGTGTCATTAAAGTTTGATTTGGCCTGCTCGAAATCCAGACCTTAATCCAATTGAGCAAATCTGTTGTAACATCGAAAGAATCACTTTGGAATGAACTTCAAACCATATGGAATGATTTCGAGGGCGAGGAAATAACAAAATATGTGAAAACTATGCCTGAAAAACTACATGCTGTAATCACAGCAAAGGGTGGTCACACCAGATATTGACTTTTTTCTCTCAAAAAAACATAATTTTTGTTTTTTCTATAAACCCCAATTCCAATGAAGTTGGGATGTTGTGTAAAACGTGAATAAAAACAGAATTAAATGGTTAAGGCACCGCATTTGCGGAGCAGTAGTGACTACTACGGTGTGGGTTCGATCCCTGGTCGTACTAACCAGCAGTGGTCGGCAGCTTTTTCAGAACAGTGCACGATTGGCTAAAGCAGTGTAGGGATGCAAATTGGGAAGGGACTGCTGGGAAGGGATATTAAAAATGATTGCCTTGTTCGTCGTTCAAGCGCCTCCTGTTGGCCAGCCGGGTTCTCGTCAGTGAGATTCTAGGCTTGCTCATGTTCGGGTATCCTCCGCCCTCGTTCTGAACTTGCGATAGTTTTGACCTATGAGTGTAAAGATGCAGGGGCTAACAGGCGCGTGCTTCGGAGGAGAGCCACGACCTGTCTCTCTCTCCAGAGCTGGCAACAGGGGGTTGCATACGAGCAAGCCTTGTACATAGTTCTCGGATTGGGCATTCCAGATCCGGGTGGGATTGGAGATGCCAAATTATTTAAAAAAACAAAAAAACAATACAATGATTTGCAAATCTTTTTCGACCTATATTCAATTGAGTACACTACAAAGACAAGATATTTAATGTTCAAGCTGATAAACTTTATTGTTTTTTAGGAAATATTCACTCATTTTGAATGCCTGCAACACATTCCAAAAAAGCTGGGATAGGGGCAATAAAAGACTGGGAAAGTTGAGGAATGCTCAAAAAACACCTGTTTGGAACAATCCACAGGTGAACAAGTTAATTGGAAGCAGGTAAGTGTCATGATTAGTTATAAAAGGAGCATCCCCAAAAGGCTAAGTCATTCACAAGCAAGGATGGGGCGAGGTTCACCACTTTGTGAACAACTGCACGAGCAAGTAGTCCATCAGTTTAAGAGCAATGTTTCTCAACGTGCAATTGCAAGAAATTTAGGGATTTCATCATCTACAGTTCATAATATCATCAAAAGATTCAGAGAATCCAAAGAAATCTCTACACGTAAGCAGCAAGGCCAAAAACCAACATTGAATGTCCGTGACCATCGGTCCCTCAGGCGGCACTGCATTAAAAACCAACATCATTCTGTAAAGGATATTACCATCTGGGCTCAGGAACACTTCGGAAAACCATTGTCAGTTAACACAGTTCGTCGCTACATCTACAAGTGGAAGTTAAAACTCTACCATGCAAAGCGAAAGCCATATATCAACAACACCCAGAAACGTCGCCGGCTTCTCTGGGCCCGAGCTCATCTGAGATGGACTGACGCAAAGTGTAAAAGTGTGCTGTGTTCTGACGAGTCCACATATCAAATTGTGTTTGGAAAACATGGACATCGTGTCCTCCAGGCTTAAGAGGAAGAGGACTATCCAGATTGTTATCAGCGCAAAGTTCAAAAGCCAGCATCTGTGATGGTATGGGGATGTGTTAGGGCCCATGGCATGGGTAACTTGCACATCTGTGAAGGCACCATTAATGCTGAAAGATACATACAGGTTTTCTAGCAACATATGCTGCCATCCAAGCGATGTCTTTTTCAGGGACGTCCCTGCATATTTCAGCAAGACAATACCAAGCCACATTCTGCATGTGTTACAACAGCGTGGCTTCGTAGTAAAAGAGTGCGGGTAATAGACTGGCCTGCCTGCAGTCCAGACCTGTCTCCCATTGAAAATGTGTGGCGCATTATGAAGTGCAAAATACGACAACAGAGACCCCGGACTGTTGAGCAGCTGAAGTAGTACATCAAGCAAGAATGGGAAAGAATTCCACCTACAAAGCTACAATTAGTGTCCTCAGTTCCCAAACGCTTATTAAGTGCTGTTAAAAGGAAAGGTAATGTAACACAGTAGCAAACATGCCCCTGTCCCAGCTTTTTTGGAACGTGTTGCAGGCATCAAATTCAAAATGAGTGAATATTTCAAAAAAAAAACAATAAAGTTATTCAGTTTGAACATTAAGGGCTCTATCTTTCACACTGTCTTACCCGTTGCCACTACCCGGTACCCGTGAATTACGCATTTAGCAGCTTCCACTATCCCTAAACGGTATCTTGCGGCCACACTACCCGCTATGCATTATGCCGAATCCTTTATTTGCGCCTGGAGGTGTGCCCGTGGACGTGTTTATGCGCTTTCCCTACAATTGCTATCTTGACCAAACACGTTAGGGAAAGCGTATAGCGGGTCCTCAAACCACCCGCTACCCGCATTTGGGCTTTCACAAAGAGCGCTATGCACTGGCACTCAACAACGGAATTTTTTTTTCCAGCGAGGCGGCATTTCAGAACTCTCTTGCGAATGAAGGTAATTTCGGCGACCAGTATGTACACCTGTTTTTGCAGCACGGTCACGCAACTTGCTGTAAAAAAAGACAGCTGTCCGATTGGAAAATGCAAACGGATCTAAACCACGTACTTGTCACCAGAATTACCTTCATTAAGCTGATGAGTTCTGAAATGCCGCTCTCGCTGGGGGAAAAAAAGTTACGTCGCTGAGTGCCAGTGCATATACCTAATTTTATTTGTCTAAAATGGGATTTTGTTCTATGCTTTATTTCAGACGGGAGAGGGAGTTGGAAGTGCATGGCGAAACGCATTTTTTTCTTTTTCTTTTTTTGAAGTTTCCATCACAAAAGGGGTAGGCTTGATTTTTTTTTTTTTTTTTTACTACATACCAAACATTAAACAATAAGTCAATGTCAAATAATAATAATAATAATAATAATAATAATAATAATAATACAATTCATGATTAACTTAACAAAAACAGATCCTCCCCTGACTGGATTTGACCTCATGCACGGGCAATTTAACTTCGTCAACGGAGAAACGTGGCGACCTTCCTCTCTCCATCACGGATTTCTGTTTGAGGATTTGGGATAGCGCAGCCTGCTCCGAAAGGCAGTGGCACCTGGCACACTGATTGGTTTAACTGGCGTAACGCCCAAACCACGCCTATGCATAATATAACGGGTAGCGCTGGTGTTTTCGGGATATAGGCAGGTGTGCAAGATAGCAACTTTCGCGGGGGAACGCCTCTTACGCAATGCGAAATCCCGAAATAACGGGTTTAGGGACTCTGGCGCAAGATAGGGCCCTAAGTATCTTGTCTTTGTAGTGCACTCAATTGAATATAGTTCGAAAAGGATTCGCAAATCATTGTATTCTGTTTTTAATCACATTTTACACAACATCCCGACTTCATTCGAATTGGGATTTGTATATATTGTTATCTGTTTACTTATTTTTATCTATATGATCTAATATTACATGAAATAAATACTTGAATAGAACTTGGTTTCTGATTTATCTTCATTTTGTTAAGTGTATAATCATCACTGCTCACTACTGTAGTTTTTTTTTTATCAGAAGCAGTCCACCTCTATAAAGGCATTTAGTTCACCATCTGCTTACAAGAGCAATCTGTAGCGGAGACTGAAGATGGTTGGCACCAAGGGTAGTTTGGTACAGTGTGAATATTAAATTATTTTCCTTCTTGATTAGAAAATCATTCATATTGTTTTGACAATGGAAAGTCACAAACTTTCAAAGTGAAGATTCATTAAAAAATTTTCTGGGAAAAAATATTACGGTGGCTAAAAACGTAGACATATTTTAGGAAGTGATTTTGCACAGGAGTGGGGAGCCAAGTCCTATGTTGATAAGCACGAGATGGGATATGCTTGCTGACAGAGTTTGGTAAGCACATTATTTTTAACAGCCTCTGGGATGAAATGAAAATAAAAAGAACTCATAGTTATTTGATCACATTTGTTACATAATTATTACATAGCTAGTTATAACCATTGTATTAAATCACTGATAGATTCAAATAACGATGTAATTACAATGTAGTGCCTATGCAATATCACATTTATATTTCTGTATTACTGTGGCTATTATCATTACTACAGGCTATAATAATATAATGTCATCAAGTATAAATGTTTTCAGAGATAAAATGGTTGGGACATTTGTTAAAAAGACAGAGGGTGCCCTGGTGGCACATCGGTCTAAGCGCACGCACCATAAAGGCTGTGTCCTTCCCCGCGGCAACCCAGGTTCGATTCCAACTCGGGTCATTTGCTACATGTCTTCCCCACTCTTCTCCCAAACTTTCCTGTCACTCTCTACTATAAAACTGTCAAATAAAGAAAAAAATCCCCCAAAAAATAATCTTTAAAAAAAGACAGACAGAGCCAAGACTCCAGCAAATGTAATGCTCAACTCATTCCCTACAGCAAGCCGCTGCCAACGGCCCGGAGAATTCTACCATTCCCTATGGCAGTGATCTTCAACATCGTTCCTGGGGACCCACTGTGTGTGCTGGTTTTTGTTCAAACCACAAACATAATCGCAGGATTTGAACAAGCTGTTAATTTGTCTTAAGAGCATTTAATGTTTAGAGCAGTTATTTGCCCTCTTAACTCACAAGCTAACAGAAATATCCATGTATGCCTTCAAGAATAAAAAATACCATACCCACATTGCGATGTATTGGAAATAACAGCATAAAATGAGAGAAAACAATGTAACCAATGAAATTAAAGATGAAGGTGGCTCCGAATTGGTGAAAACTAATTGGCAAATCATGACAAATTTAATCAACAAGCAAATGGCAAAGAGTCAAACCAGTTGAGTGTTATGTTAATCTAATTAAGTTCACATGAAGTTTTTTGAAAGAATTTGAAACAGTTGCGCCCAGCAGCCTAATTTGGGGTTTACTGATTTCCTCAGTGTCTAATTTGATCTGTTTGAAATGTTATATTACTTGAAATTTCCTGCAGTATAGAAATAAACACACTATTTTCTTGGGTATTTTATTATTCATAACATGTATGGATGTTTCTATGTAACATTTAGCTAAAGAAAGTAATTAACAACTCTAAACGTGAAAAACATCTAATTAAGACATTAAAAACTAGTTAAAACTTGTTAAAATCCTGCAATTACAAATGTGGTTGGCTCAAAAACCAGCATACACAGTGGGTCCCCAGGAACGACGTTGAAGACCACTGCCCTACAGTAAGCCGGTGCCAGCGGTGTGGATGACCACTCGCAGTCCGATGAAAACACGAAATCAGTTGACGATGGCGGTCATAGGCCACCTGTAATTCAATACTTTGTATTGTGTACAACCCCAATTCCGAAATAGTTGGGAAGAAGTGTAAATTGTTAAAAAAATCAAAGTGTCATGACTTTCAGATCACTTGAGCCAATATGTTATTTACAATAGATAACAGATAGGTAACATTTCAAATGTTGAAACTGAGACATTTTACATTTTTATCCACAAAATGAGCTTATTTCAAATTTTCTGGCTGCAACAGGTCTCAAAAAAGTTGGGACACAGGCAAAAAAGGGCTGAAAAAGCAATTAATATATAAGAGAATCAGCCGAAAGAACATTTAGCAAGTAATTAAGTTAACTGACATCAGGTGTGTAACATGATTGGCTATGAAAGGGATGTCTTAGAGAGGCTGTCTCTCAGAAGTAAAGATGGCCAGAGGCTCTCCAACCTGCGAAGGCTTGCGTAAAAAAATTGTGGAATACTTTAAAAACATTGGGCCTCATGCAAGAAGCCATATAAGAACAAATTTTCTCTTATTTTTGTTCGTATCCCCGATTTTTTCTTATTTTGTTCTTACCCATTGATTTCTGGGATGCATCAATTTTTTCTTATTTTTGCTCTTCTCTTAGGTAAGAGAACAATTTACGAGTGGTCGAGAGCACTCTTACCGAGATAAGAGAAAACAGAAAACTGCTATCTCTGTCCACAAATTGCTTGTCCAATGCACAAAAACACAAGTTTTAAAACCTAAATATTAAAAATGCATCATATAATCAAATTTTCATTGTTTTATGTTTTTGAGAAATTATAATGATTTTATTATTTAATTCTTGAGCTAAAGAGTTTGGCCTGTTGATCCTAATTAGGACTAAGCTATAAAAACCCTTAGATACTTGCGTGAGTTGTCCTTCTGAATGGCTTACCTATTGCTGTTGGACGCTTTGGCCATCCAGGCCTTGCGCAGAGAGCGCGTTTATAGAGATCGCGCGGATCTGTTTGCTGGGACAGATGAATGGCTACTCGTACTAAATGTGAAAGCAACCGTACTCAAGCACGGAAGATTACTATTATGTGTAACGGCTCTCTTGTTCTAACAAATGCAGCGGCGAAAAGATATTTCCATTCAAACGAAGAAATTCAATGCTTGCTCGAAATGTAGGCGGATGAAAACATACAATCACAACTGGATACTACACACAAAAACGGAGATATGTGGAATAATTTGTGAGTAGTTACATTGGCGTGGTTATCACAGAATAATAGATCAGTGCCATGACAAACTAAAGAAAATGCGGCTGCGGTATACTTTCGAAGTGCGGGACGCGGTGCGAAAGCCTGGCAGCTCAAGTTATTTCGTGGTATGAGGCAGTGGACAGCATAATCGGCCAAAAAGGCAAGGGCGAAAGAATTCCGCATTCAGCGTCCAGCTATAGCCTATCGAATGTAATTAGTACATTTTCGGCTTACCCTGATATTTGGGTACCCAGAGAAAGATTTGGATGGGCAAAAACATCAAGCATTCAGTCAAAATTTCGAGTTTAATTTTTTGTGCTGCTATACGTGGTAATCCATGTTACAGATGACACACCGGGTTGCTAGAGCATGCGCAGCATATGCATTCGCGATATTAATATTCGATATTAATATTCTAAACCCCCTTCTCAATAATAAAACCCCCGGAAATATATCGGCGCCTCCTTTTAAAATCGTTCCCCATTTAAAACCACCTTAGGTGCATACTGCAACGCGCTGTATAGGAATTTTGACATGTATGCAAGAGTATTCGGGTACGATATGATATTACTAATGTGAAAGCTGACCAGTGGGGAGGGGAGGGCGGACAATCGTACTGTGGCACGGTATGGAACAATCGCACCTAGTGTGAAATCGCCCTAGATTGCCACGAGCTCTTTGCACACGGCACGTCACCTGCCTTTATATGGTGTTTAGTGGGTGTCATGTATGCTAATTTAAAATCCAGTTTACGATCAAGTGGGATTCAACATTCTGCACACATGGGTAAGAGCAGATTTGAACGGTAAGAGCGTTTGGTGCATGCGGAGCTTATTTCTCTGATTGTTTCTCTTAGCAAAAAAATAAGAGAAAATATAAGAGAAATTTAAGAGAATGTTGCTGCATGAGGCCCAATGTTCCTCAACGTCAAATTGCAAATAACATCATAACATCATCAAAAGATTGAGAGGGACTGGAAAAATCTCTGTGCGTCTGGGACAAGGCCAAAGACCTTTACTGGATGCCCGTGATCTTCGGGCTCTCTGACACCACTGCATCACTCACCGGCATAATTCTGTCATTGACATTACTAAATGGGCCCAGGAATACTTCAAGAAACCACTGTCAGTAAACACAGTCCGCCGTGCCATCCACAGATGCCACCTAAAACTCTATCATGCAAAAAGGAAGCCATTGTTGAGCGTGATCCTGAAACACCGCCATGTTCTGTGGGCCAAGGCTCATTTAAAATGGACTGTAGCAAAGTGGCAAAGTGTCCTGTGGTCAGATGAGTCCAAATTTGACATTCTTGCTGGAAATCATGGGCATCGTGTCCTCTGGGCTAAAGAGGAGAAAGACCACCCCTCCTCTTATCAGGGTTCAGTTCAAAAGCCAGCATCTCTGATGGTATGGGGATGCATTAGTGCATATGGTGTGGGACACTTGCATGTTTTAAAAAGCACCATCAATGCTGAAAGGTATATAAAGGTTATAGAGCAACATATGCTCCCCTCCAGACGACATCTATTCCAGGGAAGGCCTTGTGTATTTCAGCTGGACAATGCAAAACCACATACTGCAGCTATTACAACAGCATGGCTTCGTAGTAGAAGAGTCTGTGCTCTGAACTGGCCTGCCTGCAGTCCTGATCTTTCACCGATTGAAAACATTTGGCGCATCATTAAACGAAAAGTCCGTCAAAGGAGACCCAAAACTCTCCAGCAGCTGGAAGCCTGTATTAAACAAGAGTCGGATCAAATTCCAATGGCTAAATTCAAGAAACTTGTCACCTCAATGCCCAGACGCCTCCACTCTGTGTTAAAAAGAAGAGGGGATGCTACACCATGGTAAACAGGCCCCTGTCCCAACTTTTCTGAGACCTGTAGCAGCCATCAAATTTGAAATGAGCTCAGTTTGTGGATAAAATTGTAAAATTTCTCAATTTCAACATTTGCTATGTTATCTCTGTTCTATTGTGAATAAAATACTGACTGGTGTGATTTGAAAGTCATTGCATTTTGATTTTATTCACAATTTACGCTTTGTCCCAACTATTTCGGAATTGGGGTTGTAGAAATTATAGCTACCTAGGCTGCAGCCTATGCTTTGAGAAGTGGTCACAGAGTGATGTTGGCCAATTTCAGTGGTAGAATTCTGGACGATAATAAAATAGGCTATCACTTTGACACTTTCCCCCAGGAGAGCAAAAAAAAAAAAAAAAAAAATGGCAGGGCGAACATGGCGGTGCTTCTGGATCATGCTCAACAATGGCTTCCTTTTCGCATGATAGAGTTTTAGGTGGCATCTGTGGATGGCACGGCGGATTGTGTTTACAGACAGGGGTTTCTTGAAGTATTCCTGGGCCCATTTAGTAATGTCAAGACAGAATCATGCCGGTGAGTGATGCAGTGGTGTCAGAGAGCCCGAAGATCACGGGCATCCAGTAAAGGTCTTCGGCCTTGTCCCTGACGCACAGAGATTTTTTCAGTCCCTCTCAATCTTTTGATGATGTTATGCACTGTCGATGATGAGACCATCAAAGCCTTTGCGATTTGATATTGTGGAACATTGTTTTTAAAGTATTCCACAATTTTTTTACGCAAGCCTTCACAGGTTGGAGAGCCTCTGGCCATCTTTACTTCTGAGACACTCAGCCTCTCTAAGACATCCCTTTTATAGCCAATCATGTTACAACCCTGATGCGTTAACTTGATTACTCGCTAAATGTTCTTTTGGCTGATTCTCTTACATATTAATTGCTTTTTCAGCTCTTTTTTGCCTGTGTCCCAACTTTTTTGAGACCTGTTGCAGCCAGAAAATTTGAACTAAGCTCATTTGGTGGATAAAAATATGAAATGTCTCAATTTCAACATTTGAAATGTTATCTATGTTCTATTGTAAATAGCATATTGGCTCATGTGATCTGAAAGTCATTGCATTTTTATTTTATTCACAATTTACACTTTGTCCCAACTATTTCGGAATTGGGGTTGTATGTTCATAATTGATGGTACCATCATACACAGCCGGGAATTGCCACCTTCACCTTTGCTGATATCAGATGGAATTATCAACTCAATTCTTATTATTTTCCATGTTAACAATTCCAACTGGTATCGGACAAGATGATGGCTGCATTTTTCAGCTGTATTTGAGGGCACCTTCACATTGGAAAAGGCTTTGAAGATGTAGCAGCCTAGAAATGCAGACTACCTTGGCTAAAGCCTACTCTTAAAGAAACAGTCAGCGTCTGAGAGAGGGTGACCACAGCAATGCTACTAAGAGGGCAGCTGAATTAAGCTGGTAAAAATGGTTGCATTGCGAGGTAAAAAGTACACTTCACAGAGAGTGCAAGAACTGATGAAGGGCAGGGGGCCACAGGTCAGAGAGAGAGAGAGAGAGAGAGAGAGAGAGAGAGAGAGAGGAAATGAGTATGAGGAGAAGAAAAATGAAACACAGAAGCAGTGAGATCTGAACGCAAACAGACAGATTCACCCTGTGAGAGAAAAAAACATATTTAATCATCATATTGAAATCATTTGCAGTAATATCAGTTATAAAAAAAGTAATTGCAGTAATGAAAAAATTATGTCATACATTGATAATTATAGTTGATAACTGTAAGACGTCGGCTAGGCTACTTCCATTTATGAGGACGCTGGGCCAAAGTAAATTGGTGCCAAGTGGTAGCCTAATTAATGTGATTATGCATTTGAGATGCATTGTGGAAATCTTGGGTGCATTAGCAGTGTTAACAGCCTCACCACGCTAATGTCCTGGACCACAATACCGTGCATAGTGCCTGTCGATGCTGCCAAACAAAGGCAAATAAATATTCTGTTACCTTCATAAATAAACATATCACACCCTCGACTGCCTGCTATCAGTCAGCTCTGAAGTAAGATTGTATGTAAGTAAATTTCCCGCCAATTAAATTGTTTGCATGTATATACTGTGCCATGCAAAAGTATCTGCCCCATTCTCGATTTCTTCCATTTTTTCCTTCCCCAACCAATGAATTTGGTCAGAGGCTGTGTTCACTCATATCTGTTTGTTTATTTGTCTAGACAATAACTTACAAATTTCTCAGTCAATTTTAATAATTTTTGTGGATGTGTGGGCCATGGCACAAGGAACATTCCATCAGATTTTGGTGGCGATCCAGATCACCATCCCAATCTGGAAATTTTTCAAAGGAAATAGGCCTGGGTGTAAATTGCTGCATAACAAGAATGTCACATCCCCGTCGCACTTATTCGAAATCAGCAGGAATCAAGCAGAACCAGCCGGAATAAAGAATTTTCAAAATTCGCGCCACATTCGGGCGGGAATTTCAAATTGACCAAAATTCTTACAGCTTTGTAAGAATTCCGTTCGAATACTGAGAATGCGCTTCGAACCGGCCTCAAATGATTCATGCACATTCCAGGTGTATTAGCTCTCGAATGCAGCTTGAATGTAGTTGGAACACAGTAGGAATATTTAGAATGCTGTCAGAATGCAGTCAAAATATTTAGTATACACTTCCAATGCCGTACGAGTGCGCTTTGATTGCTGCCCGATATCTGGTTGGAAGGTGCCTCAAATGCTATACGAATTCACCGCGAATGCAGTCAGATCCGTCACGGAATGGCCGCCGAATATGGTATGAACGTCCAAGAATTCAAACACAATGAAGCTCGAATACTCAGAATGTACTTGGAATGTACTTAGAATGTAACACGAATGTCCCATGTGTACCGAGAATGCTGCCGGAATTGTCCCCGATAGGATATAAAATGCTGCCGAATCTAGCATTTTCATCAGTCTCAGCCTAAACACCATAGAGAATGGACCCCCTGGACCATGTTGCTTTGCTCCAGATTGCTGTCCTCTTCAGGGGCTTCTTGGGCTGCAGCACCTCTGCCCTGTCCATGGCCGCGGCCAGCAGTGGAGTTCTTGATCTTGGCTCCCTTCTTCCTTGGCGGCATGATGTGATGTTGACCAGGCGACTTCCAGCAGCAGCTGGCCACATTTTATGCGATTCGGCAGTGTTCTGAATTACGTCCGGACTCATTCGAGGGCCAGTCGGGACGTTCTGACTGCATTCGAGTGGCAATCAAAAGATTCCGACGGCATTCGAAGTGCATTCCAGCTGAATTCTTTTAATATCGAAATAGATTCCGGCAGCAATCGAGATGCATTCAAGGTGCATTCCAGCTCATTCGAGGCGCATTCTGGCAGGATTTGACGTGGCTTGCCGTTTCGATTCTCCCTCGAATGCAATCAGAATGTTTTGAGTGCTGTTGGAATGCCGTAAGAATATTTATACTGCAGTCAGAGCAAAGTTAGAATACACTTCGGGGGCGCCTCGGTGGCTCATCGGTCTAAGCGCACGCACCATAAAGGCTGTGTCCTTCCCGCAGCGACCTGGGTTTGATTCCGGCTCAGGTCATTTGCTGCATGTCTTCCCCCGTTCTTCTCCCCAACCCTCCTGTTTCTCTACACTGTATAGCTGTCAAATAAAGGAAAAAAATTCCCAAAAAAATAATCTTAAAAAAAAAGAATACACTTCGAATGCCGTTCGATATTTCTCCACTTCAAATGCACCTGGAAAGTTTTGAGCATGAGCAAAACATTCGGGCCGGCCACAAGAATGGGCCCGAATATTTGGAATGCTCTCAGAATGCAGTCGGAATTTTTAGAACGCACTTCGAATATCCAGGAATATACAAAGAATTTTCATTCCGACGGCATTCCGGCTCATTCCGCTTCTAGTGTGACTAGGGTTTTAGGCCCTAATACTGTGAAACTTATGTTAAATATCATCATATAATAAATTTTACTGAAAATTCCATCGTCTCAACGCAGAGAAGGCTAATAGCCAAAATAAGCACTGTATTTTTGCGGGGGAATGCAGCTTTTCTCCAAAATTAAGCTCAAGATGGGTCTTATGTTCCGATTTAAAGTCCAGGTAAATGACAAAACTTTACAGTGACTTGGAAAAGTGCAATAAAAAAGCACCACAACCCTTGTGTGAATTCCCATTGTCCTCCTCCCATTGACCAACTTGCCTGTAGATGTCTCGTTTGATTGGTTCAGCGACCTTTGTGCCCCCCCTGCCAGGTGTCACACATTTGTATTTCCCCATTCCTGCACGTCTCTGTGGCTTATATTATTACTTACTTTGAGACATTCAACTTGCTGGATTGTCATTTACTTAATGCCCTCAGAAACAAGCCTGTAATCTTCTTAATTTGTGAATCTATCGTCCTTGGAAATCATCGTAATATTTAATGATAATGAAATATGGACGTGCTCTTCTTAGTCTTATATATATATACATATATATATATATTTGATATATGCACACGCTCCCTCCCAATTTCCTGGTCTCCAGGAATGGAACCATGTTTTTGTTTACGCGCCATGTTTCTCCGCCCGATTTATCAGGAACACCTCCCAAGCCTTCTGCTGTCATCAGGATTGGGACTGCATCCCTGCTAAACTCTTCAAACCTGCCCTCTGAAAGTTCTGCTCTGGCGCGGGTGATTTCCATCTGGCTTCTGCCCCAAGATGCCACTGGCCAGGCCTGGACACGCCCCATCTGAACTGAACTGTGCCATTCTACACAGGTTTCTGTCCCTATCTGTCATTACAGTGTTCCTTTCTATAAACCCTACTATTGGATATTACTCTGCATCTGCTTCCTTGTCTGGATCATAATA
Source organism: Gymnothorax javanicus (assembly GCA_029692085.1). Classification (NCBI taxonomy): domain Eukaryota; kingdom Metazoa; phylum Chordata; class Actinopteri; order Anguilliformes; family Muraenidae; genus Gymnothorax; species Gymnothorax javanicus. The sequence goes on along the minus strand of CM056194.1, from coordinate 105,424,619 downwards.
TATGGGGCACTGAATTTGATGAATGTGCTGTTTATAAGACCACAAATGACTAGCTAAGAGTAATGAGGCTGATTTTCAAGTAGGCCAGTGTCCTGCAGCTCCAAAATGGATTCTGATTCTGGTAGTTCAATATGTATGGTTGTGAGAGTCCAATGAAGCTGTTAGACAGAGCATCCATTTCTCTGGTCGTAGTGGCACACTTAAGAGGCGTGATTTCATGGTCTTCAGCGGACACGCCTTCAGCATTGAGAGTAGATGTAGGGTTTTTGCAGAGGTGTGTCCTCGTCAGTCCCCCCAGGAGGAAACAAAACTGTTTACAGGGCTGATATGTGGGGATGATAAAGGACTCCCGTTTGGTCATGATGCCCTGTTTCCCTGTTTTCATGCTACTCCTGCAAGTATCTGACTAACACCCCAAGGCATTATTTTAGCCGCTGTGCAATCTTAAGTGATCATGCTTGAGGGTCATCTTTGTTTGTATGACTGATCTCAGGCAAGATTTAACTGATGTATGATTATTGATGTTTCTGCTTATTGCTCATTGGGCCTCTGTTTTGATGAATTGGTTTTGCCTTTGATCTGTGGATGTATACTGTAGGGGAAGAGTGGGATGGTTCTGGGGGACTCTTTAATATGGGCTCCAGCGTGATAATCGCATATAGTCATTTTTCTCACCCCATTCTGTTGAAAATTTTGTTATTCATACATTGTACAATAAATAATATTAATCTTAACCTGACATTCCTCCTTGACTGTTAAATATCCTCTGCACAGATATGGATTTTCAGTTCTGACACACGCTTAAGTCTGGGGGAATCTGCACCCCGTCATCATTTACATGTACACTTAATGTCATCTCAAATACATTTACTGTAATTGTGTTATTGGCACATCCCCATCTACATTGCTAGATATCCATCCTTAAAGAGCCACACTACGGTCATCTGCAGGTTCCTGTGTGTCAGTGTTAGTGCGGAGGCAGGTCAAGGATAAATTCATATGGAGTCAGCTCATGGTTATGAGCCTTAAATCACTCTCAATCCAGTCGCATAGTAAGAAGACGAGTTCCTTCAACTCTCAGGTATTTTCGACTCTTGGTGTATCTGAGAGGGAATTCTACAATTGGTGGCACCGAAGTACTAAAGCGAGGTATATCACTGTCGGACTCACTATTTGTGGGAATTCTACACAGAGAATACTGTTTATTCTGAAACATAATTCAGAGCAGGCCACTTTGTTAATATTCAAATTATTTTATTATTATTTTCAGCAAGTATATTTGCAATGTTTGTATTTAGTGGTATGGCTCTGTTCTGGGACCTCCCTGCCCTTCCATGCATATGTGTGAAAAACCATTGGCAGAGAGAGCAGCAGATGGACAGATGGATTGCAGTAATACAATAAAGAAAGACTAAGGATATTGTTTAGATCATGGATATGATGATCTACTGTGGGGGGGGTTTGTGTTTACACCAATATTGAGGCCAAGCCCTTGACTTTCAAGGATTTTTTCATGCATTTGTAGGCTAATTGGTGATCCCCGGTCCATTTTTGCTCTAGAGGGACTAGGCCTTTTTGATTGCAGTCACCTGCTGACATCAGCTGTTTCAAAGCACATCATTATTCAAATTCCTAAATTACTCCTGTCCGCACTTTTCTTTGGAATTCATTGCTGGCCTGAATGGCAGGAATGCATGTATATTTGCGAATAAAATGAAGTTGACAGGACAAAACATTAAATATCCTGTCTTCATACTGTCTGCAGTGAAATACAAATCAAAGTAAATGTATAAATCACAGCTGTCTGTTTTTATGCGCATTTTCCCGTCCCAACTTTTTCAGAGTTACTGCAAGGCTGTAGAATTTGTAGGCTCAGAGTGTCAAAGCATTATTTACATGCCAGCCATTGGAGGTCCGATTGTTGAGTTGGGTCACACACCCACTTTAAAGAGGGAAAACATATGAGATTTACCAATTTAGTCCCATTATTATGTAAAGATTGCCCTCATATGAAATTTTCAATTTTCTCTTGAGATGGCAAAGCATAGAAATATGACCAAGCCAACTTCATTTAGCTTACTAATTTATTACCTAAAAGGACTGTGGCAGCCTCACGACTATCATAATAAATGCACTTTAATGAACTCTTCAGAGGCTTTCTGCCACCACGTTGGAATTGGTCCACCAGACTGTGTCAGACAGGGAAACTGCATCACCATCCATACTCGAAGTATGAAAAGGTGCACAAAAAAACTGGTCACTCTTTAACTCATGTTATAGGAAAGTACATGATCTAAATAGGTCACCGCAACTTTCTGGGCCAGGAGAGAGTCAGGACACGACAGGATTGGAAATGCATAAGACCTTTATTAGAGCTGACAAAACAAACATGATTAGCATGAGCATTTGTATTGTAGTCCAAGTGTCACATTAGCACACACATCACAGCATCACAAACATACAGATATGACACCGAGCAGCACAAAAGTTAATCCAACTCAATCCTTGAGTGTAATCTCTTTTCCACGGTAATATTTTTTAATTGGTAATGATAAGACAGTAGTGTCCACATTAAATATGTATTGATGCTAACAATAAATTTATAGAGTTATGTCCTTGTAAGTAGAAGGCTACAAAGAAACCAAAAAAGATTCCATAGGCATAGACTCTTATAAGGCAGAGTTTTTACTATTCTTTTGGATTTGAATAATGAACACAATCCCTGAAGAGCATCAGTTTGCAGATTTCAAACAAACTTCAGCTCTAAATAATGCAGTTCGAGCTCTTCCCATGAAATCAGTGTATCTTCACCACTTCCACTGTCATAATGGCTGTATCCGTATATCATTTTATGGAATGGAATATTCTGCACAATGCGTCCTTTCTTAACATAATGTATTAGGAAGGACAAGAGGTATCAGTGCAAACATCTGCTGATATATACAGTATCCTGTCAGTAAGAACATCAAAAATGAATTTTGTAAGAGCACTTGTATTTCCTGTGGGGGCTGCTGCAGCAACAGCAGTGGTTCACCAAAAACTTTAAGGCAAAAGCCCACAATGAGTGAGCGAGAAAAGGAGTGACTTGTGGTGAGAAGGAAGGTTTAATTGGGTAATAAAATGTCTACATAGTTCAAGCATAGAAATTGTCTTATCTGAACATGCAAGATAGTTTGAGAACATTTAATTGAGGAGACATTTGAATCAGAAATGGCAGTGAACAACATCAATAAAGAAATCATTTCTATACAGGCTTGCTAAACTGAAATGCACAGGTCCTGTTTGCACATAAGAAATCGTGGCATCATTTGCACATAAGAAAGGCATCTCTGAATCGATTACATCCGGGCTGCACCTCACTTATTAACAACCCGCACAGCTTCAAGTATCAGGCATCAATTTTGCATGATTTTGCAAATGCAGTCATCAACTGTTTGTTAAATGGTGCAAACTAAGATGCTATTGGTGGAACCTGCCTTTGCTGAGTACTGAAAGCAGTCAAAGCTCTTTGGGTGGACCCAGGCCCACCGGAAGGGTAAATGAAATGCACTTATGCAATGCTAATGAGGTGGCATTAGTGATATCGGGATACTGTTCATTTTATTGCAGTACAAACATAAGATAATGATAAACAATCAAGCCCAGGCTGCTTCTAAGCATTAAGATATAAATCAACAATTGAATGCACTAAAAGTCAATAAACACACTGAGTGCACACATACTGTATACAGTCACTACTGATACAGCCTATGATACATCACTAATGGTTTGGTTTTCACAGAATACACTTAAGAGGGCTTCAGTCATTCACTATGAAATGCTGTAAGTGGAGTTCTACAAGTGAACATTATTTACATGCAACTACACAGAGTCAGCTAATATGTTTGGCATCCATATCAGTTTTACTTAATCTATAGATTTCTTCCTGCTTCCATCAGCAAGGAAAAATCTATTTCAAAAAATGATATATATGCATATTACCATGGTGTTAATTTGAGACAGCATGCATATTTACAAGGTTGACTAACGAGCAGTATCTGCTTTAATCAGTTTCACTCTCCGAAACTGTGTTAACAATAACCAAAGAGGGCACATACCGGTTGATTTTTACAACTGATCATATTGTTTTTCTGAAGACATTTACCATTTACCATTTAGATTTGAACAAAAAGCCAAGTGGACGTACGCTCAGGCTACCCTTGACGAAGATGGAAACGGGTAGTGACCTTGTGCGTAGCCCCGTTTTCATGACGTGATACCCAAACGTTTCTGGGTAATTTCCAATTCTCAAAGTAGACTATAAATAGATAGATAGATATATGGTAGTATAAATATACATATTTTCCAATAATCCATCAAACTCATGTGCTTCCTCTTCCCAGACCAGTTATTGATATTAACTGTCATGCATGAAATATAGCCTCTGTACCTATTCCCCTCTTCCTCTGATATTAGTTAATGGACTGCATGGCTTGTTTACAGTAAATGCACAGTTAACATGCCAACATAATCACTCAGAAAATTACAATTCACTCACAGGACATGCGGGAGTTTGCAGTAGCCTCGACCACGCACCTGCATGCATTTACTCACACACACACACACACACACAACTTCACAAACATTTGACCTCAGTGGCAAATTTGGGAGCAGGGCCAACACACAATGCAGAGAAAGGAACCTCTGCGGAGGCCAATGATGCCTCCCGCAAGAATCTTCAACAAACGTGCATTAATTATGAAAGGGGGTGTGGCTAAATTATAGGGGACAGGGCAATCCTTCGCCAGTTAGAAATGAACTTTGTTTAGTCCAGTGATGACTTCCACAAGCGCTTTAAACAAACAATGTGTTATCAAAAGGTGGCTGGCTGAAGTGTAGGGGTGGGGCTTAAACAGGGACTCTCTAGTGAGACCAGTGTTCCCTCCCACAAGGGTCAACGACAAACAGTTCATGAGTTATGGGTGGGGGTGTGGCTGTTGTGTAGAGGCGGGGCAAACCAATGACAAATGAACTCTGCTGACTTCAGTGATGGCTCCCATGAGAGTCTACGATTAAAGGTTCATGAATTATGAAATAGGGCGTGGCTAAAGTGTAGAGGTGAGGCAAACCAATGAAAAAGGAGCCCAGTTCATGAGTAAAGAAAAGGGATGCAGCACAATGTTGAGTATGCGTGTGTGTGTGTGTGTGTGTGTGTGTGTGTGTGTGAGCGTGTATCTGCGTGTGCATGCGCATATGTAGTATGTCCGTGTGTGCATGTGCGTGTGCATGAATCTGTTTAGAGGTCACATGCCTTTTTATGAGGTGCCGTTTAGGCCATAATTCAAACTTTACCTCTCACGTTCACCGTTTTCACCTCTCACATTCAGTTTTCACCTCTTACATTCACTACTTTTACCTCTCACATTCACTGTTTTACCTTTCACGTTCATTGTTTTACCTCTTACGTTCACTGTTTTACCTCTCACGTTCACTACTTTTACCTCTCACATACATTGTTTTTACCTCTCATATTCACTGTTTTACCTCTCACGTTCATTGTTTTACCTCTCACGTCCATTTTTACCTCGCACATTCAGTTTTTACCTCTCACGTTCACTTCTTTTACCTCTCACGTTCACTACTTTAACCTCTCACATACACTGTTTTTACCTCGCACATTCACTGTTTTTACCTCTCATGTTCACTACTAATACCTCTCACGTACACAGTTTTTACCTCTCATGTTCACTACTTTTACCTCTCACATACACTGTTTTACCTCTCACGTTCTCTTTTTTACCTCTCACGTTCACTACTTTTACCTCTCACATACAGTGTTTTTACCTCGCACATTCACTGTTTTTACCTCTCATGTTCACTACTAATACCTCTCACGTACAGTTTTTACCTCTCACATTCACTATTTTTACCTCTCACATATACTGTTTTACCTCTCACGTTCGCTGTTTCACCTTGCACATTCACTGTTTTCACCTCACACATTCACTGTTTTCACCTCGCACATTCACTGTTTTTACCTCTCACTTACACTGTTTTTACCTCTCACGTTCACTACTTTTACCTCTCACATACACTGTTTTTACCTCTCACGTTCAATGTTTTTACCTTGCACATTCACTGTTTTTACCTCTCACATTCACTCTTTCTAACTCTCACATACAGTGGAAACGGAAGGTGATCTGTTAGAAACGGAAGGTGGTTTGATGGAAACGGAAAGTCGTTGAATGGGAAGAAAGCGCACCGTAATAATGAACTCTCAAGCTATGGTTCAGCAAACGCAGTTTATCTGGCCTGAATGTGAAATTTTATATGGGCAGTGCTCATTTCCACTGAGATTCACCAAATACCATCAAACCACAATGTTAATAACAGCTGGGGTGCGTCTCCCGAAAGCACTGGTGCTAACGCATATGGTTGGAGCCTCTCACTGTGAATGGATTTAACCATAGACAGTTCACGAACTATGTCTGTTGATAACTATGTTAGCAGCTATGCTTATGGGAAACGCATCCCTGCCTGGACGGGAGAAGACTGAGAGCGTCTCAGCCAAGCCGCAGCTTTATTGAGTAGCTTTTCCCTAGCAGCTATTTTCTGTAAAACCACAACCAAATCACTTCAGCAACCTGCTGCCGCATTACATGTCTCCGTTGAAGGAGAAAACTTTGTTCCCGATGGGCCATAACGTTACAGCACTTCCGCCGTTAGTGTTATCAATGACGGCTCCCGCATGGGGAAGGGAGCCGCTATCAGACACTGCGGCGTTTAGGAACGCCGGTGAAGAAAAGCGGTCAAAAGCGATAGCTAGCTAGTTTGCCGAAATTAAAACTATTTAACAGGGGCTGTACTTTTGCCACTTATTCGCTAGTTCGAGTTTGATGTTTAGGCTACCTTAGATGAGTGAAATTCTCTAACCTCTTTGCATTTAACATGGCAAATTTGCTATCTAACTTTACTCACTAAGCTGGATCGAATTTCACATGATAAGTTAACTGATACACGTAGCATTAGAAACTTAGCCGGCAGACGCCTCTTATATATTGATGGTTATGTTAGCATAATTAGTCCCCGACAGCCCGGCTCTGAAGGGTTGAAGAGCTAAGTTAGATAGTTTTCGGACCGACTTGGCAATAAATGACATTGATTGCAATCATTGCTTAATTTTGCAATTGCAAATGAATCATAACAGAGTCGAGTAAGCAAAATCATAAAAAAAATATATACACTAGATCTCCTGCACAAGACCTTCTGTCATTACATAAGTAAATTAACCTCAGTAACTTCATGCGAACATGATTCTACAAAATGTTAGCTAACCCTCACTATATTGCTAGCTGGCGGTCTTTAGTAATTTCACCCATTTAAGGCGGCCTAAGCATCGAATGTGTAACTGGCGAAAACGTGGCCAAGTTCAGAGCCCTGGTAAATGGTTTCTAATTTCGGCAAGCTAGCTAGCAAACATTGGCTAGCGCACCTCGTTCTTCTCCCGGTTGTCCATTTTCCAAAACACCACTGTGCCTGATACCGGGCCCCTTCTCTCAATACGAGAGACGTCAGTGGTGGTAGTAGCTACTGTTGTGACGTTAGCTCCTGTTTGACGGGAAGAGAGATTTTAATTCTCCTTCAACGGAGACATGTTATGCAGCAGCAGGTTGCTGAAGTGAGGTGGTTGTGGTTTTACGGCAAATCGGTGCTAGGGATAAGCTACTCATTAAAGCTGCGGCTTGGCTGAGACGCTCTCTTTCTACTCCCGTCCAGGCAGGGATGCGTTTCCCATAAGCATAGCTGCTAACATAGTTAGCAACAGACATAGTTCGTGTACTGTCTATGGTTCGTCCGTTCACAGTGAGAGGCTCCAACCATGTAAGTTAGCATCAGTGCTTGGAGAATCTCAGTGGAGATGAGCACTGCCCATATAAAATTTCACATTCAGGCCAGATAAACTGCGTTTGCTGAACCATAGCTTGAGAGTTCATTATTACGGTGCGCTTTCTTCCCATTCAACGACCTTCCGTTTCCATCAAACCACCTTCCGTTTCTAACAGATCACCTTCCGTTTCCGCTGTATGTGAGATGTAGAAACAGTGAATGTGTGAGGTAAAAACAGTGAATGTGAGAGGTAAAAACAATGAATGTGCAAGGTAAAAACAGTGAACGTGAGAGGTGAAAACAGTGAATGTGCGAGGTAAAACAGCGAACGTGAGAGGTAAAACAGTGTATGTGAGAGGTAACAGTAGTGAACGTGAGAGGTAAAAACAGTGAATGTGCGAGGTGAAAACAGTGAACGTGCAAGGTAAAACAGCGAACGTGAGAGGTAAAACAGTGTATGTGAGAGGTAACAGTAGTGAACGTGAGAGGTAAAAACAGTGAATGTGCAAGGTAAAACAGCGAACGTGAGAGGTAAAAACAGTGAATGTGCGAGGTAAAAACAGCGTGAGTGAGAGGTTATAGTAGTGAACGTGAGAGGTAAAAACAGTGAATGTGCGAGGTGAAAACAGTGAATGTGCAAGGTAAAACAGCGAACGTGAGAGGTAAAACAGTGTATGTGAGAGGTAAAAGTAGTGAACGTGAGAGGTAAAAACAGTGAATGTGCGAGGTAAAACAGTGAACGTGAGAGGTAAAACAATGAACGTGAGAGGTAAAAACAGTGAATGTGCGAGGTGAAAACAGTGAATGTGCAAGGTAAAACAGCGAACGTGAGAGGTAAAACAATGTATGTGAGAGGTAACAGTAGTGAACGTGAGAGGTAAAAACAGTGAATGTGCAAGGTAAAACAGCGAATGTGAGAGGTAAAAACAGTGAATGTGCGAGGTAAAACAGTGAACGTGAGAGGTAAAAACAGCGTGAGTGAGAGGTTATAGTAGTGAACGTGAGAGGTAAAAACAGTGAATGTGCGAGGTGAAAACAGTGAATGTGCAAGGTAAAACAGCGAACGTGAGAGGTAAAACAGTGTATGTGAGAGGTAAAAGTAGTGAACGTGAGAGGTAAAAACAGTGAATGTGCGAGGTAAAACAGTGAACGTGAGAGGTAAAACAATGAACGTGAGAGGTAAAAGTAGTGAATGTGAGAGGTGAAAACAGTGAATATGAGAGGTAAAACAGTGAACGTGAGAGGTAAAACAATGAACGTGAGAGGTAAAACTGAATGTGAGAGGTAAAAACAGTGTATGTGAGAGGTAAAAGTAGTGAACGTGAGAGGTAAAACAGTGAATGTGAGAGGTAAAAACAGTGTATGTGAGAGGTAAAAGTAGTGAATGTGAGAGGTAAAACAGTGAACGTGAGAGGTAAAACAATGAACATGAGAGGTAAAACAGTGAATGTGAGAGGTAAAGTTTGAATTATGGCCTAAACGGCACCTCATACCTTTTTGTTGTAGGTGTTATCTATACAGCCATGCAGTTTCTACCGCACTATGTCAACATATACGAAAACAAGAGCCAACAGGAGACGGCATATCCCCGCGGCCCCACATATTGAGAGAATGAAAATGCCACCAGCTCTGGAAACAGACCATACCCCCAAAAATTTGTTGAAAATGTTTCCATGGAAACCAGAAAAATACAAAATTCATCAACTTTGGATAAGCAAAAGGCACCACTTCAAGTCTTGATTAATGTGCACACCAAGGTTTGTTAAGAAATATTGAACGGTTTTCAAGTTATGCGCCGGAAACGAAATGTTCACAGACAGACGTGCGGAAAGACGGACGGACAGCTGCACCCATGACTATATCCCCTCGCATTGTAAGCCAGGGGGATAACAATATGCCTCAAACTCAGATTTCTAATTGTAATCAATAGTAAAATAAGTGCGCAATGAGCTGCGGTGTAGCTGGCTGATTTAGTGCAAGTGTGCCGGGGTGCGTTGCATCGGCAAATTTCGCTATCGCTGCAACGAAACTCGCTTACAGGTGCAGCAGCTGTACAACAGTTTGCTACAGCTCACTGGCATTCAATATGGTGTCCATCCGCGAACACATTGTGCCGGTTCTGTCAAGTATATTAGTAGAGGAAGCGTCTGAAGATATCAGCCTGGATATGATATGAGTTTTATATGCCACATTGAAACGACACAATAAAAAACACAAGGCCCTTGCACTGTCCCTCACTGCAGGGGGAAACACACCAACGAAATTAAGACGAAGTGACCTGGTGTCGCTGTAAGTGACAAATTTCCTTTGCCGCCTTGTGGCACAACGACCTCGGTGGCCATTTTAAATCTCCCTCGCAGCAGTGTGAAGCATCTCTGTGGGCTGCTGTCGCTGCAAATCGCTGCCCATCGCTGAAGCAAAGCGGGGTGTTGTTTAGCAAATCGCTGTAAAGCACTTTGCAGCGATGTGTCTATACAACCCAACCCCCGTACTGTCTGGCACCAGACATTATTGAATGAGCCGCACAGTTTCCACAATGGTACTGGTTTCTAAACCCTTAGACAGCAATGCACCTAAAATTAATTGACTGGCTGTTAGTCTGCTGCAGTGCTAACATAATGACATCATTCCTCTAAATGCCACACCCTAATTTCTCCTTTGCATCATGGTTCTGGAGACTGTGCATGAAGCACCTGGCTGGATTCAATTCACAGGCTTCCATTTTTTGTCTTTTTTTTGTAAAAATGCACTTCAGTTTTCTTTCAGTTTCATTTTAACCCTTTCAGCGCTATAGGCAACTATAGTTGCCCAATGATGCAAGATATCAAAATCAGATGCTGTTGAAAACCTATCATGTGGCAACAGGGGAGCTCTTTTAAACAAGTTGCCACATGATAGGTTTTCAACAGCTCAAGATAATGACATTTTTAATTCATTGAAAATGTATTCAGCGCTGAAAGGGTTAAATTACTATGCAGAAATGGACATGAACAGCCCCACAACTGTCAGTAAAGTTATCATTTGTTCTTGATATGAAGTGCATCAGTTATTACTGTCTATAAAGAACAATAAGCTGAATACTTGGCCTTCTCTTACAACCACAGATGCAGTATGGACTTTATGGGTTGATTTCTCAGTTTATAGGCTGTATCACCGCTGTAATGTTAACACGAGTGTTTTAAGTGCTTACTACTAAATTAATGTTAAAACATCAGACTCATTCTCCTCGTGGCATTGGGCAAAGCAGAGCTTCTCCCGTCTGTTCTTTGTGAAGCCACATCCGTTTGCAGGTGCACATGGGTGTGCATATGCATGCGCGTGTGCATGTACGTGCATGTGTGTTTATTGAATGCCCACATTCATGTATGAATATTCTGCGCATGTGTGGGTGGGTGTGTGTGTTGTACGCCCATCTGCATTGGTGTGTTGTATGCCCACATACAGTGTGTACTGTATGCAGGAGTGTGCGTCTGTGTGTGTGTGTGTGTGTGTGTGTGTGTGTGCATGTGTGTGATTGTTTGACCATGTGCCCGCACGAACATGTGTTTATCATATGCCCAAGTGCATGTGTGTCTGTTGTAAATGCAATAGTGTGTAAGTAAGAGTAAATGTATCTCTTACTGAAGAAGCGCACTGCTAGTCAGTAGCGTGAGTGCGGTAGAGAGCAGCAGTTCCCCTCCATGCCAGAGGGGGTGCTGTGACAATGCAGCTCCAGTCAGCCTCTCCAGGTAGCTGTGGGAGTACTCCATATATTCTTCAATACACGCGCGCACCTTCAGCTGTTCCACCAACTCGGGGTACCCAATCTCCACCATGCTCACCGTGTCGTTCTCTTCGTCCTCTTCAGGAGCAGGATAATCAGGCGGAAGGTCGACCTCGAGTTCTATAGCACCCTCATCGACCTCCCCCCACACCAGCCCCTCCCCACCACTGTCCGCTCCAGTGGCGGGACGATCGGGCGGAGGTTGGTCCTCCAGGAGGGTAGCATCCTCCTTCAGCTCCCCCTCCCCCCACTCCACCGCCCCAGGGGCTTCGTTGTACTCTTGGGGCGAAGCCAAGCCCTCCTCTGCTTTACCCATCATGTCCTGGGCCATCTCTGTGCTGGCAAAGGAGTCATTGCCAGGCAACAAGGCAAAGGCTTCAGCCTCACTCCCATTAGCCTTTGTAATTGGCTGGTCTCCCTGTGGCTCCTCCCATGCTCCATTGACCCCACCCTTCTCTCCTTCCAGTAGGTCGGTGCGCTTCATGCAGCTGTCCATGAAGTCGTCATAGGGCTTGTCCGGCTGGGTATAGCGATAATCACGGCCGAAATCATTGCTGTCAGTGGAGCGTGAGCCGTACCGGCGGTGCATGTAGCGGTTGTAGTGCTGCTCCTCCTGGTGGCTGTGGAAGGAGAAGGGGGGGCGCGGAAATCGGCCCAAACCGTAAATAACTGCCACTTTCTTCCCTGCGCCGGCTGCCACAAGCATCTCCCCCGTTTTAGCGAAGCCCTTCGACTTTGCACCAGGGCGGAAATTCATCCCCTCCACTGCGAGGGGGAACTGGGACCCCCCTCCATGGCCGTACCGCGGGCTCAGGATGGGATTTTTGCTGTTCCAGTTCACAGCTCCAGCGGGATGGTCTGCAGGCTGACCCGGCCGCCCCCATCCGTGCCCAGCCTGACTCGGGTATCCTCCAGCTGGGTCTCGCACAGGGTAGCCTCCCTTGCTGGGGTGAGTGCTGCCGGTGTGTGAGGAGTCGTGGTGTGAAGACGATGGTGAGGAGTCGTGGTGTGAAGACGATGGTGAGGAGTCGTGGTGTGAGGAAGATGGTGATTTAGTCTTGGAGGAGCCTCGGCTGGAGGAAGAGCGCCTGGCCAGGACGGACTGTTCCGGAAACAGCAGAAGCACGAAGAGACAGAGCTGCAGCACAGCAGGAGAGGGCTGCATGGTGCCTCCAAAAATGGAACTTTTTATGTAAGAAAAAAAAAAAACAATTTTACAGTCTGCTGTCCAGCATTATACACGGCCATAATAAAAGATTAGCGGGGTTAGCATCCTTCACATTTCACTTTTCAGGTGTGGGCCAGAGGTTTTGTTTTAATTAATCATAAATATGAGTTTTTGATCCAAAGAGTGCAACAAATTCAAATTACAAGTACAGTTGCAATCAAAATTATTCAACCCCCATTGCTAATTGGGTTAAATCGCAAAATTTACAAACTTTAAAATGTTTGCGATAAACAGATTAAACAAGAACATTTTAAATAGCTTAACACAACTAATATTAAAAGTGTGTTTTCCAAATTTAACTTAAAATGCCACTTTTAATGATTACTGCAGTCTCAAAATTATTCAACTCCCCGAATAGAGCCCATCATAAGAGCATATTTACAAATCAGATGTTGTCTCAAGCATACCTAATCAAGAGCTTAATTAGTTGCATCAGGTTTGCTTGAGATAGACATATCAAATACTTGCACTCACTAGGGGTTTGTTGACAGTGACATTTGATTGCATATCAGACATATGGCTTTCAAGAGAATTGTCGGAAAAGCTAATAGAGGAGATCATTGCCCGGCACAAACAAGGAAAAGGATACAAAAAGGTAGCACAGGCACTGAATTTCCGTAGAGATACAGTTGGAAGCATAGCTTGCAAGTTCAGAGTTAAAGGAAGAGTGGCTACAGTACCAGGATGTGGCAGAAAGAGGAAGCTATCAATGGCTGTCACCAGATTCCTGAGGAGACGGGTGGTCAAAAACCCTCGAGTGACTGCGGGAGACCCGCAGCAAGACTTGGAGGCAGAAGGCACTGAAGTTTCAGTTTGTACAGTAGGGCGCAAGCTAAACGTTGAAGGTCTCCAAGACATACACCATAACTGATCCAAAAGCACAAGCTCCAATATGCTCAAAACCATATAAATAAGCCACAGAAGTTTGGGGATATTGTCCTGTGGAGTGATGAAACAAAACTGGAATATTTCAGGCTTATCAATCAGTGGCAGGGCGGCGCTAGAACAGGGAATTGGGGGGGCATATACACGTCCCTTTATGACAAAAATTAGTCCTGGCAAGTTCTCAATCATTTTCCTTTATTTATGCGTTTTCCAATTATTGTAATTGGCAACTGAAGACACGGTTTCTCTCCATATGTGATCTAACAGCAATTAAATCATGGGCTAAATTCAGTAGTATACAAAAAAAAAAATTTACTTATTAATAGGTCAATGCTTTGCGTTGATTGAACTGGTCCGCATTCCAATGCAATATCGCCTTTCACTCTTGGTATTGCGTGGGTTGATAAAAAAAGTGGCACTCGGCAGTTAAATAGGCTATAAAAAGCATGCGGCTCAAGCTATTTGTGGAGGCATGCAATTTTGAATAACATTGATTTAAATACAGCAAATATGCGTCCAGATGAATGATTGTCATCTTACCTAATTGGGGAGAACAAGCAGCACCTGTTAAGTGCGGAGCGCTCTCGGAGTGAACCTTTTGTTAATCATGAAAATGACTGAGAACATGTCAGGAGTCAGGACTAATAATTGTTTTAAACGGATTTTGCGCACCAAATGATCAGTTCTGGTTCCGCCACTGTACTGAATTTAGCCCATGATTTCATCGCTGTTAGATCGCATATGGAGAGAAACCATGTCTTCAAATGCCAATTACGATAATTGGAAAACGCGTCAATAAAGGAAAATGATTGAGAACTTGCCAGGACTAATTCTTGTCATAAAGGGACGTGTCTGTGCCCCCCCAATTCCCTGTTTTAGCGCCGGGCCTGATCAGTGGTATGTCTGCAGGAGGAATAAAGAAGCATATGCGGAAAAATACACCCTGCCTACAGTGAGGAATTGTGGGGGCTTTCTGATGCTCTGCGGCTGCCTTGCTTCCTCTGGCACCGGAAATCTGCTAAGTGTGGAGGGCAAGATGGATTCAGTCAAGTACCAGGATATCCAAGAAGAAAATGTCATGCCATCTGACGCTTGGGCATCGTTGGACCTTCCAACAGGACAATGATCCTAAGCATACCTCAACATCCACCAAGGCCTGGTTTCAGAAAAATCAGGGAAGATTCTAAAGTGCTAATCACAGTCTTCTCACTTGAACCCCATAAAACATCTCTGCTAGGATTTGAAGAACACAGTTGCAGGATGCAAACCCTAGAATATTAGTGAACTGAAGGCCATTGTCCATGAGGACTGGGCTAAGATTCCTTGGGAATTCCTTTTGAGCCTGCAGTAGTCATAAAAAGTGGCATTTTTTGTTGAATTTTGAGAAGCTACTTGTAATATTTGTTGCATTGAGCCATTTAAATTGTTCTTGTTTGATTTGTTCATTGCAAACAGCTGAAAGTTTGTAAATTTTTCCAGTAAACCTAATTTGCAACGGGGGTTGAATAATTTCGACTGCAACTGTACATGTAGCTATTTACATAAAGAAAGAAATGTGCCAAACCCATTGGCTGGCGCAGTGATTGAATGTCAAATGAACAGTCTACCGCATGGACAAGGATTGTGAGCACTTTTCTCACTTTCTTTTTGCCGCAATTTTAACTGATATTTTTTAAAATAAAAAATAAATAAAAATTTTTCTGGAGTGGACAGGGATGCTAACCAACTAATTTTTTTTACATGGCCCAACAGTAGGCACAGTTTTTAAGGTTCAGTACCAAATTTTCAAAAATGTGTCTAATTGGCATGATAACAATTATGTAGCAATGCAAACAGAAAGTTTTTGAATTCCATTTATCTTAAAATCAAATTGTATGAACAACAATTACCATACACCCTGATCCATAATTATTTGTACATTAACAAAATTATTGCCCGCATAGCTGTCTATCAGAGCATATTGGAAATTAGATAAATTAAATAAATATGAATGAGGAGTACAGTCATTTAGCATTAATTTGAAGGTGTTTGCATCTAAATACAGTAAAAAAATTATGGAAATTGAGTCAATGTCAAAATCCATATGGGCCTGCCTTCGCAATGTAACAGCAAACACAGTCTTAACTCGAAGACACTCAGAGAGCGCATATCTCTGCCGGCAGGTTTTGATCCACTAGCACTTAAATCAGCTGCAGAATCCAGATCAGGGACTGGATTGGTGTGGAACTTCAATCATCGCTTCCCATTCATACAGGCCAACTTCCCATGAAACTTTGTGGTAATCTGTTGAATAGTTTTTGAATAATCCTGCTGACAAATGTGCGCATATAGGCACACACACACACACTCACACACACAAGTGATCACAATACCTCCTGGCGGCGGTAAAAAAAAAAAAAAAAATTCTTCTTAACTTATTTTACCATGCATTCATACATTATTTTACCATTTTTATCCTACTTTTATTGTATTTTATTTTTACCACTTAGCATTCCGTTTTCTGTGACTGACCCCACCGCTTTCATGGGTGAAAGGCTGTGACCTCACCGCTAAGGGTGTGGGCTTGCTCAGCAGTAAGTATAAATCTCTGCTTGTAGCATTTTTCAACTGTCTATAGAATGGTGTGTTGGAATGCCTTTGTTTACAATAAAAGCGAGTTTAGATTCGCTTTATGCAAATGAGTGGCGCTGTTTCATCCACTTGGTTGGTCCAATATCATCGCCTCAATCAAGTTGTATTCCTCAAGGCCACAATCGTTTAAGCATCGTAGCTGCCTAGTGTTGGTGAAAAAAAGACGTCTGTGTCTGGGATGAACCCACCTGAAGTTCCTGAAGAAAATAAAAAGGCAGTGTTTTGAGGCATCCAATGTATGTATGTGACCGCACCAGTAGGAACGCCAAAAATCGTGCTCTGTTCATTAAAATGAAGAGAAATAAATTTGGTGACTAAATCTTGACCGTTTTTGTAGTGCCAACTTCAACTGCATTGAACTTTGACATGCGACTTTGGGTGACCCTAAAATTTCAAAATAGTGGATAACTTCCACTCCTAGAACTTCCTGTTTCCTGTAGGGCACTGGCGAGTTAGTCTGAGATGAATTGGGGTCAATGGAGCTGTTGCCCCAAGAATGTAAGCTTCATGGGGTAAAAATTTATTTGTGGCAATTTTCTTATCATTTTCGATACAAGGGGTCAAGACAATAGAAGTAGTTGTGTGCTTGCTTCAGCGAAGCAGCACACTGTATTCTCTTACATCTTCCTCATCTTCTTCCGCCGAAATTTGGCCCACTATAAACACAACATCGAGGACCATGCAGTCCTGTCACTTGACGCCGAAAAGGCTTTTGACAGGATTGAATGGAGATATCTTTTTGACGTTCTTAAAAGGTTTGGACTCGGGGAAAGCTATCGTAAATGGATCAAATTATTATACATGGAACCTGTGGCACAAATTACTACAAACAGTCAAATTTCAAAGCACTCTCTTTAGATCCACACGTCAGGGCTGCTCGCTGTCTCCCTTACTTTTCTTGTTTGCCATTGAACCCTTAGCTATGGCAATTTGTCAATCGCCCAAAATCACAGGCATCATAATAGGTAAAAGAGAACATCGTCTCTCTCTTTTCGCAGATGATATTGTTTTGTTTTTGTCCAATTTGGGTACATCAGTTGAGGCATTAAGTCATCTGCTGACAGCATTTGGAGAATTTTCCGGTTATAAAATTAATAACAAAAAAATTGCGTTATTATTTCTTAACAGAGAAGAAAGAGATCAACCCCCAATTCATTCAGTTTGCTACCACTCCAGCAGGATTTACCTATTTGGGAATTAAAATTACTCCAAACATTGAAAATATTGTAGAAATTAACTACGACCCATTGGTGAGAGAAATGGGTGAAATTCTGGAGGGATGGAGTTCTATGCCTATTTCTATAATCGGACGGATCAATATTATTAAGATGTTGATTCTACCAAAGATCCTATATCTTTTTCAGACCATTCCACTCCCCCCGACAGTATCTTTTTTTCCCTACAATAAGAAAATCTTCACTCATTTTATATGGAATAATAGGCGCCCTAGATTGCGGCTCTCTCTCTACTTACCATATGATCGTGGAGGGCTTAAACTGCCGAATATAAAACTTCATTACAGCCCAGCTTCGCACTGCTATGTACTTTTTTTTACAAAACGGATGTTCCGGCTTGGATAGAGATAGAAAACAACACACTGGAACTTCCGCTGTACTTATATCTTTATTCTGCACAAAGTAAAAAACTTATAAGACATACGCACAATCCATTTCTTAAAAATACTATTTCAATTTGGTATGAGGCTCATGCTTTTCTACAACCCCAATTCCGAAATAGTTGGGACAAAGTGTAAATTGTGAATAAAATCAAAACGCAATGACTTTCAAATCACACCAGCCAGTATTTTATTCACAATAGAACAGAGATAACATAGCAAATGTTGAAACTGAGAAATTACAATTTTATCCACAAAATGAGCTTATTCCAAATTTGATGGCTGCTACAGGTCTCAGAAAAGTTGGGACAGGGGCCTGTTTACCATGGTGTAGCATCCCCTCTTCTTTTTAACACAGAGTGGTGGCATCTGGGCATTAAGGAGACAGGTTTCTTGAATTTAGCCATTGGAATTTGATCCCACTCTTGTTTAATACAGGCTTCCAGCTGCTGGAGAGTATTGGATCTCCTTTGACGGACTTTTTGTTTAATTATGCGCCAAATGTTCTCAATTGGAGAAAGATCAGGACTGCAGGCAGGCCAGTTCAGCACACGGACTCTTCTACTACGAAGCCATGCTGTTGTAATTGCTGCAGTATGTGGTTCTGCATTGTCTTGCTGAAATACACAAGGCCTTCCCTGGAATGGATGTCGTCTGGAGGGGTACATATGTTGCTCTAAATCCTTTATATACCTTTCAGCATTCATGATGCTTTTTAAAACATGCAAGTGTCCCACACCATATGCACTAATGCATCCCCATACCATCAGAGATGCTGGCTTTTGAACTGAACGCTGATAGCAGGAGGGGTGGTCTTTCTCCTCTTTAGCCTGGAGAACACAACGCCCATGATTTCCAACAAGAATGTCAAATTTGGGCTCGTCTGAGCACAGGACACTTTGCCACTTTGCTACAGTCCATTTTAAATGAGCCTTGGCCCACAGAACATGGCGGCGCTTCTGGATCATGCTCAACAATGGCTTCCTTTTTGCATGAGAGTTTTAGGTGGCATCTGTGGATGGCACAGCGGATTGTGTTTACAGACAGTGGTTTCTTGAAATATTCCTGGGCCCATTTAGTAATGTCAATGACAGAATCATGCCGGTGAGTGATGCAGTGGCGGCTGAGGGCCCGAAGATCACGGGCATCCAGTAAAGGTCTTCGGCCTTGTCCTTTACGCACAGAGATTTTTCCAGTTTCTCTGAATCTTTTGATGATGTTATGCACTGTCGATGATGAGACCTTCAAAGCCTTTGCAATTTCATGTTGAGGAACATTGTTTTTTAAAGTTTTCCACAATTTTTTTTACGCAAGCCTTCACAGGTTGGAGAGCCTCTAGCCATTTTTACTTCTGAGAGACTCAGCCTCTCTAAGACATCCCTTTTATAGCCAATCATGTTACACGCCTGATGCCATTTAACTTAATTACTTGCTAAATGTTCTTTCAGCTGATTCTCTTATATATTAATAATGTTTGAATATGCCTTTGATGCCATTAAATGCTGTGTCCACAAAAATACCATATTTTCAAAAATTTATTTTGAGAAAATAAAGCAGAACCCCCATCACTAATTTTGGATATGTTAATAACAGGCATCTAATCTTTCTAAAACAGTCAATTTGATGTTGGTGGATGGTGTCATTTTTTTGGTATAAAATGTTAAAAATAGCACAAATTTAATTTTTTTCATTTTCAAGCCTTAAAATTTTCTAGATTATTCATAAGGGGCAGAATTAGAATAAAAAATACACAACATATATGGGAAGCTGTATGTGCAAAATCAAATCCCTGTCTTTGACATTAGGCTTTTTACAGTCCTTCAAATATGCTACCGCAGAGCGTAGAGTAAAATTTTTGAGCAACTTTAAGCACCCAGAAATATATGATGAACTAAAGGGACACATTCATAAGTCCATATTCCTCAAGTTAGAGTAGTAGATTTTCACCCCTAAAAATTTGAAGGACCTAGCTGAAATACTTTTCTAGATATAGCCGTGTGAAAGTGGCTCCTCAGGAATCGCTGTTCAAAAAGGGTGGGAACTTAGCTGCAAAACTATTTTTTTATGACAAAACAATTAGGAGTTGAGTGCTAAAATTTTGGATTTCTCCTATTAGGAGGTGAATGCACTGGCTGGATTTTTTCAGCCAAATCTGAGATGGTCAAGTGGGAGCCATTCGGACTTTTGACATGGAATGACCCTGCTGTGCAAATAAGACAACAGTCTTTAATTTTAAATTAAGGCTGTTACCGACTAAAGGGTGTTTGGACTCCTGTCTCTGACACATCTCTTTAAATTTTTTGCGAAGGAGGTTTGGCATGGTTTTCAGAGGAAAAAGACGTTTGTTTGGAACATCATTTCTCCATCGGCGGAATTTCCATGCATTACCTGGGATTCCATTTGTGAATGCCAATTCCATGACTTCGTCCGCGATTCCGCAATCACAAAAAATCGGTACACCTACATTTGAATACGTCACATGCCAAAACTATCCCTCTACATTCTGATAGGTTGTTGTGTCACTGAGCCCCCGTGGGTTACACTAAATTTGACCAATCAGCAGCAACAAAGATGAATATCAGGTGATGGACAGAAAATTAGTCAAATTACGAAACAATGGGTTTTTTTTTTTTAAATTATTGGCTCATGATAGGCCCCTGATCCTTGTAGGCCCTGGGGCTTCAGCCCAGGTAGGCCCGTGCATTAAGGCAGCCCTGATTGCAACCACAAAAGCAAACCCAAGAATTCTATTAAGCTGTTGATTTGTTTTAATTAGTTGGATTTTTTTATCCACTAACTTCACATTATGAGAGAAGTGCTATGCCTGCCATGGGAAATGAAAGCCCCATGTCCATAGTGTATTTATAATGCTGCAATAAAAGTAATTGCTCAAGGTCTAATATATTCACTAATCCAAGTCTTAGAAAAGTTAATTATTGAGCTCCTATCCACCTTTTTCATGACTTTGTGACGTTACCCATAAATCATAGCGGCTACCGGTTCTTCTCTTCCGGTTGATGTGTTTGTTTACAGTTGCATAGCTGTAAAAGCCAGCTTTTAGCTAATACAAATGGAAACAGAACGGAGGTGGATACACAGTACGGATGTTTTAAAAAGTCATGAGGACAATTCCGTTACAGTGCCTCACCCGTCACTTCTCACGGAGTGGGTAGATGACATGAAACAATGGTCCAATGTTAGCTACATCCACACAGTTACTTATTAACCTCCACCAAACGAAGTTGGCAGGAGGTATGTGCGATCGGTGCTGTTTGTCTGTTTGTTTGTGAACAAGACAACTCAAAAAGTAATAAACGGATATCTCTGAAATTTTGTGGGTGGGTCACTATTACATCAGGGATGGACCCTATTGATTTTGATGGCTATTGGTCAAACAATATGCCCACCACAGCAACCATCGTAAAATCCTATGTTGCAGATATACATGATCTTACAATAGTGGGCGTGTCATATGAAAGTTATTAAACAAGTTTAGCGAGCAACAAACCTAAAATTTACTCAATGACTTTAATAACTTTCTCATTCTTTTTATCACATAACTGAATTGCGTAATTTCACGGAAGGCAAATGTAATTTCCCTTAGCGCCCAATGTATGTTAGCACTGCGCTAACTACATCGGTCTGCTTACCCAGTCTCTGAGTTACAGACATTCATGGCTGAACATGCAACGCTTTGTAAATTCAGTCAACTGAGTAGCTAGCTAATGTTAGCTCGCTGGGTAACAAACTTATGTTGGTTTTGAAAAAGTATTGTGTGCACGCTACCTAGATAAGTAACGTGAACTTAGTTATGTCAGTGGCACTTAACTAGCCTCCTGCAGCGCTGAGCCATACCGATTCAACCAGCGTTACTCTCGGTATTCAGTTTGGCTTAGTAGAAACAGCGAGACGTAACACAAAGCGATTTCTTTCCCCCCGCGCTCTCAGCCAATGCGATTTTCGCAAAAGTAAAATATAGGGTCATATCAAAAATATGTCATGACCTGGGCTATGAGAAAAGTACTTCAGTTTTGTGATAAACCTTAAATTTCTTAAGAGCCATGTTCACTCAGCAAGATCACGACTGTGCTGCCTTAGTGGAGGTTTGCGCTCAAGGAGTGCCTCCAGTTACCTTGTGTTTTCCGAAGGCGTTGATGGCGAAGAATTGCGAAATTATAAAAGCACGAAGGCATATAATTTCCTGAATAGTAACAAAATAGGTAAAGTACTGCACAAGAAACACAGCGACTTCATATTTCTGAAGGCAGCTGTTGAGCCCAGCCAGAGCGTCAGTCAAGCTGAACATACAGCGTGGGTAATGCTGAGGGAAAGTGGAGTTGTGGAGACAGTCGACTGCTCATGTATTGCCGGATTAGGGAAATCTTGTAGTCATGTAGCAGCTATTCTGTGGAAGGCAGCGTTATTCACTAAACCAAAGCTCCCTTCAGTTATCCAAACATCGGAACAATTAAATATATTTACAAAGACGTTATTGTGCTTTTATTGCCGAAGATATATAAGCTTATGTTCAGCGGGGAGTGGTTAAATGATGAACATCCTATTGATGTCATTATTTCTCATGTTTTTGTTGTTTGGGCTAGCTGGCTGTGTTTGTTGCTGTCATTGGCATCAAGGCTACCGGAAAAACAAAGCCGGTCAGCGGAAGTAGGCATTCTGTCATGGCAGCACCCATGAGCTTCTGGTGAAACTTGTGGAAATGTTGCTGCACACAAGCTTAAAGTTCTGAAATTTTTTTTTTCACAATATAAACACAAAACAGGTGCTAGTCATTGTCAATTGCTCTGCTATCTAACTCCTCATTATCAAATAAATGGTTCAATTTAGTGACTATTCATCAATAATTATACTAATCAAGAGCCTACTGATATTTTGAAAGTTATTGGTTCATCTGTTTAAATTTCTCTCTTATTATTCTGCAGTTTCCCAAATAGCATGATGTGAATATGAAACTTTAATTGTTCATAACATGCAAAACTGTTTTTGACAATATTGCCTAAAAGGGTACTGAATAAAAAGTAACAACTCATTAAAATTCTATGGTTGCATTTGTGGTTGGAATGAAAACCTGCATACACGGCGATCCCCCAGGACTGAGTTTGAGAAGCACTGCTGTAGCCATTGCCATGTGCAAGTCTCATACTCATGGGCAGAAATGAGAAAGAGACCGGCAACTGGAGGATCTATTGCTTACCTGTTAGGCTCAAACCATACTGAGAGGAATAGATACAGCACATTAAAAGCATAGGAGAGACTGTAAGGTTTCTTGCTGTTAATGAGTTTCCCCTCCGTGGAACCTCTGAGGGCCCTCTGTCGATGAATGATGATTTCTCTGCTGGGCTTTTCCTGAAGCTGTTTGAGTACACACTCACAAAGGATGCTATGCTTAGAGAGATCGCCAGTAGAATACCTCAAAATGCATAGTATACTTCTCATAATTTGCAAAATAAGATTATTGAAACCATGGCAAATTTGGTGTTGCTTCAGATTAAAAACAAATATGACCATGCTGACACAACAGGGTTTTGCATTAAAAGTGATAGGTGCAACATAGAAAATCTATCAATAATTAGTTTTATTCTGTAATTCTCTCCTTCCACTTTGACTTCACTATCACTTACACTTAGCACTCTCCTTTTCTGGTGGTGTGTAGCTACTATTTGTTCACTCAAGGTTCTTCATTGTAGCTTGCAATGCTTTCATCATTTTGTAAGTCGTTTTGGATAATAGCGTCTGCTAAATGGAAATGGAAATGTATTAGCAAATACTAAACATTTTGAATAAGAAATGCCATGGTTTTTTTTTTTTTGCTTGAGTGTATGAGTGCATGGGGGGGGGGTTAGGCCTCAGTATACTGACCACTAGAAACTAGACCACCACTGTGTGCCATTACACCCCCCAGAAATTTTCACTGAACCCCCAGTCAAAGCAGGCTGCATCCGGCCCAGGAATCGCCCCTGTTCCAAGCACGTTAATTTTATAAGCCAACCTCTTCAACTTTTCACGCTGAGGCAAGCAGACAAATTTTCTTCATAAAATTTCGCCTTTTCTCATTCCATTTTATATTTTTTATGGGTTTTGAATTGTAGAAAAATGTCTTCCTGTGATTTTGGTAAGGTCATGCACCACAAACCATTTCAGGACACTTTCTATTTTGATTTCACAGATCAAATGAGCAGCAACCACCTGATTGCTGAGAAACAGCATTTTATCCTGAATCCACTACTTAAAAAGTTTTTATTTATGTGATAATCATCCCTCTGTCAGGAAACGGCGTTGTACTGTTGATTCTTCGGAAGTAAAACACCCTTGCGGGGAAGAGAGGAAAGCGGAGGCATTGAAGGACTGACGAGACTCCACCACCCACGCCCATAATCGACCGGCGGCGCAGAGCATACGCAAGTTTGCGAGAATTGATCTCGAGAGTTGATCTCAAGCACTATTACGCAACGCGCTTGCATCATTCTCCGTGGAAAAAGCACGGATTAAAGCATCCCTTGCGTCCAGCGTGTATGATAAACAGTTTGTTCTGAGCTCATTCCTTATTTGTTCACTTTGTTTTTTCCTTCTTTTATCATGCAGCAGTGAAATGCGTATCGGGCAGGTATATCATGCTCAAACAAACTGGTGGTGCCTCTGTCCATTAGGCTGTCCAAGTAGGCTGGTAGAAGCGCACAATTCAGAACCGCACGAAGCAATTCACTTCTCATGGGCTCAGCGGGAGATATGGTTTCCCTTATCTATCCCTTCGGCATGCGGCCCAGGTTCCAGACCACTTCGTAATACTTATCCGCGGACCTTCGGATCAAACTCGTGCGGACTTCATATATTTCGCGGAATATTGAGAGTTCAACAGATTCGAGAATCAAATGTGTAACCAGCTTTTGAAATTGACCAAATTTACCCAGAAGGCATAAAAACTCATTTGTACTATTATCGTATTATAAAATGTTTTTTTTTTTTTTATTTTTCCCGATATGCTTTTGTGCAATGTTGCCTGAAAAAGATGAAGACAAATTTGAACGACAGGCTCCGAAGGATGCGATCATTTCGCGCATATCTGTGAACAAA
Organism: Gymnothorax javanicus; assembly: GCA_029692085.1. Classification (NCBI taxonomy): domain Eukaryota; kingdom Metazoa; phylum Chordata; class Actinopteri; order Anguilliformes; family Muraenidae; genus Gymnothorax; species Gymnothorax javanicus. Next base: position 105,399,542 of record CM056194.1, on the reverse strand, counting down.
GAAAAGCTTAATTTCCGCAAAATGCAGTTTTCTCACGGTGGGACAGAGTAAATGTGAGCTTACCTCGCAATCCTGGGATGCAGAGTTTTGGTAAATCTTGCGCAGCAATTGATCCCTATGCCAGCGCCCTTCCTCTACTGGTAGTTCCTAACGTAGATGGAGGCGCTGCTGAATAATCTGTCTCGCGGTTGAAGTTTTATAGACCGGATTTACAGCTAAACCGCGCCCCGCACGGTCTGTAGCCTAATGTCCACTCCACCACGCCTTCATTTGAAGTGAGCATTGCGAAGTTTTAACTGTTGCTCATTTCATAAGGTCGGAAACACTGCCGTCACTAATAATTTCATTTTATTGAGCGGTTACAATGGCTACGCCCCTCTTTGAACTGGAAGGGCTTCCCTCAATTTGATTCTGCTCAATATAATACGACGAGTTTGTGAAAAATATTAGTAATATTATTTTGAGGACTCTGAATCATTTTGGATCTGTAATGAATGGGTTTTAGATAATAAATCAGCTGTACAAGCACAAACAAGGAGACTCAGTTGAGTTGGCTATGTTTATTTGCTTAATAACTCAACAAAAGCTATAATTTCCTGTGCAGTTTTATAGTTATATGTACAGCAGTGTTCTGTGAAGAAGCTTTACTGAGAATTTGGTGAAAGTGCAGGCTAAACGACCTGGAAGCACAGTCTGCACAATACCACTAGTTTGAGAAACAGTTCATCATGCATCATCTGTGATTGTGTGTATCTGAGTGTGTATATGCACGTGTGCGTGCATGTGTGTTTGTGTATGTGTATGTGTTTGTTGTAAAGGGATTTACAGGGAGGAACTTTTGCAGCTGAAGACTTATGGGCGGGAGCTGGTCTTGCGTGTGTGTGTATGTGTGTGCGTGTGTGTGTGTGTGTGCATGTGTGTGCTTGTGTGTGCGCACATATGTGCGTAAGAGCACTTTTGCATGTTCACATGTGCGTGTGCATCTATACACATCTGTGTACATGTGCATGTTTGTGCGCGTGCACACGTGTACGTGCGTAAGAAGAAGTGTGATTAAGAGATGCTGATGCTGGTGAAGAATCGTGGGCGTCGGCCAGCATTTCGGGATTCCGGTTCACTGCCTCGTCTGCGTGGTCCTTCCTTCTCCCTGCGCCTTCGAGCCAGGTCTTCCTCCAGAACCTGCACACACACACACACACACACACACATATGCAGATATGTGTCCATTACTGCAGAGGACATTACATAGACTTATACAAATTTCCTAAAGACTTCGACATTATTACTTGCCGTAGCCAAATCCTTGCCATAACCTTACCCTAAACCTAGCTTTACCCTAACCTTACCCTAAACCTCGCCTTACCCTAACCTTACCATAAACCTCACCTTACCCTAACCTTAACCCTAAACCTCACCCTACCCTAAACCTAGCTTTACCCTAACCTTACCCTAAACCTCGCCTTACCCTAACCTTACCCTAAACCTCACCTTACCCTAACCTTACCCTAAACCTCGCCTTACCCTAACCTTACCCTAAACCTCACCTTACCCTAAACCTAGCTTTACCCTAACCTTACCTTAAACCTCGCCTTACCCTAAACCTAGCTTTACCCTAACCTTACCCTAACCCTCGCCTTACCCTAACCTTACCCTAAACCTCACCTTACCCTTACCTTACCCTAAACCTCACCTTACCCTAACCTTACCTAAACCTCACCTTACCCTAACCTTACCCTAAACCTTGCCTTACCCTAACCTTACCCAAAACCTCACCTTACCCTAACCTTACCCTAAACCTCACCTTACCCTAACCTTACCCTAAACCTCGCCTTACCCTAAACCTAGCTTTACCCTGACCTTACCTTAAACCTAGCTTTACCCTGACCTTACCCTAAACCCAGCTTTACCCTAACCTTACCCTAAGCCTAGCTTTATCCTAATCTTAAAACATATCCTCTCCACATTCTTTCTGTCCCCAAAAGGAAGGCAAGTCCACATAATGTGACTTCGTAAACAGATTTAAGTCCTCACAACATGCGTAATACCTGGCTCACTGTATATACGCGCACATACACACACACACACACACACAATACACAAATATACTCCATACACCTGCACACAAAAACACACACACACACACATTGTACACGTATACACAACAGACATGCCAAACACATACAAACACACACACACACACCATATACACACACACACACACACACCATGCATGTACACATAAACCATACACACACACACACACACACACACACACACTGTACACCTACCTACACACTATAAACACACACCATACATATACACACACACCATGAACAGACACACACAAACCTACACAGATCATACACGTACAGCATCACTTCGTATAAACTCTTTCAATGGAAGCTTCCTCTCATTGGTGTTACCCACAGGTTCATTGCGCTCTCCGATCCCCATCTGTCGCCTTAGTCAGGTACCCATTCTCTTCTTCCTTTTCTCTGCCTTAGTCTTTCTCCTCTGCCTTTGTGCTGCTCACATCCCCCCTCCCCTCTACAGTGAGTGGTGTCATGGCTCTTCAGTGGGACGGGCAGTCAGGTGCACTGCACATTGCATTCAGCTGTGCAATAATTCTCAGTGTTACTACTGATGTAAACATGGTTTTGATGAGCGTAGAGATGCGATAAACGTAAGAACTGCGAGTTTGGTGACTGTGGACATGTAATAATTAAAATAACAATGAGTTTCATGCCTGTGGATATAATTTTATCATAATAAATACACTGCTCCAACTCCAGTCTACTAAAAATGCTGCCTCTCACCTCCCTCCACCTCCCCAGCCTCCTCCTTTATAAAGTTATTGTTCATTATAAGCAGCACTCGTTCAAGTCGTGTCCAATAACTTAAACTTTTACGAGATTTAAAATGATCTCAGGCTCTGCCGGGGGTTTGTGATCTCTGGGACTGTCTGTGTCATGCTTGCTCAGATTGTTCCAGAGCATCACTCGAGCAGAGTCACCGCCAAACTCAAATCCACGTCGTCCTGTAATAAATGGTTAAATCTGACGTAAGTGTCCTGGCTGAACCTTGAATTTGATGACTGTGGATGTCATTATCGGAATATTCAATACCTCCCATATGAGTTTGACTGGTTTGAGATCTGGTGACTGAGAAGGTGGTGGTGTAGGGTAAGGATTATTTTCATATTCATAAAACAGTTCAGTGGCCCCTTGTGCCCTGTGGGGCTTGGGCCATTGAAGTCATGCTTCATCACAGCGTATGAAGGTGATCACAAAGTGTAACTCTGCATTGATTGGTAGTGACCCTTCTGCCTCAACAGAGACGAGTGGGTCAAACCATGTCAGGAAAATGAACGGGAACTTCTGTATTCATCATCTTTGTTCATTCATTTATTCAGGTTTTTCCTTTTCCTTTCCTTTGCTCCTATTTACTTGATTAGAATAAACTTTGGCACAGATAATAGCGAGATTCTGTACTGTAATTTTTTTTTTTTTGGGTCTCAGACTGCAACTGCATAATTTTACAAAAAATAAAATTAAAACTTTGTTTGGTGCAAAAAGATGTTTCGTTTATGCGGTGTTCCATCTTCATTTACTCTGACTCAGTGACATATACACTCATTTTTACACCATGACAAAAATCCCCGAGGTGTTTCCTTTATTATGATACCAAGATTATTCAAATCGACCGATTCGCTGCAGAGATACAGTCATTTCATTTTGGGCATGTCATTTTCAAGCCAGAGGCTCAGGGCTTAAGGGGTTAATTTGTCAGCCATCTGCAACAAATAAACTCTTTATGATGTAAAAGTGAAGTCCAGGGTTGTTCCAGTAAGTTCTGGCAGAGGGTTCTATCGCAGTCCTCAGGCTGCACTCTCCCCTGCCTCTCTCCTCTCTGTGACAGTCACTTTCCACTTCATTATGCCGTCCCCTTCATCTGCCGTCCTCCCTCCCTCAGTCATTCCCCCCTTCTCTCACCTCTTTCCTGCAGGCCAGTTTGTCTCTCCACTCGTTTAGCTCCAGTGTGTGCTCATCCTCCAGCCCTCGGATCTTCTTCTTCTCCCGCTCCAGGAGCAGCTGAAGTTTTTCATTCTGACACACAAACACACACACACACTCACAAAAAGAGCCGTTTTACCCAGTGGGTAAAGCTGTTGCACGTGGATGTTACCTTTATCTGCTGCAGTTCAGGTGTATAATATGCGTGTGTACAGCTGTTGCAGGTCAATTTCACCTGTATTTGCTGCCATTCAGGTAGCTTGTGCACTGGGTCATTCCATGTCAGATCTTCCAGATTTTGAGAAATTTTCCAGGTCACCTCCTCAGAATTTTTTGAAAAAATTCACTAGTAAATATTCACACAAAATAAAAAAATGCCAAATATTAGGCCAGTATCTCAAATAGATTTCAAGTTATAGCCCTTCAAAATTTGAGAAATATTATAAGTTTTTTGGCGAACCCATTTTCAGCCAACTTTGGCAACTTATTGCTCCAAATTGATTGTTTATACAAGGCTGAAATTGGTTATACTAACCATATTCATCCCCTAGAATCTGAAAATGGCCTTAACTTCTGTGTATCTCGATCCACTTTTGTTTAGTAAAGCATCAAAATCATCCAAAAACACAAAACGCCCAGAAAGGATACCACATTTTATGACCTGTAACTCAGAAACTGAGTAAGATAAAAGGCTAGAATTCATTTTTTATGATTTTATGAATTATCTCTCAGTAAAAATGCAGTAATCCAAGTAATATTTATGTAGAAGTTTTTTAATGAAATAATTTCTAAGTAAATTTTTCCGGTTTTGCCCCAAAATGCCCTTTTTTTGGGGCAAAAAATGACCGTCACCAGTTATTCATCTGTCTGAAATTTTTACTGTGCAATCTTATAAATGTGAACAGTGTCTGACAAAAAAACAGAATGATGTTCAGCTTACGGTTTTTGTAATGAATTTTTAAAATATGTTCCGAAATTGTGTATTTTTTCGTTGACTAAACGGGTATTGGCCTGCTGCAAGTGCTGTTATTTACTAAATATAAAACAAAACATTGATTAAAAATATTTTTTGAACATGGTACACCATCCAAAAGTACAATATATGGCAGAGGTCTTGTCAGAATATTTAGGTGTTTGCTAGATTCCACAGATTTATTCCTCAATTTCATTGGTTTCATTGTTTTTTTTTTTTGGGGATGACTGTTTGGGGATAACATCAGTGCCTCAAACATGCCATAACTTGACTGATCACAGGCTTCTGAAGTAATCCTAAATGAGCCCAAACTTGTATTACTGAAAAGGAGGCAGTCCCACTTGGGGATTATTAGATCATCTTGAGCACTGAAATAGAGAGGAGTAATTTACCTTGGTACAGTATTGGAGTCCATTTAGATGATGCATGTCATTCAAGGAAATTTAAAAGAAAAACTGGACTATTGGACTAGATACTTTCTCAAGTGAGGATACTGCCTTAATGCAGTGGCGGTCTGGTGTTCCGCAGATTGATTCTGTGTGTTGTCATCATGAGAAAATGTTTTTAACTTGCTATGAGAAGAATCAAAGGTACTGTGCAGATCCCAGAAACATTCACCACAAAAAAGCAGCAGGCCTATACCGTTTAGGTAATGAAAATTTTGGAACAATTTAAAAATTCATAACAAAAAAAGTAAGCTGAACATCATTCTAATTTTTTTGTCAGACACTGTTCACATTTATAAGATTGCGCAATAAAAATTTCAGACAGATGAATAACTGGTGACATGGTCATTTTTTGCCCCAAAAAAGGGCATTTTGGAGCAAAACTGGAAAAATTTACATAAAATTATTTCAAAAAAATTCTAGCCTTTTATCTTACTTATTTTTACGAAGAGTTACAAAGTCATAAAAAATGAATTCTAGTTTTTTTTTAGTTCATTTTGTGTTTTTGTGTTTTCTGCTGATTTTGAGGCTTTACCATACAAAAGTGGATCAAGATACGCAGAATCTGAGGCCATTTTCAGATTCTAGGGGATGAGTATGGTTAGTATACCCAATTTCAGCCTTGTATAAGAAATCAATTTGGAGCAATAAGTTGCCAAAGTTGGCTGAAAATGGGTTTGCCAAAAAACTTAAAGGATTATTCGAATTTCAAAGGGCTATAACTTGAAAACTATTTGAGATACTGGCCTAGTATTTGGCATTTTTTCATTTTGTGTCAATATTTACTCGAGAATTTTTCAAAGAATTTTGAGGAGGTGACCTGGCACCCCCTGGATGATTTGACATGGAATGACCCTACTGCAGTTGTAGGTGGATGTTGCCTGTATGTGTTGCAGTTCAGGTGTATAATATGCGTGCGTATAGCAGTTGCTGGTGGATGTTACCTGTATTTGCTGCAGTTCTGCTATATTTGCGTTGCATTGCTCCTGTATCTCACGGAGCTGCGCCTCCTGACTCTGCTGCAAGATTAGCCGCTCCTGTTTTTGCTGTGACTCCTCCTCCGACACAAACTGTGGGGGAGATGATAGGGGACAGTTCCATCCTAAACCAGCCCTCATACTCCAGGAACTTAAAGTCTCTGCGCCACTGTTGAGCTGTACAAAACTGTCTCAATCCTATATTCAGACTGTGAAAACAAATGCAAGACGATGGTGACTTTGAGCTCAGTGCTTGTGATACTTGCAGTGAGTTATTGATTACATCTTTAAATTATATTAGAAGCACTGTTATCATTTTTTCCACATCCTACCAAATTCCCTTTTGTATGGTTCTCAACAGTTCTGGGTAGTTCGATTGTGTTGTGAACAGTTGAATGCATTGGGGCTTGAGAGATCAGATTCAGATCTTTGCACTGATAATCAATTTTTGTGCCCAAAAGCTTACCAAGGATCAGTTCAAGCTCACATGCAACCGGCCAAGTTCAAGAATAGAGGGGTGCATTTTTCATTTGGTAGGGTCAGTTGTGTTAATTAAGGTAACGACCAAAAGGAAGGTATACAACTGTGAGCATGCTGTGTTGTTATCTGCATTATTATAACTCAAAAACCTTCAGTTCAGTGTTTGCTTTCAATGCACATTGATCTTTTATGAAATCGAAGGCTTCCTTCATTATACACCACAACAATGTTGTTGTGAGGGGTTTTAAAATGAGCTCCTTCCGTCCGTCTGTCCGTCGCCATAACTCAAGAACCAATTGTCAGATTTCGACAAAACTTCACAGGCAGATACATTATGACATCACAATGTATCACGCTGAAAACTAGGTCACTAGGTCAAATGTCCGTCTGTCTGTTGTCATTTGTCAAAATTTCCCGCGCTATTCTGTCATATATTCCAGTCTGGTCTGTAACTCTCTTATTATTTCGCTGATTGTTTTCAAACTTGGCAGGTGAACACATCATGACCTAAAGGTGTGTCATGAACCAATACTAGGTCACAAGGTCAAGTGTGTTTGTCTGTCGGCACTATTCGTCCTTAGCTCTGTCGCTATACAATGTATTCCTGTGCGGGCTGTAACTCTCTTATTATTTGGCTGATTGTTTTCAAGCTTGGCAGGTGAAAACATCGTGACCTAAACTTCTGTCACGAACCAAAATAATAATAATGTGCGGTTGCACGGGATATGGATGACTATGTCAGCTTGTTTTAATATGCGTATTAGCCTGTTTCCCTGCTTGCATTACTAACTCTGACCTGTGTGAGGTGCTGTTTCTGCTCACTGCATTACCAGCTCTGACCTGTGCAAGACGCTGTCTCTGCTCAGGCCCGGACAAGCTCTGGGCTCTCAGGTCTTGTTTGTACTTAATCTGCTGGGCCTTCGCCTGGGCTCTCTGGGTCCGCTGCAGTCTGGTCCTCTCTTGCGCATGCAGAGAGCGCTGCTCCTCCAGCAGGGAGGTCTGGAACCGTGACGCCCTCTCCTTATCCTGGAGCAGAGAGAGGAGGCAGGATTATAGGAATAGCAGGGGCAGGTCAAAGGAGAGGTGACATGGGCAGGTTTGGATGTAGCCTGCGAACAGGCTCTCGGCTGGACTTTTAGCATTCATTCTCAAATTTTTTGTTTCTGTGGCGAGCGGTCAAAAGTTTGGGGATTGGGGCGAGCGAGGAAAACAAGAGCCTGCAATGATCTTCGTAAGATTTGAGTCTCTACGTTGAGATCTGAACGTAAAATACTGATCGGTCAATTTAGAGCACCTGACCATGAAACATGTATAAACAAACGAGACAAGAAACTGCCCCCTGTATTCAATTCAACATTCATGGACAGAACTCAAACAATACTAAGATCATTGCTGGTGCTAGTCTCGCAAGCTTGGCTTGAAATCCGGTCACTATCGTAAATTTGGCAAAAATTGCCTTCAGCAACTATTAGCACCTGCATGTAGGCTAGTTTAGATGAGTATGAGGTGAAAGAAAAGGCATTGTTGGGGGAAGACTGGGAGAGATAAGAAGTACCTTCTCTGATCTTCTGTGTTGTTGTTTCTATGCACTCGCTGCATATACTCAACAAAGAACACTGTATTTTAACCAGAGAATGTGAAATGTACAAACTGAACGTAAATCCCAGGTGTCGTTTACGACATTGGTGTGAATCCAAGACACAAATTGCAGCAAAAATATTTTATCAGACGACTTCATTACCCCAAAACAGGGTATACACGGCGAAGATGAGAATCACACCAAGTTCTGACCATTAACTCAAAATGTCAAATAATGTCAAAAGTTATTTCAAAATGTTGTGTGAAAACCATGTGTTCTCACCGCAGCTTGACATCATCTTGGCAAGCTCAGAACAAGAGAAAATAATAGTGCAGAGATTCAGTGGTCCTTAACTTTTTTGGTTGAGTATATGTTGCTTTGGATAGAAGCATCTGCCAAATCAATGTAATGCAATGCAATGTTTGCGAACAATGATACAGGGTTAAGGGGAGAGGAGACAGGGATATGGGGGGGGGGGTAAGCAGGAAGAAGAGGCATAGTTTGCAAAGAGGAGGTGTGGTTAGGCAAAAGGGGTGGTGGGCAGGTATAGGCATGGGTAGAAACAAGAGGGAAATTGCAAGGACGGGTGGAGTTGGTGATAATTATCAAATATAATATCAATCATCGCCTACAATGCAGTAGTAAGCAATGCAAAAATTCCAGGCCTGAAAAAATGTCACTAATGGGTGCAAACAAGATACAGTCAAGACAATCTTATCAATTCACCGTAGATAAAAACAGTGTAGTTTCTTCCATGGAAGTATTTCACCATAAGCACCTTATTTGTATATTATCTTCCACATCATACCATAGATGTAATTAATAAAACTGCAACAAAACTGTTCAGACCTACGGCGCATAATGTATATGGGTCCCACCAGGGGCGAGGGGCCCCTCAGATCGTCATTGCAGTCGACTGTAAAATTACGGATAGGCCTATATCTTATTCTATCCGACCCAACACGTTCACAAACACATAAAGAGTTTGTTTCCAGAACGCAATAAGTGTCAAAATTACAAAAATTGAGATAATACCATAGGGCATGGGTCACCAACCCTGCTCCTGGAGAGCTACCATCCTGTAGGTTTCTGCTCTATCTCCAATTCGGCACACCTGATTCAACTAATTAGCTACTTAATTGTCCAGTTCGTGATCTTTTTAAGTAGCTAATTAGTTGAATCAGGTGCGCTGAATAGGAGGTAGAGCAGAAACCTACAGGATGGTAGCTCTCCAGGAACAGGGTTGGTGACCCCTGACATAGAGCGATAGCCCTGCGCTTCTTACACATGCTGCAAAAATCAATTTTTAGAAATTCATACTATAAGGTGTATTTTTTCATGGTAAAAGTTTGTGTTTTTCCATAAAATGCACTAGGCACCAACAAAGAAAAGGCTGATTGACTCAAAATGAGTAAAATAGATATATTGCGTTTTGAAAACAAACTCACATGTCAATTGGCGACTTGAGGATGCATTTTCCAATGTAGCAACTAAGTGGCAGTAAAACCGTATAGGGTACGGTTGCTTGGCGTCTGCTTAACAAGACTTGTAATTTCAATTTATTCCAAGCCTTCAGCGAGGACGAGAGTAGTCATTTTCATTTATTGCGAGCCTTCGGCGAGGTATATATGAGAATTACTATTTGAGTTTTATAAATTTTATATCTAGTCAGGGCTCAATCTTACCATTTTTTTGCCACTAGCCAGTCACAAACCCTCAAGATTTTACAAGCCTGACTGGAAAAGATTAGAATATCATGTGAAATTTAATTACACAAGTACAAACTTTACTGAAACGCTGGGGGGGCCCTACTGGCCGTGGGCCCTGGGGCAACCGCCCCCTTGGCCCCCACGGTCGCTACACTGATGGGTCTCACTAAACATCCATGAGTGAGTGACTGACCACAACCTGCAGTGCATAGTCTATAGCTGCAGTTTGCAGTGACGTTGGAATAAGAGGAAAAGGTAATAAGTCACATGGTGATGATTATTATTGCAATTGATAATTGCTGGGGTGAGGTACTGTATGTCTCTGTATGTTGTAGTATGTTGCTTGTATTGGTGGTATGCTGCCTATCATTAACAGTACGTCACGTATCATGGTGGCGTGTTGCCCATTGTGGTGGTATGCTGCCTGTCATGGACGTATATTGCCCAACTTGGCAGAATATTGCTCGTTACAGCGGTATGTTGCCCAGTTCAGCTGCATGTTGCCGATTATGGTCTTCTGTTGCCGCTGCTCCTATTGTAATCCATGTCAGTGAAACCAGCCCTTTGTCTTTTGAAAGTAAAAGGTAACCTTTAATGATATAACTTACGGGGGTTTCCTTCCTTGTTTAGTTCATAAGAACACGCTCCCAAGCCTTTCTCATGGCCTCCAGGACTGAAACAGTGTTCTTGTTAAACCTGTCCCAGTCTGTTCTTCTGTCTATTGTGTGAGGAACAAGCTCCCAATCCTGCTATGGCCATCAGGACTGGAACCACATTCCTCCTGAGATACTTCATCCTGCCTTCGGACAGTTTGGCTCTAGCAAAGTGTGCACCCCATCTGCCAGTCATCCTGGAAAGCCACCGGCCAATGACTGGCAACTCTTACACTGCTTCCCAATAACATCTGAACTCAACGTGTTATTCTTCACTGGGCTCCATCCCTCTGTTACCGTATTGCTATCAATAAACCCTACTATTGGATTGTACTCTGCCGCTGCACTTGATTCCTAGGCGGGATCATAATGCATTGTGAAATACTGAAGTTACTTTGATGATCTGAAACGTTGAAGTGTAACAAATATGGAAAAATTGAAGAAATCGAGAGGGGGGGAATACAATTTTCACTACTCTGAAGTTACATATAACCATGGAGGTAATATAATAGAATTAAAGAGAGTGAGGAAGTACCACCCCAATTACTTACAATGGGAGATGCTAGGCTAGCTACCTCAGCCCAGGAAGTACGGAATTGACCAACATCTATAAAAATGGCGTTCTATGGGTGCTTATTTCCGGCAACATTTCATTACCAAATACATTTTCTATTGTTTTCGCTTTATTTGGCAAGAAAAAAGTGTGCACTTTTAAATTGGTGTCTATGGAGCTTCAGCATCTTTGGCCACAAAATTGCATCCTTGGGAAATGCGGAAGCAGGAAGCTAACATGCTAACTGGCTGACGCAAAGGTACTTCCTTGTTCTCTCTGGTTCTATTATATATCTCTATGTATATAACATGCCATAAGGTGCTGTAGTGGTCCAGTGTGGCAGTATATCCCCCATCCTGGCGACATTAGGTTGTTCCCTGGTGCATCTCTTACCTTGCTGTGCCTCTTGATGAGCTGTTGTCTCTGCAGGGAGTACTGCTCCTTCACCTGCTGCTTAAACAGGTGGTACTTCTCCTGCAGGTGGCGCTGTTCCAGCTCCCAGATGACTGCCTCACGGGCTGAAGGAGGCAGAGGGTGAGAGAGTTTGGGAGGAGGGCCAAATGGTGATTGCAGCTGAATTCTTTTGGCTGTTTAGTATTGGCAAGAGCTGAATGAACTTAAGTCAACTGATGGATTGGAGATAAATAATTTGATAATAAACTGATTAATATTTAATCCCATATTTTCCCTGTCCTCGATTTATTGTGTTATATCCTGGGTGTGTAATTCTGCTCTGAACTCTCTCAGTGATGCACTTTCATATATACTGTGCATGTGAGTATAGGTAGAGCATGTGTGTGAAAATATAGCTTTATGTGTGCGTGCGTGCGTGCGTGCGTGCGTGCGTGTGTGCGTGTGCGTGTGCGTGTGCGTGCGTGTGCGTGTGCGTGTGTGTGTGTGTGAGTTTAGGTTTTCGTGCCTGTGTATATTTGAGAGAGAGTATAGCTTTGTGTGTGTGTGTGTATGAGTATATATTTGTTTTTCCATGTCCGTTTAATCCCATAGAATTCTGCATCTTTGCAATTCAGGATATGTCAAATCCATGTTTCACAGAAATTCACTTGCTTTCTGATTCAGATCATTTTGCCATAATATGCCAGTGTTTAATAATGGCTCAATGAATGAAAAGTATTCATAATTTTACAATTTTTTGCAAAACAGAGGTGTGATGAATTGGCAGCATGAGTTGTATAGCTGGACTAAATGAGCTGCAAATAATGCTTAGCCATTCTAATCAAAACAGATTTTTTTTTCCAAAGGTGAATATTAAAAAAACAACCTATGAACAAAGGCTAGAATGATTTACACTTGTTGACAAACTAGCAAGAACCTTACATTTTTTTATGATTTAAAAAAAATTACGCTATTTCTCTTAGAATATGACTATTCTGCTTGTGGCTGTGGAAAGACTATGGTGAGATCTTCCATGATTTAATGTTTGTACTATGATTAGATTCCTATGATGTGATATACTGTGATCAGATGATTTGAGCAGATCAGTCGCACCTCTCTTGAGCTGCTGTGACTTTGCTGTGATCTCCCATTCCATTGAGGCCACTTTCCTCTTGTGGTCCTGGACAGCCCTCTGTAGAGCCTCATTCAGCTCCTGCTGCTGCCGCTGCAGGAACCTTTGCTCCTGAGATAGACCGATGGAGACATCGACAGGCAGATGTATAAGTAGATAAATTGACAGACAGATGGTCAGACGGTTAGAGTACATACAGTACGTGCAAATGTACAAATGCAGCATTGAGATATACTTCACTTAACCCAGTGGGCTAATGTGTCCTCTGCATTGGCTCATCTTAGTTGCTTAAGAGCAGCAAGCTGCCACAGTGCAGCGACTGAGGACCAACTCCAGTTTTAAAGCAAGAACCCTGGTCAGAGGAAGTGGTTAGAATGTTCCAGTAGTAAATGTTACTCGGGGTGGGGGAGACTGGAGTGCCCGAAGTAAACCCCAGCACACACGGCGAGAACATGCAAACTCCACGCAGAGGCCCTGATCGACCAGGGTTAGTATCGTCACCAGAATCAATACTTTCAGCACCAATTCAGTACAAGCCCTCAAAATATATCTCAGCTCTCATTTTTCCTGCTATGTCGGCAGTGGGCAAGTTAGTTACTATCCTTTGCGAGTATTGACCAAAACAAGTGGTACAAATAGCCGATTTAGAGGTAGGCAAACGCTTGTCCATTTTGCAATTTTATTTCCAAGCTTTGATAAATCTGTTCTTGATCATTGTCCTGTTGGAAGATCTAACCAAGGCCCAGTTAAAGCTTTCTTGTTTAGGCAATGAGGTTTTAATTTCATATCTGCGGGTACATGATGAAATCCATGATAGCATAAATCCTAATAAGCTGTCCAGGGCCTTTGGAAAAAAAAGAAAAACAGCCTCACATTATCAACACTAAACCACCATATTTCACAGTGGCGATGGGGCTCTTAATGAGACAGTTATCTTTGTTTTCGTGCCAAGCATACATCGGGTGCGTATTACCAAAGAGCTTTATTTTGGTCACATCTATCCCGATCTTCCAATGCTGCTTCACAAACTGCTGGCGGATGCAATTGTTTTTCTTTCTTTCTTTTTTTTTATGACAATGGGTGCTTTTTTCAGGTAACCGTTCAAAACATTTTGTAGCTGCGCAGATGGAATCTGATCATAGCTTTGAAGACTTTCTGAGCCCAAGACGGGATCAAGCATTTTTTTCCTTTATTCATTTTCTTTAAATTTAAGGTCAGATTTTTGTTAATCTTCTGTTCAAAAGTTTAGGAGCTTTATCAGCTAACACATAATGTTTTTCATTGCCTGTTTAGCTAGTATATACCAAGGGTGTCATGGTGGAAATTCGGAGGCCAAATGCAGCGGACTGACAAGCAAAAGGCCAGCAATAACGAGCACTTAAAATCACCAAAAGGAGGAATAGATGACAGGCAGCAAATTAACTCTGGCGCTTCCCAAAATACAAACTTAACAGTCAGAACCCGGAAGCAGAGCGAGAGAGAGAAACTGGCAGAAACAAAGAACAGAACCCGCATGCAGCAATGCAGTAACAGCAACAAAATAAGGTCTCGAGAAAAGAGAATTCCAAAGCACCTTAATTGGTGCAGACCTTCGGAGAACGAGGGAAGGAATCAAAAGAAAATCTCCCTACGAATAATTTCTCCAAAATATCACCGCAAAGAAGTTCGCAAAATATCCCTAACTAGAAATATCTTCTGGCTGAAGTGTTAGCTAAAATCAGACACTCTAGCAAAGGAGGCGTGGCGGACTTCCGGCTTATATAGAGTCCGGGGAAGGCGCCGCCCAAGTCCAATCAGCCAGCTGGGTAAAGAATCCGATTTTAAAGGAATTCGATGTCGACCCGGGACGAGAGCCACAGAGAAAGTCCTTAACACACACACAACCTAAACCATGACAAAGGTGCCAATGTGAGTGAAAGGCACTGTAATTACAGGTTGCTTATCAAATCTATATCAAATAGCTATGTCTCAGTATATCTTGGAAATGTCCGTGGTGAAACCCCAACCCTCACAATGATATTACAGCTATCAAAGTCTATCAGGCAGCGCATGCGGTGCCCTTCAGACACAGCTAGGCACACACTCCCCTGTCCTTCAGCGGGACCTGCTTCAACGATTGTCCGCCTCATAGTCACAATTCATCCCTTTGAAGATGGACTTTTTTTTTTCTTTTGGTGATGGTGTGACTAGTTAAACCGACCAAATGTAAAGATTTAACGTCTTTCTCAGGCTTGATTTCGGTCAGTAACACTTCTATCGGACATGCCATAAAATTGCTGTTCTTTGTGAATCTTGGTGACGTTGCATTGTCTCTCGCAAGAATAAATACGATACACACACACGCACACACACATACTATATATTCATGAGGTGATCAGAATTGACCATATATGGGAAACTGTGGAAGGTAGCATGGCAGGAGCTGAGACTTGCTCACGTGTGCAGCCTTTCAAGACGACTCAGATTTCTAAAGGCAAAATCATGGGCTGATGTGCACACACCCAATTTTATAAATTGGGTTTTCTTTAAGCTAATGCTATTGCCTGCTTTTCATGCTTGAGCTCACTTTTTTATTCAGATGAAACCCAAAATATTATGTAATAGGCCAATCCAGGTTCAGAAAGTAGAATTTCCCCCACAACTTTGTTCTAATTTCCTAGATTTACTTATTATAGCCATTCCTCAGTCAGAGGGAAGAGCTCATTAGGGAAGTCAGTCGGTTACAGTTAAAGTTCAAGGGTGGAGGCCATAGACTATATAAAAAGATGGATGAAGCAACCGTGACGTCACCCATTGGTTTCAGCATACCATTGAGGAAGCCTTGATTTTGGCAATTTGAATTGCGCCATGTTGTCATTTTGAAACTGGACGTGATTCCTATTGGACGAGAGCATGAACTGAATATTCAGGGAAAAGCGAGGGGTGGATCTACGGGTGGATCTCACCTTATCGGACGAGGACCAGAGGATAGCCATGCCCCTAAAATATATACTGGCTTTATCCTTTATTCTAGTCTATTTGGGACCATAATTTACAAAAATGAACATTATGATATATCGAAGGAGACTTGAAACTTGCGATAGATACAATAAAGTAATGTGGAAAATCATTATTTAAATTATAAATGTGGTGGGAAAGTAGGGTCATTTTCTCATAGACTTCCATAGGATTGAACTTCTTTCTGCAACCACCGATGTTGCCATCTGCTGGCCATTAAATGGAATGCACATTTTGGAGATTTCCGCATTGGCCTCAGTTTTCAGACCTGGGTGCTGCATCCATCTTTTTATACAGTCTATGGTGGAAGCACACGGCAGGACTTCTACTTTGTGGATGGTCAGTCTGTGGAAGGTGCAGCAGACAGGGTGCGGGCAGGGCACGCACGCGGCTCACCTCCTTGGCATCACCTCGAAGTTCTGCCCCTCTGCGGCTCAGCTCGCGCTCCTGTTGGCCCTTCAGCCGGTGGGCCTCCTCCCGTAACCGCGCAGTGTGCTCCGCCTCCATCCTCTCGCTCTGCTGCCGGTACTGCCGCTCCACCCGATCCAGCTCCCCGTCATAGTGCTGCTTCTTTCTCTGATAGTCAGGCAGGAGGCAGAGGAACGGGGCGACCGTTAGGAAGAGAACACTTACAGACGGGAATTACAGGGAAAAGCGAGATTATGGAGAGAGAAGAGGGGGAATGGAGGAGAAGAGGATGAGAAAAAGAGGAGAAAAGAGATGGGGGAAGGAGTGAAGGGATGATGAGATGCCTCCTGCCTCCCCAGGTCCTTAGGGGCGGGGGGTGTAGTCCACGAGTCTAGAACTTTCCAGTAGCAATGTTTCACGTCTCATAGCCCTGCAAGTGCTTTATGCATCATTCACTTGATGCAATATTTTCGCAGTCTGGCGCGGATTAATGCACAGGCTGACCTAGGCTGCAGCCTCGGGGCCCTACGTGTGCAGGGGCCCCGGATTGGCCAGACTAATTTTAATTATTATTTTTAAAGGTGGTGTTGCGTCAGCATGGGAAAATTGCCCATGAAAGCTTTTGATTCCGTACCATATTGAGTGTGTGGAGAGATGTATGTGGGCCTAGAAAATGCATTTGTTTTTTGTATCATTTGTGCTCGGACAGATGTGGGCCAAATTTAGATGAGCACCCCCCTAAAACCAACATATGGGGATAAATCAATAAATAACTCCCAATTATCACAGTGGTAGTTCTAAAATTTATAACTGTTATTGCTACTGCCATCCCAAGGAACAATTTGACACCAAACATGGCTTAATTGCTTTGAAAAATGAGACCCAGGAGGAATTGAAGCCATAAAAAAGCATAATTTGGCTACATCTTTCATCACAAATTGAAAGTTTAACATTAAAATTAATATAGTTCCCAAAGTGATCCACCCTAAATATTTGGTAAAACGTTGGTGCAGTATGCCAAGTTCGTTTGCACAGTTTCGAAAAAAAAAAATTCTTTCACCAGTAACAATATAGTAGGACGGCTGTATGTACACCATCCTCGGAAAGTACTGATGTCGAGTTTCCTGAACTTTCTCTGGAATACTTACGAACTTTGGCATGTGGATGTTATCAGATCAAACAGGCACCAGGATACATAGCTGAACACTGTAATGATGAGGGAGACTATGAAGTTTGGGTGTACAAACACCTTGATAACCTTATACGTTGTCAGATACATTCACATCACAGGAGTCAAACTAAGTACAACATATGGATTGAGTTTGATGTTAAGGAGTTCCTGATAACGCAGGTTAATGAACAGGGACACTCCCAATGCGCCTTCCTATTCGTCCTCACGCCTATATATACCTCCTACATGCCCACGATCCCCGCTCATCTCGTTTCCACGTCCCTCCCACCCTTCCCCTCTCCAAGAGGGAAGCAAGAAACAGCCACCACCTGGGACCCCGGGGGGCTTGGGAGCCACACCGACTCCAGCGAGAGACGCGAGCCCCACCCTGAGTCTCGCCACCTGGGGCTCCCAATGTTCGCACAATCACAGACCAAGTCCAACACCACACTCGCCCCGATCTCCTATCCGCCCGATCTCCTATCCGCAATCCCACCCAATACTCTCCTCTACTTTGGGAGTGGTCCAGAATTCATTAAACTCTAGTTAATGACCCTATTACAGAGTATTATTGCACATGCCCTGCAGGGAAAAGAACAAATGGCATGTGCGTGCATGTTGCAAGTGTATTATACTACCTGGGATATTTCAGGTCTAAAACCAAAGACATTCAGCCTTACACATATATATTTCGACAAGCTCTCAACAAATGAAAATAAACATATAATTAGTGGCCTAGATGTCAACTTAAGATTAGATATTCAACTAAATAAACCACAACATATTGCTGACCATAAATCTTTCATCTTTATAATACACAATACACATGATACATGCTGGATCTTTTCAAGGGAGATCTGATCCAGAAGAGATCCAGATATAATCTCTGCTTTTTAAAATTATTCCCATGATGGTAAAGGCCCTAAATGACAAATACTTGATCCACTGTGACCTATTTATTCACTGTTTTCATGATCTAGTTTGCCTTTGCCTCAAATTGGCTTAGTAGGTTTTCTTCAATTTTCTGAGGATGGTGTACATACAGCCGTCCTACTATATTGTTACCGCTGAAAGAATTTGTTGAAACTTTGTGCAAACGAACTTGGCATACTGCACCTACTTTTTACCAAATATTTAGGGTGGATCACTTTGGGAACTATATTAATTTTAATGTTAAGCTTTCAATTTGTGATGAAAAATGTAGCCAAATTATGCTTTTTACGGCTTCAATTCCTCCTGGGTCTCATTTTTCAAAGCAATTAAGCCATGTTTGGTGTCAAGTTGTTCTTTGGGATGGCAGCAACAATACCAGTTATAAATTTTAAAACTACCACTGTGATAATTGGGAGTTATTCATTGATTTATCCCCATATGTTAGTTTTAGGGGGGTGCTCATCTAAATTTGGCCCACATCTGTCCTAGCACATACACTACAGGCCAGAAGTTTGGAAGCAAGGCCAATACAGGTGAAAAGTATTCTTCCAAGCTCTGTCAGGGTTACCTAGACAAAAAAGAAGAGGAAGGTGTTCTTCGAAAGATGGTTTGTCCCCCTCAGTCTCCAGACCTCTCTCCAATTGAGCTTGCGTGGGAGCAATTGGATCGATCGATCAGAAAAGTGCGTCCCACTAATCAGCAGTCTCTCATTGATGAACTTAAAGGAAGAGACAGCACCTCGGCAAAGTATATTTCAGCGGAAAGTAGAATTCTTGAAGTGTCTAAAACGCATATTTTAATTTGATAATAATCCACTGCGATGCATTTTTAAACCAGCGAGTCTTCAAATTGGCTTCAATACCAGGGGGCAGAGATTTTTACTTGGGGAATCTTCTGATTTTGATTTTGATCATCGGAAACCTCACCTTTAAAAATGCTTAATAACCTAAACCTCTCGCAGTTTTCATCTCCCGATTAGCCACAGTTGCTCAGACTAATTTTAAAAACCGACAACCGTCTAATTTACTTTTGATAGCATTGTTATGCATTGCACCACAAAATTATGAGGCATCCTCTGCGCATAAATGACGACGTAAAATATCAATATGCCTTCATAACTTCAGCGCTCGTTAAGTGGCACAGATTTGCGGAAATTAGTTTGCATGGCTGTGGGAATCCGTTCTTTATTTTGAATGTTGTCACGGCTAAAAGGCACTGTAAGGTTGCACAGCTGTGTGACAGCAAAAATAAATGCTGCAAAGTCAGCAAAAGTTTTGGATTTACAATGCCATATCAATTATATAAATGTAGGCAATGGGAATTCACATTTCATTACCATTTCTAATTATAGGTCATGTATTGGTCTTGGTCGCTCAGTTGATAAATTGTTTGATTGTTAATCAGGCCAGCTTAAATAAAAACAGCTTGCGGGCAGCCAAGCCATAAAGGGAGAGCTTACTGAAGGCCCTTTGAACTACTCCATGGCCCGGATGAAAGGAAAGAGAACAACTGACGCACAAGCACCGCGGCACTGGCGTTTGATTGGATAATGCGTTCGAAATGCACACTCACCCACTATATAGAGCACTGTGTAGTGAATATTCTACACTGAAAACAATATAGAGAGTGAGTGAGCAAGTGGACAAGTGTCCATTCCGAAGTAAAAATGTCTGCCCCCTATTATTGACGCCGATTTGAAGACTTTCTGGTTTAAAAATGCGTCGCACTGGATCTTTTCCAAATTAACATTCATAAAACTATGCGTTTTAGACACTTCAAGAATTCTACTTTCCGCTGAAATATACTTTGCCGAGGTGCTGTCTCCTCCTTTAAGAAAGCTTGGAATGCAATTCCTGGCACATACCTTAACTCATTCCTTACGGCAAGGCAAATTCTACCATTCCCGATGGTAAGCCAGTGCCAGCGGCGTGGATGACCATTCGCAGTCTGATGAAAACACGAAATCAGTTGACGATTGCGGTCATGGGCCACCTATACTTTAATACTTAATATTGTGTAATTTTCGGGAAAAGTATTCCGTACAAATGCTACAATTCTATATAAAAGTATTCCGTAGGGAATGGGTTAAAAAACCTGTGGAACGAATGCCTCATATATACCATGCTGTTGTTAAAGCAAGAAGAGGTTACTTTGAAGAAAGCAAAGTCTAAGCAAAAAAAAAGGGAATACCTGATAATTTGAGTAAAAATGTATTCTGATAAGTGACTCTATATAATAATCATGTTTATTTTGTTGCAAAGTATGCCAATGAAACTATGATCTTTTTTGTACAAATTTGATTTTGCTTCCAAACTTTTGGCCAGTAGTGTATGATACAAAAAACAAATGCATTTTCTAGGCCCACATACATCTCTCCACGCAGTCAATATGGTAAGGAACCAAAAGCTTTCATGGGCAATTTTCCCACACTGACGCAACACAACCTTTACCTAATCATTCACTTGCATTGCACTGACGAATATCGCGGAATATACGATGCTTAGGAAGAACCTATCCAATACCAGGTGTTTGTCATATGAATTGATGGGGTCTGTAAAATTTTTACCAAATAGTGTTTTATTAGTTCAGTTCAATTTTTCTTTCACAGAAGTGTTGCATGACGCAGAGCTCGTATACTCCGACCATCACAAATGGGTGTGCTGTGATGCGTTGCTACTCAATGTGAACAATCAGCAAGACGAGAGCAACTACAGTCAGAAAATTTCTTTTCAGTTTGAAAGACAGATCTACTTGTGTTTAAAAATGATAATTAAACAAAAACCAACCATGGAAATAACTAATAAAAACCGTCCATTTTATTACTGAATGTGTAAATATCATAGTTTGTTAGAAACTTCAGATTTGAAACACATGTGTAAGTTTGGGAGTTTGTAGCTTTTTCATTGCATGTGAATGAGGAGGTAAAATTAAACACCTCCTCTTCGTCACAGAGGCATAGAATCTCGACGAGTCAATTGCAATATGTATTGTACACATTGAGACTGCATATTAACTCTCTCATGCATGAATTATGATAAACTCAGTCAGGATTTTTTTACTAATATGTAGCAGTGCCCAAAATTGCAGGCATATATAGAGAAAAAACACTTTTAAACAGCTGTACACTGTAGTGACCTCTATGCATGAAAGGGTTAAGCCCTAATGCTGTGAAAATATTGCTTTGAGGAAAAATCTGTAACCAACATAAGAGGAGGAATGAGGTTATGTTCTGGAGGGGAAGCAGCGGTGATGATGAGGTTGTGCGGTGGAGATTTCACGGTGACGCGAAACGGTCGGACTCACAATCATCTCCTGCTCAATGTGGCGAAACATCTGCTCCCGCTGCTGCTGCAGTCGCTGCTCCAGCTGCGCATACTCGCGCTGCTCCTCTCTCTGCAGCAGCTTCAGCGCATGCAGTTCCTGCCGCCTGTGCAGAATCATGAACGTTTGCGAGCTCAAATCACCAATAACACAAATCATTCATACATCCATTCTATCCATTATCTATCCCGCTGACTCCTGATCAGGGTCGTGGTGGCCACTGGAGCCCACTGCAACCTCCACTGGGCAAGACACGTCCTGAAAATTTTTTTCATCGCAGTGCACACACACACCATTCACAAATCCCCACATACCCAGAGAAAATTTCAAGTATCCAATCAGCCCACTGTTTATGTCCTTAAACTTTGGGAGGAAATTGAAGTAACCAGAGGAAAAAACTAAATATCTGGACAACATCCAAAATCCACCCTGAAAGGCTCTGGCTATGATTTCAATCCACAACCTTCTCGCTAGCCTTACCCAATGCATAATCATGCCACACCGGACAGGAGTCATTAAACAAATGGGCAGTTAGTGACCCTGGTTGCTGGGAGACTGATTTACCTGACGGACCGCATCTGCGCCTCCCTCTTGTTGTTGCTGCTGATGACTTTGGACGTGGTAACACTCATCTCCCGGCCATCCACCATGAACTTTCGGGTCTTTTTAACCGTCCTCCTATTGTGGGATAATTCCTTTACGAGGAGAGTAAGAGAGAGCAGAGATAGAGGTCAGTTAGGACAGACTAACGTTTCAGCAGGTTCTATGAAGTGGGGAATCTTTGAGAATGATGAATGACTCACTCCGTCAGGTCCTGTGCCTGCTGGTACAAGATTCATTCTGCTGGTTTTGTTCTCACTTTCAGCGGGCTGAGATTGGTCCTCCACGTTTGGGCTCCAATTGGAGCATGTGCTTATTGGTAGATCCTGATCGGTTACCTGTGAAGCTTTGGATGTGCTACCATTAGCTATGCTCCTCCCCTCCAGTGCTTCCCGTCTCTCTCCGTCCTCCAATCCCCCCATTTCATCCCAGGTGAAGTTCACCCTCCTCATGGATCTCCTGCCCCTGACACTGCCCTTCTCTTTGTTCTTCTTCTTCTTCTTCTTGCCCTCCTCTACCTCTCTCTCTCCGTCTTTGGCAACCATCCCCTCAGGCTCAGTCAAGCCGGCCTGCTGTTCCTCTGCTCTGCCTTCTTTCACCCCCTCATAAGCTTTCTCTCTCTCTTCTCTCTTCCCCTTCTCCACCAGACCCCCATCATCTGTATCTGTTTCTCTGATAGCTACTGGTTGCACCTCTTCCCCTGTTCTCACTCCATCCTTGCTTTCCTCTGACTTCACCACTTCTTTTCTCTCCTCTTCTTTCACCGGCTCAGCCTCCATTTTCTTTTTTCTGCCATCATCCCTCTCCACCTCCGGTCCTTTTTCAGTCTTGTTTTCCGATGGCGTATTCTCCTCTTGACCTTGGTCTTTACGCGTCACACTTTGGGTCGTTTTCTCTTGTCTATCCCTGTCTCCATATAAGGCTGGTCTCATGTCGTGTTCGCCCCGTAGTTCTGCGCTGTCTTTTACATCCCTTTCTGCCACATAATACACCTCTCCCTCGACCTCCATACTCCCTCTCTTCCCCTCCACGTCTTCCAGTCCTCCCTCTCGTCCCTCCTCTCCGGCCATCCCTTCGTCCGTCTCACTGTGCTGCATTTGTTTCCCTTCCATGTCTTCCTGTCTTTCCTTCCCATCATCCTCAGCAGGAAGGATGTCTTTTCCCCCCACACCGTCAGCTATCTTTTCTTCTTCTGGTTCTCCATCCCAAGACCCCACAGTTCCCCCTGCTTCAGCCGAGCACTTTCTATGGTCTTTCGTAATGTTTCCATTCTCCCCTGACATGCCAACACGAGTCACCCCTCTTTCGAGTACCCATAAATCGAGTCGGTCTATTATTGAGGGACTTAGCCCAGAGCATTTCCCCTCCTCTGTGTGATTCTGGGGTGTCTCTAGACAAAGGGCGGGGATCAGACTACTCTGCTGCTGGATTGAGCGGAGGCAAACCTCCATGAGCCGGAATGAATGCGGCATCATGGTGACTGTTGGAATGGCAGTGGTTGCACTGGTATTGTCCACTGAGCTCTCAATTTCAACGACATCCCTGCTGACGTCCTGATATGATATCTCAGTCTCAGATTTCTGGTTGGGCGCAGGGTGAGTGTTGAACACAGCAGATGGAAATTCACCTTCAGTTTGGATCTTCACTGGATCTTGGCTGAGTTTGGAAGATTCCTTGGACAGCTCTTCCGCCGAAACCATCAGCACCCTTCCCTGGACTCCAGCCTGCCCCAGCATCGGCTCCTCTGTGGCCTCTATCTGAGCTTCTTCCCCTCTTCTTTCTGTCTGAGTTTTGTTTTCTGTTCCGTCAAGTTGAGGTTCTCCCCCTATTCCCGCGGTTTGAGGTTCTCCTTCTGTTACATCTGCATCAGGTTCTCTTTCTGTTCCCTGTGTTTGAGTATCTCCTCCCGTTCCCACTGTTTTAGGTTCTCCCTCTGGTAAATCTGTTTGAGGTTCTCTCTCTGTTCCCTCTGTTTGAGTTTCTCCTCCTGTTCCCACTGTTTGAGGTTCTCCTTCTGGTAAATCTGTTTGTGGTTCTCTCTCTGTTCCCTCTGTTTGAGTTTCTCCTCCTACTCCCACTGTTTGAGGTTCTACTCCTGTTCCCTCACTTTGAGGCTCTCGCTCTGTTCTTTGGGCTTCAGTTTCTCCTTCCGTTTGTGTTTTTCTTGCATCCTCGTCCTTGTCTGGAGAATTGGTACCGTTTTCCTCTGGCACTGCGAGGGAGGTTTTGGCCTCTGCTGCGTTGGCATGATTAGAGTCCTTATTTTGAGCCTCTTGACCACCGTCAGTGCTCTCCTCCCTCCCTGATGAGCCAGTGGTGTCCTGTTTCTCTGTGCTCTCTTCTGCTCCATCCCCTGACCCATCTGGGAGGTCTTGACCTGCAGACACCCCAGAAGTATCCCCCCAGAAACCAGATTTGCAGCGACGGGAGGTGCTGGCGAGCAGGGAGAGCAGGGTGCCGGGGACCGACAGACGCCTTGCTCGTTTCTGGGCCTTCTCCCTCCCACGGGACATCCTCCTGATCACTGCAGCCCTCCCACTCTCTCCATTTCCCTGGCTGGGGAGTTGTTGGTCACTCTCGAGTTGGCCTGGGCTGAGCTCTGGGGGAGCCAGGGCTTCTTGTACGTTTTGGGGTTCTGGAATTGAGCCCATATTTTCTGCTGCGTCTCCTGATGGGCTGTCAGGTGTTCCTTTCTCAGGATGCAGGAGTATTTCTTCAGCCAAGGAGTGATGATCTGATAAGGACTGTTGTTCAAAAGCAAAGACAAGATGAAGACAGGAGACAAAGGGAGAGAAAATAGGACATTTGGTTAGTAAGAGAGAGTCAGACTGAGAGAGAGAGAGAGAGAGAGAGAGAATACGTCACTCAATACATCACTTGTTGTGCAAATGAGTAATACTGAAGTAGCATGCTCTTCATTGTAGCCATACTTGTAAATGGCCACTTGTATCTAAGTGAAATGCACATTTTCCCATCCTCTTGTTGTGCCCTTAACTAGAACTCCAGCTGAGAGGTACTGAAGTTTTTACAATGTTTTGTGCACAGCACTATTTGGTACTGATGACCTTTTTCCACTGATCGCTGAATAAATACTTCCAGGTTGTGAATTAAATTTATATTTTGTCATCTTCACTTTCCCCACTTTCATCACTGACTAAGCCATGATTCCCCATACCATTTTTTCCTGAGAGATGCCAGTAAGTTTGCTAGGTGCTTTGAATAATCATTCTCTATGTTAAGCTGCCTTCAGTGAGAAAGTTTTCTTCAGTTAAAATAGCAGCTCATTATTGATCAGTTTTGTAACCTGATTTGTAAACTTGCATCCATTTTTTCCGTTGAATTCAATTAATGGGCTCCGTACAGAACACCACTCATTGCCAGTACGGAACACCAATGATCCTTATGATCTTTTCAACAGTGTTACTTCTCTCCTCTTTTTTTCAAATTGTACAAGTTCAAAAGACATCAATCAAAATGTGGACTGTCCGAGTGATATTTCCCTGCAAAAAAGAGCAGTTACATGCTTGTCTGGCTCTTAACAAAATAGAAGATGTCGCTGGTATGCACTGAAGGGAGAAAACTGTTTGGAACACTATTAGTCTACTTTAATATTATCAGATTTTAGATGATTACATGATGCATTAATTGGTAAATCAATCACAAGGCCACGTGACCATTCAACCCTGATGTGTCCTGTGAACAGAGCCCGCCGAACGCATAAGCAAAACTAAGCGGCTACTTAGGGCCCCTGCGTCCACTAACATGCCAGTTACAACTAGTTGATATAGTTGATAATGTGTGTATTCGATTTACAGTAGCTGTGCAAATGATCAAACATTGACAATGGTCAATAGTGTTATCAGTGCCGAGGAGGTGGGGAAGGGCCCTGAATCATATTCTGCTGAGGGCTCTGTAAAGGCTTAGGCCAGCCCTGCCTGTGAACCTTAAGGACCTGCTACTGGTTTTGAGAGGCATCTTGCGTCTCTTGCTTTCTAATACATTTAGGCTGCGTCCGAATAGTCAAAAAATTATGGCCTATCCACTAATTCCTAACCACTTTCCTTAAACCTTTGTGGAAAACGTCATAAGGTAATAGAAAGGTGTTAAAGGGAATTCCTAACGGCTCAGGAAGACAACTGCGCTAATTAGAGAATCCGAATGCACCTACACGAGGCGACGTGATCATGAGTCCCCTGCCCATCATATACGCTTCTTTACGCGATTGGTTGGATGAGTGGTCACCGCTTTAAATATTTCAGCTGCGCAGAATTGTGGGATAACGTTATCTCCTTTCTTTTCGAAAAGGATGGTTCTGTGTACCCTATGCTAAAGGTGGTAAATTAGGAAGCACTGAGACACCTTTCCTTAACATTTGAAGAATTCGAACCCACTTATCATGGCTGCCACATAATTATTTCCGGATCATTTTTTAGGAGTTAGGAACTTTCTAGGCAAAAAAGACGACTCGGACGCAGCCCGAGTCTCTCAAGAACTACCTTAAAAGTGAAACCAGCAAATACAGGAATTTTCTCTCCACCGGAGGCTGAGTACAGTGCGACCCCATTTGTGTGCCCATACCTCTGCCTCAATCTCCTCGGTGACCTCAGCCTTGGCCTCTGCGATGAGCTCCTTCAGGGTGCGCCCATCTCGTCCAGCACAGGAGAAGGGGTGTGCGAGGAGCTGCTGGGCTCCCCAGCGAGATTCGGGGCTCTTCTGCAATGCTCTACGCAGGAAGTCCTGGAAATGGGACGACCTGCAAAATTCCACAGGCCAGGCCAGTCACACCCTGGTGCTACTCACAATGCCATGCATCTATTTATCTCAGCCTGATAACCTATCGCAGGTCAACCATGAATCACAATTTTCACTTCTTTACATGTGTAGATGTGTATCCTGAGGGTGTATCATATTGGGCAGCCCTAGCGCAGACATTTGTAATTAGACAATCTCAAAAATGTGTTCCCTTGTTCGGCTCCACGATGGGCGGGGAAGGTGGGGGAGAGTTAATACTCAAACCATGGAGCAAAATGCAAAGAAATCAAAACAAAACATAAACATCATGGAAGAACAAAAATACCCTCTTCTTCTATGATTATCTACGGTTGGCAAACCTTCCTTCGGCTAAAGCGCTATAATAGCACTTTGAATCCTCAAATTTCCAAAGAAAACTCCTTAATATAAAAAGCATACTGCCCAAGTAACTGAAAATATATAAGTACAATGCAAAACGGAGACAAATTGGCAAGGATGGAATCAGATGTTGACTTACAGTCGAGCAGATTCACTTTTAGACTAACAATTTTTGAAGTTCTGAGCATGCGCAGTAATCGTGACATAGCTCCTTTAACACTGCCTTCAAGCTATCACCACTTCGGAAAACGACGGTCAAACTATAACCGCTAAAAATTTAATGTGCAAATATAGCGGACATCGTGGTAATGATGTCACGAGGCAATATTTGTAAAATAACCGGCTTGTGCAAAGAAAGAGAGAGTCCTGTTCAACTTAAGTAAACATATAAAAAATATGCTAATGACTTGGATAATTTGGTTTTCAATTGATTTTTTGTTAATTTCTTTTTTTCAATAAACAGGATATCTAAGTTGGTACTTTGTGCTGAGTGAAGGTTGGGGTTTTGGTGAAGTGTTGTTCCTCCAAAAATTGCATGTTACCTTACAAGTGTTTTACAATAAGCCAAAAAAAAAAAAAATAATAAAATAATAATAATAATCACTCAGGACTTAATACATAAATTGCCATCAAAATTAGTATTCTGAGTTCTACAAAAAGGAGAAAACTGAAGCGGGGACCATAATATATGTGTAATTGAAAACATAGTGAAAAATATGAAAAATAACACTTCCATACCAGACTGCATGTGCTGTAGTACAACTATATTGAATCAGGATTGATTCCATGGTGGAATTACTGAATAAACTGCCATCATTGGCACTTGGCAATGTGTGAATGGAGAAAACTAAATGGGGGCCAAGTTTGAGGGCTTGTTCATCTTGCATTTCAAAAAGTTTGTGAAAAATACCACTTGCAGACAGCATACCTCAATCAGATCACCCTTAAGTCTTCCTTCGGCCAAGTGTTGTTAGTAGAACTCGGGGTCACAAATGGAAGTTGACCAAAGGTAAATTTAGCACTGATATTAGGAAATATTTTTTCACCCAAGGAGAATTTTTGATGTGGAATAGCTTGCCTGACCATATTGTTGAGGCAGAAACCTTGGGAATTTTCAAGAGGAGGCTTGACTTAGCGCTAGATACCATTGAGTCATTGAGTATCTGAAGTGATATATTCACAATAGTATGAAGAAACTGGCGAGCCTAGCTGGGCTCAACGGTCTGTTCTCGCAACTCATGTTATGTTATGTTATGTAATACACTGCCCGGCTAAAAAAAAAGTCTAATAATTGGATAATTCTATAATTGGATCATTATTACGGTTATTAATATGTTTCAGCTGGCAATAATCATTTTTACCCTGACTGATGAAGCGTGTCGCTACTCATTTCTTAAAAAATCATGTCGGAAGACACATCCCCTGATGGTGGAAAAGATGTTACAGTATTTCAGAACGGGCAAGTTATTGGCCTTTATTTAGCAAAGAAAACCATGAATGACAAAAACAAGAATGAGGAATCATTTTCACAAACAAATTTGCCACCACAAAGTCCTGACCTTAAACACGTTAAAAGTTATTGGGATGTGCTCAGGAAAGACCACTGAGCTGTTCAACCATTATGTCGAGAAGACAAGATCTCGGCCAAAAATTATGGCATTTCTGATCGAAAATAAATGTTCTGGCATTGCATGTAGTTGTCAAAACAATGACAAGACAAATATGCACTGTAATCAAAGCCACAGGGGTTCCAACTAAATATTTGAGTGTGCGACTTTTTTTTTTTGGCCGGGCTGTATTCTGCTACACATGCACTAAATATAAAGAGATTCCATGGGGTAATTATGAAATAAAAAGCCATCAAACTTGCTTCTTTGCAATGAGTGAATGGAGACAATTGAATGGGGGGCTATGTTTGAGGGCCTGTAATTCTTGCAATTCAAAAGGTTTGTGAGAGGTCATTAAGTTCACCGGTAGCTACTGTTGTATAAGTCTAATAATTGGTTTTAAATGAAAGGCCTGACAACAAAATATCAGATAAACCCCCATAGAATCTGAACAGATGGAGACATTGTGCTGAAATTAACTATGTTATTGTTTTAACATGAAACGCGAAAAAAACTAATATCTGAGACAATTCTGAGACATTGGGCCTCATACAAGAAGCGATATAAGAGCAAATTTTCTCTTATTTTTGTTCGTATCCCCGATTTTTTCTTATTTTGTTCTTACCCATTGATTTCTGGGATGCACCAATATTTTCTTATTTTTGCTCTTCTCTTAGGTAAGAGAAAATTTTACGAGTGGTCAAGAGCACTCTTACCGAGATAAGAGAAAACAGAAAACTGTTACCTCTGTCCACAAATTGCTTATCCAGTGCATGGAAACACAATTTATAAAACCTAAACATTAAAAAATGCATCATATAATCAAATTTTGATTGTTTAATGGTTCTGAGAAAACATAATGATTTTGTTATTTAATTCTTGGGCTAAAGAGTTTGGCCAGCTGATCCTAATTAGGAATAAGCTATAAAAACCCTTGGATACTTGCGTGCATTCTGCTTCTGAATGGCTTACCTATTGCTGTTGGACGCTTTGGCCATCCAGGCCTTGCGCAGAGAGCGCGTTTTCAGAGATTGCGCGGATCTGTTTGCAGAGACAGATGAATGGCTACTCGTACCAAATGTGAAAGCAACTGTACTTGAGCACAGATGATTACTGTTATGTGTTACGGCTCTCTTGTTCTAACAAATGCTGCGGCGAAAAGATATCTCCATTCAAACTAAGAAATTCAATGCTTGCTCGAAATGTAGACGGAGGAAAACATACAATCACAACTGGATACTACACGCAAGAACTCAGAGATTTATGGAATAATTTGTGAGTAGTTACATTCGCATGGTTATCACAGAATAATAGATCAGTGCCGTGACAAACTAAAGAAAATGCGGCTGCAATATTTCAAAGTGCGGGATGTGGTGTGAAAGTCTGGCAGCTCAAGTTTTGAGAAAGATAAATATTTTTGACATGAGGCAGTGGACAGCATAATCGGCCAAAAACGCAAGGGCGAAAGAATTCCGTATGCAAAATCCATCATTATCGAATATAATCAGTACCTTTCAGCTTACCTTGATGTTTGGGTACTCAGAGATAGATTCAGATGGGTAAAAACATCAAGCATTCAGTCAAGAAAATTTTGAGTTTAATTTTTGGCAATTGCGACGGCAGTTTTCCAATGCATTTTCAATGTATAGAGGTATGGCAGTCCCCATTTCAAACCCTGCCCAAACCTAACCCTGACCCTAACCCGAACCCTGACCCCTAACCTAACCCTAATCCCTAACCCTTCCCCTGACCATAATCCCTAATTCTTATCCTAATCCCTTCAAATCGACTGCCGTACCAAAAAAAAAAAAAAAAAAAAAACTGCCGTATCTGTAGACACTGCGTTAATTTTTCTTGCTGCTATACGTGGTAATCCATGTTACAGATGATGCGTCGGGTTGCTAGGGCATTCGCAGCAAATGCACTCGCGATATTAATATTCTAAACCCCCTTCTCAATAATAAAACCCCTCGAAATATACTGGCGCCTCCTTTTAAAATTGTTCCCCATTTAAAACCACCTATGTTCATAATGCAATGCGCTGTATCGGAATTTTGACATGTTTGCAAGTGTACTCGGGTACGGTACGACATTACTAGTGTGAAAGCTGACCAGCGGGGGGAGAGGGAAGGGGGGACAATAGTACTGTGGCATGGTACGGAACAATCGTATCTAGTGTGAAAGCGCCCTAGATTGCCACGAGCAGTCGGCTCTTTGCACACGGCACATCACCTGCCCTTATATGGTGTTAAGTGGGTGTGATATATGCTAATTTAAAACAACCGGCCACGCGCTTCCAATTTACGAACAAGTGGGATTCAACATCCAGCATACTTGGGTAAGAGCAGATTTGGACGGTAAGAGCGTTTGGTGCATCCGGAGTTTATTTCTCTTATTTTTTCTATTAGCAAAAAAATAAGAGAAAATACAAGAGAAATTTAAGAGGATGTTGCTGCATGAGGCCCAATGACTTGAGGAGTTCAGGTGATTTCAGGTTAAATGGCTCAGCTGTGGTTTTAAAAGCCTCTTAAATCTAGTGGCATCTTTTCAAAATGATTTCAGTCAATAGTGCACTTTTGTAATGTAAGTTTTTTTATGCTTGTTGTTCTGCAGACTGTTTGTAACAGTGTTTTATTCTGTATTTTGAATATTGATATTATCGTAATAGTATGTTAGTGAGTACTATCCCACAGTGAAGACTTTCTAATACCACAAACACTGGGGAACACAACAGTTTTATACAGGAAAGCTGCGGCTGATCTGAACATAAAAATAAATATGTAAGAAGGATAAATTGGAAATGAAAACTCAAACAGTAAAGGTAGCATGCTAACCAGAGGCGAGGGTTTGTGAGGGTGGGCGGCGGAGATTTGGTGATCTTCAGCAGGACTCTCATAGGGTTGAGGTTGTGGTGGGGAGGCTCCATCTCAGCAGCCTCCAGCAGGGTGATGCCCAGCGACCAGATATCTGCTTTACAGCTGTAGGGGTTATCCTTGAACGTCTCGCACTGGATCACTTCTGGGGCCATCCTGTAAGGCATGGGCATAAGCATAAAGCTGGCAGTAATTATGCCTGGGAGCGTGTAGTAAAATTGAACCCAATTATCTATTAAATATGTTTACTTGGTTGATTTAGTAATTAATGGGACAAGAAATATTCTACTCGGAGCCAGGAACGGTTGGGCAGCCTTTGCCTTTAATGAATGAAATCATCATTTTAAAACTGCATTTTACGCTTTCTCGAGTCATCTTTGTTTAATATTAAAGTTAACTTGATGATCTAAAATATTTAAGTGTGACCAATATGCAGAAATAGAGAATTGTAGAAGGTGGAAGAATACTTATTCCCAGAACTGCTTCTGAAATCTGTAACACAAGCTACGATTATTTTCTTGCTTACTATCTATAAGTTGTGTGCCCAAATAACGCGTGTGCTGTTACAATTCACAGGGGTGCCTGCCTTACAACAGAACTGTCATTTAGTTTTCGGCAGGGAACAACAATGGTTACTAGACCTAAAATGCTGTTACTGTGCCATATCATAAAAAGTGAACAGTCTAGTAATGACATATGCCTGTTTCTAGACCTGTATTTAGAGGGAGGCTGAATGTCTGACTGCCTGTGAGAGGGACTCAGTGGGTAAAGAAACTCTCTTTCCTACTTTGATTACTTTAATGCAGTCAGGAAAAGCAAGAGCTAATGGTATCACAGATCAAAACTAGGCGTCCTAATCCATTTTGGCAATTTCATGAGACAAGGCGATAGCACATATGTGGCATAGTAGTGAAAAGGGTTAGTCTCATAGACTGTATATAAGAATGGAAGACCTGACTGGATGGAGTGATGCTCTGGAACAATCTGAGCAAGCATAACACAGACAGTCCCTGAGATCACATCCCCCGCCCCACCAGGCACAGCCTGAGATTTTTGAAATCTCATGAAAGTTTTTTTATTGGACATGATTTGAACTAGTGCTGCTTATAATGAACAATGATAATTATGAAGGATGAGGCTGGGTAGGTGGAGGGAGATGAGAAACAGATTTCTCAGTATACCAAGTATTAGCGGTGTAGTGAGCACAGTGCTAGAGAAATGAAGGAACACTGCCTTGGTTATAAAAGCTCGCCAATTAGGTAGGAGGAGCTTAAGTTAGCTGACAATGTCACCCTTTATAGTATTTAGCCACTAGATAAGTGACATTGTCAGTTATATGACATCTGGCATCACATGCTGAATAAGGATGTGTTATTTCACCCTTTATAAAGTATGACATTTGCTTATGTATGATTTATGAAGACATTATGTCTCATTTATGAGGGCATTAAACATGCTGTATAAAGCCTTTATGAGCAACACTTCATCTAAAGTGTGACCCTGTTATGTGTTACGGCTTTCTTGTTCTAACAAACGCAGCGGCAAAAGGATCGCTCCATTCAAACGAAGAGATTCAATGCTTGCTCAAAATTTAGGCTGACGAAAACATACAGTTACAACTGGATACTACATGCAAAACTACAGTAGTTACATTCGCGTGGTTATCACAGAACAATAGATCAGTGCCGTGACAAACTAAAGAAAATGCGGCTGCGGCATTTCAAAGTGCGGGACGCGGTGCGAATGACAGGCAGCTCAAGTTATGTGAAAGATAAATTTTCGTTGTATGAGGCGGTGGACAGCATAATCGGCCAGAAACGCAAGAGGGCAAGAATTCCTTATTCAGCCTCCACCAATATCGAATAAAATCAGTAGTTCTTCAGCTTACCTTGATATTTGGGTACCCACTGAAAGATTTGGGTGATTAAAAACATCAAGCATCCAGTTTAATTTCTCGTGCTGCTATGTGTGGTAATATATGTTACTGATGACACACCAGGTGCATCTCAAAGCATAGGCTGCAGCCTTCGAAGGCTGCATTTTTGGGGGTCGTCACTTATTCTCATCTACCAAACTAATATTCAAAGTAAGAGGTAAGGGTAAATTCCGGGTTAGGGTTAGGTGTGGGGCTCGGTTTAGGGTTAGAGTTAAGGAGAGGTGTAAAATCCAGGGGTCAGAAAGTAAAAGTCCTGCCAAGTTTTTCTCCCTCCCACAGAATGAGCTGATCACTCATATTGGCTGTATCTCCTGTCCGAAGTAAATCCAGGTGGTTGGAATAAAGTACTGGGGAGGATTTTTACTTTCTGAACCCGGACTTTACACCCCTGGAGTTAAGCTTAGGCTTAGGAAACCAGTGACGACTCACTTAAACCTAAGCTGTTTAACGAAGATGAAATGTCGTCATGCGAGTTTGACTGGTGGAATTAAGTGACGACCCCTAAAAATGCAGCCTTCGAAGGTTGCAGCCTCCGCTTTGAGATGCACCCACCGGGTTGCTAGGGCACACGCAGCATATGCATTCACAATATTTTAAATAATAAAACCCCCCAAAATATGTTGGCACCTCCTTTACTGGCAAATAAAAAGCTGAAAAAAAGTGAAGGTAGGATACGGAATTCTTTCCACGTAAGAGTTTAAAATCACCTATGTGCACACTGCAGCACGCTGTGTCAATCATGCTGGGTGGCTGCTACGTCATACACGCGCAGGTTCACGCGAGAAGAAGTCGGTGACGAGGAATGAATGGCGCCCTGCCATTGATGAATTGATGAAATCATCGACTTATAATGCAATAATTGCTTTATAATGACATATTAAACATTAGTTTTGGCTCAGATGTGCATTTTTATAGCTAAACATTCACTGGAATGACGCTTTGTGCCAGGGTTTTCTTTTCCTTTAAGTCTGTGATAAGTCCTCTATCTGTGACCTTTTTAGTGATAGAAGTCATTGAATTTTCACTAGGTCAAGTTTGACCTTTGAAGGTCAATATGAAGGTCACCAAATGAATGTTCATATAGGACTTCATATATGCTTCCAATACAAACCTGCACTCTATCTGTAATGATTTTGCTGAGATAAGTCATTGAAATTTCACTGTAAAGTTTGGCCGTTGAAGGTCACTGAAGACCAAGTTCAATGTTACCAAATGAACCTTCATACATGACTTCCTATATGCCCACAATACAAACCTAAGCTCCATCTGTAATAGTTTTGGTGATAGAAGTCATTGAAATTTCACTATGTGAAATTTGACCTTCGAAGGTCCCCGAAGGTCAAGTTCAAGGCCAAAAAAAAAAATCAAAATCAAAATCAAAAATCTGAAAACAACATCTGGAGATATGGTCTAATGGTATGTTATGACAAATTTATACAAAAATTCATCGGGCCAAAAAAAAGATAAAAAATGTTACGGACGACGGATGATGGACTATGTACGACAGACGCCACACCAGGACAATAGCTTATCAGCCCATAGGGCCCGGAAGCAAAAAAACAGAAGAATAAGTCCTCTTTCATGAGTGTAATTGGGGTGATGTTTGATCAGGAGAAAGAGGGAGGTAGAAACAAATTTCATTCCAAAACAGATGGATGTTTTTGAAAATGTCAGAACTGGAGACTGGTAAAAGAGCGTACGGTTTGGGATCAAAAACATGTTCAAGCCCCTCTGCCTTTGAGCAGTGCAATTTATCCAGCAGCAGTGTGGGTGCAGGCCGAGCATTATGCCAGTAAGTGCAACATGGGTTCCTGGAACCAGTATCCCAGAGGAGCCCTGCAGCTAGAGAAAAAATGCTCTTCAGTATTTATGGGCTTTCCGCCAGCTCATCAACTGAGGCACATGCCTCACTGCCCTGCATCTAATGTGTGCGGAACTGCACTCTCTTCTCTTTCAGAGTGCTGTAAAAAGCAGGCCGCTCCGTCTGTTGTTATTTCAGCTCGACAGATGATTATTTCAGGAGGGGGGTGCTTCCTGGTGTTTGTGGTGGCTTTGTTGATTTAGAAGCCAAATTAGTGGCACTTGTGCATCAGAAAGGTGTCACTGACCAGTAAGGTGTGCCGATAAAGGTGGCCCTCCTTTGCAGGGTGTTTTCATTCTTTGCAGACACTCCAAAATCCGCTGAGGGGGGGAGGGAAAGCGTGAGAAAGGGAGAGAAAATGGGTCAGTTTTAATGGATGGATTTATAGATGGAGGAACTAAGTTTTGCATGGAGACAGTAAAAGGGATGGGTCATTAGAGATTTGTAGTGAAAAGGAAAATGAATTTACATTAATATTTTAAGGATACCATGTTAAGGATACTGTATGTATACACTACCACTCAAAAGTTTGGAATGACTTGTCTATTAACCCTTTTAGTGCTAAATAAAAAAAAAAAAAAAAACAACACACCCCTCAAAATACTTTTCACATGGCACACTTCAGCACTGAATCAATCAGATCTGAATTTATTTCTCCTCAAAGCCAAGAAAGTCAGCTTCATTTTCGCAATTACTTTCAGCAAACAACGTATCTTCATATTCAGCTTTTTCATCATTAAACACATTACCATCCCTTGAAAAGTTCTCGAACGCTGGCATTTTGAAACAATGTATGGTCAAAATCCACGAAACAAGAATATTGTAATAATTAATTCATAGGATGACCATGAAGTTCAAAGACTTTCCGCGACTAGCAGTTGTGGCTAGAAACTTCCTTGCAGCAATAGCTGTAATCAGCAGCCATTGTGATTATTGTTATTGCAGCTATAGCCGCAAGGAGCGCCTAAAGGGTTAAGAACTCCTTGCTTTATTATCCATTACATGTATTTATATACAAAAGTTGGCACATCATGGAAAATATGAACAAAAGCAAGAAAGACTGATTTGAAAAGTCCATTCAACCTCTATTGTATTGAACAGGTCAGTAACACATTTTTTACATGTGGGTAATTCATGTAAAATTGACAGATATTTGAAAATTTTCCAGATTGACCTTGGATATGCTTCATATAGTAACTCATGTAAATAATGTCATTGTACTCAACAACTAGTGTGCTAAAGGAATGGCTTATATCTTCTTCTTTAGTTTCTGAGATATAATCTCTTATAATCAAGTGTTGCTAAAAACTGCAAAGCTCATTGCTTTTTAACTATTCATGCTACATGTTTGAAATTCTCAGGGACTTTTTGCACTGTTCGATTTAGGTTATAAAATGGCTGGCCTACAGTTGCATACTTGTGAAGTTATGGCTTCCTAAAACACTGAATTAAAATAATTCTTCCGTGCTTTAAAGACCACTATATCGTCACACTGAACCACATCAGATCTTTTAAACGTTAATATATAATAACCATTTTATAATACTTTCTTTCAAACTTGATGCATGTCAGAAAGACCTCAAAATTTCTGATTCATGTGGCATTAAAAATAATAAAAAAAAGATGTCACACCTATTTGTGCATATTTCCCCTCTATGAACCAATCATACCACTAGAAAGAATATGTTTTAATTAGTAAATGCACTAACTCTGGAACTCATGAGCCAAATATATTCAATCAGGGGTGGATTTAGTAATTATGGGGCCCTAGGCAAACAGAAGCATGGGGCCCTCCACCTTTTTCAAATCTCATTTAACAAACAAACTAAAAAAAAAACAAATATTTCACTCCTAGTTTTTAAATTCTTTTTTTTAATTCAGACAGCACTAAAACACAGTAAAGTGACCACAGTAAGTCTTATTTACCTTTTCATCAAAGTAGTACAAAAAGATGCATAGCAACATGACACATTTTAATTTCTGAACCATTCTGACTTGATAAAGCCACCTTTTCCCCTCCCCCACCACCCATCATTAACCCCATTTACCAGATTTCGCCCAATAAGAAATGGGTTATTACAGCGGTGTAACTGGCATTTGTAACGAGAGATCATACACACATTTTGAAGGAGTTTTACCGCGTTAAACATGTACCAGAGCCGCTGAAAACAGCCTGGAAAAAGAAGGCCGGCAGTATCGATATGTTCGCAGGGTTCGAATGTTAGCCTCGAACGGCTACGGCAGCGAAGTGAAATCAGAGGAAAGAAGAAGCTCTCTAGTTAACATTACTCTGAAGTAAATAGCTGCGGTCAGGCCTGCCTCCACGCTGAAAACACAGTCAAACTAGCCCCCACAACCTGCCTGAATTAGCTCACTTAAATGTTACCCTATTAACTCAACACAAGATCCCATATTCCTATTCAAAAATGGTAGCGGTAGTTATCTAGGTTACTAACAACGAACAGCTATGACAACCAAGAGAAACCGGAGAAAGATAAAAGCCCCCTGGTTATTCACATTAGTCTTTAATTAATACTACCGAGCGGAATGAACGACTCACTTCCCCTGATTTATAATCATGTTATCCTAAGGTGACCAGATGTCCCGGTTTTGCCGGGACAGTCCCGATTTTGAGTTGCATGTCCTGAGTCTTGACAAAAGCTGCCGGGACGCTAAAATGTCCCAGTTTCCACCAACCACTATGAAATGTCCCCTGTTGTCAGCGATCTTCTTATAGCCCGATCATCAAGTAGAAAACTCATAGAAAGAATAAAGCATCCAGCATATGATTTCAACGTGTGTGTGTGTGTGTGTGTGTGTGTGCGTCTCAGCGTAGCGTAGGCTAGGCTACACACGTAGGCTACGCCAGCAACGTTACATTGTGCAAATAACACAAAGTAATACTTAACACATAATAAAGCCTTTCAATCAACAGTATTGTAGTACACCATCTAACCTTTAGAGTGGCATTCATGCCTCATTAAACCTCATGCGTTTGAAGTTTTAAACGAAGATGTTATAGGTATGTCGCACTCATTGGGCATCGAACAGGAAAAATAATAATAATCTTTACTTGGCACAGTACACAGTCCTCTTTCTTTGGCTCGCCATCCAGTTCAATTTTCCAGCTTAAAGAGCCTAGACTGTTTAGACAAACAGGCAAGAGTAAATTATTAACTACAAACCAAACATTTTAATCATACGTCATACGATCATGTCTCCGGTAATTTGCAATCATTTTGCTCACCATCCGTCAGCAGCAAATCGGTCTCATTTCAGCCAAACCAGAAATCTTCACTTGGGCCAGCATGGACTGTCGAGTAGCGAGACGTACAGTTACACACTGCATTTTACTGAGCATTGTGGCTTGTTCACATGAACTAAATGTGAGTTTCGCTCACCATTTCCTTGGATGGTTGAAATTAAATTTATGAACAAAATTAAATAATGAACAATACTCGGACTGACGAGAGGAACCACATGACCGTTCACAGCAAAAATCCCAGTGTTAATTCAACTCCAGTAGAGTTTAAATGAGACCAACCCATCCATCTTGGACTCAAATGAACTCTATCGGAGTTGAATTAACACAGGGATTTTTACTGCGTTTCCACCTTAAAGGCGTTGATTGTTACACGGGCCAATTTGGATGACACCTGTCTGCAATTCCACAGCAGGCTGTCAGGCAACAAATCGATTTTGGAGCAAATTCACTCCTCAGACAAATATATTTAGGCTAATTTGAAGAGCGTTTGCCTCTGTGTTGAGTCATGTTTTCAGAGCTCTATGAGGTTGACATCTCACACACACACACACACACACACACACACACACACACAGACATAGCCTACTAGAAATCTAAGAGATTAAAGAGATATAATGAGTTACAATGCTTTGTTTAAAAAAAAAAACCTTCAGTTGGTGTATTTTCAAAACTTTCTTCAGCTTCAGGCTAATTCATAAAAATAAAGATAGTCCCACACAAAACTCATTCAATGTCTTTTCAAATTTTCTCTTAAATGTGTAAATAGGCCTACCAAAAACATACATGATTTTTCCCCATTAGGCTATGTTGTGAGCAGTAGTCCTACGTGCTGAAATTGAGCCTAATATCTGTGTCTATGACCTCACATACACGCGCACTACGGTCACACGCAAAGTGTCCTGGTTTTAGTTTCAGGAAATCTGGTCACCCTACGTTATCCCAGAACTCTGGCGGAAGCTAGCAAGGTACCCTGCCAAGGCGGCCATTACAGCCAAGAGAAACCGGCAAAGCATAAAAACCTTCTAATACAGGATTGTGAAGTCGGGGAAGTGAGTCGTTCATTCGGTTTAGATGTAATAATTAAAGACTAACGTTCACCAGGGTGCTCTCAATCTTCCCCGGTTTCTCTAGATGATCATCGCAGCTGTTCGTTATTAGTTAACTGACGTAAGACAGCTACCAGGATATGGGATCTCATGTTTAGTTATTGGGGACACATTTGAGTGGTGAAAGCGGGCAGGTTGTATTTATTAAAGAGCAACGCTAACTGGAGAGCATCTTCGCTCCACATATTTCTCTTGGCTGCCGTAGCTGTTCGAGGCTAACGTTAGGACCCTGGTTACATATCGGTACTGGCAGGGTCTTTTTCCAGGCTGTTTTCAGCGGCTCTAGTACATGAGGTAAAACTTCACTCCCTCAGAATGTTTGTTTTATTTCTCGTTACAAATGCCAATTTCACAGATGTCATAACCCATCTCTTCGTAAATAACATCGCTTTGGATCAGCGTCAGATTTGCTGCTGAATGTGAACAAACTCGGTCGGTCGTTATATACAGCCTAAAGCCCATGGTTTTCACCAGTGTAATTCCCTAGACACGCTCTTGGAATAGTCCATTGTAATAAGACCCCCTACTCTTGTTGAAAAGTGTGACAGGGTCTTTCATGACCACGGTGAGTCAGGACCTCAGTTTAATGCCTCATCCAAAAACGACATCTCCTTCAGTACAGTGTCCCCGTCACTGCACTGGGGCATTGGGGATTATTCCACCAGAGGGAAGATTGCAACCTACTGGCCACCAACACCTCTTCCAGCAGCAACTTGGTTTTCCCTCGTGGTCTCCCATCCAAGTACTAACCAACCCCACACGTGCTTAGCTTCAGCCAAGCGGCTGGAGCAGATTGAATAGTGGTATGGCTCCTGTCATATGGAAAGGAGATGAGCAAAAGACAGCATTTAGCACCCCCTCCGATTACTAGGAATATCTGGTGATGCCATTCGGGCTAGCTAACGCCTCTGCTGTGTTCCAGAACCTCATTATTGATGTCCTCCGTGACATGGTCTCCCGGTTCATTTACATCTACATTGACAATATTCGGGTTTTTTCTCCAACCCCAGAGGAAGACATCTGCCATGTCCACTTGGTCATTTAGAGGTTGAAAGACAATCACCTCTTCCTCAAACTTGAAAACTGTGAATTCCACTGCACCACTGTTGAATTCCTTGGCT
Organism: Gymnothorax javanicus; assembly: GCA_029692085.1. Taxonomy (NCBI): domain Eukaryota; kingdom Metazoa; phylum Chordata; class Actinopteri; order Anguilliformes; family Muraenidae; genus Gymnothorax; species Gymnothorax javanicus. The sequence goes on along the minus strand of CM056194.1, from coordinate 105,358,305 downwards.
TGACTGTGTCACAAGGTGCCTTAGAAATGGGCTGCCAAAAGTTGCAGGCTGTGCGGGACTGGCCAGACTGTAGGGACCGGAGCCAACTACAGAGGTTCCTTAGGTTTGCCAATTTCTGTCATTCGGGGGTACTCCTCGGCACCAGCTCCGCTAACAGCCCCCATGTCCATAAAAACCTCCTTCAGCTGGACCCCCCCAGGCAGCCTTTGCCTTCCGCCAGCTCAAAGAGCAATTTACCAATGCTCCCGTCCTCTCGCACCCTGACCTCCAACGCCTATTCTTTTAAACCTTAATTCATGTAGTCTTTGAACATTTGAATGCCTCTTATACCACACATCTTTAGAAACTATTCTACTATCTATCTACTATTTTATTCCACTATCATTTTGAATATTTTTTATGCCCCACATCACATTTCTCTGATTATTTTAACATTTGACAACAAAGGGGTCAAAGTTCAATTAAGACGTTAAATATTCAATATTCAAGATAGAAGACGAGGTGTGCAGTTCTCACATGCTCTCATGTTCTCGTAAATTTTGTTTGTATGTTCAAACAGCTTTCCTTCCGTAAAGTTTAATAAAACCAATTTTCATGTGTTAACATTAGTTTGAAGGAAATACGAGAAAATTCATGAGTATGCAGCTTGATATATGAAGCCCAATGTTTATCAACGTATTTTCCAAGCCCCTGCCCATTACAGCACCGTGATGGTTCTAAATGCCCTTGCTCAACTGTTCTGGCGTCTATTGCAGTCATCAGATTAGATATAAGCAGATATTTTCAACTAACAATTGAAGTGGAAGCATTATTGTTGTAGTATTTCAATATGGAAGAGGCTGAATTGACTTTTCAAGTCACTCTTTTTTGATTTTATCAGCATTTTTTATGATGTGGTAGTTTTTTTGAGTTGAAGTGGCAATTATTAATTGTATCTTAAAATCTTTTATTTAGAGGGGGCAGAAAAAAAAACCATGTATATGATAATACAGTTGCCTATTTTAAAGATATTTCATCAAAGTATCCATCATAAAATGCAATCTCTGCATAGCAAATTTGAGGCATACTAGATATTAGTTTTACATAGATGCAGTTGAGATCAGAAGTTTACGTACACCTTGGCTAAATACATTTAAACTCAGTTTTTCGCAATTTCTGTTATTTAATCCAAGTTAACATTCCCTGTCATTGGTCAGTAAGGATCACTACTTTATTTTAAGAATGTGATATATCAGACAAATCGACAGAGAGGTGGATTTCAGCTTTTATTCCTTTCACCACATTCTCAGTGGATCAAAAGTTAACATACACGTAATATTTGGAAGCATTGCCTTTACACTGTTTAACTTAACGGGGCCAAACATTTTGGTTAGCCTTTTATGAACTTCTCACAATAAGTTACTGGAATTTTGACTCATTCCTCCTGACGGAGCTGGTGTAACTGAGTAAGATGTGTAGGCTCTCTTGCTCACACACGGCTTTTCCGTTCTACCTGCAAAATTTCCTTTGGACTGAGGTCAGGGCTTTGGGATGACCACTCCAATGCCTTGATTTTGTTGTCCTTAAACCATTTTACCACTACTTTGGAAGTATGCTTGGGATCACTGTCAATTTGGAAGACCCATTTGCAACCAAGCTTGAACTTCCTGGCTGATGTCTAGAGATGTTGCTTCAAAATATCAAAATAATTATCCTTCCTCATGATGCCATCTATTTTGTGAAGTGCACCAGACCCTGCTGCAGCAAAGCATCCCCACAATATGATGCTTCCACCCCTGCATTTCACGAGCAGGATGGTGTTCTTCGTCCTGCAAGCCTCCCTCTTTTTCATCAAAACATAACGATAGTCATTATGGGCAAACAGTTCAAATTTTTGTTTCATCATTTCTCCAAAAATTAAGATTTTTGTCCCCATTTGCAGTAGCACACCACAGTTTGGGTTTTTCTGGCAGTTTTGGAGCAGGCTTTTTCCAGGCTGAGTGGCCTTTCGAGTTATGTTGATACAGGGCTCATTTTAATGAGTAGTTAGATAGTTTTGTACTTGTTTCCTCCAGCATCTTTGCAGGGTCCTTTGCTGTTGTTCTGGGATTGATTTGCACTTTTTGCATCAAAGACATTAATTTGTAGGAGACAGAATGCGCCTCCTTCCTGAGCGGCGTGATGGCTGTGTCGTCCCCTGGTTTTTATACTTGCACTATTATATACTATCGTGTGTACAAATGAACAAGGTACCGCTCAGCATTTTAATTGTTCTCAAGGTTGAACCAGAATTGTGGAGGTCCACCATTTTTGTTCTAAGGTCTTGGCTGATTTCTTTTGAGTTTTCCCATGATGTCAAGCTAAGAAATGCAGACTCTGAAGGAAGGCCTTTCCCACCTCCCCTCGTATATCTCCAGTTGACTCAAATGATGTAAATTAGCCTGTCAGAAGCTTCTAAATCCATGGCATAATTTTCTGGAATTTTTCAAGTTGTTTAAAGGTAGGGCTGGGCGATAAATTTATCGCATTTCTTTTAAGCACAGTAATAGAAACTGCCACTGTGGGGCAGACAGACGAGCTTGCCTATTATCTCTTAATCATCATAGGCTACCTCTTGATTTTGATTAGTCAGCTGGCTTAATAAATGGCTTGATTGCTAGTAAGGCAAAGTACACGGGAATTAATTTAAGGTAAGCTAATTATGCCAAGGTGATGGAAGCTGTCCAACCTCGCAGGAAATTAGCAGACTTCAAAATGCAGTTTTCTTCCCGGAAGCATTTCAAAATGCCTCTGATGTTTGTTCAACACTGCATTAAGTATGTGTCACAGAAAAAATAATAGGCAAGCTCGTCTGTCTGCCCCATAGTGGCAGTCAATTTTATTACATTTGAAAAAATTGCCATAAATTTATTGCCCAGACCTATTTAAAGGCACAGTCAACTTAGGGTATGTAAACTTCTGACCGACTGGAATTGTGATATAAGTAATTATTAGTGAAATAATCTGTCTGTAAACAATTGTTGGAAAACTTACTTGGCACAAAGTCCTCACTGACTTTCCCATATGGATGTAACCTATGGAGTGGTTAAAAAATGAGTTTTACTGAATTCAATATAAGTGTATGTAAACTTCTGACCTCAACTATATAATTTAAATGGATTTCCATGTGGACAGCCGTTCTTCTCCAAGGTGTATCTTTGACGATGGGCACAATTTACAAACTTTATGATCCAGGAAATTCCACAACAGCTCTTTGTGGATTAAAGCAAGTGAGTGATTCCTTTATATACTGTTTATATTTTTTGTTAAATATATTTTTGTAATTGCTATAATGTTCTTTCCTCTCTAGAAAGTCCCTTCAGAATCTGGATTTGCGTTTTGGGTCATTATCTCCCTGTAACACACAGTTAATCTACGAATTTCCAAACATTTGAGTGGCTGTGTACATCGCTGTGGGACAATGCGGCTGTATGTATGCATGCAGTGTGAGGGGTACAGAGGGACAGGCGCAGTTGAGCCCTGTGTTGTGCTAGGGCAGAGGGGGGATGCTGAGAGCAATACTGACCCAGTTTGACCTGCCCTTCCAGCGTCAGCAGTATGTTCCCAGCCTTCAGGTCTCTGTGGATGATGTGATGCTGGTGTAGGTAGCCCAGGGCCTGCAGAGTCTGCCAGCATACCTCACTGATCTGCTGCTCCGAGAGCGGCCTCTCCAGTTCTAAAACATACACACATCATACACTGATACATTATAAAAATGATACATTCACAACACGCATATCATTTACACACAAAGCACATACCACTGATCTGCTACTTAAAAAAAAAAATAAAAACCCTTTTTTTGCCATTACACAGATTTCCTGTTAACAAAAGACAGTTCGGGCAAGTAATTTAATACATCTATACTGTCGGGCCAAATTATATTGCCAAATGCTTAAAGGGGCAATTTGCAGAGAATGAAACCATGCATAGTTTCAAAGCGTAGGCTTTGTATAAGTAAATCGCACACAAACCGTACACATTTTTCCATCTTGAGATATTTATCACCCTCATGGCTTCCCCATGTGTTTGCCGTAATGACAGCAACTACCACAGTGCATTGCGCTGGCTGACAACTCTTGATGTGCCCTCAACCACGTGCGAATCTGCGACTTCCTGCTGGCATAGATAGTATTGCATTGGAGTGCAGTTCACATTACTGGAAAATGGGCCGGCCATTATGATAATGCCAACAGTTGCTCTATGCGCAGGTACATGGGCTTTATAAAGGCCATAGCTAGCAGCTTAATTTCTCACGCCACCCTGCAAATACAGGTCGCGCGATGGAGTAACAATGGGCTGCTGCAAACGCAGGATATAAAGTAGACAAGAACTTGCAGCAAGATTTTTCTTCTTGAGGACCACAAGAGAGATCTCCAATCAGAATTGTCAGGTTGTCCTCCAAAACAAATTGTGAGCGATGCAGCCATACTGTCCATACTGACCCCAGCAATTAACTTCCATCGAAACTCACTTTTGGCCTCAAAACCCTCCCTGCAGCTGACAGGCACGTGCTTCGGAGGAGAGCCGCGAACTGGCTCTCTCTCCTGAGCTGGCAACAAGGGGTTGCATACGAGCAAGCCTGTACATAGTTCTCGAATTGGGCATTCCAGATTCGGGTGGGATTGGAGATGCCAAATTTAAGAAAAAACCCCTCCCTGCAGAAGAGAGGATGACTGACGAAGTCGCAGGTCAGTAAGCTGGCTCACGTTGCTAGTTGTTGTCTTATGCCAACGCACTGATCTGGTGAAAATTTCATAGCTGGCGAAATTTTCCATTTGCTAGCTAGCTCAAGCCTAGTCATGTGACAACCATTAGCAAACATTAACATTAATCATCAGAAATGATAATGACCCTGCTGTAACAGCAAGATTATGTCGCCGACTTGGCTGGCGAAATTTTCCGCTTGCTAGCTTTCTCCAGTCCACGACAACTGCAAGCTAATGAAAACCTTCAATAGCTGATCGCAAGGTGATATTGTAAAAGGCATATTATCTGGTTTGCTGTCTGTAAAATTGTATCCTTGTCCACAACATCCCTTGTACCTTTATTCAAGGGAGAAATTTCCACTGTTGGAAACATAGCTAGTTAGTTTGCTACCAGCGAATACAATAAATTGTTTCTGAGCAGCACTTCCGGCATGCACCCTGGCTTTGCAGAGGCAGAGATTAGAAATCCAAGCTGAAATAGCTTGTAGTTTCTAGTACTAAAGATAAGCACACTTTTTGCTTTGAGACCGTGTTTTCAAGCTCTGCTTTATACACGCTCGTGCACACACACACACACACACACACACACATATACAGACATGTTAATACATGCCTAACTCTCATGCAATCAGTCAGCCTCAGTTGTCAGCCAATCCATTTCTTAATTAATTCCCCTCACTCATGCTTTTAGTGTACATCAGGCATGAGATCACAAGTATGAGTCACTGCTCATGGTACAGGAAGACGTGAGGTGATTGGACAACATGAAAAGAATCGATCCAATACACAAAGATCCCAGTACGCTATCACTCCACACGTGCAGGCACACACAGACACACACACAAACTCACAACACACAGACACGCTAACTCACAACACACAGACACACATAAACTCACAACACACAGACACACACACAAACTCAAACACACAATACACGGACACATACACAAACTCACAACACACAGACACACACACACAAACTCACAACACACAGACACACACACACAAACGCACAATACACGGACACATACACAAACTCACAACACACAGACACACATGCAAACACACAATACACGGACACATACACAAACTCACAACACACAGACACACACAAACACACAAACTCACAACACACACACACACACAAACTCACAACACACAGACACATACACAAACTCACAACACACAGACACACATGCAAACTCACAACACACACACACACACAAACTCACAACACACAGACACACATGCAAACACACAATACACGGACACATACACAAACTCACAACACACAGACACACACACGCAAACACACAACACACGGACACACACAAAACACACACACACAATACAGACACACACACACAAACTCAAACACACAACACACACGACACAACACACAACACATCACAACACAGACACATACACACACGCAAACTCACAACACACAGACACACACACAAACTCACAACACACACACACACACACAAACTCACAACACACAGACACACACACAAAACACACAACACACACACGCAAACTCACAACACACAGACAAACTCACAACACAGACACACAGACAACACACACACAAACACACAACACACAACACACACACAAACACACACACAGACACACACACGCAAACTCACAACACACAGACACACAAACACAAACTCACAACACACACACACACACACAAACTCACAACACACAGACACACACGCAAACACACAATACACGGACACATACACAAACTCACAACACAGACACACACACGCAAACTCACAACACACAGACACACACACGCAAACTCACAAACAGACATACAAACACAAACTCACAACACACAGACACACACACACAAACTCACACACACACACAAACTCACAACACACACACAAAACTCACAACACACAGACACACACAAACACAACACACAGACACACACACGCAAACACAAACACACAGACACACAAACACAAACTCACAACACACACAAACACACACACACACACAAACTCACAACACACAGACACACACAAACTCAAACAGACACACACACAAACTCACAACACACAGACACACATACACAAACTCACAACACAGACACACACACACAAACTCACAACACACAGACACACACACGCAAACTCGAAACACACAGACATACACACGCAAACTCACACACACACACACACACAGACACACAGACAAACTACAAACACAAACTCACACAAACAACACACAACACACAGACACATACACAAACTCACACACACACACACACACAACACAGACACACAAACTCACAACACACAGACACATAAAAACTCACAACACACAGACACAACACAGACACACACACGCAAACACACAATACACGGACACATACACAAACTCACAACACAGACACACACACACGCAAACTCAAACTCACAACACAGACACACACACACAACACGGACACATACACAAACACAACACAGACACACACACACACGCAAACTCACAACACAGACACACACAAACACACAATACACAGACTCATACACAAACTCACAACACAGACACACACACGAAAACTCACAACACACAGACACACAAACTCACAACACACAGACACACACACAAACTCAAAAAACACAGATGCACACAAGCAAACTCACAATACATGGACACACAAATAAACTCACAACACACAGACACACACATAAACTCACAACACACAGACACAAACACGTAAACTCACAACACACAGACAAACACACACACACACACACACACACACACACACACAACACACAGACACACACACAAACTCACAACACACAGACACACACACACATAGGCCCCAGACTCTCTCTGCTCTGCACTGCAGACTCACCCACATTAAGGGAACCATGGAGCAGGAAAGCAGCCCTTAGAAATCACTGGAGTGAGAATTTCTCAGGACCATAACTCAGAGCACTTATTACTGTACTTCACACAGAAAGACCCATTACCGTAGCTCTAAAAGGAACACTCTGTTACCATACCACATACTTATATACTGTTACCACACCTCTTCCAGATACTCTTTCAATAAATGCCCATTTCTAAACCTTGTCCATATATGCTTTTACCAAACAATGCTGAGCAAAAGTATTTACCCCCTTCTCAATTATTGTCACTCATAAATATTTTAGATCATCAAACTAATTTTAAAATTCGACAAATATAACCTGAGTAAACACTTTATGCCATTTTCAAATTATGATTATCAAAAGAAAAAAGCTATCCAACCCTACCTGGCTGTATGTGAAAAAGTCCTTGCCCCCACAGCTGCAAAATCAACCAATTAAACAACTTTAATTGATAATTTGGTTCAAATTTCACTGGACATACCCAGGCATGATTACTGTCAGCCCTGTTGAATCTTAACATTGCCAGACTGGTTCTACAAACCTCAATTCCAATGAAGTTGGGACGTTGTGTAAAACGTGAATAAAAACAGAATACAGTGATTTGCAAATCCTTTTTGACCTATATTCAATTGAGAACATTACAAAGACCAAATATTTAATGTTCAAACTGGTAAACTTTATTGGTTTTTTGGAAATATTCACTCATTTTGAATTTGATGCCAGCAACACGTTCCAAAAAAGCTGGGACAGGGGCATGTTTACCACTGTGTTACATCACCTTTCCTTTTAACAATAAATAAGCGTTTGGGAACTGAGGACACTAATTGTAGAAGCTTTGTAGGTGGAATTCTTCCCCATTCTTGCTTGATGTACGACTTCAGTAGCTCAGTAGTCCGGGGTCTCTGTTGTTGTATTTTGCGCTTCATAATTCGCCACACATTTTCAATGGGAAACAGGTCTGAACTGCAGGCAGGCCAGTCTATTACCTGCACTCTTTTACTACGAAGCCACGCTGTTGTAACACATGCAGAATGTGGCTTAGCATTGTCTTGCTGAAATAAGCAGGGACGTCCCTAAAAGAGACGTTGCTTGGATGGCAGCATATGTTGCTCCAAAACCTGTATGTACCTTTCAGCATTAATGGTGCCTTCACAGATGTGCAAGTTACCCATGCCATGGGCACTAACACATCCCTATACCATCACAGATGCTGGCTTTTGAACTTCGTGCTGATAACAACCTGGATGATCTTTTTCCACTTTAGTCCGGAGGACATGACGTCCATGATTTCCAAAAACAATTTGAAATGTGGACTCGTCAAACCACGGCACACTTTTCCACTTTGCATCGGTCCATCTCAGATGAGCTCGGGTCCAGAGAAGCCAGCGGCGTTTCAGGGTGTTGTTGATATATGGCTTTGCATGGTAGAGTTTTAACTTGCACTTGTAGATGTAGCAACGAACTGTGTTAGCTGACAATGGTTTTCCAAAGTGTTCCTGAGCCCACATGGTAATATCCTTCACAGAATGATGTCGGTTTTTAATGCAGTGCCGCCTGAGGGACTGACGGTCATGGGCATTCAATGTTGGTTTTCGGACTTGCCGCTTATGTGTAGAGATTTCTCCTGATTCTCTGAATCTTTTGATGATATTATGGACTGTAGATGATGAAATCCCTAATTCCTTTAAATTGCACGTTGAGAAACATTGTTTTTAAACTGATGGACTATTTGCTCACGCAGTTGTTCACAAAGTGGTGAACCTCGACATCCTTGCTTGCGAACAACTGAGCCTTTTGGGGATGCTCCTTTTATACCTCATCATGACACTCACCTGTTTCCAATTAACCTGTTCACCTGTGGAATATTCCAAACAGGTGTTTTTTGAGCATTCCTCAACTTTCCCAGTCTTTTGATACCCCTGTCCCAACTTTTTTGCAACGTGTTGCAGGCATCAAATTCAAAATGAGAAAATATTTCCAAAAAAAAACAGTAAAGTTTATCAGTTTGAACATTAAATATTTTGTCTTTGTGGTGTACTCAATTGAACATAGGTCAACAGGATTTGCAAATCATTGTATTCTGTTTTTATTCATGTTTTACACAAGTTCCCAACTTCATTGGAATTAGGGTTTGTATTTAACCCCTTTGAGCAGAGGCCCAATATGGCTATTTATGCGTTACCCAATTCAAGGGGGGAATGGCTGAAATAAAACAAGATACTTGTGGCATTTTGAATTCCATCATATTTCAGTTTCTTTTCATAATTTTACAACCCCAATTCCGAAATAGTTGGGACAAAGTGTAAATTGTGAATAAAATCAAAATGCAATGACTTTCAGATCACATGAGCCAATATGTTATTTACAAAAGAACATAGATAACATTTCAAATGTTGAAACGGAGACATTTTACATTTTTATCCGCAAAATGAGCTTATTTCACCTGGCTGCAACAGGTCTGAAAAAAGTTGGGACACAGGCAAAAAAGGGCTGAAAGAGCAATTAATATATAAGAGAATCAGCTGAAAGAATGTTTAGCAAGTAGTTAAGTTAACTGGCATCAGGTGTGTAACATGATTGGCTATATAAAATTTATCTTAGAGAGGCTGAGTCTCGAGAAGTAAAGATGGCCAGAGGCTCTCCAACCTGTGAAGGCTTGCGTAAAAAAATTGTGGAATACTTCAAAAACAATGTTCCTCAATGTCAAATTGCAAAGGCTTTGAAGGTCTCATCATCGACAGTGCATAACATCATGAAAAGATTCAGAGAAACTGGAAAAATCTCTGTGCGTAAGGGACAAGGCCGAAGTCCCTTACTGGATGCTCGTGAACTTCGGGCCCTCAGACGCCACTGTGTCACTCGCCGGCATGATTCTGTCATTGACATTACTGAATGGGCCCAGGAATACTTCAAGAAACCACTGTCTGTAAACACAGTCCGCCGTGCCATCCACAGATGCCACCTAAAACTCTATCATGCAAAAAGGAAGCCATTGTTGAGCATGATCCAGAAGCGCCACCGTGTTCTGTGGGCCGAGGCTCATTTAAAATGGACTGTAGCAAAGTGGCAAAGTGTCCTGTGATCAGACGAGTCCAAATTTGACATTCTTGTTGGAAATCATGGGCGTTGTGTCCTCCGGGCTAAAGAGGAGAAAGACCACCCCTCCTGTTATCAGTGTTCAGTTCAAAAGCCAGCATCTTTGATAGTATGGGGGTGCATTAGTGCATATGGTGTGGGACACTTGCATGTTTTTAAAAGCACCGTGAGTGCTGAAAGGTATATAAAGGTTTTAGAGCAACATATGCTCCCCTCCAGTCGACAGCTATTCCAGGGAAGGCCTTGTGTATTTCAGCAGGACAATGCTAAACCACATACTGCAGTTATTACAACAGCAAGGCTTCGTAGTAGAAGAGTCCATGTGCTGAACTGGCCTGCCTGCAGTCCCAATCTTTCAACGATTGAGAACATTGGCGTGTAATAAAACGAAAAGTCCGTCAAAGGAGACCCAAAACTCTCCAGCATCTGGAAGCCTGTATTAAACAAGAATGGGATCAAATTCCAATGGCTAAACTCAAGAAACTTGTCTCCTCAATGCCCAGATGCCTCCACTCTGTGTTAAAAAGAAGAGAGGATGCTACACCATGGTAAACAGGCCCCTGTCCCAACTTTTTTCAGACCTGTAGCAGCCATCAAATTTTGGAATGAGCTCATTTTGTGGATAGAATTGTAAGATTTCTCAGTTTCAACATTTGCTATGTTATCTCTGTTCTATTGTGAATAAAATACTGACTGGTGTGATTTGAAAGTCATTGCGTTTTGATTTTATTCACAATTTACGCTTTGTCCCAACTATTTCGGAATTGGGGTTGTATTTCAGATTAAGGACCACAAACACCAAAAATCTTCATGAAAATTCAGCAATTAAATTATCAAAAAAAAAAAAGGATAATAATACTCAGAACTAAAAAATGGCTGGGAGTAAAAACAATTCATTTCTGGGATCATAACCTCCTTGACCACAAGTGTACGTCATCTGACAGTGCTACTCAAAATTATCTACTCTCTATGAGCAAAATAAGACAGCTATCCAAGTGGCTCCCCATGCAGCCACAGCCCTCAAAATAGTGCTCTGTCAAACCATAAAATAATTATGTTTAACACAAATCAACTTTTCACTCATGAAGTTCAATATGAATCAATGATTTTCTCACAGAATTTTGCATGAATTTATCAATATAGATGTGGATGGACATCAATAGTCACCAGTAACCTCTCCAAACCAAAAACATGCCTTTTCTCCATGATAAAGTTCAGTTTTGTTCATTTTTCTACAAAGCTGCATCAGCAAGCACGCATACTCGTTAAAGAAACTGCTTATTTTTTCAGTCAGAACATTCACTCTGAGACGGAAAGCTGGCTGTTTACAATTCCGATCATCCAAGCAAAAGGCAAGCTTGTAACAACGCTTTTCACAGTCAGTAAGGTGCAAGTATAACTCACTAACACAGTAATATCTGAAATATACCTTATTTTAACAAAACAGACATTCCTCCATCAGTTAAAAGCAGGCAATATGCTTCCCTAGATTGAACAGAGTTGTCGGTGCAAGGAACCGAGCAGGGGATTTACCAAAGTTTTCGAGCTGTTCGCATTTTAAATGAGCGAAAATCCAAGGGATTCTATTTTGTTGAATGCGGTATAAATTCTAAAACAGATTGCCACATTTAGCAAAATGCCAGTGCATGCAGTATTATTGGCAAAGGCTATCAGCTACTCTTGTCAACCAATGTGGCAAACTAGCTCTGTGATCGCGGTGGTAAACCGAAAATAAAAATAGCTGACTAGTTAGCTAGCTGGCTAGAAGTAAGATAGGGCTACACCATACAAAGACAGCTCTACTCACACTGCAAGAAGAAAACTCTCCATCATTGAATTTCTCCTCCAAAGAATCAATGCTGTCAGCCCTCCAGTCTGTTCCATGTACGTTGTAGAATAACTGCCATTTTCCACAACAGAATCACATTTCCATCCCGCAAATATAAGCTCAGCACTCCAGGGTTGGTTCTGGAAGTCTTTTTTTTTCCATGCAATCATGTCATTCCCAGCTGCGCGAAATTGGGAGAATACAACCTAACTGCTGTTACGCAAGTGTTTAAATACTTTTCTGAGGGTCCAATCAATGTCTTTTAGTTACTGAGGAAAGCTTATACTGTCTGGAATTGGATAAAAACGTGTCCATCAATAGGTAATTCCTGGGAGAGTTTCACGTGGGCATGAACTGAGCCTGAGCAACCATTGAAGTGATTGTATTTCATTGAGGGATTGTACAAGGCTCTAAAAGACAGCTGAATTCTTCGAGAGACGAATCTACGTATAAATCCACAGAAGGGAATTACGAGTTTTTAATATGTGATGACAATAACTGATAGTAGAATGACATAGCATGGAAAATATTTGCTTCAGAAAATGTATTCTTTTTTTTACTACTTAATAGGGATACCATTGGCTACCATTGTAGTAGTTGCTACCAAGAACAATGATTTTTTTTGTCGCAAAAAGTTAATTTTTTTAACTTTTAAATTTTTTTTTATTTTAAATTTTTTTAAGATACTATGGGCAAGTATATTAAGCAGTGTGCACATCAGGCTTAACGGAAGAGTTTATTTCATGCAGCTGTCCATATTCTAAACTGTGTTCGAGCTCGGCTTGCTAATGAATATTCAATAACTGATCTTGGTGTGCCATCTAGTGATAGAATAGTGTAATTGCGGGCATAAATAGAGCAGCTCCATGTCCGCTGGCATCTGCCACTGGCGCAGAGGGGTTAAGTAATGTGAAGTAGAAAAATAGCAGCAGACAATGCCGCAATCTAAAGAATTTCAAGAACAATGAGAAACAAAGTTGCTGACAGTCTGGAAAGGTTTAAAAGATAAGTCTAAAGCTCTGGGACTCCAACAAACCATGGTGAGGGCCACTATCTAGAACTGGAGATACCTTATGAAAGTGGTGAACCTTACAGGCCTGGCTGGCCCAACAAATTCCTCCAAGAGCACATTTACGACTCATTCAGGAAGTCACAAAAGAACCCACACTAAAATCTAAAGAACTGCAGGCTTCACTTGTCTCAGTTAAGGGCAGTGTTCATGATTCCACAATAAGAAAGAGAATGGGCAAAAATGGAGTCCATGGGAAAGCTGCAATGAGAAAACCCACTTCTGACCAAAACAACCATAAAGACGCAGATTTGTCAAATAACATCTTGACCCCCAAGACTTTTGGGATAATATCCAGTGTACTGATGAGTCAAAACTGGAACTTTTTGGAGGACATGGGTCCTGTTAGATCAGGCGTAAAGCCGTCCTACCATTCAAAAAATAAGGACATCAACTGTCAAATATGGTGGTTGTTGTGAGATGCCCGGGGGCAACTTTGCTGCTTCAGGACCTAGGCAACTTGCCATAATGGTTGGAACCATGAATTCTGCTTTCCACCAGAAAATCTTGAGGGAAAATGTCTGGCCATCAGTGCTTGACCTAAAGCTCAAGCCTGGTTGGGTCTTGCAGCAGGACAATGATACAAAGTTCTCAAGCAAGCCCAGCTCTGAATAGCTCAAAGGAAACAAAATGGAGGCATTAAAGTAGCTTAATAAATGTTCTGACTTGAATCTGAAGGAGATGCTGTGGCATGATCTTAAAGGTTCAATGACACCCAAAATTTCAAAAAAAATTGCTCTTAAACCATACTACAGCACTTTTACCATGTGAATGTCAATCTGACACTAGTTTTTCATACTTCTATTCATGAAAACTGTAAAATGTCAACTAAAACCTTGCTCAGGAGCACCCCTTGAAAATTGCTAAAAGATTACATATTCCATGTAGTATCTTCTCCAGAAGGACGATCCTCTGAGCAGAGTCGGGGCAAGGAGGTTTTGCATGCTGTACCCTACGCATTCATCTTGAGCTACTTGCAAACGTTTGCATTTTTCACTTTCATATTCAACATAAATCATATGCAACGCTTCTAACAACAGTAGTGAAGATGAGAGAGAAAATGCTTTGTTTTTGGAGTCTGCTGAAATATTAGATTAATCAGAAGATTGTGAAACTCAAGCTGAAATTTAGGCAGCTGGAATAGGTTGGTCGATTCATTATGAGTCTAAGGTGGAAGCAGGTTTTATAAAGTCAATGCGGGGTCAATATGATGCGAAATAAATAAAGTCATTTTTGGTGCTCTCCAGTCAGCAAAACTGGGGGCTTATACAGTATAACAATGGTGCCTGGTGAACTGAAAATTGGAGAAGCACCGGCCATTCCTTGCAAATAATGATTGGTCTTGACCTGTTTTCAGTAGTTTGATTAAACTGACTTTACAAGAACTCCGGAAACGCTGAGACCATCAGGTGTGGGCAGTTCTGCTTGTTAAGATAAGACAAGCACTCAAAAGCCTTGATCAGTTCTCCTCGTTTTCCAATGATAAAAATAAGCCATCAGCCGTTAAATGAGTTAGATGCAGAGCTTCCTTCCTAATACAATGCTGCAACGATTAATGAGAAAATGTTTTATTCACTATACAAAAAAAGATAAATTACGATGTTAACTTTTGTGTTTGCTTTAAGCACTTCCTGCTCCATCAGATCTTAGCTTCTTGATTGCTTAATTACAACAAAGAAAGGGAAAATTAGGCACAAAAATTTGCAAATAAATAACGTTGATTGAAATGGAATTTTGCCTCAAAATTATGCCTTTTCTTTGCGTTAAATTACTGAGGAAAACTGGTTGAATCTGATAAGGTTGAGTGTTCGGAGTTTATGTAATGTTAGAATAAATTAATGATTGAAAACAGTTTAAGACCACTAATCATTTTCAAGGGATGTTCAGCGCTTCACCAATTTTTTTCACCATCCGTCCCTGGTGTGCAGTACCCGTATGACCATGGCCGTTTCTGTGGCGTAGCAAGCTGCAGCTTGGTTAGATTTATATGGTTTCATTATTGACAATTGACGTTGTTTATTCTTGCTGACTGACATGTGATGGTGCCTTTTATGACTCGCAAAGTTGCATCAACCTTAGCCATTACATGTAGAATGTTATGCTCGCCAGCTGCCTCTCACTGCCCAGTAATGTTAAACAAACAAGTACTGCATGCAGCAACGAAATGGTAATTTCAGGCCATAATCAATGCAGCAAGTCAGCATTAAATGGCTTGAGAAAGACTCATTGCCAGTGATCGTAAACATTTGATTGCAGTTAAGTTTCGCGGGCAATTATTTTTTTACGTGTGATAAAGGTTGAATAACTCTTTATTTTCAATAAGTCAAAGGATCACTTAAAAACCCCATTTTTTTCTTTACTTGCATTGTTTTTGTCCCAAATTAGAATTAGTTGGATGATCCGAAACATTTGAATATAACAGATATGCAAAAGTAGAATACAGGAAGGTTACCCCCTCAAAATCACTTGATAAAAAACACATATACTTCTTTGAGAATAATCAACCTAAATTCCTTCCCATGAATAAAAGTAGGTTGCAAGAGACATTACTGGTGAAACCTGTTTTTCCCGCCATGAAGTACTACAGTGGTGCCCATTTTAGTTGGTAAACAAAAGGGTCGCAATGTCACTTGTGCGCTTGGACCCCATTTTTACAATCTAAGTGCACGGTCTGAAGTGCGTGGCGTAAGTGCATTTAGGGCTTGTCCAAATCTATTTTTGCTAGTTTAACAGTGAGTAATCCGAGCGCAAAGTAAGGGGATGGTTCAAAGAGGTTGGACTTAACCCTTTAAAGTACAGTCCTATTTTGAGCAAATTTCCTCCCAAACTAAACAACTTTGAACCACTTTGTCCATAGGCATAATCATGGCCTCATTTGAGAGGTGGCGCCCAGTACATTGCTTTCAAATAGTCAGAATTGCTGAGAATATCGCCAAAATTGAGTAACAACACCGGAAATATAAGTTTTTGTCTGACAGAAAAAGATTCTATGTTTTCTACCCTTGTGGTACTGTGACCAACCCTCATCTGCCTAAAAAAATAATACATGTCTGTCAAAAAAGCAAATTATCCCCTACGGCAGATGCAAATCAAGCCCGTCCTTGCCTATTGTCCATTTTTCCAGTCTCAGTGATTCTCAAATCCTAAGTTATAATGCCTTAAACAGAGGTCAAGCACAATAGGCAAGGATGGGCTTGATTTGCATCTGCCGAAGGGGATGATAAAGCCACAGCCGGATGCCTGTCAAAAAAGCAAATTATCCCCTACGGCAGATGCAAATCAAGCCCATCCTTGCCTTTTGTGCATGACCTCTGTTTAAGGCATTATAACTCTGGATTTGAGAATCACAGAGACTGGAAATATGACTTTAATGAAGCAAGGTGTAAGGGGTGTGTCACGTGCACAGTACCACTGCACGGAGGACAGGAAGTTTAGGACTTAACTCAGGTGCAAGGATGGACCTGGCTGTATTTATTATGCCAACCACAGTGCAGGTGGCACAGACCTTCCAAACAAAACAATAGAGAACAGAGATTTCCTAAAATCACTACGAGTAATACATACAGTTGGCTGTGGCTACAGATGCAATGTATTACAAACAGGAAAGCGAAAGGAAACAATATTCCATAAAGAATATAAAGTGCTGAATGTAACGATAACCGTGCCACGCTTTAAAGGGATTAGAGTAGATACGCGAACATGGAGATGAGTCTAAACATAGACTAACGATGCCGCACGGCGTGGCTTTACGAGACTTCACAATGATACTGGACTTATATACACCACTGCTACCATCCAGTGGGAATGAACAACAAATGCAAGTGAGAATTGAATAATGACAGAAGTGCAGTCCAGGTCTTAGTAGACCGGTGAGCTGGACGGCTGGAGGCGTGGCCTTACACGGGGCACTTGCATCATTCAGAAATAAAACTTAGCCCCATTTTTTTTTCATTTTGGGACAAAAAATTGTGCCACAAACACAAAATTGAAACTTCAACGCTGATGTCGCTTAGTGCCGACTTACTGGAAAACATACAAGAGCTTGGAGGTAAAACAATGCATATTATGGATTATAAACTCATTGACCTGAAGTCAGCTAAATCTGACAGTGTTGCAAATAACAATCTGTGAAGCAAAATACAAGCTGTCCCCCTACTTCTCCAACGTTACGAAATAGGGCCGAGTTTGAAGAATCGCGAGTATCCCATTGCCAGACATTTTGCGGAGGCACGCAATAGTAATGATTCCCTTCTTAAAATTGAGGGCATTGAGCATGTTAGAGCGCCTGTTAGAGGTGGCAATAGATTTAAAAGGCTTTGTCAATGGGAAGCCTTCTGGATACACACATTTGATGCCCTTAATTATCCAGGGTTAAATGAGGATATTGATTTTCTGTCATTTTTATAATTCTCATCCTATATTGATATCTCTTGTTATTCATGTTTGCACATCTTATTTTTCCATACCCTTATATGCTCACATGTGTATATACATATACATTTCCCTTTTGTATCTATTTGTTTGTTTTTGTACATTTATTGTCCAATTATTTTCTTAAGCATATGCATCCCTTTGTACCTATCAGGTCATCAGGTGACACGTCTTACCGTCGCTATTGGTTGTTATGTCTATATATGTCTGTCTTGGCCTATGGTACTTCTTACGCCCTGATGAAGACCGCATAGGTAGAGCTCCTTTTGTTATTCATGGGATGATTTTAGCTTTCAATTCCGATTAGTTTGACAGATATGGGACTTTAAAAAATGGCCCTTGAGTAGTCTTGAGTGCAAATGTACATTTTTTCTAGGTTTAGAAGTCTGTGATTCAGTAATTGAGCTGTTGTGAAGCTTGAATCTGCTAAAGTGGATTGATCATTTGTAATGGACAATGCTCAGTTATGGTTTCCTAGAAATGGCTTTTTGTTTAAAATTGCTCAAAAATGAAGCTCCTAGACACCCTGCAAGGGGTTTATGACAAACATAGAATTTGGCTTTTTTAGTATTTATGAGACATCTGTCTATACATAAACTCATTATTGCATGGATAATTTAAATACTGGATTTTTAAGCATGTTTTAATCCAGGCATTCCCATGAATAAGATCCAAAGCATGTGTTTTCTGAGAATGATTATACATTAACCCCTTTGCGCAGAAGGCAAATCTAGATGTTTGTGTTACTTTATTTAAGGCTTTATAATTCAAGATTGCAGCTTCACAGAGAGGAAAGGAATGGTTCAACTGAGTCAAGACACGAAGCATTTAGACTTACATTGTATTTTAGTTTATTTTCATGATTTTGGTAGAGAAAAAGGGCTGCAAACATAAAAAATCTTCATGAAAATTCAACATTGAAGTTGTAAAAAAAAATAATACTGAGAATTTAAAAATGGCTGGGGGTTAAAACTATACATTTCTGGGATCATAAACTCCTCAACCACGAGTATAATTCATCTGAGCATTAAATTCTATGTTATCCAGGTAGATCCCCAAACTCTAAGATCCCTCAAAATGACGCACTGTCAAATCATAAAATAATTATATATTTAACACAAATCAACTTTTGAGGCATGAAATTCAATATGAACTAATGATTTTCTCGTTGAATTTGGCATGGGTTTATCAATATCGGTGCAGTTGGACATCAGTGGTCACCAGTAACCTCTCCAAACACAAAACATTCCATTTCTCCATAATAAAGTTTAGAATTTTGTCCATTTTTCTTCAGAGTCCCACAAGCCAGCACACATACTCATTAAATAAACTGCTGATTAAACGGTCAGAACATTCATCCTGTAATGAAAAGCTAGCAGTTCCTATTTCTGAGCTCGCAACCTTATATAAACACATTCCACACCTTAGAAGGAACAAGTATAACTCAAGAACTCGGTAATATCTGAAATATACCTTATTTTGAGAGAACAGACATTCCACTATCGGGAAAAAAAGAAGGAGGCTATATTCTACCCTAGATTGAACAGAATGGTGCAACGAACGTAGCAGGGAGTCTACAGAAGTGCTTGAGCTGTTGGCATGTTAAATAAACCGAAACCGAAACCTACGCATTTGATTTTGTTGAATACGGAATAAATTCCAAAACAAAAAGCCACATTGAACAAAATGCTACCACCTTAGCAGTAGCAGTATTTCTTCATTGAATCCCTCCTCCAGAGACAGATGTATCCGGTAGAAGGAACCCTCCAGTCCTGTTTCATTCAGAATAATTCTTATTGACCATGTCCGTACCACATTTAAATCCCCTAATTGTAACTGAACACTTCATGCTGGTTTCGGAAGTATTTTTTTCTTGAAATCACGTCATTTTCACCTGCGCCACTGTGCGCAACGTTAAGAGAATACAACCTAACTTGCTGTTACGCAAAGGCTTGTATACATTTCTGATTGTCCAATCAATGTCTTTGAGTTACTGTGGAAAGTTTATTCTCCCTGGAATTGGATAAGAAACATGTCAATCAATACATCATTACGGGGAAGTTTCAAGTGGGCGTGAACTAAAAGTGTGCAGTTACACAGATGAGCCTAAGTAAATCATTGACCGATGGGCTATCAACATGAGTACTTGGGAGGTTATAAGGGAATGCTGAATTTGTCGATGGAGGAATCTACCCGTAAATCCACAGTATGGAACTATGCGTTTTTGATAAGTGATGACTATAATTGATGATAGAAGGACATAGTATCAATACCATGTCGAATTTTTGCTTCAGAAAACTGATATTTCTTAATTACAAATTGGAATACCATTGGCTTACTGTAGCTGAAGTGGTTGCTACAGAGAACGACGATTTTTTTTCTGCTGCAAGAGATATTTTTTGCTGGATAGATACTATGGGCAAGTATATTGAGCAGTTTGCACATCAGGCTAAGCTGAGGGGTTTAATTCATGCAACTCCTGAGAAACAGGGATGGGAGTGAACTCATCCATATTCTAAACTGTGTTCGAGCTTGGCTTGCTAGTGAATATTCAATAATTGATCCAGGAGTGCCATCTAGAGATAGGATAGTGCAAATGAGTGCATAAATTTGCAGCTCCATGTCTACTGGCGTCTAGATCTGCATGTAGGGGTTAAATCTATATACAAAGTTATTTTGTCAACCATCAATGGCTTTGTACTGAAATAATTTTTTCTTACTGCATGCTTCCTCATTCAGAGCCTTCCATTGTAAAAATATATGTAATTAAAATTTACTTTCAAAAAATATTTCAAATCGATAAATAATTTTGCAAATCAATAATTCTTTTTGATCACAAATTAATGCTGCAGCTCAGAATTACCATAGTTTTATACCAGCATCCCCTGCATGGATGGAAATCTGGAGGATTTTTTTCCAGATGTTTTGTCAAAGATGGTACTCCTAGACTGAGGAGATCCAGCTGCCCCCTGAGGTAGTCCCACCTCATGCAGAGGTTAATGCCAACCAGCTTAGAAAAAACATTGGTTGTGAGTTTGATGGATACTCATATATTGGCAATATTGTTGAAAGAAATAAAGATGAAAACGATTGATTTCTTCATTTCATGAAGAAAAAGGGGGGAAACACATTCTCAAGCAAGCAGGGACCAGTGCTGGCTACCATTATCACACATGCTTTGTTTGGTTGACGCCCCTATCAGAAAACATCATGGCGGGTGCAAGTATTACATTCAGACCATGACTTTAAGAATGCTACGGGGCTGTTCTCCAAGCTGTAATGTTTCCGTCCAAGGTGAGTTTACTGTGTAATGATTATTGTCAATATTTCATGTTATACAACAGATTCAATAAAGCCTATTTATTTGATGTATTCCCTTGTTGGAGAAAATAGCCATGTCATTGAAAAAATAATTTCAGGGTGAGGCCATTTGTGTTAGATAAAATAATTTGATCGTTATACGGAACTATGACCTTTGGCCCAGGGTGTTCTGATACCAAGTACACTTATAAACACCCATATGCTCGAACATGGTGTTTGTTATGGATAATCCATGACTAGCACAGAAACCCAATAACAAAGCACCACTCGTGTTCAGATCAGGGAGGCCTTTCCTCCCAATCACTCCCTTTCGAATGTCTCCATCATTGCCCACGTGAGCGTTGAAGTCTCCCAGCAGAACTATGGAATCCTCAGGTGAAGCCTTTTCTCAGACCCCGCCCAGGGACTCCGAGAAGGCTAGATACTCCGATCTGCTGTTAGGAGTGTGAAGACAAACAGCAGTCAAAGCTCTCCCCCCCACAACTCGCAAACGCATTGCAGAGACCCTCTTGTTCACCGGGGTAAACGCCAACAAAGCGGTACTCAGCCGAGGATATGTAAGTACCCCCACACCTGCCTGCCACCTGTCACCTTGGGCAACTCCAGAAAAGGGGAGAGACCAGCACCTATCAAGGAGCTTGGTTCCAGAGCCAGAGATGTGCGTAGAGGTGAGTCCGACTGTATCTAGCCGGTACTGCTCAACCTCCCGCACAAGCTCTGCTTTCTTCCATTCCAGAGTGGTGACATTCCATGTCCCATAATATTTAGTAAGCCAAAACAAAAAAGCGGCGCCCAAAAGTACTGTGCCTCGCGCATAATCATGCACGGACCGGTTTCTCCCCGTGAAACCTGCTGGAGGATCTCTGCAAGTATTTAAGCTAAAAATATGCTCATATTGTACAGTATGTAATTAATATTTTCCTCATTAATAAAGTATTATCAACATGTAATGAGCCATCATGCTTTTCTGGATGGCTATTTGTTCTAGTTTATCGACATACTGTGTCTAAAGCTATTTTGGATGCGTGTAAGTTGGAGAAATCAGGCTGTGGTCATTTCTTTTGAGTCCAACGCAGGCTGTTAGATTAGTGTTGATTATTTTGGCGCTACCTCTACTGTCCGAGGTGCTAATTAAAGGCAGGTTTGCAGAATGAGATTTGCATGGTGAGCCTCTCCATGGCGACATTGCTATTGTCTGCTTGTGTGCGCGCATGAGCGTGCGCTTGTGTTTGGAGCGGGGGGTGGGGGGGGGCAAGAAAATTTTTGCACCGGGGCAATCACAATTATGTTACACCACTGCCCAGGAGCCAGTTTCCATGACTGGGGCCCAGAACGCCAGTGTCTCCACCCTCGTCTGCCACCCAGTCTACATTTTATCCAACCCCTACTCCTCTCCTCATGGGTGGTTCATCCCCGCAGCCTCTTCAGACTGAACCTGAGACTAACCGAAAGAAAAAGCTTGTGAATACTTGCGGCCAAAATGAGCTTTTGCCTCAGAATGGCGGAGCTGACCCTTAGAGATAGGGTGAGGAGCTCGGACATCTGGCAGAGGCTCAGAGTAGAACAACTGCTCCTTTGCACTGACAGGAGTCAGTTGAGATGATTCGGGTATCTCGTCCGGATGCCTCCCTTTAGAGGTTTTCCAGGCATGTCCAACTGGGAGGAGCCCCGAGGCAGGCCCAGGACACGCTGGAGGGATTATATCTCCCAGCTGGCCCGGGAACAGCTTGGGGTCCCCCAGGTAGAGTTGGTGGAAGAGGCTGGGGAGGGGCGCGCCTGGGCCTCTCTACTGAGTCTGTTACTCCCATGACTTGGCCGCCGATAAGCGGCAGAAAATGGACGGAGGGAAACGAAACTTCGATCAGATCATTCTGAGAAACATTTCAAGTTTCTGTTCAGTGGCCCTCTTGGTAAAATTGGGCTACGTACAGATTAGTCCCATTTTGGAGCATACCTGAGCTGCATACCTGTATCAATTATCATCTGTTAACATTATCCATGCAATATTACATTTCTGAAGAGACAGAGGCCGAGTAAAAACTGTTCTATATATCCAATATCCGAGTTCAAGTTGCTTGACTATTACCTTCAGTAGGGCTTCTGGAAGTTTCTATATTTGGTCGATTTAAGTTAAAAAGCCATTTTTAGGAAGCCATAAGTAAAAAGAAAAGCTAAGCACCACACATTGAATCTGATGCAAAAATCTGAAAATTTGTGTTTGAATCAATTTACTTTGGCAGGTACAAGAACCTAGACAGCTCCATCATTGATTCATATTCTCCTCCACTTAGCGAAAATGCTAATTAGCACTTGAGACTGCTTGAGGAATAATTTTTGAAGTCCCATATCTGCAAAACTATTAGAAATTGAAAGCTAAAATTTTGTTTGCTTATGATAGTCGTATCAACAAACATGTTCACCCTTAGGGCACTGAAATAAATTGTCAAACGATTAAAAATGTACATATCTTGAGCTTTTGAAAACCTGTTGAAAAGAGCTCAAGTTGCCATATGGTAGGTTTCCAAAAGCTTTGATTTTATTTCATCATATCAGCAAGCTGCAAATGCTGCATTTGGCACTTTAAGGGTTAATGTTTTCCGCTGATTATTAAACGGTCGCCTGGGAACCTTCGGGTGAGTTGAAAAGGATTGACCCTATAACAGAAATGCCCATTCTCATATCTCAAATGCATAAATATTCCGTTTGAATTTGAATAGAAATATTATATGGAAACCTAATGCATGCTTTCAAGCAATTTATCTGCTATCCACAGTGGTTATGGACATTTCTTGCCTTACTTCAACAACATTAGTGACAATAACATGCAGGCAGTGTAACGCGATAATGTCAAACAATAACCTTTCATAAGCCTGTGACAGTAAGCATCTCCCTCTCTCTCTCTCTCTCTCTCTGTCTCTCTCTCTCAAGTGCTGCAGGCACAGCATTACTGTCCTCTAAAGAGGTTGTGCTTCTATACTCCCCCCCCCATGCCAGGTCACATGATGCCTGTACACCTATCATCACCCTACTCACCCAGCATGATGTCATCAAGGGCGCCTCCAGGACAGAACTCAATCAGGATCTGAGAGTGGGAGGCGGTTGAACGGGGAGGGAAGGAGAGAAAGCGAATCAATTAGCATGGCCAATGATCTTCGCCACTGATAGTGTGCTATTGGAGCCAGAGGTTTCCACCATGACCATGTAAGCAAGTACTGAGAAAGGTTCCTCCGAACAACACATTCTCATCCAGACTCGTCATATATTGACGCTACCTGACCAAACGTCGATATACGAGGCAAAAGGAAGCTTTTGGTGTCATCATTTGAAGGTTAGGGTTCGGGTTCGGGTTTGGGTTAAGTGTTAGAGGTTAGGGGGTAGGGTTCGTTTTAAACTGGTGTCAATAAAGGACGCTAAAAGCGACCTTTTGCCTCGTATATCGACGCTTGGTCAGGTAGCGTCACTATATGACGCATCAGGATGAAACTGGGCTCCCGAACGCACCAGATCATTGTTTTGTTAACTTGTGTCGCACAGAAGTCAGTGGAGAACTTCGAGTGAAAATCCTGAAAATCATGCTGGGTGTGACAGCCGAGTGACTGTAGCCCATCAGGCACTTAGCTATAATTAAATAAACAGATGCTGAGGGCAGGCAGTTTTGTTACCATTTGAGCTGGTTACCAAGCCGGATAATTGAACTGAGTAAAACCCAGAGCAGCTCTTCCTTCTTCAAGCGATGCTCCAAATTTTGATTGGGTCAGTGGAGTGATCCAGCCTACTCAGTTTTCCTGTTTCCTGAAAAAGGGTCCTGCTTTGCTACATCAAAGTGTGTGGCCACAAATGTGTTATTAGCAGAGGGGTCGCCAACTCTGGTCCTGGGAGGCTACAGTGTGAGCTGGTATTTGTCCTTATCATCTGCTTTGGACCCAATTAACCAGGCTAGGATAACTGCTTTCATCTGCTTTGATTTATCCATTTATCCAACAAAAATCAGCAGATACAGAAGCCCTGCATGACCAAGTTTGCATTAGAACGTTCTTTCATTATCTGCAAACTGCAATGCTGATGTAGCCAACGGTACCGGTGACTGAAAGCAGTGGAGTTCTAAAATAATCACTGAAGTCTTTTCGAAAAAAAACATTCCAAAAAATTATTTGATGGTTTAATGTGGTTAAGAAGCAGCGTGAATGAAAGAAACACACTCACTGCATATCTGTAGTGCATAGTAAATCTGTGGCTGTCTCTTGCTTTGGGAAATCTCAATGCTGCCTTACCCACAACCAGCCCTCAAAAAAGATGGCTTCCTGCAGGGTCACAATGTTGCTGTGGCGACAGGCTGCCAGTATGTGGATCTCAGTGATATAATCTTCCAGCTGCTCCTCACTCCGCACCTCGATGACTTTTGCTGCAGCCAGGACCCCAGTGGTCTGATTACGTGCCTGATGAGAAATACAAATACAGATATAAACATGCAGTAGATGTCTGTACAAATGGGCACCTGTTGCCCTCCCCCGGCTATGTGAATACAGTTGTGTTTTGCAAATGCGCATGACTTCATATCCTCTCAGGAGTTATTTTATGAGATTTTAATCACTGCACTTTCAGCGTTGCTGGCTCCCTTAAATTCGGGGTGAATCCAAAGCTAGAAACCCTCCTTGCTTTAATAGATTTGAAATAGTTTGGCTGGTTGCCATGACAAGAAGTGACCCAATTGTCTATTTCTAGAAGTAAAGGAGGAAATCAGCCCCTTCTTTCCTGCTTTCCAGCTTGCAAACAAAGGACCAACCTTGAGAGAAGGGAAAGATTGTTTATGGACCATAGGGATACATCATTAGTGTTGCAAAGTTTTCCGATAAATTTTGAGGGCAATATTTGCTGTCAAGCCCATAAGAAGAAATGACATCCAATTTTTCTCAACATGTCCCCAGGTACCTTTAAAATCTCCCAACAACTTTCCCTGGACACTTGCGACTTTTTCGATTGAGGTCAAGGAAAAGTGTAGGGCAGTGGTCTTCAACGTCGTTCCTGGGCACCCACTGTGTATGCTGGTTTTTGTTCCAACCACAATTGTAATCGCAGGATTTTAACAAGCTGATAATTTGTCTTAAGTGTATTTAATGTTTAGAGCAGTTATTTGCCCTCTTAACTCACAAGTTAATCGAAATATGTATGTTTGGCATCAAGAAAAAAAAAAATACCATACCCATATTGCAATGTATTGGAAATAACAGCATAAAATGAGAGAAAACAATGTAACCAATCAAATTAAAGATATAGCAGGCTCCTACATGGTGAAAAATAATTGGTACATCAAAACAAATTCATTCAACAACAAGCAAATGGTAAAGAGTCAAACCATTTTTGTGTTATGTTAATATAATTAAGTTCACCTGAAGTTTTTTTGAAAGAACTTGAAACAATTGCGTCCAGCAGCCTCATTTGGGGTTTACTGATTTCCTCAGTGTCTAATTTGATCTGTTGGAAATGTTATATTACTCGAAATTCCTTGTAGTATAGAAATAAACACACTATCTTCTAGGATATTTTATTCCTCATAGCATGTATGGATGTTTCCATGTAACATTTGGCTAAAGAGAGTAATTAACAACTCACATGAAAAAACACCTAATTAAGACATTAACAGCTTGTTAAAATCCCGCGATAACAATTGCAGTTGGAACAAAAACCAGCATACACCGTGGGTCCCCAGGAACGACATTGACCACTGGTAAAGAAGAAAGGAGAAAGGCCACTTGTCCAAGATTATTGGGATGCACTCTGAGCGCCACTGTAGTCCTGCAAAACACTGCCTTGGTGCGAATTGAGTGGGGAGTTAGGGGGAGCTGCACAGCAGGTGGCATCTGTTGACATCAATTCAGTATTTTGAGAGGAATTTGATCTGAAGCCTTACTTATAATTTCATCCTTGTAGATGGCTCCCCCTAGTGCCAATTTATTTCATATTCATTCCCCCATAGGTAACGCTTTACTTGCCGTAGTATAATCTCTTGATTTGATTGTTTGATGGCATTTATGCCTTTTTAGGAGCTTATTCCTGTCGTATTGTAGGTAATCAGTCAGGCCCGGCGCTAGAACAGGGAATTGGGGGGGCACAAACACGTCCCTTTAGTCCTGGTAAGTTCTCAATCATTTTCCTTTATTGACGCGTTTTCCAATTATCGTAATTGGCAACTGAAGACACGGTTTCTCTCCATATGCGTTCTAGCGCCAGGCCTGATCAGCATTATTTGTATATATGGTTTTTATAGTTCTTTCTGAGGACTTTTAGGCAAGGTCAATGTAATTTGACCTGTCTGTTATGATGACACTACCCAACTATACAGTGGGGGAAATCAGTATTTGACCCCTTGCTGATTTTGCAGGTTTGCCCACTTACAAAGAATGCAACGATCTATAATTTTAATCATATGTACATTCTAACAGTGAGAGATGAAATCCCAAAGAAAATTCCAGAAAATCGCATCGTATGAATTTGTAAAAATTCATGACCATCTGATGAGGAAAAATAAGTATGTGACCCCGTACCAAACAGCAAGTATTCTGGCTCCCACAAGCCAGTTAGTCTTTCTTTCAGACACACCCCCAATCCCAACTAATTATTTACATCAAATACACCTGCCTCACCTCGTTACCTGTATAAAAGACACCTGTCCACACCCAAACAACCAGATTCCAACATCTCCACCATGGGCAAGACCAAAGAGCTGTTTAAGGACAGCAGGGACAAGATTGTTGACCTGCACAAGGCTGGGATGGGCTACAAGAGAATCGGAAAGCAACTTGGAGAGAAAAGATCAACTGTCGGTGCAGTTATCAGGAAATGGAAGAAGCACCGCACCACCGCCAACCTCCCTCGGTCTGGGCCTCCACGCAAGATCTCGCCTCGTGGGGTGTCCCTGATCATGCGAACGGTGAGGAATCACAAGGGGGGAACTGGTTAATGAACTGAAGGCAGCTGGGACCACAGTTACAAAAGAAATGGTTGGTAACACACTACGCCGTCATGGATTGAAATCCTGCAGCGCACGCAAGGTCCCTCTGCTCAAGAAGGCACATGTACAGGCCAGCCTGAAGTTTGCCATTGACCACCTGGACAACTCAGAAGAGGCCTGGAAGAAGGTGATGTGGCCAGATGAGACCAAAATAGAACTTTTTGGGCTCAACTCGCCGTGTTTGGAGGGCAAAGAACAGAGTACAACCCAAAGAACACCATCCCCACCGTCAAGCATGGTGGTGCTTTTCAGCCAAGGGGACGGGACAACTCCATCGCATTGAGGGGAGGATGGACGGGGCCATGTACTGTGGAATTCTGGACCAACCCCTCCTTCCCTCAGTGAGCGAGCTGAAGATGGGTCGAGGATGTGTGTTTCAGCACGACAGCGATCCTAAGCACACCGCCAAAGCAACAAAAGAGTGGCTGAAGAAGCACATCAAGGTTCTGGAGTGGACTAGCCAGTCTCCAGACCTGAATCCAATTGGAAAATCTTTGGAGGGAGCTTAAAATTCGGGTTGCCAGGCGACAGCCTTGGAATCTGAATGATTTGGAGGCTGTCTGCAGGGAGGAGTGGGCCAACATCCCTGCTGAAATGTGCACAAACCTTGTCACCAACTATAAAAACTGTTTGACATCTGTGCTGGCCAATAATGGCTTTTCTACAAAATATTAACATGCTGTTTGTCCAGGGGGTCAAATACTTTGACCAAAAATATGCAAATAAATTCCTAAAATGCATACAATGTCTTATTCCACTTTTTTTTTTTTGATATTCTGTCTCTCACTGTTAAAATGAACCTACCATTAAAATTATAGACTGTTGCACTCTTTGTAACTGGGCAAACCTGCAGAATCAGCAAGGGGTCAAATACTTATTTCCCCCAGTAGCTCCCCCCCTTTTTGTTTTGATTAGCGAGGACCCTTTTGCTTGGAATGTTGCATTAAATTCCTTGGGATCTTTATTTGTTGTCGTTCATAAACAAACCGGAATGCAAAAGAAAGTGACTGTAATAAGTCATAGTTCGCAGTCCGAATGGAGTGGCAATGGACATAGACAGTATTTGAAGGGCTGGACTGGAATCAGCTTGGAAAATGAGCCAGATGGACCATGGAGAGAGAGCAGCATGTACAACTCAGAATACCAGCCTGGAAGATGTGATTGCCCGAATTGTGGGAATTCCCCCGAGCAAAAAAGGTTTCCAAGACTTATTTTCCAAAGACAGCAGACATGAAATATGAAACAAAGCAATGCAGACTAACAATCCAGCAAAGGGAAGACTGAGACTAGGAACTTCAATACACAAGACAACAAACAACACTGACGGAAGACAGGTGAGCAAGGAATGGGAAGGGAAACCAGAGGAGGGGAGGGGCAACCAGGAATTATGACTAAGCTCTGCCCATAAAAGAAGGTGTGACCATTTAGTGGAGGACCCCTTGGAAAGACAGACTCTTAACTCTTGGTTAAGCCTCAGCACTTGCCCATTAGTCTTGGGGTGAAACCCGGACGAAAGGAGAGGCATCCACCAGGGTGCAGAAGGCCTTCCAGAACTGGCTTGAAAATTGTGGCCCACAATCAGACGACCTCCAGAAGGATCCCGAGAAGATGCACCACATCTGCACCTCTGCAGTCTCCTTGGCTGTGGGCCGCCTCACCAGAGGCACAAAGTGGGCCGCCTTGGAGAACCGGTCCACAATAGTCAAGACCACTGTGTACCTATTCAACTCAGGCTGTCCTGTGGCAAAGTCCATGTCAATGCAAGCCCACAGCTGGTGGGGACTTCAAGGTAACGGTAAAGACCCAGGGGAGGCTGGATGCTGGGCTTAGCCTGGGGGCCGGTGTCACAGGCAGTAACATACTCCTGGGTGGCATTTTCCAGGATGACAGTGCCAAGATTCATTGGGCTTAAATTGTAAAAGAGTGGTACATCGAGCATGAGGATTCATTTTCATGCATGAATTGGCATTTCTGAGTCTAGACTTTAACCAATTGAAAGTCTTTGGAGTGTGCTGGAGAAGCCTTAAGGAAGTGCTTTGACTTATCATCAGTACGATATCTCAGCCAGAAATGAATGCAAATCTGGTCGGAAGTAAATGTTGTAACATTGTATAATATTGTTGAAACAATACCACGATAAATGTGCGCCGTGATCAAACCCAACAAATTATGTTAGTGTGCAACTTATTTTATTTTGACGGACAGTGTATTTAAGTTTTTAACCTCTTATAAACCCGAACGCCCCCTAATGGTAGTGTGGGGACTACAGGATTTACATAAGTCTGTCAAATTGATAATTTACAAATATATAATTTGCAAAAGACAACAATATTGTCATTCAGTATCCACTAGAGACAACCATTTTTGATGACAAGTCATTGTTCCAGTCAAAATATAAAGTCATTGCCAAATCAAAACATTTTAACAGTGGTGTTCACTCAGCTATATTTCTTGCTGGTTGCTACCTTTGCCTAAAACATGCCCTGGTAAATGGTCCAGAATCATAATAATCCATGTGACATGGTTTCAAAAAATCTTTAAGCAATTGAGCTTCAAGAAAAAGCATTTGTTTTTTTTTTTTTTCGCTGTTAATTTTTACATGACATTCAGAAGGCAACCGGCAAACGCAAAGCAAATTGCACTGAAGATGATACATCTACTTCTTGTGTTGTATAAATCCACTTTATCGCAACTTAGATCTTCATTGGTTAAGACATTGTCACTTGAAAGGTTGCTGAATGTAATTGGTGATTTTCATGAGGAGCCATGACTTATTTTCCGCGTTGGCCCAACTCATAGCGATTCTAGCCAACCCCATTATATCCGAAGCAGTGAAAAGTGTCTTTCCATTTGTATTGCTACACGGTGAAGTGTATTTTTCAGTTCTTTTAACATCTTGTCACGCAGCCTGATCATAGCCAGATTGCTCCCGGAGCAATCAATGTTTGCTTCTGGGTTAGTTTTTCTGGAAATCGTGGTGAATTTACATATACTGGAGTTTCCATCTATGCATTAGAATATACTGTTCTTACATGCAATAGTATCTTTATTTCAAAAGTTTTTCAGTTTTGTCAGCCTAGTACATTTGACGTTACTGTAGTACGGACAAAATCATGTCATAATCCTTCGCGGGTTTCACAGGCGTTCATTCAATTCGTTGCATAAACCTCCAAGGAACATAACAAAAAGAGCTGAGTCAGCTGCTTAGATGACAGATTGCATGACCGATTGGCCTTTTCAAATGTACATTACATTACCATTTGGTTCATGATAAGAACACACTTTATTTATGCCTCATTTATAGCACATGAGCTCGAGGTGTCATTTGGAATCCTGCGTAATGCTGGATGTAACCAGACATTTAAAAATGGTTTCAAGAGGCTAGTACTGTAAATATTACATACTGTATTTATTTAGCCATTTGTAAATATATAGTCTGTCATACTATCACTTATCTGGAGCAAAGAGATAAAGCATCAAATTAATAATTATCATTCACTGTAAAGACACTGTAGAAACCAAACCCAAAGGGGCTCACCTGAAAAGTATAATAAAACCCAATCTCTTGGAGTACAAATCATGATACTTTTTTTACACAAGAAGTCAGCATATACAGGAACCCAAAGTAAGTGCAACTTTATCCATAATTGCTGAGAAATTCTACAACCCGATTGCAAGCCGTTCTTCAATTTTTTTTCCCCATTTTATGTACGTATACTGTTGAAGCTAAATATCAGATTTTGGACTTTGGTTAGAGGAAACTGTTTGGTAGTAAAGGTGTATTGTACTTCCCTAGTTTCTAAACAGCATTGAACCATATTCCTGGGCTTTATAATGTTAGATATGCTGGGTTTTCTATGATAGTAGATTAAAAAAAAAAAAAAAACAGGTGAAATTGGGGCTTTTCTATTGGGGTGAAATTGGGGTTTTTGATAAACTGCTCTAGAATTTGAATGGTTGAAGGTTTCAACATTCCTCTTTCCAAAATATTTTGAGAACATGGATCATGGATGTACTCCAGACTGATGTCATTTCCTCAATGACTGCTGTTGCTCATCCACAAAAAAATCTCCAGAATTTGGATTTGATCTTCAATTTTTGATTTATAGACATTCTCTTTACACGAATGGATGAAAATAAGTTTTAGGAGTTAGATTTAGGTGGAAAGTGACTGTTTGTGCATGAAGGTGCAGTTCTGTAGTTTTGAAAAAGCTTTGAACCATATGTCTAGCCTTTTTAATTTTGAGTCACAGAGCCTTTAGTAAATAGTAGTCAATTCAAGCAGAATTTCACCCATTTTCTCCTTTGAGTGCAAGAGGTTAACTAGCTAGTCAACAAGAATATATCATAAGAGTTGTGAACAGCAGGTAATATAGATTACAAGAGTGCCCAATTTAACAATGTAGTCCTTGGCTAGCTATCAGACATGGTGTGCATTGTTGGCCAATGGTGGGGGAATAGCTAACGTTAATATGTAACGTTGAGTAACAACACTGACACGCAGGCCCTTGTTCGTTTCTCCCAGGTAAAGCCCTCAAACACCCCTTAACGTGGGAACTGGGAAGTTTAAACTGAGAATTTCCCAGTTCCCAAGACAACTTGGACGCTGCATTCATTTTCATGCCCTTTTGATTGCATAGCTAATTGTGGGGAGAAAGACAAGCATGGTCGATCTGCAAACTCTCATAAAGATTTATTAATGACTGTTAAATGACACCATCCAAGTACGTCTCCTCATTAACATGCGGGTGAAAAAATACAGAAAAAAAATAAAAACGGAAGTGTATGAATAGGGAAATGAATAAATAAGGAAATAAATAAATGAGGCGATAAATAAAAACACAAATAAATGTACTCAGAAAACAATAAATTGGGAAATCCAACTATGCGCTCGTACAAAAAAAAAAAAATACTTTGAGGTATAAATTTATTTTCTTTATTAATTTTTTCTACAACCCCATTTTCAAAAAAGTTGGGACACTGTGTTAAATGTAAATAAAACAATGCAATGATTTGCTTGTAAATCTATTAAAACCCAATATTTGATTGAAAATAGGAGAAACACAACGTATCAAACACTGAAACTGATAAAATGTTATTGTTTTTAGAAAAATATCTGCTCATTTTGAATTTGATGATGCCAACGTGTTCTAAATTAGTTGGGACAGGACAATAAAAGACTGGAAAAGTTGGTTGCATATTTCTAAAAAAAGACAATTGGCAGAACATCTCACAGATAATTAGATTATTTAGCAACAGGTCAGTAAAATGATTGGGTATAAAAAATCTTCCATTAGTAAACATGGTGAGGGCTTAACCACTCCATGAAAGACTGCATGGGAAAATAGTTCAACAATTTAAGAATAATGTTTTCAACTTAAAATTGCAAAGCATCCAGAGATTTTAATCTCTATGGTAGATACAGTTATATCATTAAAAGATTACGAGAATCCAGAAAAATCTCGGTACTCATAGGACAAGGCCAAAATCCAATTTTGAATAGCTGTGATTTGCAGGTCCTCAGGCGGCACTTCATTTAAGACAGACAGCGTTCTGTGGTGGAAATCACTGTGTAGACGCAGGAACACCTCTGTAAACCATTATCAATAAGCTCAGTTTGTCACTGAATCCACACATGCGAGTTAAAACTCTGCCATGTAGAGATTAAACCATTTATAAACAAGATCCAGAAACACTGCCGTCTTCTCTGGGCCCAAGCTCATTTAAAATGTACTGAGGCGAAGTGGAAAAGTGCCCTTTGGTTTGACTAATCAAAATGTGAAATTCTTTTTGGAAATCATGGATGCCACATCCTCTGGGCTAAAGAGGAGAGGGGCCATCCGGCTTGCTATCAGCAAACAATTCAAAAGCCTCCATCCATGTAAGTATGGGGGTGCATTACTACACATGGCATGGATAGCTTGCTCATTCGCGAACACAGTATTAATGGTGAACGATATATATAGGTTTTGGTGCAACATTTACTGCCATCCAGATGCCTTTTTTAAGGGAAGGCCTTGCTCATTTCAGCAACACCATTCTAAACACTGTACTCTGCACATATTACAACAACATGGCTCCGTAGTTAAAGTGTCTGGCTGTTAAAGTGGCCAGCCTGCAGTCCAGACCTGTCACCCACTGAAAATATTTGGCATATTATGAAACGAAAAATATGACAAAGGAGGATGCAAAGTATAGAGCAGCTGAAATCCTACATAAAACAAGGATGGGAAAACATTTTGCTTTCAAAACTACTGCAGTTGGTTTCCTCAGTTCCCAGACACTTACAGAGTGTTAATTGAAGAAGACGTGATGCCATACAATGGTAAACATGCCCCTGTGCCAACTTTTTTGAAATGTGTTGTTGGCATCAAATTCAAAATGAGCACATATTTTCCGAAAAACAAAATATCTCAGTTTTAACATCTGATATATTGTCTTTGTACTATTTTCAAATAAATATGAAATTCAAATGATTTAAAAATCATTGCATTGTGTTTTTATTTACATTTTACACAGCGTTCCAACTTTTTTAGAAATGGGGTTGTATTTCTTTGCATATTTATTCATTTTCAAATTGACCTGCACATTTATATGATAATTGCGCCTTTTATTTCTACATTTCTTTCTTTATTATTACCTCCGCCAACAAAGTTGAAGGAGGTTATGTGATCATTGCCATTTGTCTGTTGGTTGGTTTGTTTGTAAGCAGGATTACGCAAAAAGTTATGGATGGATTTCCTCAAATTTGGTGGAATGATTAAATATTGTTCAAGGAAGAGGTGACTTGATATTAGGAGGTCAAGGTCAGAGGTCAAGGTCAAGGGCATGCAAAAGGTCAAAAACACATTAAAAACATATTTGTGTGAAGGCTACAGGACTGCATAAACACGGGGTTGCTAGCTAATACTGGCAAAAATAACATTGAGTACATTGGTGGAGGTACTTGCGCTCACTGAGCGCAGCTCTAATTTCATGTATGTATTGAGCCATTTTATTTATTTCTTAATTTATTTCTGATTTTGGCAGTTTTGATCCCCCTCTCTGATTGGCTAAACACTTACTGTACTTTTAAATCAGCACGTAATAGCCAGTCTGAGCACTTATTTTGTTCCTAAAGGGCTTTGGTACAATCTACAGCACTACATCAAGGCAAAAAAAAAGGCAAATTGTTGTTAAATTCACCAAGATGCGCAGCAGCTATCTCTTTGTCAAAGTAGTTGCAGGGATGTTTGTCCAAGCTTGCTTGTTTTGCGGATGAAAACAATAATGGATTTTGATCGCTGGACCGCTACCAAAGTATAAACAATGATATGTACATATTTTGACAGCCCGGAATAGTGCTATACAATCAGACCTATGGGACTACATGGTCAGGCTTAGGGTCCTTATGACACAACTTTAAATAGTGTTTTTGCTGTAGTGTTTGCATCATAAAATGGCTCATGCAGTTAGATTGCTGAGTGGAAACACTTTCAAACGATATGTAGCTCTGCACCATAGGAAAATATTTGACAGTATCAAAATGCAATTATGCTTAGTGGCCCGCCCTCGGGCCTAAGTTCACGGAAGGGGTTAAATGCGCTAGACAACAATTAACACGAAGGGAAGGCAAGTGTGTGAGGTTTGGGAAGGGAAGATGAGAGGTACATAGGGAAAACATTGAGATGATAATTGAATAATAAGAGCCAATTAATAAAGCAGAACTGAAACTGACATAGACAGCCTGGATTATGTGAAAACCAGTCAAGAAAAGAATCAGAACGTGACAGCTTTGTGGAAAGATGCCTAGGTAACTCAGTTATCCTACTTTTTTTAACCAGGACCCTGCTAATTTAGTAAATGCAGTTTTGTGGAACAGGACCCAGCTAACTCACTAAATCCAACTTTGTGGAACCGGGCCTGGCTAGCTCAGTAATCCTGCTTTGTGTAACAGGCACTGTTATAACAGAAGACACACTTCAGGCTGAAGGAACTCTTGGAATGGAAGAGAGAGGAATGACTGTTGGTCTCTGTGGTTTAACACTTGCACCCATAGAGTTCAGCGCATGAGCAGCAGTGCATTGAACGCACTGTATAGTACATCTGCATGCTACCTGTGTTCTGCTTGTGCTGCGTTTCTGTGGCAACAGCGGAACGATGTTTAATTAAAAAAAATAAAAGGCTTATGAAAGAAGGGGCGCTGAGGCATCAAACAGGAAGCAATCTATGTGCAAACGTGCATCTCACAGGAAGTCACCAGAAAACCGCAGCAGAGCCCCAGAGCCCTCGCATTGGCAGTCACCAAGGAAACACTGTTTTTTGTCACCCAGTTTATTTATTTCGAGATCCAGCTGCAGTACTGAGACCCCACACTGTACAGCTGTCTGGACAAAAACTGTTATTGAAGCTCTACCATCCTGTTGGTTTTCATTTCAAACCTAACAATAGTTCTTTCAAAAGTGAGAGCACATCAATCTGTTCTTGAAGATCTACTATCCCGCAGGTTTTTACTCCAGTCTTTACAATCCACGCCTCCTTCCACAGCTATAGCAGGGCTACCAAACTCTGCTCCATTTACCATCCTGCAGGTGTTTCCAACAGCCCAACCAAAGCACAGCCTATTCCGCTGCTAGAGCCGGGCTGCCCAACCCTGTCTCTTCAGTTCTACCATCCTGCTGGTTTTCTCTCCAACCCAACCAAAGCACAGCACATTCAAATGCTTGAGCAGGGATGTCAAGCCCTTTCCCAGGAGATGAATTGTTGCCTCAGTTTTTACTCCAACCTTGACAAAATCCACCTTCTTCACCAGCTGAAGATTTGTATCGGGCCTCAAAATGGTGGTCAGGCAGGCGCATGCCAGTTTGAAATGAAAAGGTGAACTGCGACAGATCGTCAGGTGTAGGGTTGGTCACGACTGGAGCGCAGCCATCGCTTTCTAACATATTGCCTGCCAGTCCAAACAGGGCCAATTTGCAAGAATTTCCCATTTTAGCCAAATGGAGCATGTACTGCACGAATTACAGAACTATCAAATCAGTTACTGCACAGCGAGACGCCGTTGACCCTTGAGTATACCAGCTAATGCGGACACTGGGTGACAACTGCATTACAAGAGCATTTCTCCACGAGTCTCCTCGCACCTGTGAGTAATCACCTCTATCTGTTCATGGCTGTCATCATAGATGTCTCTCACTGGAGAAACGGTTTTCCTGTCTCGAGTATTAGCTTGTTTTCAGTAACTGATTTAACACGTGAAATTTTCTCACTTCATTCGCAACTCTTGAGACATACTTTGCCCCCAAATATTTTAACCAAGGCTATTATGTTTATATGAGTCAATGGATAATTAAAGGGTAATTCTAGGTGGGGAAAAGGTGGGAAATATTCTTCTTCTATGGTTGCGATTTTAGGCTGGTTCTTGGGTCCCCCCATATTTTTTTCTGGTGAAATTTTAGAGTTTTATGTCTGAGTTCTCAGCTAGGGAGCTGGAGGGGCCGCCTTTTACACTTAAAGGTGTTGAAAACGGACATTACATTGCTCATTAAATTTGACACTGCGCTAGGTTTCCTCGTTGATTTTGCTTAAGTGATCCATTACTGAAGGTAAAAGCACTATTTTATCTGACTTGTTGAGAATAATATGCCTAAATCTGACCACCCATGGTGGTCAGATGGTTCAATATTGATCAGCGTTTCTGAATTAATTTAAAAAAATGTAGGCAGATAATTAAGGAGATATTTTCATCAGTCTAATATTTGAGAACTACAGCTCATCCTCAAAAGCAAATACAGAGAAACCTGAACCACGCCCCCCACCCCCGCATGCAGACTGTCAGAGAGAGAGACTTTAAGGGCAAAGGGCAAAACTGCCCTCGTAATTATTTGCTCCTTGTTTTACAAAATCACTCCCCATCATTATGCTAAAGCCTGAATGCTTGATACAGAAAATATGGCTCAAAGTGATAGAACAGTTTTGGCCAAAGAAAGTGAAAATTGCCGCCTGCCCCAATGCAGAGATTGGCTCTCCCCTGCTCTTCACTCTGTTTTATTGTGCTATTAGTTCGCATTCCTTCAGTAATGCCCCTGGATTTCAGCCTGAGTGGGTAAAAACTGCCCTCTTTCAAAAGTGTTGATTTTGCACCCTGTTGCCAGTGGTGATACCCCCCCATTCAGCTCCAGTAGCGGAGCAAGACCTGAAAATTGGGAGGGCAGAGAACATCCCTTTAAAACAGTTATTAGTCCTGACCTGTTGTCAATAATTTTCCTTTATTAACACTTTCTCCAATTTTAAGAATAATCCATTGGCAATTACAAACATGGCCTCTTTCTCAATTGAATCTAAGGGTGACCAAATAACAGGCTAAATTCAGTTTAGAGATCAATTTTACGCAGATGTAGGCCTATGCTTTACGAAAGGTAAACTACTTAGGAACTTCCAAACTACCTTTTTGGCACATCAGGCAACCAAATCTGCGCTTCACGATTGTTTGAAATTGTTGAAATTAAATCAAAGACATGGATTCGAAACTCCTTTATGCAGTTTTGAATGAGGCTGATTGAAATGCATAAAATTGCATGTCCAAATGAATAATTGTCCTCTTGATTTAACGAGGAGAGCTAGCAACACCTGATAGTGCGATTTGTTTTAGGAGCGAATGTATCGTCAGGTTGGAAAAATGATTGAGAACAAGTCAGGACCAGTAATTGATTTAAAGGGCATGTTCATCTCCCCCCTACCCCCCAATTTTCAGTTCTGGCTACACCACAGCTCAGCTCACCTTGTACACCTTCCCAAAGGCGCCGTCTCCGAGCTCCCCCAGCGTACTCCAGCTTTCTCTGGGATCCTTCTCTCTCTGCACGTGCTCATACTGCTTAACCCTCTTCTTCTCTGCGCCAATCCGGAATATCCTCATCAAGACTGATGCCATGGCCTCCCCCTCTCCCTCCCTCCCCCCTCTCCAAAATGGGGAAGTGAGGCTCAATTCAGAAGCAAACACACAAGCACAGGACGCGCGCCGCACACTTAACGCTTTGACAGATAAGTTTGACGGTGTGCTGTCCCGGTCTTGAAGCGCGCATCAGACTGTTTCCGCCTCAAACTCAGCTGCTCACCTCCTCTTCCGGACCATTCTGCGCTAACCACATCCTCTGCTGTCAGAAAAGGGCACACATTTTGTTCTCCGCACTGTGCAGACTCTGGTGTGGCTGTCTAGTGTTACAGCACTGAAGGTAATGTCTATTGTTAGGACACTGAAGGTGATGTCTAGTGTTACGACACTGAAGGTGATGTCTAGTGT
This sequence comes from Gymnothorax javanicus, assembly GCA_029692085.1. NCBI lineage: Eukaryota > Metazoa > Chordata > Actinopteri > Anguilliformes > Muraenidae > Gymnothorax > Gymnothorax javanicus. The sequence continues at coordinate 105,318,637 of CM056194.1, read as the reverse complement.
CACGGCACTGAAGGTGATGTCTAGTGTTACGACACTGAAGGTGATGTCTGGTGTTACAACACTGAAGGTGATGTCTAGTGTTACAACACTGAAGGTGATGTCTAGTGTTGCGACAGGTGATGTCTAGTCTGAAGCTGTAGACTGAAGCACCAAACACTGTTTCTTATTTGAGTTAAACTAAAGTCAATCAAATTTGATATATTCAAGCATCATAAATATGTCAGGGTGTGTGTGTATGTGTGTGTCTGTGTGTGAGAGAGGGGGGGGCGAGAGAGAGAGAAATAGCTCTGAGAGAGAAGGGATGAAATAAGATAATTAAGGGATGAGGACATTACACAAGGTAATACACAGCACAGTTTAGGACACACACAATGTAAGGCACAGCTCATTGGGGACATACAAATGGTAATACACAGCATCACTGGGGACATACACTTGGTGAAACAGAGCACAGCTGTGGACACACACTAGGTAATGCACTGTGCAGCTGCGGACACAGTAACACATTGCACGGCTGAGGACTTTGACAAATTCACCACTGAATTAATCACTTTAATCTTTGAATTCATTCACGAGGCTGAAGAGCTGCAGTGGGCTAACCACAGGTTCCACAGCACATTTAGTGTTCAATTTTATTTACATCATCGAACACCGCAATGACTGTATTTATGGCCAGATCTCAAACCAGTTTACGCTTAAGTTAGGATGCAGAAGTTATTCTACTGGGAATTAACCACAAGTTATTGGGTCTTGTGGGGAGATACTTCTGTTTTGATATCGCATGGACAATCCGGGGGCTGGCGCACCTGTACACCCTTAAAACAAAGCAAGAAACAAATATGGATGCCTGATCAGAGCCAGTTGCAGGGTAGCAGTTCGGCCACAGGAGGGCAGTGTAGTTTAGCATTAGAAATACAGTGTTTCAGAATTACTAGTGCCCCTGCCTGAAAATGCGCTAAAATTACAATAAACAACAAACAAATTATAGCCTCATAGAGATAAACTTAAAATGCTAACGTCAGATTCCGAGAAAACAAAATCAATTTAATCTCAATTTGATTGATCAAAAACCAGTGGGTTGAACTGATCTTAAAAGGAATGGGTCCAAAATCCCTCCAAATGTGGGCCTTATCCTCTTCAAACAGTGTAGAAGAAGACCCCATGCCACTATGCTTGCTAAAGGTGGGTGCAGTGAGTATAGAATCAGGGGTGCCATTAATTGTGAAACCTTGAATTTGAGGAAATTGGTTTTTATATCGTAAATTATTTTTGTTCGTTCAACAGAAACATTAATATAGTACAGGATTTATCACAAATTGGTGATTTGTGTATATCCCAACAACATTTTATCTCTTTTCATAGTCCTTTTAATGCATTGCCAATAAAATGTGCCAAAAAAAATTCCAGAGCCCACGGTATATTTTAGCCCCCTGATTTGAACAGAAATGCAAGTGGACATTTGAGGAATTCGCAACATTTCTGATCTGGAAACTTGCGTGCGGTGTGCGTGCCAAAAAGAATGTCATATTTTCCATAGACATGACTCTCCAGGACTACTTTTAATCACTACTTAAAATGCTTGGGCAAGTTTATTCTAAAGGTCTACATATGCCATATTGTGAACATCATTTTTAAGGCCTACCTGTTGACTTGGTAGTGGGGGACCATTGTGTCCACTGGATGTAATTCGTGATATTGCAATGCTGGACTTATTTAAGCCCATAGGGGACTATATTGAAATGATAAAGTAAACTTGGAATTGAAAATGTAATTCTACAGTAGCTTTATAATTTTTCACAAATGTGTTTTTTTTAATTAAAAATTTCAACGAAAATGCAAAGATCAAATGTGCATTTACATTTTCACACATTTGTATTGGTGTTCTCCAACCATCTTAAAATGAAAACGGAAAAGCTGCTCGACATTTAATTTCCTAAGTAGTACCCAACAGTGCAGTGGACAAGATTCAAATTTGAAAATCAAAATGTTATATAAACAATGTGACTTCATTTCCCATCTTCACAAGCAACGTTTAAGTCACAATAAGAATAATATTCATTTTACTAATAATTTGAAAATGATAATGAAAATGGCTTTTTTTAATCTTGAGAGACCTGACCTGCTCCACAGTGGACATTATTCTTACGTAGTAAGTGAAACAGCAGCCCCCAGCCCATCGCATTTAAATGTCACCACACTCTTTTGTAAATAAAAAAGTTATCAGCGCCACAAGTGTTGAAAGTCACCAGATTTTAGCTGACTTATAAAATTATTTGAGGTGGGAGAGCTTTAAAAAGTCATTTCACATTGATGAAATGAATGAAAAAATGTTTTGATTTTCTTTCAGTACACATCTTAGTGAACCTTCAAGGGAAAAAAAGAGAAAATTTGAAAAAAAAAAATTAATTTTGAACCTTAAAATCCTGTAACTGCAGCTGCGGTTGGAACAAAAACCAGCGCACACATTGGACTCCCTAAGAACAACATTGGGTATCAGTTATAGACCCCCACTGAACTCTCTGACACCCTGCTTTTACAAAACAAAACATGACTGGTTACGACCACTCATATCCAATTCAGATATGCTCCAAGTTTTTATTAAATTTTGAGCCAACCATAGCATTTCATGGTATTAAATAGGAAAATTAAATGTTGCTTATACATTTCAGCACAAGTTGGATCATTTATTAACAGCAAAATGCATCAGATTTTGCTAATTGAGAGCGACTATTCAGAGATACATGATCAGTTTGAATGTGAATCTTCGCTGAAGACCTTGACAAGTAGAATCCAGTGTGGAACTGCTTAGCTGGGATGAAAGCTGCACCCACACCAGCCGTCTCTGGATACGACAGAGGATCCCATGGCAATCGAAAAACACAGAAAACATTGGTGTTCAGGCAGAGGAGTCAATTCGAGCAATGGCCAACACAAGAAAAAAAAAAAAAAAACCCCAGATGTGGCATTTTTGCCAAAATTTCTTACAGTTCCGGGACTGCCACACTTCTAGTGTGCAGCTTGCGTAGCGGCTTGACTTCAACAAATCAGCTATAGTTGAGAAACTGCAAAGGATATAAATGCTAAAATCAAACCAAGTAAAAGTACAGGATGCTTGAATGCGGCTTCTATGCTCGGTATCGTACGGCCAAGTATCCGTAACCCTGCATGCTAATGCAACTTTTCCCCAGCTGCACGAGACCGGATATGACTTGGCTGCCAAACTATCCCATAAAGCATCAGCACTGGGGCTTGATTGAAACATCCGGCATTTTTCTTTTTTGTGCTGGAGATCATTCGAATAGGCAAAATACAGAAATTTCCGCATGCGGGTGCAAAAGGGTTAAGTTGTTGAACAAGCGATTAATTATCCGAGCAGATTTTGTTTCTTGTTATCTCAGGAAAATTGCCTCGTGATTGTATTCCAGAGAAGTGAAGAGGATATTTCAGTCTTCAAAGCATGTGTAGACATGGTTTTTAGTTTTCTGTATTATTTATCATTCCCTGTAAATGCCACTTTGGGTGGCAGACCCACCCACATCAGGACCATTCTGTATCGAGAGAGAATAAGGATTCCGATGGTGGCCGAGGTGCTGCTTTATAGCCCACGACACATTAACTGCAATTAAGTGTAAAATAATACTTACACACCAGGCAAAAAAAAAAATACACAGGACAAGTTTGATGAAGTTGCGTTATGTTTTAATGCCATGGAATTACTTCCCAAGTATGTACTCACTTCCAGAGTCATGAGTCAGTTAGCACGTAATGCTGCTACATTCACAATGTTAAGTTGCATTGTATGTCTGTGGTGAAAAAATAAATTTAACCAGAACAGCCTTCAACAAGCCATCGCCTGCATAACCAGTAATAGTAATGTGGACCCATCAACTTGAATGGCCAGCTATACCAGAGAACAAAATGTACCAATGTTAACCATGTCAGGCAGATACAAGGATTGTTAGCAGAGAATCATGAGGTACGGTATGTAGCAGATACCAGGATTGTGTTAGCGGAGAATCATAAAGGTACGGTATGTAACTTTGCACCTGCACAGTAATACTAGTCTGAAAACGTGAACCTGTTTCTGGAATTCGGGACATGCGCGCTGTGCACGGAGCTGATGAATATAGCATCGGTTCATGGATTCACTGTTCGCAGACTGTAGAGGATCCACGGGCTTTTGACCTTACGGTGCATGACGCGAGCAAATATTAGCCAAAACGTCAAATCTGCCCCGTCAGAATCACTGCATATTCCACAGTTCACAAAAAGCAGTCCCAAAATTTTCAGAAAGGTGAAAGCTACATCACCAAACAGAACACGCATCGATCAGAGCAAAATAACACATGGAGTTGAATCATACAACGACAGTACTTTGTTTTCAAGGTACATTTGCTGGCTTTTGATTAAAAAACCCTGAAAATATTAATAAATCATTTTGTATAAGAAATAATCACCACACAAAAAGAGTCAGAACCTCAGGTCCAGAATGGGGAGGAAGGGTTGAAAGGATTGAAATGGCAAACGGATCATGTTAATCAGCTTGTAATTTCAAATGAAGCCCGAGGGTCCTATTAAAAAATGTTTTTAAAAAAATCAGAGACCTTTCATCAGGGAGACACCAGAGCCCCGATTCGGCTGACCTGAGGAACTGAGGAAAACGAAACAGAGGATGTCAAAGGTAAAAGTTGAAACTGAAAAGCACCTTCAATAGTTTACAGTGGAGGTCTAGTAAACTTGCATAAGTTGCATGAAAAATAAACCATCTGAGTGCGGACCGAGCGGCTAAGGCCCGGTCGGAGAGGAGTGTGCCTCTTTCATATGCAGTCGTTTTGGATAAAAAATAAAAACTAACGTGACTCAGCGGGCTCCCCCTGTGCTCAGCAGTGTTCCCCAGTGATCGGGGCCCTTAACACAGACTGCGAGAACCCTTACGTCTCACCCTCTCTCCCTTTCTGCAGCTCTCAAGAACCAGAGTGAAGAGAGGATGATGAGGGTGATGACGAGTCACTCAAAGGCCTCATTTTTCTGGCAGCTCGGTTTTGCGGCTCTGAGGAGGAGATCCAAAATGGCTGCCTCGTTGATAATGGCAAGTGAAAAGCAGCCAGAGGAGAAAAATGGATTCCTCAGGAAACCGCAAGGTGATGGAAGCGAACAGAAGAATCTCTGCATGGCACCTGGGATGCATCGGCCTTCCCAATACTAAGGCAACAGTAATTCAGCGAGAGGCATGTAAAACACAGATCAGACTCTCCCCCCCGCAGCAGCACAGCTGGTGGATGAGGAGGTTTCCATATCATTATCAATCTTGATATTCTTCTCGATTCTTGATTTAAGTATAGCATTGTCATTTCTCCCAACATCTATATTCAAGTCTGAAGTCATATTCCTCATAAATACACCTCAAGTCTTTAATTTAGTAAAGGCCATGGTCACAATTTGTCCACTGAACAGTTACTGTTACTTATTTTCAGTGCATCTTTCAAAATGGCAGACAATGCGTAAACATTTTTTTTCTTTTTAACATCAATGAACCTTGGCATATTACTAATTTATTACAGACCAGCACGTCACTTTAAACGAAAAATAATCAGCATTTTAAATGTATGTCATAAAGGTGTGTGCCATGAAGAGCTTGATTATATACAATCCTGACGCAGACTACGGATCTGCCAAAAACGACAGTGCGAAAGGGAGGTTGCTCAACTCTCCGCATGGAGAACCGAAATTCAAATTCCTTAAAAGGAAATTTAACTCACTCTCAAAAATAAAAACAAACCGAAATGGCCGCCATCGAAGCTTTGCTCCATTGCTGCTACTGTTCTCTTAGCCTTCCGCTAGAACGCGTCGCTGTGACGGGCACAGAACGTGTCGACGGCGAGCCGGAACACGCAGCGCGAGAGCATGGGCTGTGCCCAGAGGCCATAGGTTTGAGGTACGCGGCGAGGTCACAGGAAGGATATACACACCTCATATTTACACAATGTACAGACTGCAGCAGGGCGGCCAGGAGAGAAGCAGCTGGTGTGCCTCTGCGCTACAAAATAAAAGTTTTAAAAAAGAAGGAAGAATGTGGCCCGTTTTCACCACAACTTTCTTATACCATTCGCACTTTTAAAATGAACAGACCCAAAAGACTACTTGGTTTTGTTTCCGCAGTTAATTTTGTCTGAAGTAGGGATTGCTAGTATTTCTCAAAGGTGCTGTAACCTCTGAGGCGCTGTTACGCAACGGCCGTTTCGTCCACTCTAACCAATCAAGATGAAAAAAGTTCAAAGGCCTTCCCGAAAGGCGAGGAAGTGACAATCGACTTCGCTCGCACGATCTGGCAGGACATGGGAGGGCACTTCAGAGACCAGACTCCCCCTTGGCCTCTGGTTTCCATCTACAGGGAGGGAAGGGGATGAGTCCCTGTGACGAAACTCGTCTCAGCACGTCTCTTAACTGCATCCATCTCCCTCCCTCCTTCCTTCTCGCTTTCCAGCAGCATGAACGGTTCTGGGTTCTGACAGGTGGCGCCCCCTGGATGAGACGGACAGTACTGCGCCCAGGGCCGCCTCCTGCCCCCCCCTCACATGCCATTGGCGGAGATCTTGTTGGGCGCGTGGATCATCTGTGCGTTCTTCGCCTGTCGGGACGGGAGACAAACGGGTCTGTCAGCGCTGAATGAGCCCGTGAGAATCGACAGCTGCACACAGGGTTATATAACGACAAACCGAGCTGCATGTCTGAAGGTTACTGCACTCTGCATGTACTGTACAGCTCACTCACAAACCACTGATCTCCAATCAGTTCCCACTGCTTCTTCCACTCCGCATATGCAACCAACCCCCAACTCTGGATCAGTTCCTAACACTAGCAGTCCTTCTGCATTATAGTGCTTCACCCACAGACCTCTGATCTGAGATCAGCTCCCAACAGTCTCTGCCACTTCCCATGATGGTGTTCACCAGCAAAGTGCTAATCTCAAATCAACCAGCAGTAAACGTTCTCACTACATAACTGGAACATTCTGTAAATGCCATAATTGCTGAAAGCTAGGCGAGAGCATTGTGTGTTGGCAGCACTGTCGTGTGGGGATGGGGGGGTGTAGTATAGGATGAAATGTCTACATGACTAAGAACCCAAATAAAGACTCACTGTTAAGCATCGGCAATTAGCGCATTCATCAGACCAGCCTGTGTCATGGATTTGGGTTAATATGTACCAGCCAGCGATATCTTCAGAGAAGTGCAGCTCGTCAAATTAAATCCTTAAATCCAACAATTCATGCGAACAGGTCCGTGTGTGCGTGTGCATGTGTGTGCGCACCTGCTTCTGCTGGTGTGTGTGTGCATGTACTTGCGTGCCTGTGTGTATGTGCCTGCATGCAAGTACGTCTGTACCTGCGTGCGTTTGTGGGTGTGTGTGTGTGTGTGTGTGTGTGCATGTGTGCTCCTGTGTAAGTGTGCATGTTCCTAACACTAGAACAGCTGTACTCAGGGTAAAAAGCACAGTTGCATAACACATAATCCGGCTCCCCCCTCCCCTCCCGAGCGCTGTAACGCACTCTGCACAAACCGGTCTTTCCCCGCCAGACTTACGTGAATGAGCTGCGCTTCGGGCGACGGCATGTCCGAAATGAAGGGTTTCTCCAGCAGTTCCTCGGCCTGAAGGACACAGAAACGCGTCAGGACAAAGCGCTGCATCCGCGCCACATATCTCAGCTAGCTTGTGCGTTAGCACAACCACCCCTGCCATTTCACCACTGTTTCAGGGGCTGTAATTCTGGAAGACATTCTGTAGACATCCGGACTAGAGATCACTCAGGTTTACTAGACCTCCCAATCTTTAACAAGACAGCCTTTTTCCTTTAATTTAAAACGATAATTAGATATTTGTATCTCAAATCTTTTTTACTTGGTTTTTTACAACTGAAACTAACATGGGCCAGGTCACGCGGTAACGGAGTTAAAAAAAAAAAAAAATTGGTGTATTTTGTATCATAGCTCCAAAACGAAGTAAGATAGTTACAAATTTGTAACTCCGTTACCAACCAGTTTTTGCTATTCTCACCCGAAATAAATCAAATGACCAAAATGAGCTACTTTGTTTTTTGAAGTACAAGGGAAGACCTACACAAAGCCATTCAAATTGTAACTCTCTTACTTAGTTTTGGAGCTATGATACAAAATACACCAATTCTGTAACTCCGTTACCGCGTGACCTGGCCCTCCTATGTTAATTTATCTCCTATTATGTTCCAATACTAATTCATCAGTCGCGCCAATAAACACAAGAGACAAATGACAAGCCCTTCAGTAAAACAGAAAGTAACTTTTCCTCATAATTAATAGCAAATGATAAAAAAACTTCAAATTTCAAAGCCCTTCAGTACCTTCGACAAAGAAATCCCAAGCCAAGTATTAACATGATCTAAAATGCTGGTTTGCCAATTTGTTGGGTTAGATTCAATATTGTCAATGCTAACTGCCCAATATTTGCAAAACTGCACACTACAGCGATACAACTATGCAACAAAGTACCAAAAATCCCTTCGTAATAACGGGGTGAAGTCTAAGCCTCGCTGAAGAGTTGAGACCATTTTCTAATACACAGAATCACTAATTTTTTAGATTCTGAAAGACCAGCAATGTTCTGATCATCAAGTCCAACGTCGGTCGATCCTCGAATTCCAACGCGGGACGGTCCGGACCTCGACCACAATAATTTGCAGTTTTATGTTCAATTAGCACTTCTGGAAATCGTCAATGTCGTTTTTTTTATTGTATATCTGTGTTAATGGACACCTAGCTAGGTGGTTGAGTGAGAACAGAAACAAAGATCGGAAACATGGTGACAAAGTGATTTCAAATTACACCATCTATTATAATCTCTCCTTAAGTTGACCTTTGTTTGCAATGCGAGCGCAAACATATTTACAATTTATTAGGCAAAGTATTAAATACTCAACCTCCACCAATATCAAAAGAAATCAGTACTTTGTCTTGCCTTGTTTGTTTACCATGTTTGGGTACCCAGAGAAACATTCGGGTGTGTAAAAACATCAAGCGTCAATCCAGTCAAGAAAATGTAGAGTTTAATTTCTAGTGCTGCTCTACAAGATAACAGCATATAACGGCAACAGCCATGTTACTGATGACACACCGGGTTGCTAGGGCAGGCGCAGCATATGCATTTGCAATATTAAATATTAATATTAAACTAGATAACTCTGTCGCCACAGGGACCGAGACGTGCATCTCCCCGATCCCCATATTTCGGACAAAATGGCCGCCGGCAGCCATATTGGACGTCCAAAATTGCCGAAAATCGGTCTTGAGCACTGTCAAACAAATATCTTCACTGTGCAAATTTATTAAAAAATTCCTGTGATAACTGTCACTTCCAGAGCCCGGAACAGAGAATCTCTGCGGGCGCGGCGACGGTAGCGGAACTAAACCATAGTATCTCCCGACTATTGTCGTCGGGGAGATACAATTATCAACCCCCTTCTCACTAATAAAACCCCCTAAACATATTGGCGCCCCCTTTTAAAATTGTTCTGGCAAATAAAAAGCCGAAAAAAAGAGGAGATTGGCAACGGAATTCTTTCCGTTTATAGTTAATGAAAATATTTTACTCAACACTCCGACTAGTTTGAAGACACGTTAACTAGTCCGCCTTAATTTTTACAAGTTTTTTACGAACCCTGTATATTCATTCACAATCTAGTCAAACACTATTGCAGCGTTCAGTCGGAACTGCTCCCACTGCAAGTCGCTGTTGTGCCGCTAGAGTACAACGCTCAGTCCCACTGTATGAAAATAAGACCCTTCAGATGGATTGACGACCCATGAGGCGGTTTCGTACCTCTGCCACCCTCTTCAGGTTTATTTCCATAAAACTGTACAGCCCACGGGGGGTTTATTCAGTTTCTGCACAATTTCTCTGCAGAGTGGATCGACAAAGCAAAAGCGATACGCTCCGAGCAGCTCCAGAAATGTAAAGATTGTTCTAGACAACGGAAAATTCTCAGCAGCGACTGGAAAATGAGCCAAGTAAACATGAGCTGACAGAGAGGTTTATTTGGATGCGGTATGAGGGATGTATCTAAGAAACAGATTTTTTTTTTTTTTTTTTTTAACCAGTGATATCGGCGATAGAGCTACATAAACTGACAGATGTTGTACGCTTGTGATATAAGCAATATAGCACCATATACAGAAGTGTTTTTTGGCTGTTCATATGAGTGATGTAGCTCCATAAATGCAGTTGTTTTCTGGCCACTGATATGGGCAAATTACAGGACCAGTCGAACGTTTGGACACACTTTGCTAATGTCACAGCACTCTACTTTTTAGAGTAATTTAAAAGGCTTAACTTCTCTACGTATATAATCTCAAATGCAATCCAAAGTCCAAAATTTTGGAATTCGCAAAGAAGCCCCATCTCGCAAAGTAAACAGACAAACTCCTTCCATTTTCCAACAACCAAATTAAAGTCACGCGTTTTTGGGACTTATTGGGCAAAAAGGTAAGTGTGAAGCAAACAGCAAGTGCAGCACGTCTATGGGAAGTCAGACTGCTGCACAGCGGCAAACTCATTATAGCCATATAACTGCACTTGTAAAAAAATCTATGCAAGTTTCCTCAGCAAGTATGATAACAAACGCTGGTTGGTTTGATGGATTTGAGAATTAAGTTTAGAGACTTTATTCTGCTTAAAATTTTGGCATCTCCAATCCCATCTGAATTTGGAATGTACAATCAGCAAACCACGTACAAGCAAGCAGGCAACTCAGGACAGCAAGACAGTTCATAATTCTCCAAAAAATGTGCTCATCAGTAACCTTTACACTTTACACTGATGTGCATTATACGTGCTCAGTGTAAAACTGACGAGCGCCTGCAGAGCCAGCGGGAGGCACACGGGTATTAAACAATGCCAACATAAACCAACTGTAACCCACCAATTCCCTGAGCAGCATGTGCAGTTTTGTGCTGCTGGCCACAGTGGACACCAGCAGGAGACGAGATGTGAGGTGAGGTGTCGCCATGGTGACCACTCCTCCCTGTGAACCTGTGCTTGTTTACAGGATATGCCAGCCCTGCAGCTCCACATGTCTTTGGGGCGAAGGTAGGGTGGCGGGTCCTTACCGTCCTCTCCTTAATGACAGGGGCCGGGTCTTTCAGCAGCTCCGGGGACACCAGTTGGGGGGGCTTCTCCGTCACGGGGGGGTCACTGACGGGCGGCGGAGAGGGAGCCTTCTAGGGGGGGCAGAGATGAGTCTGAGTTAATCAGCGAGAATGACTGGTGTTTGCAAGAAGCCAAAGTTCAGAACCATTACCAAATGTAAAACTAACCAGATATAACTCTTAAACGCAAACTACATGCAAGACTGCACATTTTCCATTATGAAAATGTTACAGGAATTACTACCTACACCTCTGCAATGTCTGTGCCCAATGGATCGAAGACTGGCTGGATCAGAGAACGTCAGAAGCGAACACTAACATAATTCATGCAGGATCAAGGCCAGATAAATCCTCTGTAATGAGCAGGGCTCACCCTGATGTGTAAAGGGTCCGGTAATGTCTGCTCAGTGCGGGGTCTCACCTCCAGTTTGGCCACAGGGGGGATGACGGGCGGTTTGGGGGTGAGCTCGGTCAGGTACATGGCCCGGGACAGGAGCAGCAGGGAGGGCGGCACATTTTCCTTCAGGTGCAGGTCCACCCACTGCCAATGAGGGAGGGGGAGGGGGGAGGGGTCAGAGTTCTGCACGGATCAGTCAGGTCACACAGAATACACACGCAAAATACACACGTCTATCTCTCACACACACACACGCACTTACCTGCTGCAGCTGCTGGTGTAGCTGGTCCGTGGTGAGCCCCAGTGACCTCATCCCTCGGCTCCTACAGGCAGCCTGCAGCTCTGACACACTCATGGCCGACACGCCCTCCTTCGCTATCATCTGTACACACACACACACACACACACACACACACACACACCCACACCCGAGGGAGATTACAGAGGAGTCATTGGGGTTATTCTCAGGTGAAGCAAATGAAAAGGCGTGAGCTTGTGCATTAAAAACTGTATAAATTAACCTTCTCGCAGTTACTCACACAAGTCCTTAGGGAAAATAAAGCATTAAAAAGTACTAATAAAAAGTAGGAATACTGATCCACTGTAGAAGTACAGCAGTGTCTGAGCATTTATGCAGGGATTTACAGAAACACATCTTCTCCCAGCTGAACTGGAGACTGTTGGCTTTAATTTGATGGTATGCACACACGTGTATAGGACTGTGATGGAACTTTCCAGCCCTGTTGCATCGCTGTCCCAATACTTATGCACCTCACCAATGTGCCATTAATATTAGGCCTGAATCACAGAATCTGAAAGAATCCCCATTCCACTAACCCCCCCACCCTCACCCCTCCCCCAGCCCCTCACCTCGTCGTCGGCTTTAATCGTGCGCAGTTGCAGCAGCAGCTGGAATCTCAGCAGGTTGTTGGTTCCGATGGGCTGCAGCTCCAGTAATTTACACAGAGCCACCAGCTGGGGGCGCTCCAGGTGCTCCAGGGTCAGCTCGTCCTCGAAGAGCTTGGAGAACTGCACTATGTCCTGGGTACTCGGCTGCTCTCCCGTGTGACGCATCTGTGCGTGCACAGAATCACAGAGCTCAGAGTGTGTGTGTGTGTGTGTGCGGGGTCAGGAGAAAATCTGAGAACTCCCCCATTTCAAATATTACAGATACTAAATCCAAACCAGCAAGGTACAGACCTCAGCAAAAAAAAAAAAAAAAAAATACTATGCAAGCTTTAATTTAACTTTTGAAACACACCAACAAATTTGTAAACTGTTTACTGTAAAGGGATGTGAACTAGAATTTCTACATAATTCTGAGATTTATGGCAAATTAGCTGGAGTTTAAGATGTTATCTTCACAGCCCTGTATGAGATAATATACCACTTTAGCCACTGCAGGTAAATGTAGTACCAAGGTTTGTCTCAAAAACAACACAATGCATTTTCCACATTACATCAAGAGTCCAGGATAATGACAGCAAATAAGCACTCCTTCCAGAGATTCTCCGCAGACATGAAGGCATATAACCGAAGTTTAAAACGGGCCCGACTTGCGAGAGCAGTGTGGCTGAAGGTGATTGGTGCATGTGATCCCTAAATCAGCCCCTCAGAAGAAGAGTGGTCTAACTCACTTATTTCCCCATTCTGGACCACAATTGCACTGAACAATTTATGTGTTCTTGAAGTGTGGAACGACACGACCCACCTATTGTACAGTACTGGAACTATACAGAGTTAAACCATAATTGCACTAAATAGTGACCAACTTAATTTTAAGATTAGCACTTAAAAAAAGAGCAATATGGAGTTACACAACCTTCGTTCTCAGGGGCTAAAATAGCTGTGATACAGATGAGAATGCAACGCACAGACAGAGAGAGACAGACAGACACACACGCATATCTTCTTTCAATTAAAATGGCAACTGTTGGCTTTAATTTGATGGTATTCACACACCCATACATAGGAAGCTGACAGAATCCCCGACTTCCCTCTCTCCAGCAATCCCCAACTCCCCCCCCCCGCAAATGCCCTCACTCCTCGTGCCACTGTGTGTGGTATGTTGATTAAGAGGGCATGCGCGCTGAATGCTCACCTTCTGCACGTAGGTGGAGAACTTCTGCGTCTCGTCGCCCACCTGGGCTTTGTTCCTGCGGGCCATTTCAGCGATAGTCTCCTGAAGGAACTTCGCCAGCTCCAGCTTAGCGGCTAGCCCCTTCTTCTGCTTCTCCTCCTGTTGGGGGAATGAGAGCCAATGAGCTTCCAGCCTGACACAAACACCACTCCAAACCGCCCTATCACAATCCAGCTCTCCTAAAATCATGGCCAGAGGTACCGCAAGTACAGAACTATTAATAATAAGCATTGTGCCTCACACCACTCAGTGAAAACCAAGAAAAATAACGTGGCGGTCGCTGCATAAACCAAAGTTTTCTGCGACAAAATGAGAGCCGATTGACAGTTCTGTGATGTGGTCCCTTCGGGATTCAGAATTAACAGCCCCCACAGACTGTACCACATTGTGACACCCACTTAACGCAGAGCACCAACACTGTGACCTAAACTGAATTTATGAAGAGTGCTTAGTTTCAGAAGAGCACTTATCTTCTGTAGTGCACTTGCTACCTTAACTTCCTTAACTGCACTTAACTTCCTCAGTCCCAGCTCATGCCACAATTTGGTTATCAAGCTCAACTGCTGCTAGAAAGCATGAATAGTATTAAAAGTGTGTTGATTCATACTGAGCAATAAATAACGTGAACTTGCAGTGTTATTCTTAAAATTTAAAAAAGTGTATAAACATGGGGAGTCTAAAATCGAAACAAATCACAGGCAGATTGCCTGAGGCAGATCCTTGTTTCTCTTCCTCCAGTTATTCTTTATTATTATTATTATTAAATTATTATTGAATTTATTTTTTCTTATATTTGCTTATCTTATTTGTTTGTCTATTTTCTCTTTTGCCCCCTCCCTTCAATGCCTACGATGATAATGATGTTATTGATCATTACTACTTTTGTGGTTATTATTATTATTACTATTATTATTACTATTTTTATCATTATTATTCATATTTAGTACTATCACTATTATTATTATTATTATTATTATTATTATTGTCGTTATGTCTGTCGCTACCATTTATATTTGTTGCTCATTACTTACAACGCACGCACCCACGCATTCACCCACCCACAATCACTGATTGTTGTTTCATTATGTTCTATGAACCTTTAAGTCATGTTTCCACGTATGTATGTAGCCTCACTGTCAACATGCCCAGAATAAACAAATGAAAAGTGAAACTAGAAGGCTCTTTCAGGTCTGGGAGGACCGGTAAAGCATCATGAACTGGTCTGGAAATTCCCTAAAGTTCCAGCTCCTCATTTACAGGAAAAAGAAATCTACGCTATGACCTAATAACACAGATTACAGATGCACATCCTCACGTGTCCTGACACAGTTCAACTCTAGCTGGACAGCAAGAAGACATAACAAAAACTGGTTAAAACTATTGAACTAATTTCCTAACAGATTTTTTAATTCAACAGATTAAAATGCAAACAAGACCCCAAACCTGTTATAGGTCAGATTTACCGGAGCTGATGAGTTGCATTTCATGGTATGGAATGTTAAAATTGAATATTGCTTATACATTTCAGCACAAGCTGGATGCATTTGTTAATAGCAAAATGTAGCAGATATAATATATCGAGAGCAAATATTCAGATACATGATCAGTTTGACTTGGAGTCTTTGCAGAAGACCTTGATTAGTAGAGTCTGATATGTAACTGCTTAGTTAGAATGAAACCCTGCACCCACACCAGCCCTTTCTAGATAAGATCGAGGACCCCAAGGCAATCAAAAAACATGGATAAATCTGTACTCAGGCAGAGGAGTCAATTGGCATAATATGGAAATTTCCGTATGTGGATGCGAAAGGGATAATACTCTATGCCGTTCCTGTCAAACTTAAGACTTAATCTTCGCCCGACTGTGCTACAAGCCATCGTGTTTCCACATAGTGCCTCTGCCGCAGTATTTGTTAAATATGGCTCCAACCTGGCACTACTGATGAGACGGGCATTTACAGAATGCGTTCAGCCATTTTGGCTCAAATAAATACTACACACAAGCAGTACAACAGAGATAGTGGACCATGGACTGGGTACAGTTCACTGTTCATCAACTGCTCGCGTTCCTCTGGAATATAAGCCGTTTAACTCTGACCCAGGGCACGTGAGAGCGTTCATGACCAAAGGTCAAGCCCTGCGCACTACACTGACAACATTTATGAAAAAGCTTTGATCTTAATAATCTCCCTGATTACACAGGAAACACAGACAAACGAACGCCATGGAAAACAAACAGTCTCCTATGGGGCAATGAACCATATGCACTAACTTGCAGAAGTCCACATTCAAATGAAACACTCCCAAATACTGGAGTACTCAGACAGAGCAATAATATGATTTTACTGGGCACCATGGGAAATTCCAAAACAGCTCACTATGTTTGTGTTATATTAACTGCAGTATAATCATACTACAGCCCATAATTACAGAAATGTCAGGGCTCTGGACCTTGGATCAGCTTTTTTTTTTTTTTTTTTTTTAGTCACACTGGAGGTGAAACTAGGAGGAAACAGATCCCACATCAGCAATTGGGCACAGTAGGGTTTTCTGAACACAGGGTTGAGACAGAGGTGTGATTTAATATCTGCGCAGGTCAGAGCGGAGGATGGGGTTGCATTAAATAAATGGGACTCACCTTCTTCGACTCCGTCTCGAATGTGGAGGGCAGCATCTCGGGGAAGAGCTTAAGGAAGACAGGCAGCAGGAACTCCATAAAGGGCACGATGATGAAGACCATGAAGGGCACGAGCCGGAACAGGTCCGCACACGTCCTCATCAACTGAGGAGGAGGAAGAAGAGAAGTGTTAGCACCATATATCAGAAGAGCGCCAACAAGTACAGCCATCTTACGAACTCCAGTCCTGGAGGGCCGCAGTGTCTGCAGGTTTAACTCCAGTCCTGGAGGGCCGCAGTGTCTGCAGGTTTAACTCCAGTCCTGGAGGGACACAGTGTCTGCAGGTTTAACTCCAGTCCTGGAGGGACACAGTGTCTGCAGGTTTAACTCCAGTCCTGGAGGGCCGCAGTGTCTGCAGGTTTAACTCCAGTCCTGGAGGGACACAGTGTCTGCAGGTTTAACTCCAGTCCTGGAGGGACACAGTGTCTGCAGGTTTAATTCTCCTGGAGGTTTAGGTTTAACTCCAGTCCTGGAGGGACACAGTGTCTGCAGGTTTAACTCCAGTCCTGGAGGGACACAGGTGTCTGTCCTGGAGGTTTAACTCCAGTCCTGGAGGGCCACAGTGTCTGCAGGTTTAACTCCAGTCCTGGAGGGCCACAGTGTCTGCAGGTTTAACTCCAGTCCTGGAGGACCACAATGTCTGCATGTTTAACTCCAGTCCTGGAGGGACACAGTGTCTGCAGGTATAACTCCAGTCCTGGACGGCCATAGTGTCTGCAGTTTTAACTCCAGTCCTGGAGGGCTGCAGTATCTGCAGGTTTAACTCCAGTCCTGGAGGGCCACAGTGCCTGCAGGTTTAACTCCAGTCCTGGAGGGCCACAGTGTCTGCAGGTTTAACTCCGGTCCTGGAGGGCCGCAGTGTCTGCAGGTTTAACTCCGGTCCTGGAGGGCCGCAGTGTCTGCAGGTTTAACTCCAGTCCTGGAGGGACACAGTGTCTGCAGGTTTAACTCCAGTCCTGGAGGGCCACAGTCTACAGCAGTGGCACTGCTATGAATGGAACCGCATCACCCTCGCAGACGTTACACAAGCAATGGTAAAACAATTCACCTGTGGCCTAATACCACTAACAATTAAACCACCAGAGAAGGAAGAATTATGAAGCTTTTTACAATTTAGTCTGCCCATTTTCAAGAATAAGATGAACAAATAACAGAATGTGTGCTTTACTATATAAGCTGGCTGGCAACCACAGCTTCAGTGTTTCATCAATATTTAGAGCTGAGGTGAGTGTTGGGATAAACAAGCATTACGTGCCTTTATACCCATTTCAAGGAGCTGTTTCTAAAACATGTGACTAACAGCTCAACAGCCCTGCTGAGTGTGAAAAAGCTACGTCAGCAAATGCACACATCTGCAAACGAGAGGACAAGGAACTGTGATCCGCTTTCCAAGAGGATCGGTCAATACAGTGAGCCTTTCGCAAGAGGAACACAGACTTCCAATTAACACCGCTGCAATACTAACATTTAACTCTGTTAAGCAGCAGAGTTGGGCCTTTAACACACTCAATGCCACAGAGCTCCAAAATGCTGTTTGGGGAGTTAAAAATGGTGAACGCATCACTGTTTTCAGCAAACTGATGACTTTAATGACCCGACTAGAGAAGCGACCCTGTTGGGCTCCGAGGGACAGAAAGCTGCCTGTGATTGGCTGGTATGCGATTGCCTTTATAAGAGAGGCCTTCTCATGATCTGAGCCGGCACAGGTTGCAAAGGCCTGCGTGTGATTGGTCAGTTTATGGCAGTGAATAGCTATGATTACCGACGCCGGAGAGTGAAGCAGCTTTCACACCGGACCTGGAACGAATTTTTCGCACGACAGATTACATTCAAAGTCAATGCAAAGACGCGAATATTTCGCGTCTTAGCATTGACTTTGAATGTAATCTGTCGTCGTCTGCTCAAGGTCCGCATAAAAGCGCTTGATTCTTCAGTTTCATAAAAGCCTGTCTAAGATTCGGTGTACAGACAGCAGCAGGCGTGCCATTGGCTGTTCTGACAGAAAGCAGCATGTGACAGGCGGTATTGACAGATATCGGTGTGTGAGGAGCTGATGGGGGCGAGGCCGTACCCTCCTCCGCTCCCTGCGGGTAAGCTGCTGTCCGTGCAGGAGCCTCCAGACAGTGCGGCCCGCGATGCTGGTGTCGATGCCCAGCAGCCGGAAGCCGTGGTAGTAATGCTTCAGCTCCTCCACCACCCGCTGCCTCATGGGCTTCCTCGCCACAGCCTTCTCCGCTGACCTGGGGACAGCCGCAGCGGAGGGAGGGGTCGGGTCTGCAGCCGGAGGCGGAGGGGCCGCCATGTCAGATCCAGGATCATCCTCCGCGGCCTTCTCTTTCCCACGGGCCTCCTGGAGCCACCGGCAGGAGCTGTGGATCGGCCGAGCCTGAATGCAGCCGGGGCGGGGGTGGGACCGAGCGCAGTGGGGGTGGGCCCACTGAGGCACCCGCACAGTTAGCCCGGCCGCCGCCCACGAGTGCCCCAGGTGATACCGTACGCAGGCCGCCTGGGGGCGGGAAGCACAGCTGTGGCCCTTACGGATCAGGTAAGATCCCCTAAAATCAGATATAGCAGTCAGCAATACCTACATGCTCACAGGAAGCCATAAGAATTGGTTTCAGTGTTCAAAGGAGACTCATGAGGTACGTTTAAGGGCATCTAAAGTCGATATTCCGACGGGACGTTGAACGTCTAGTGTTAACAAACAAATCACTTGCTTTTGTTGACATCTTGCATTGTCGCATGACCAATTGCATTCATATAAACCAATGTTTTTTGTACATGCGTAGATAATCTTTCTATTTCGGTTTATTTACGCAGGTGCGGCTCGTTGATTGGCCGATAAACAAAAACAATGGGAATCGACTTTAGATGCCCTTTAAACAGATATTGCCAAAACGACGGCAGGCCTACTTGAATTACAAAGCAGAAAACAAGTGGTCACACAGGCCAAGATTTAAGAAAGTGAAAGTGAAATGAGAATTTCAAATTATCAGCATAACTTATTTCATTTAAAGGAAAAGGATCTATGGTAATCTTACCCTTACATGCCCAACATAAGTTTTTGAGGAACATTAAAGATTAGCCTACTTCCCCATATTCCGTTAAACCAGAGGGGTTTATTAACAATACATCAGGCAACAAAGGACTGTAACGAGCCCAAAGATCAAACACGAAACCCATGTTCTGCTCAGCGTGTCTAACTGTACAGGCGTGCGTCATCTGGAAACAGCATTACCTCGATCTCGTCACGGCAAACAGTACTTGTGAACTGAATACCGCCATGGTCGGTGCCTTCCTTCTGAAATATCAAACGCAGGAAAAGAGACATTACACACACACGCACATGCACACACGTCCTTGTACTTATATCTTTGTCAGGACATTACATTGACTTCCATTCATTCTTCCTGTGTCTCTACATCCTTTCTCTAATCTTAACAATAAGCAATGTATGCCTAACCCAAACCCTTACCCCAACCTTAATCTATCCCTAATTCTAACCTTACCCCTAACCTTAACTAGTAAGTCACAATTTGCCTTTGTAGTTGTGAGGACCGGCCAAATGTCCTCACTTCCCAAAAAAGACTTCACTTTGTTGGTTAAAAACTCATGCCGGTCCTCAGTACGTAGCAAGAACACACACACACACAAAGAGGTATTAACAACGCCCAAATTAGACGGATGACGCATCCAACTACCACTTTCCGTGCTTTCATTTCGAGCAGTTTTCCAAGCAAAAACATGACAACGGCCAAAGACATTGGACAGTGGTTAAGCATGATGTTACACGTACACTGAATTCACGTGTCCTCACAAGCCGCTGCCCACTCATTTATCATATGTAAAACCAACACGGCCAGAATGTAACAAAGGTAACCACATTCGCCTAACTAACACAAAGTCGGTACTTCGACGTTAATGCCACGACTGACATCAAATTTCGCCAGGGCAGTTATAACAGAGAGGCGAAGAAGGGAATCTCATGGAAATCCAAACGCCACTGCACTTGTTGCATAACGATTAGCTAACACACCGCTGACTGCTTACCGACGCCGACTGCGCGCACGTGTCCCCCTCTCCCATACACTCGCGTCAAATGTGAATGGGTCAGCTTAACCTCAACGGTTTGACAAGTCTGCAGTCGTCCAAACAAACAACTTCATGAAAATAAACAAGAAACCCGGTGACCTTGTGGTTTCTTCGCCACCAAGCTAAGCAGCCCCCTCGACCAATTACAGCCCGTAGGATTTACGACTTAGAACCATTCAGCTAACAAGTAGCAAGCTAACGTTGACCAACACAAGCCAATGCAGGTCTCCACATGTAGAAGGTCGTTACACAGAGGCCGTTTGCTGATTTTACAAAAAATCTAAGCAATTTGCTACCTTGGAAATATCCGTGTTCCAAAAATTTTCCACTGCTAGGCGGCGACCATTCGACTCGGCTGGCAGATCGGATGACTCCCTGAAAGACGGAGGTCGGTTTTGCAATAATAACTCCTCCCGAACCTCGGAGTCAAATTTCCTTGTGGATCTCGCACACAGCGCCGTCAGCGGTAGAGTGGGACTGCTTCCGTCGAGGGAAAAAAATGTAATCCATTCAAAGCAATCGACGGGCCATAGAAACTGCTTTAACAGAAAACGATTCAATTATGAATTATAGCTGAATATAAGGCTATTTACATAAATTCTTTCCGTTTAGTGTCCAACCAGTCGGGATCGTGGTTATCCAGCACTGCACGCAGTCAGACTGAGGAAGAGTTTCGCTTTCGCGAGAGTTCATTGGATGACACGCCCTTGACAAACAGGGACAGACGCCAATAGGGGCCCACAGATCTGCAACGCAGGCTTGACGTGGTTAAATTATGACCCAATTGCCGTACCTGTCGCGCTGGAGCCCTGCTTGGAAAGTTACAACCAAGTTACCTGTATTGTCGTTTCTTGGTTATTTTTACGCCCCACGCATTCAGTTGGTGATATTATGATTAGAACAGAAGTCAAATACTTAGGAATCACGGTCACTACGAATAAAGAGGCAAGGTAGCAGGAAAATGTTTATAAAAACATTGATAAATGTTAAATGATTTTAAATTCTTGGCTACAGAGGAACAAACCATTGTTGGGAAGGTCTTACTATCAAAGATGGGAAGTCTATCAAAAGCTATTTATCCTGCTTTCTGGTCAGAAATGTCTTGAAAAATGATTAAATTAATAAATAATATAAATTCGACTTTCATCTGGGAAAATGAACATCTTTATACTAAGAGAGATGACATGGTTAATGGTGTTGATGAGGATGGGCTGAATGTTATAGATTTTTCTGTCATGAATAGTGTTTTAAAGGTCCCTTATTATGCAGTTTTTTTCACAAGATATAATATTTTTGGATGTCCACGAGGGAGGTCTATACAATTTTCAGCAAAGCAAAATGCAAAATCCAGGATAGGGAAATGTAAACCTGTCATTCCTCACCCCCTGAAAATGAGCTCTGTTCTGATTGGCCAGCTAACAGATCCACCAGCCCCATTGTCATTTGACAGCGAAATCCCCCGGCTACTGCCAAGTCTTGAGAAATTCAGATAATTCTTCTTCTTCTTCTTCTTCTTTTGTATTTCCGGTAGTACTTTCGCTACGAAGGCGTATTACTGCCCTCCGCCGGTCAACTTCAAGACTTATATTGGACGCATTAATTTAAAAAAAAAAACAAACTTCTGAACCATAACCCTAACCCACCATTTTCAATATCGATATTAATGCCCAACTAGTTAATTTGCATTTGGCTCTTGCCAAATCCTCTCCCTAAAATCTCTTGAGTTTCCTCTCTCTTTACCTCAGTAATACCAAGAACCTCCCTTGCTGCATGGACCACCATCCTAATCCTGTCCGTCTTTGACTCAATTTCCTTTGCACAATTTATAACCATTGCAACAAATGCCAAAACCCCCTCTTATCCATACTTATATATTCAGTGTCAGACCTTGGTTCTTTTATCACTGTCTTTGCAGTATGCAGTTCTTTGCTCACAATTCTTTTTTCTATCTTCGCCTTCTTTGTAGCTTTGGCATATGATAAATTAATTTGGGTCCGCACCCGTTCCACCTCACTTTCACATTTTCTCCGATTGCATTGTTGATCTCCAATTTCATGATCCCCCCCGCAATGAAAACAAACTGCTTGCTCTTTCGTTAGTTTACATTCAGATTCTGCACACCCTGGTTTGCCACACCGTTTCGCCCTACACACTGCAGCAACATGCCCGTATTCCTGGCACCAATAACATCGGAGCGGCACCCTTTCATAGGCTCTCACCCTATAACTTACATAATCCAAATATATCCTGTCCGGTAATTCTTGGTCAAATTCCAGCATAACTGCCATGCTGTCTTGTTCTTTCCCTTCTCAATAGCTTTTCTTGCGCTGAGCTGCGCAAACTCCCTCCACCTCCAAAAAAAGAGTCAACTTTCACAAAGTATGGGACACCTCCAGTCACACCCTTCTTAATTGGCCTAGGATTCATTTTAAAATAAATAACTGGAGAAAGATCAAAATCTCTGATTTTAAGTGCTTTTTCCCTTTGTTTCTTTGTTGTACATTCAATAATCACAATCACTTCGACATATCCTAACAGCCTTGACATCCCCGATTTCCTTTTTAACAAATTCCCAACAAGGTGATTGTTACTGAATATTTGATTATTTTCCCACCGATCTCCAACCACTTTCATCCCTACAACAAATAGCCCTTCATCGTTTCATTTTCACTTCCATTCTTTCTTTTCTTTTTACTCCCTTCCACCTCATCACTCTCCATTTGTCTGGAATTCAAAATTTCCAATCAATAGGCAACTATTCAACAAAAATGCCAAACTTTTGAAATTCGCGCCCGCCAATATAGATGATTGAATAGACAAGTTCGATATAAGGCACATGCGCAGTAGAGCTGATGTGGGGCAAAAGGAAATATGGTGGCTACTTGTTGCGTGGTGGGGTGCACAAACCGGTATCATAAAGATGGGGGCATAAGGTTTTTCATGTTCCCCGTGGCAAGAGACAATGACAGGTGTGGATTCGAGCTATAAATACGAAGGACTTTGTCCCAAATGATCACATTAGAGTCTGCAGTACTCATTTTCTCAGGGCTGGCTCGACTTCTTTGACCCAAATGATGTTGACTTCGCTCTTTCTGTGTTGCCCTACAAACAAAAAAGATCTCACACTGACACAAGCTAAAAGGAAAGAGCAATCTGATCAGAGAAATATAGTTAAGGTATAGGTTGATATTAAATTATATAAGTTGGCCCACTAATTGACTAAGAATTATTTCATCTGTTGTTGTTTCAAGCTGTTATTGTTGTTACAGTGTCCAGTTTTTGTATCCACATTTTGAAAAGGGACTGGCTTTCTTCGATCCTATTGGCTACAGTATATACGATGTTAAGTGGATGTTAAACTCTACGCAAACAAATATCAAGCTAAAGGGGGAATGTTAGTGCCATACGACGTTTACAGTCTAGGTCAGCTCTGAGGGGCTAACATTATAGAACTTAGCCCCTCAGAGCTAAGCGTAGGTGTGGTTTTCATTTCGCTGCTTGAAGTAATCATTTGGTTTCCTTGCGATTTTGGTTTCATAATTACTTGCTATATATAGCCAACAAAGTTGAATTTGTTTGCCAGTTAGTTTTGCGGACGTGAAAATATTGTCATTAACACTACTATAATTGGGTCCCACGCCATAAGTCAGCTAATAGCTGCAGTGTTCTTGCAACGAATTCGCATTGTTTCAAAACAACTGGCAAGCACACATGATCCTAATCTCCTCTCAACAGGGATAAGTGCACAGGTACACATGTAAAAAACAAGGCCATATCATTACTGTTTGACTGAACGCTACACATTTGACTTCGGATTTTCATTTGTGCTGAAAATCACAACATAGAGGACTTGCCTTGACAGTATCTCGCCGATAGTCTTTCAAGTCTACCTTGCGCTGAAGGAGTCAATGATTTCATTTTCAAAGAGAAAACTAACGGAGCTTAGTCTAGCTATAGTCAGGGGGAAAGAATTTCGTATCCAACCTCCACTTTTTTCCAGGTTTTTATTTGCCAGAACGATTTTAAAAGGGGCCGCCAATATATTTTAGGGGGTTTTTATCAGAGAAGGGAGTTTAGAGTTTAATATTAATATTTAATATTGCGAATGCATTTGCTGTGCCTGCCCTAGCAACCCGATGTGTCATCAGTTACATGGCAGCCGCCGTTACGATATGCTACTTACATGAATAGCAGCACTTGAAACTAAACTCTAATTTCCTTGACTGGACGTACGCTTGACATATTTACATATCCTAATGTTCCTCTGGGTACCCAAACATCAATCGATATTGGTGTCGGTTGAATACAGAATTCTTAATCTCGCCATCCAGACACAAAATATACGCTGCACACCCTGGAATGTTCCTGAACAAAAATTATTCCTGTTTATAGTCCGAATCCACCTTTTGATGACTGTGGCTGATATACTTTCAAGCAGCAAACGCATTATTTATACCAGAATGAAAATGAAAAATTGCCACAGCCCACGTGAGTCCTTAATTGGCTTCTCCCCTCTTCTAGCAGTCAGCATGTTTTTGTGGTTTGTCTCATGTAATTGATGTATTGTCTTGTCTCCTCCCTTGCTTCATGGTGTTATTATTCATTTTCTTTGCCCCTTTAGTTAATTTCCCATTGATATAATTTCATTTTGGTGTCAGTGTGGTTGCTGGATTGTCATGATTCATACCATACTAAACCCTCCAGCCAGTTTTTGTCCTCTAGCATTGAGCTATGCTCATTTTCTGTGTGCTTTGGTATTTTAATAATACAGAAAGACCTAATTAATTTTTGGAGTCTAATTAATAAGGACAAGCACTCAAACCTTAACCTCCTCAGGCCCAACATCCCCAAGCAGTAATGTGGGTGCCAAAGGATTTACATAAGTCAGTACATTTACTGATTTACTAGTATATATTTAGCAAAACACATCAATATTATCCAGTAGAATCCTTGTCACCACCCAATGTAAGGTTTATGCCACAGCTGCCCTAAATTAACAGTGTTGGTTATTACCAAAATAATTCTTACGTTTCTGTAATGGTTAATCCACCAGTATGTGCAAGCTCTTTAACTGAAATGATGTGTTTAAAGCTAAAATATAATTATTGTTGTTATCCATGAATTTTCAAATTTATTGTTTTACAAAAAAGCAGAAAAAAATAGTTAAGCACATTATTATTTTGTGATGCCAAATCACAAAAGATGTTATTTGCTATTTGTAATTTGTTATTTATGTTCCCTCCGATGTTTGCTCCTTGTCGTGGTGGAGGGCTGGTGTGGTCCAATGACTCTGAGAGCGATGCCGTCATTAGTTTTGTACTCCTGGTAGGGCCACCCTTGGCAGTAAGGTCAATGACGAGGACCCAGACAGAACGCAACCAACCTTTTAAGAACCCTGTCTTGCGGAGAGCCAGGAGGATGGGAAACAACAAACCGTCGTACCAGCTAAATGGCGATGTTCAAATTCCCGAACATTCGGCAACTCCGCTGTAACCCAAGAATCTCCCGTCGTCGCAGTATTCATCTGTGCCACGGACCCCGGGATCCTGAGGTCAAGTCCTGAGGTCCTGGATTTCGCAACCAGTTCCACTTTTCACCCGAGCGGTAACTCCGTCACCTGCTTTCGCCTTTACTATATTAAAGTCAAGGAGCGATGTGTGGGTGGGCGACGGGGACAGGTGAGATGAACACTGGAGGTCCTTAGTCCCTAACCTGCAATCAGGATGAGGTCAAGGAATCATATCACTATACCCTGCGGTAAACAATCTCAGCTGTGCCTAAAGATAACAAGCTCTTTATCCTTGGTGATTTCAATGCCAGTGTTGGGAGGAATTATCAACTGTGGAGGGACGTCATTGGAAAAGAGGGAGCAGGAAAAGCAAACTCAAATGGACTCCTGCTTGGTCTCTGCACTGAGATGGGTTTACTCATCACGAACACCAGCTTCCGACTCAAAGACAAGTACAACACTTCTTGGATGAATCCTCGCTCCCGCCACTGGCAGATGATTGACTGTATCATCACAAGAGCAAGGGATCGTGCTGACATCAACATCACTAGAGCAATGCAAGATGCTGATGACTGCTGGACTGATCATCGACTCATCATTTCGAAGGTTAACCTTAGACTAAAGACACAACCTCGCTCATCCTGTAAACGTCACCTAAGGAAGAAGCTTAATGTGCAACTTCGTAATGACTCAATTCATCATGCAAAGTTTCTCCAAAAGCTAGAAGAAGAATTTTCCAAAAATACTCCTCCTCCCAGCTGCTCTGTGGAGGAATGCTGGGATGCTTTTAAAAACATCACACTGGCCTCCTCTGAGTACGCCCTCGGATATGTCATCAGGAAGCATCAGGACTGGTTTGATGAGGATGACCCAGTAATCACGACCCTGCTTAACGAGAAGCATCATGCTAGGATCCAGATGGAAGATCACCCAACATCACTAGTGAAGCAACAGCAAAACAAAAATGTGAAGCTCAGAATAAAATCCGACAAATTAAAAACCGGTGGTGGCTCGATAAGGCCAAAGAGATTCAGAACTTTGCGGATCAGCGTGATATGAGGAACTTCTAACAATCCCTCAAGATAGTCTACGGCCCCAGGCGTGGTATTTCTAGCCCCCTAAAATCAGCAGATGACCAAACTATTTTGAAGGACGAGGAAAGCATCTTGAGACGTTGGACTGAACACTTTCATCAACTCCTGATTTGTCCATCTCGTGTCAACTCAAACATCTTTCAATACATACCATAGCAAGATCTCCACCCTGAACTAGACCTGCCCTCAACTCTCGAAGAAGTCACCAAAGCTATAAAGAACCTGAAAAATAACAAATCACCTAGATTAGACGAATTACCAGCCGAAGTCTTAAAAGCTGCCCTCCATCTCCTAGCACCACGGCTCCACAACATCTTCTTGTCAATCTGGGAAGAGAGAACTGTTCCTGCAGACCTGAAAAACCCCTTAATAGTGACAATCTTCGAAAAAGGTGATAAGTCTCTATGTGGGAACTACTGTGGGATTTCGTTGCTATCTACTGCTGGGAAAGTTCTTGCTAAAATCCTGCTTGACAGAATGCTTCCCATTGCTGAAAAATTCCTCCTTGAGTCCCAGTATGGCTTCCGTTCCAGCAGAGGCACCGTTGATATATTGGTTGAGAGACAACTGCAGGAGAAGGCTAATGAACACCGTGTCCTGTTGCACTTCATTTTCTATAACGTGGAAAAAGCCTTCGACAGCATCTGCAGAGAGACCTTATGGAAGATCCTAGCTAAATTTGGCCTGCCCCCACGCTACATAGACATAGTAAGAGCACTCCATGAGGAGATGACTGTACAAGTCCTCCGCAATGGTAGTTCCTCACCTGCATTTCCTATCCAAACAGGTGTAAAGCAAGGATGTGTTCTAGCACCAGTGCTCTTTTCTCTTCATTTGGCTACTCTTCATCAAGCTCTACCTGACTTACCATCCGATCTCTGTATTTCTACAAGGTTTGATGGTAACGACTTCAACATAGCCTGTCTACGAGCAAAGACTAAATACCTGGTTATTCCGATCAACAAACTCCAATATGCTGACGATAATGCTGTTCCTAGTCACGAAATTCACCATCTACAGGAAATGACCAACAACTGGGTTTCTGGCTACGAAGCCTTTGGTCTCAGGGTAAATAAGAAGAAGACTAAAACTCTCCATCAAATTCGTTCTACTGTAGCTGACAGAGCATCGCCAGACTCTATTATCATAAATGAAACACCCCTTTAACAGGTCTTGAACTTTTCATATCTTGGCAGTACTCTATCCACCAATGGTACCATTGATGACGAAATCCAGCATCGTCTTTGTCAGGCCTATAGTGGCTATGGCAGGCTAGCTCACAGAGTATTCAACAACCGGAATTTCCATTTGTACACCAAGCTGGCTGTCTATAGGGCTGTGGTTATCAGCATTCTTCTATACGCCTGTGAAACATGGACAACCTACCGTCGACATCTAAAAGCCCTTGAACGTTTCCATCGAAGCAAACTCAGGCAGATTCTTAACATTTCATGGAAAGACAGGAAAACTGACAACAAAGTACTAGAACTATCAGATATGATGAGCATTGAGGCTACTATCCTTCGACATCAACTGCGCTGGTTTGGTTATGTGGTCAGGATGAATAACAACAGGCTCCCAAAACAAGTCTTCTGTGGGGAGCTTCCCATTGGTTCGAGACCCCGTGGAAATCCACTGAAGAGGTTTAAGGACTGTTTTAAGGCAAATTTACTTGCAAGCCAACTGAAGCCAAAAGACCTAGAAGTGCTGGCATGCAACAAGACATCATGGCGGGCTATTTCAAACAAAGCCTGTGCAAGATTCGACACAAACATGAGAGACCAGAAAGAAGAAAAAAGACAACTTAGGAAGGAAAGAGTGGCTACCCTGCACCTGAGGGAACCTACCATCCCATGCCCTCAGTGCCAACAAAAATTTTGCTCACATCTTGGCCTGCACAGTCATCTGCGGGCCCACAAAAGCAAAAGGGGAAAGACTTGAGGGAGTCCCATCCTCGTATCTAGGGGACTGACGTCGACGATTTGTTATTTATATTATTTGTATTATTTGTTATTTGTTATTTGCCAAAGATGCCAAATAACAGTTATTTTTTTGCATTCCTGAACATAAAAATTAGTTTAAGTGGTTGAATGCAAGACTGCAAGCTGTTATCAAGGCCAAAGAAGGCCATAGAAAATATAGTTTTTTTGGTTTTATGTATGATTAAGGACTATTTAGTGGTTTCAGTTCATTATTTGCCAAAGAAATAACAAAATAATTTTTAGTTTCAAACAAGTTTTTGACAAATTTCTTAAATATTCGTGTTTTCTCATTTTTTAAGACAGGTGGTCTATAAATTTATTAAGCACTGTATAGTCTTGATGAAAATATTTCAACTGCGGCGTTCACTCACCTACATTTATTGCAGGGAGCTGCCCCTCTTTAATTCATGCCCTGCTAAGCGCTCCAGGATCATAATAATCCCCAAAACTTGGTTTTGGAAAATCTTTAAGCAAATGGACTTCAAAAGAACCTGTTTGAATTTTTTATTTATTTGCCATTAATTTCCATATGATTTTCGGAAAGTAATCAGCAGATGCAAGGCTAATCGCACTGAAGATTACGTATCAACTTTCTGTGTCATGTTGACCCACTTTATCTAATGCTAGAGCTTTATTTATTCACACTTTTTATTCTTTGAAAGATGCAGCCTACGCTTCGAGAAATGGCCTTGCAGTGGCTAAGTATGCACCAGAATTTATTGATTTTATGAGTGCTTGCCTCTTTATTTCATAAATTTTCCAGTTTTTCTTTAGCCTGCTATATTTGCTCTTTATTTTGTTCGGACTAAGTCGTGTTAGATCCTTTGCTTCACGATCGTTCAATGGATGTTTGGGAAACCTCCATGGAATACAACAAGGGAAGGTCTAGTATTTGCCGGGCTGATCTAGAATAAGGTGAATGATTTCCCATTTGAAAAGCATGCTACTTTACTATAAGTTTTTTGATAATAATATGCTTTATCTATGCCTTGTTGATTGTGCATGAACTTGGGGGTGATTTGGAATCCAGTGCAGTGCTGTATATAAATTGGGCATTTAAAATGGCATTGAGAGGCTCGAAATATAAATTTTGGCCATTTGTTTTTTTTTTGCCATCTGTAAATATATTGTCTGTCATACCATCACTTTTTTGGACTATAGAGATAAAGATTTTTTTCAAAATAACATTTATCATCAACGTTAAGACACTGCAGAAACCACACCATCAGGGGCTCGCCTGAAAAAATACCAAATCTATTGCAAAAGAAATAATGATTTTTTTATGTAAGTAGTCAGCATACACAAGAACCCCAAGGAAGTGTCATTTCATCCATTATGGCTGTAACACATCACTAAAAAATTCTACAAGCTGATTGCAAGCAGCCGTTCTTAATTTTTTAAAACATTTTATGACATGCATTGTTGAAACTAAATATCAAATAGTAAACTTTAGTTAATCCTAACTGTTTTATGGTAAAGATGTGATTCCTTGATTTAAAAAAACATTGAACAATATTCCATGCCTTTATAGTGAGTAAGATACTGGGCTTTACTAGATTAAAACAGGTAAATATGCGCTATTTTTTATGTTCCTGATAAACTGCTCTAAAATTTGAAAGGTTTAAGATTTCAACATACTTTTTTCTAAAATCTTTTGAGGATATGATTGTACTCCAGATTAATGTCATTTCCTCCATACCTGCAGCTGCTCATCAACAAAAAAAAAAAATCTCCAAAATATAAATTTTATTTTCAGACATTGTTTTTACATTAGTTGATCAAAACAAGCATTGAAAAGTCTATTCAGGTGAAAAATGATTGTTTGGTTATAAAGATGCAAAATGGGCAGAATTTCAACCATTTTCCCCTTTGGCCGGAGAGATGAAAGTCAGTCTCCAGGATTGGGACCACGTTTTTTAAGCTTTCTATGAGTCAGTTTATTAGGAACACCTTCCAAGCCTTCATTGGTCCCCAGGATTGGGAAAGCGCTCTTGCTAAACCCTTTGATTCTACTGTCAAGCAGTCCTGCTTCCGCGCAGGGGATTCACTGCCTGGCTTCTGCCCCAGGATGGCCACTGGCCTGGGCGCAGACACGCCCCTACCCTCTCCAGTCATTACCAACTTAGCGATGCTGTTCCTCTTCCATATCCGTATTCTTGTTTATCAATACTCCCTTGTGCGGCGTACCTGCAATCTGCATTTGGTTCCTTGTCTGGATCGTAACAGAAAATGTAATCCTTCACTTAGCTTTTCAATTTTTAGGTACTTGTATGCATTTTTTTTAAATAACAACTTAAAAATTTTATAGCATTCCCCATTCGTTATTTCATTTTCCAAACATTCCCTGCCATCTTGCCATCAAAAATAAATGAAAAACGCAAATCTTTTTATAAAAATGCATTAAACACATTCTCAGAAATGCGTTTTCTTTTTCAAGGAGCAAACACATTATTTTATCATGATGATCCTGAGAATGTAATGCTCCACTTTGCTTTTTTCATTTTCAAGTCCATTTCTGAGATTACATTCTCATTTTAACATTGTTATCTTAGTGCTTCCATGGATACCACATAGATGCAACCTCTATTTTTAGTGAGAGAGAATAGTTATAATTAAACTACATATCCCGGAATACTCCCTGTTAATAATATCATTCTGTCCAATCGGGAGCATGCTTTTGTGGCGCTGAGCAGGGAGACAGGGCCCGAAGCAGGGCGCTTTTGTTACAGATGGAGGGAGAGAGCGAGACAGCTGAGCTTTTACGCATAGCAGCCCCTGAATTATCCAAAGTCTGTTCCATCATTCCGCAAAATACGAGGCCCTCACATAATTTTCTGGCCACTAAACGAGCCATAGAAACCGAAAACTGACTGCATAGTGACCCTTATTTTGTCAGCACATTGTAACCAAGCGAAGAGGTCTGCACTTAAGAAATTCTCCAAGCTTTTGTTGTGTCTGTTAATATATTGCGCCAGGAAGCACAGATATTGGGTGTATTGGTTTAGAATGGAACACGCTGAAGGTACTGGCATTTTTATTCTACTTTACTCATTGTGTGTCTCCAGTTTCTTGTTGACATTTTTTGTTAAATTGCGCCGCTGCAATCCAGTTTTCTAATTTCATAGCGATTGGGTTTATATTTCCTTCTCGTTTGGATCGACTGATGGAGGTGTTATTTGGCCTATTCGATTTAAAGGGGCAATGGCAGCCATATTGGTAGCTAGTCGCTTATTGCTTTCCACTGTTATTCAGGCATTTCCTTACACAGGTGAAAATGGCAGCTGTTTGAGAACATTGCTGCTTTGAGTGCGGACCCAATGTACCCGTTTCTGTACCGAATGCACTTCATTCTAGTGCAAATACACAGTCCTATGAGGGTTAGCCTCTTAGCTCTATTAAGTAGTTGGCTCTTGTTTAGCTAGCTAACCTGCCAAACTAACCAGCTAACCTGCCAAGCTAAGCAGCTGATAGTGTGTCGGCGCTCGTCAAGCCTCACAGTAATATGCAGTACTGTTCTGTATTTTGCATCACGTATATTATTTCTGCCGTATAAATATGGGTTGCTTGTATTGTCCCTGTTCGTGTGCCTTTAGCAAATCACCTAATGTGCTACTGTCGATGGTAATGAGCAGACAGTTTACTCAATTCGATGTATCGCAGGTTATGCAGTATCAACATGTGTATGATGAGCTGGATTTTAGGACGTCTGGCTCGGTAAATGTATTACACATTGTGTTGCTTGAGTCCCTTTGTATTTTTCAATGGAATGGATGCAATGTACTGCTGTAGGCTGTGCGTTTCCCCCGGGCATTATGTTGCTTCTTTTACCTTTTTATTTGTTTCATCATGGTGTGTTTATATTAAGTATTTGAGCGCGCATATTGCGCCTATAGATCATATTCCAGCTGACAGTAAAGTGGAATTATACCGTAAATAAAAGCAAGCTTTGTGCTTTTGTTTTTTGGCGACCCTGTAAAGATAATTGGACTCAAGTCTGACAGTCGTAGAAAATGATGTTCAGTGCTGTCAGCCTAATTAGCTCAAATGATTGTTGCTATTTTTAATCCTATGTTCGGACGAATAATATTCGGTAGGAATTCTGAAATAGTTTATAGAAGTCGAATATGACTAGATGTTCTGTTGACAATTACCTTGTCATTAGTATCAGCACTTAATTGTAATGCACATCAGTATTTTGTGTACAATTTCTGAAGTGCAATGATTGAAATGGGTATTCCAGTCAAGGTAACACTTTACTTGAACCCCTTAACAGAAGGGTGACATAACCCTGTCATAAATGACATGTAATCACACGGTCCCAAGACTTTGTTTCTGAAGAATAATGCACATGTGTTACATGTTGTCCCATGCAATTATTTTCTACCTGCTGATGCACATAAGGTCCAGCTCTACCCATTTCTTGGAGCAAACTTGAATTTTTAAATTGTTATGTGACTGAGCCCGTCACAGAGGATGGAAATGCCATCAAGTCTTGCTTTTAAGCTTACTTTTGAGTTTAGCAAGCACTTTAATGTTAATTATGGTGCTTCAATGAGGTATGCACAGATTACAGATGGTGATTTCCCCAGCAAACAAGCAATTTCATTCAAACTTATCCCCGTGTTGTGAAAGACATGTTCAAACACATGTTCAAAGATAGGCATCTCTCTCTCCTTTGAAATCTAATGAAAAGGATTGAGAAGAAGAGCAACATGTGACTGAGTATTCTGTGCAGACTGCTGCCATACCACTATACTCTAGATTTACATGTGACTGAGTATTCTGTGCAGACTGCTGCCATACCACTATACTCTAGATTTACATGTGACTGAGTATTTTGTGCAGACTGCTGCCATACCACTATACTCTAGATTTACATGTGACTGAGTATTCTGTGCAGACTGCTGCCATTCCACTATACTCTAGATTTACATGTGACTGAGTATTCTGTGGAGACTGCTGCCATTCCACTATACTCTAGATTTACATGTGACTGAGTATTCTGTGCAGACTGCTGCCATTCCACTATACTCTAGATTTACATGTGACTGAGTATTCTGTGCAGACTGCTGCCATACCACTATACTCTAGATTTACATGTGACTGAGTATTCTGTGGAGACTGCTGCCATTCCACTATACTCTAGATTTACATGTGACTGAGTATTTTGTGGAGACTGCTGCCATACCACCATTCTCTAGATTTTGTCTCATGCGATTTTTTTAATTAAAAAAAAAATTTAAATTATGTGGAAAGGAAAAATATTTTTGACTGACCACCTGTCCCTGTTTGAGTAGAAAGTGAGCAGACTTCAGGCAGTGCCTCTGAAATTGAGGTAAAATGTGTTTAATCCCTTAAACTCTGATTTTTCACTGAGGTTTTCCCTTAAATGGGTTCAAAGTCAGAAAAACTTTTTTTTTTTCTGATAATGGGACAACGTCACATGTAATGTGCATCTGCTAGTTCCACGTGCTTCACTGAAACTGCACCGCACTTTCATTGGGAGAAGTATTCAGACCCAGGGTGCCATGTTTTCATAGCCACAGCACTACATCAAATGGTAAATATTTGGACCTTGTACATCATTTGATACGCTTTTCCTCATAATTCAGACAGACATTTTTGGGATCGTTGGAAATCTTGGGATCTCACTAGAATTTAAAACGGGCATGAAGTTCCTCAGGTTTGCATACAGCAGCTGCATTTGACGCTCTGCAGTTTTTGTGGAGTTAAATCAGATGGTGGAGATCCCTTTGAAGGGGACCTGATTGAACATTTAACACTCTTCTGTGCATTATTCTTCTGTATAAGAGTGAGATCTTAGAATTTTTGACCACATCTCATGTTTGCGGTGAATGGTCTGGTGACACCATCCATCTCTGCTGATTGCACATCTCTCCATCTGGGGTAAGGAGCATTTCAGTGGAGCTACAAAGTGGCTAGTGGAAATTTATACCATCATAGCCAAAGTGCAGTCGGATTTAGTTGAATAATAAAAATCACTTAATGCCTGTTTCTGTTTGCAGCTGTTGAATGAAAGGCACATATTCAGCTATGTTTTTTGACAGCTTTTTTTGTGCTTGTACCTTTGTACAAACGTAGCGCTGCAAACATTAAACTACAGAAAAACCCCAAGTGAAGAGCAGCTATGAGTACGAGCCCACTTTTCACCCCAATCAGCCCAAACTCCAAAACAGGTGATAAAGTAATTACGCCAGCCTGGCATGTCTAACGAGCAATGACAGAAGCCTCTCCAAGTTCTGACTGACTGCACAATTCCATCTACTGAACGATGACCCGTGCTATACCTCACTGGGTCGAGGCAACTTTGAATGCAGAACTCATCAGCTCAGGTAGAAAACCAACTGACAAGTCAGCCAGTTGCAGTCCAAAGCATACCCCCACCCAGAACCTCCACCGAAAAAACAAAAAAAAAAACAAAATAACAAATCACAAACCCCACGGGACCAACCTGACGGCTCATTAACTGGGGGCACCATAATGCTCAAAACAACTATGTCCAAATGGACCAACTCACTGTATATCAGAACAATGTGTCAAGGCTGTCTAGGATTTAATCAAACTGGATTGTATCTCCTGGGCAAGCGCCCAATCTGTTATGACCAGCTTGCTGACTAATCGCAACATGAAATGGGCTAGGCAACATGATTATCAAAATAAATTATTTAATGACAAAAATAACACATTAGCAGACAAACAGTTGGCCCAAAATTACAATGAGAACTGGATGGAACATCATGTGGTTGCAGTTGAGTGAGCTTGATTTAGAGTCCCTTTGGACACCAACAAACTCCTTTTGAAGGGTTCTGCCAGGTGCCATCAATACCAATCCTGCAATCATACAAATACAAGTCACACACAAACAAAAAACAGTCCTCCTGCCACTAGAGGCAGCAGAGATTGTAAGTAGGGTTGTAACAAAAGTCCACTCAAAATCAATGTGTATCATAGGTTGTATGAAAAGATGGATGCAGCACCTGGGTCTGAAAATCAATGCAGAAATCTCTAACATTGGCATTCTATTTAATGGCCAGCAGATGGCGACGTCGGTGTTTGCAGTAAGAAGTTCAGTCCTATAGAAGTCGAGAAAATGACCCTACTTTCCCACCTGATTTATTATTTCAATGATTTTCCACATTACTTCATGGTATCTGTTGCAACTTTCAAGTCTCCTTCGATATATCATGATGTTCATTTTTGTAAACTAATGGTCCCAAATAGACTAGAATAAAGGATAAAGCCAGAATATGCTTTAGGGGCGTGGCTATCCTCTGGTCCTCGTCTTATACGGTCAGATCCACCCTTTGCTCCTCCTTGGATCTTCAATTCACGCTCTCGCCCAATTGGAATCACATCCGGTTTCAAAATGACAAAATGGCGCTATTAAAATATCCAAAATCAAGGCTTCCTAAATGGTATGCTGAAACCAATAGGTGACGTCGCGGTTGTTTTGCCCATCTTTTTATAGAGTCTATGATGTGTATCTTATGTTGAATCATGATAAGGAAGTCATACTTAGAAGCAGGGAACTAGGCTAAATTTGCCATTGTAAGAGTGGCAATAATGTGAATTATTAGGAAAAAACAAAAATCTAAACTTTCTGCTATGTCTCTCGTTGTGGCCTTTTCATGAGAAATTGTGAAACACTTTAAATGTTTAGATTTTAGGATGGGACTTTGGTTAGATGTAAGCTTTCAAAAACATACATTTATGGCGAAAAACATTTTCAGCACATTGAACCATTGTTGTGACATATCTGCATACTTGCTTAAAATAGCCAAATGTTGCCTACTTAAAACCAAGCAAACCCATTTGCGCAAATCTGTTTTGTTTCATGGCCATTAAAAGTTCACAAAGCAACCAAATGTTGAAATATGAGTTGTCCAGCCTACCTTTATGGCTGAGGAGTCAATTGCTGTCAGTTGATTGCATATCAAGCTTAGTAAATGGCAACGGACCAAGAGCAATCTTTGATATATTGATGACCTCATGCAAAAAGGGCGTAAGTGACATTTGGGCAAAAATGATGTTTTTCACTTTTTAGGGACATCCATGTAGGTCCCACCTTCTGGCAAAATTTTAGGTCTGAATTCTTATCCTAAAAGGGTCAAAAAGGCCTATCTGCAAGTAAAATTTTCCCACCAATGTGCCTTATTGGCTAGAAGGGCGTGTGTTACAATTCCTGTGCTAAATGGGCGTAAGTGGTACTTAACAGCCTTTTTACAAACAAAATGCATTTTCAGTCCAGGCGTATCTGCCTCTTGCACCTGCTTTGCATATAGCTGGTCTTAGTTGGTACTATCATAAACTGTACATCTGCCCACAGTCAATGCACACTGTATTATCCTTTGTTGTGTTATCTGTTGTTTATGGCTTCAGATTTGACCTTAATTCAGAAATACCTTGCATTGTTTTTAGCCACTGGGGTGTATAGTGTATCTTTAGATCTGATGATTCACCTTAACATGCTCAGGTTCTTTGCAGTTTGACAGCAATTTCATGCAGTATAGATATTTACTAGGGAGTAGGGAAACAGGAAACTATTATTCGTATTTAGAAATGAGAAATAATAATGAACATTGAGCAGACTCTCACAAGGTCACCTTCATTTCTGTCAGCAGAGTGTTGCAGATATGCCCTTTTAGGATGCGTTTCTCATGTATTGAACTCTTCATCCTGACTCATGCTAAGGGCGTAAGTGACATAATCTGGATTATCTCTTCATTGGCTAATGATTAGGAATCAATCTTTCTCAGGTTTCAGTATCATCTAATGACCCACTCAGTCACCATGGAAATTTTTATCCATTGGGTCGAGATTTACCTGGAGCAGTTTTTTTTTGCCTCTCCTGTAAAATTAGTAAAATGTCACTTACACCCTTTTCGCATGAGGGTATCGATATGTTATATCTTTGATCAGTACATCACTGATAGGTACTGATGTCAGTGAAGTAAGGAGTTTTCTTTGGAAATTCGCGTAATCAAAGCGTTATTTTAGTGCTTTAGCTGAAGGATACTAAGAATGTAATCTGGTTTGCCAGCCATCAATAATCATAGAAGTAAAATACATTCTTCCTCTATGATTATTGGCAGTTGGAAAACCAGTTTACATTCATCATATTCTTTGGCTAAAGTGCTAAAACAGCGCTTTGAATCCTTAATTTTATGCTTTTGTAAAAAGCATAATGCCTGAGTTATTTAAAATATATAAATACAATGCAAAACGATGACGAATTTGCATGGAGGGAAGCAGATTTTGACTTGCAGTCGAGTGGATTCACTTCGTTCATGAAGTGTGAGAGGTTCTTGGTTGAAAATCGGATGACCCAGGAGACATTGCTTGCTTTATTCATTTGATTTTGCCCTGGGTGCACCGTTTGTGAATTTAGCTTATGCAGATGCAGTAAAACTAATATAATGTACTGATCAGCTCAGTGCTTTGTCAAAAACATTGAGAGGAAGTGAAATAGTTTCCTTTATAGCTGACTGAATACAGAGTCCCTCTGAGCCAGTATCTCCTATATGTAGTATTTAGACGCTTCATGTTCAAGCAAACCTAAAGTATGTGACTGCTCAGTCTGCTTGGTGATGTACATGTCGAGGTTCAGAAATCTTACTTGGGCAGGGTTACTCACAAGCCGAGCCCACACCGTGACGTGAGAGCTGTCATGCAGTAGGTGCTAACTGCTAGCTGACGTCTGTGCTTGTGTGGTCATCACAGAGAAATCACAGGCTGGCTGTGCAGATTGCCTGGTGTAGTGAGTAATGCTGTTCAATGCGTGTGACGCAAGCGCATCGGTGTGTACACACTCTGATGCTCTGTGCACGCATACGGACCCATCCCGATGAGGGCTTTTATTCCTCTCAGTGCGATGCATAAAACAAATACACATCTTGGTGCTGTTCTGTGCCTCTGTGGTGGTGCTCATGTTCATTCTGCCAAACTGGACTCGGATCAGTGCTGATGTAAGAGAGGCAAAACCCATTCCTATCTGGTGTTTATCTCCTTTTTGGCAATTAAGTGAACAATTATTGCTGCTGATTGGTCAGACTGTCATGACAACTGACTCGTAGGTAAAGAGTGTGTGGAAAACCAGCAGTTTTCAGCCCTCCAGAACCACGATGCTCTAAGCCCTCTGCAGAACTGATCTCAGATCAGGTCTTATGTGAGAGAACCACACCCACTCTTCCATCCACGCCAGCAGAACTGATCTCAGATCAGGCCTTATATGAGAGATACTACACCCACTCCTCCGTCCACGCCACCACAACTGATCTCAGATCAGGCCTTATGTGAGAGATACTACACCCACTCCTCCGTCCACGCCAGCAGAACTGATCTCAGATCAGTGTGTATTTGAGAAATGCTAAACCCGCCGCTCCCTCTAAATTCTTTGCAGAAGGTATCTGTAGTCAGTGCTTATGTGAGAGATGGGAAACATTTGCCAGATATGCTAAAGTACTGAGGGTAACTGAAAACTTAATTGACTAACAGCCACCCAAAAAAGTAAATACAAATGGAAGTTCACTCAATAGAGCTTGAGATTTAGCCAAGTGTGTCAGAATTGGATCAACATCCCACATTGTGTTTGTGGTCCAACATTGCGATTAAACAGTCAGTCCTCCGACACCTTCATTGCACTGCTCCTGTGCTTCTTTCATAACTGTATCTTCGCGACCGGAACTAAACCATAGTATCTCGGGACTATCGTCAGCGACGACAATAGTCGGGAGATACTACGGTTTAGTTCTGGGGCCGCCACCGCCGCGCCCGCAGAGATTTTCTCTTCCGGGCTCTGGAAGCGACAATTATTACAGCAGTTTTTTTTCTAATTTTGCAGAGGCGAAGATATTTATTTGACAATGCTCAAGACCGATTTTCGGCAAGTCCGTTATGGCTGCCGGCGGCCATTTTGTCTGAAATTTGGGGATCGGGGAGATATGCGACTCGGTCCCAGTGGCGACCGAGTTATCTAGTTCCATTGTGCAATGAGCAGCTCCTTTGCTTCTTTGAAAATAACGAGGATTGTGCTCAGTTTCACAGACCTCAGTTTAGAGAACTTGGGTCATCTCTGAAGAGGTGCTCAGGAGTTTAGGAAGAGTCACTGGAGCAGCTCACTTCACAAACAAATTTTCAAAAATGTATTGGAGCTCTGATGCCATAATCCCCCAGCTACTGGCAAGAGATGCCTGAATAACTAGCTAACTAACTTTCCATTGAACTACACAATGAGTATGAAAAGGTGAAGTTTGCGGGCAAAGCAAGCATGGACATTACATTCACAGAAGTGTGTCATGTCACCGTCATACTTGTAATTCAGTCTCTAACATTAAGAAAGATCTGTGGGTGGCATCTGCATAGTAGCAACTGTTGGCTGACATTCCATTTACTGAGCTAACTTCTCCATTACAAACGAATTAAATTCAATTAAAAACGATGATCCATTCTATCAAAACCTATGGACATGTCTCACACATAGCCTCTGGCTGAACTAGTAACAGTTTTTTTATTCACGGTCGACATACCAGCAAGCTACCTAATAAGCCACACAATTATTATAGAAAGATAATGTGTGCATTCTAGCTAAATAAGTTAGTTTTGATGGTAGTACTTAGCTAGTTATATCAACAACCAAGCCATGCACATTTAAGTAAGGTTACTATTGGAATTCAGTTGGAATACTTACAGAAATTAGAAGCACTTACCTACCTTGCTAGCTAGCTACAGATTTTTCTAGGAAAAAGAAACAATGCCGCTGCTTCTTTGTGTCTTCCAAAAATCATAATAGATCCCCTTTTGGATACATTTTGTTGCAAGTCCTGCGATGTACTTCAAGGATTCAGACCTGCAGTCTGTACAATAACCAACCCTTGTTTTAAAAAAGTTGGTTCAAAAATGTATTGTTGATTCTGTTGAGTTGTACATAGCCTTTAAAGCTATAGTCTACGATTTTTCCCAAGGTTAAAATCATTATCTTCAGTTTGATGATGATTATGGCTCTAAAGTATCTCCTACACACTACTCATAGCAAAAGGAACCAAAAACTCCACTCTCTCTGGAGGCTGCAGGCACACAAAGCAATCAACCAATAGGAATCGTTTGGGCCGAATAGGCGTTTCCCTGGCTCGGTTCTGCAACTCCTTTTCTGCTGCTGTGTACCTCCCTCCCTCGTTCAAATTTGGCACTCCGGTTCTCCTGCCCACCCTCTTCCGCTGTGCCCCGAAGCCGCCCTGCTGAGACGTCACGGTTGATTGGGTCAGTGCTGGCTTACTGCATTGAAAGCTAACCCTAGTAACGTTATTTCTGTCAGCCTACTTACTATTGAAATTACGGTAGCTTTAACCTCTAAATGCCTGTGTGTTGAGAGCATTGGTTGTGAGAACAGGAAACGAATCTCGATGGGGGAATGGTTTTGGACACAACGCTGGACTTATATGCTAATATGCTTTACACATTGGTTGAGCGAGGTCTGTGTGAGCGTTTATTTGCTCGATAGAGATCCACATTGCGGTGTCAACGTTAGTTACAATTAGCCTCTATGTAGACCTTATATGCTAATATAGCTAACATGTTTACACAATGTGTGCGCAAAATCACCGTGTTTGTTTGGTTGAAGCAGCTCAGCGCTGTGGTCATTATGAAGATAAGAAGCTAACGCCAGCAATTCCTTGCCTCCATGTCAACCCAATAGGCTAAAATGCCTGCCATGTTGACACATGTTGTGTGTAAAATCTATACATGGCTGTCTCTGTTGTGATACAAGCTAACATCTGCATCTGTGAGCCTCTCCGATGTCTACACATTAAGACTGTACAATATTTCTGTAAATTTTCTTGCTGGGGAAGTACACAGTGAGGTCATATTCATCCAGAAATGTTTATAACTTTTTATAACTCCGACATAGTTCGACGTTGACTGAAAAATTTTGCTCTCCTGTGAAAACCGGCGCACTGTATACGGCGAACCTGCTCTCTTCTCAGCGGGAAGGGGCGTGTCGGTTTCCGAGGGGATGAGACTGTGCTTTCAGGGGAGGGCGCATGGCGTCGGAAGAAGCGCAGAGGGGGTGGGGGAGTTGTGTGTGGCGGAGAAATCGTAGACTATAGCTTTAAAAACTAGCAAAATGCCCTCCTCCTTCTCAAGGGTGCATACGCTTTTATACGTGGTCTTGTACAGGGAGTGGTTATAGTTTAGTTTGGTGACTTAAGACTACTTAGACTGCCTGAGTAGGACGTCTTTGTGAAAGTGAAAATTTGTTTTAACTCCAGACCCTGTAAGGGAAAGGGAAGGGATGTCTTTGTGAAAGTGAAAATTTGTTTTAACTCCAGACCCTGTAAATATTTGTTTTACCCCAGACCCTGTAAGAGAAAGGGAAGGGATGTCTTTGTGAAAGTGAAAATTTGTTTTAACTCCAGACCCTGTAAGGGAAAGGGAAGGGATGTCTTTGTGAAAGTGAATATTTGTTTTACCCCAGACCCTGTAAGAGAAAGGGAAGGGATGTCTTTGTGAAAGTGAATATTTGTTTTACTCCAGACCCTGTAAGAGAAAGGGAAGGGATGTCTTTGTGAAAGTGAATATTTGTTTTACCCCAGACCCTGTGAGAGAAAGGGAAGCGATGTCTTTGTGAAAGTGAATATTTGTTTTACCCCAGACCCTGTAAGAGAAAGGGAAGGGATGTCTTTGTGAAAGTGAATATTTGTTTTACCCCAGACCCTGTGAGAGAAAGGGAAGGGATGTCTTTGTGAAAGTGAATATTTGTTTTACCCCAGACCCTGTAAGAGAAAGGGAAGGGATGTCTTTGTGAAAGTGAATATTTGTTTTACCCCAGACCCTGTAAGAGAAAGGGAAGGATGTCTTTGTGAAAGTGAATATTTGTTTTACCCCAGACCCTGTAAGAGAAAAGGAAGGGATGTCTTTGTGAAAGTGAATATTTGTTTTACCCCAGACCCTGTGAGAGAAAGGGATGTTTTGTGAAAGTGAATATTTGTTTTACCCCAGACTTTTTGAAAGTGAATATTTGTTTTACCCCAGACCCTGTAAGAGAAAAGGAAGGGATGTCTTTGTGAAAGTGAATATTTGTTTTATCCCAGACCCTGTAAGAGAAAGGAAGGGATGTCTTTGTGAAAGTGAATATTTGTTTTACCCCAGACCCTGTAAGAGAAAGGGAAGGGATGTCTTTGTGAAAGTGAATATTTGTTTTACCCCAGACCCTGAATATTTGTCTTTGTGAAAGTGAATATTTGTTTTACCCCAGACCCTGTAAGAGAAAGGGAAGGGATGTCTTTGTGAAAGTGAATATTTGTTTTACCCCAGACCCTGTAAGAGAAAGGGAAGGGATGTCTTTGTGAAAGTGAATATTTGTTTTACCCCAGACCCTGTAAGAGAAAGGGAAGGGATGTCTTTGTGAAAGTGAAT
Organism: Gymnothorax javanicus; assembly: GCA_029692085.1. Classification (NCBI taxonomy): domain Eukaryota; kingdom Metazoa; phylum Chordata; class Actinopteri; order Anguilliformes; family Muraenidae; genus Gymnothorax; species Gymnothorax javanicus. The sequence continues at coordinate 105,275,136 of CM056194.1, read as the reverse complement.
ATTTGTTTTACCCCAGACCCTGTAAGAGAAAGGAAGGGATGTCTTTGTGAAAGTGAATATTTGTTTTACCCCAGACCCTGTAAGAGAAAGGGAAGGGATGTTTTTGTGAAAGTGAATATTTGTTTTACCCCAGACCCTGTGAGAGAAAGGGAAGGGATGTCTTTTTGAAAGTGAATATTTGTTTTACCCCAGACCCTGTAAGAGAAAAGGAAGGGATGTCTTTGTGAAAGTGAATATTTGTTTTATCCCAGACCCTGTAAGAGAAAGGGAAGGGATGTCTTTGTGAAAGTGAATATTTGTTTTACCCCAGACCCTGTGAGAGAAAGGGAAGGGATGTCTTTGTGAAAGTGAATATTTGTTTTACCCCAGACCCTGTAAGAGAAAGGGAAGGGATGTCTTTGTGAAAGTGAATATTTGTTTTACCCCAGACCCTGTAAGAGAAAGGGAAGGGATGTCTTTGTGAAAGTGAATATTTGTTTTACCCCAGACCCTGTAAGAAAGGGAAGGGATGTCTTTGTGAAAGTGAATATTTGTTTTACCCCAGACCCTGTAAGGGGGATGTCTTTGTGAAAGTGAATATTTGTTTTACCCCAGACCCTGTAAGAGAAAGGGAAGGGATGTCTTTGTGAAAGTGAATATTTGTTTTTACCCCAGACCCTGTTAGAAAAGGAAGGGATGTTTTTGTGAAAGTGAATATTTGTTTTACCCCAGACCCTGTGAGAAAAGGGAAGGGATGTCTTTTGAAAGTGAATATTTGTTTTACCCCAGACCCTGTAAGAGAAAAGGAAGGATGTCTTTGTGAAAGTGAATATTTGTTTTATCCCAGACCCTGTAAGAGAAAGGGATGGGAAGGGATGTCTTTGTGAAAGTGAATATTTGTTTTACCCCAGACCCTGTAAGAGAAAGGGAAGGGATGTCTTTGTGAAAGTGAATATTTGTTTTACCCCAGACCCTGTAAGAGAAAGGGAAGGGATGTCTTTGTGAAAGTGAATATTTGTTTTACCCCAGACCCTGTAAGAGAAAGGGAAGGGATGTCTTTGTGAAAGTGAATATTTGTTTTACCCCAGACCCTGTAAGAGAAAAGGGAAGGGATGTCTTTGTGAAAGTGAATATTTGTTTTACCCCAGACCCTGTAAGAGAAAAAATGGGAAGGGATGTCTTTGTGAAAGTGAATATTTGTTTTACCCCAGACCCTGTAAGAGAAAGGGGGATGTCTTTGTGAGGAATATTTGTTTTATGTCCCTTTGTGAAAGTGAATATTTGTTTTACCCCAGACCCTGTAAGAGAAAGGAAGGGATGTCTTTGTGAAAGTGAATATTTGTTTTACCCCAGACCCTGTAAGAGAAAGGAAGGGATGTCTTTGTGAAAGTGAATATTTGTTTTACCCCAGACCCTGTAAGAGAAAGGGAAGGGATGTCTTTGTGAAAGTGAATATTTGTTTTACCCCAGACCCTGTAAGAGAAAGGGAAGGGATGTCTTTGTGAAAGTGAATATTTGTTTTACCCCAGACCCTGTAAGAGAAAGGGAAGGGATGTCTTTGTGAAAGTGAATATTTGTTTTACCCCAGACCCTGTTAGAGAAAGGGAAGGGATGTTTTTGTGAAAGTGAATATTTGTTTTACCCCAGACCCTGTGAGAGAAAGGGAAGGGATGTCTTTTTGAAAGTGAATATTGTTTTACCCCAGACCCTGTAAAAGAAAAGGAAGGGATGTCTTTGTGAAAGTGAATATTTGTTTTATCCCAGACCCTGTAAGAGAAAGGGAAGTGATGTCTTTGTGAAAGTGAATATTTGTTTTACCCCAGACCCTGTAAGAGAAAGGGAAGGGATGTCTTTGTGAAAGTGAATATTTGTTTTACCCCAGACCCTGTAAGAGAAAGGGAAGGGATGTCTTCGTGAAAGTCAATATTTGTTTTACCCCAGACCCTGTAAGAGAAAGGGAAGGGATGTCTTTGTGAAAGTGAATATTTGTTTTACCCCAGACCCTGTAAGAGAAAGGGAAGGGATGTCTTTGTGAAAGTGAATATTTGTTTTACCCCAGACCCTGTTAGAGAAAGGGAAGGGATGTCTTTGTGAAAGTGAATATTTTTGTTTTACCCCAGACCCTGTAAGAGAAAGGGAAGCCTGAACAATGCCGGAGCACAACAATGGATTTCTCCTTCTCTTACATGCACGGGATCATGGGAAACACGATTCAGCAGCCGCCGCAGCTCATCGACTCGGCCAACGTCCGGCAGGAGGGGGCGGACGATTCGGGCCGGGGGGGAGAGGGAGGGCCCTTGCCGTACGAGTCCGCCCTGGAGTCTGGCTTCTCCTTCCCTGCCGAAGACATGAACGGCTTCCCCTCAGGGGCAGGGCTGTACGAGCCCCCGCCCAAATATGCTGTGTACACGCCCCAGTTCCCCAACGGTTCAGCTAATGGATACAGCGCTGTGCGCGGGTATGGAGAACACTGCCTACTGCAGGGGGAGGGCCCGGGCCTGAGAGCCCCGCCCATTCTGCAGGAGAGACCACCTGCCCCTCCTCCCCCTCCCCCCCCCCCCACTTCAGCCGCGCCCTCTTCCATCTTCCGCACCTCCATGGCTCCCTGCCTCCCCCGCCTCCGCCTCAGCAGGTCCCCCGGCCCCTGTCCTGCCCCCTCCCCCGCCCCTGCTCCTGCACTCCTCCCCCCTGCCCCCAGCCCCGCCTCTGAAGAAGACGGGCGGCTCACCGGAGATAAAGCTGCGGATCGTGAAGACGTACCAGAATGGACGGGAGCTGTTTGAGTCCTCCCTGTGCGGTGACCTCCTGCAGGAGGCGCAGGTGAGCCAGGGCTCCCACAGACGCCACGAGAGGAAGAAGGAAAAGAGGAAAAAAGATCGCCGGAGCGAGCAGCTTGCCGATTGGGACCAGGAGCAGGGACCGGAGCAGCCACCAGGCAGAACCGCTGAGCCCACGTCCAGGCCAGGCCCCCAGGAGCTGCATGCTGAGGGGGCCGGGGACCTGCTGGAGCAGCAACCGGAGGAGGAGCCCCTCAAGAGCCCCAAAATTGAGCCTGAAGTGCAGAGTGTGAGTTCTGTCTTCTTCTTTGCCCTCTTTTTCACCTTCTGTTTTATCTCTCAATCTCACTCCCCTTCTCCTCGCTCCATCACTCTTCCTCTTCTCTCCTTTCTCAATCTCACTCCCCTTCTCTTCTCTCCACCTCTCCTCTCTCCATCTCTCTTCCTCTTCTCTCCTTTCTCAAACTCACTCCCCTTCTCTTCTCTCCAACTCTCCTCTCTCCATCTCTCTTCCTTTTCTCTCCTTTCTCAATCTCATTCCCCTTCTCTCCAACTCTCCTCTCTCCATCACTATTCCTCTTCTCTCCTTTCTCAATCTCACTCCCCTTCTCCTCTCTCCAACTCTCCTCTCTCCATCACTCTTCCTCTTCTCTCCTTTCTCAATCTCACTCCCCTTCTCCTCTCTCCAACTCTCCTCTCTCCATCACTCTTCTTCTCTCCTTTCTCAATCTCACTCCCCTTCTCCTCTCTCCAACTCTCCTCTCTCCATCACTCTTCCTCTTCTCTCCTTTCTCAATCTCATTCCCCTTCTCCTCTCCCCAACTCTCCTCTCTCCATCTCTCTTCCTCTTCTTTCCTTTTGCCATCTCACTTCCCTTCTCCTCTCTCCAACTCTCCTCTCTCCATCTCTTTTCCTCTTCTCTCCTTTCTCAATCTCTCTCCTGTTTCTCTTTCCTTCATCTTTCTCCTCCTTTTCTCTCCTCTCTGTATATCTCTCCTCCTCCTCTCTCCAGCTCTCCTCTTGTCTCCCCTCTCTCCGTCTCTTTCCATTTCTCTCCTCCTCCTCTCTCCATCTCTCCCCCTGTCTCTCCTCTCTCCTTATCTCTCCTCCTGTCTTTCCTCCTCTCTCCTTCTCTCCTCCTGTCTCTCCTCCTCCTCTCTCCATATCTCTCTTCCTGTCTCTCCTCCTCTCTCCATCTCTCCTCCTGTCTCTCCTCTCTCCATCTCTCCTCCTCTCTCCTCTCTCCATCTCTCCTCCTCTCTCCATATCTCCTCCTCCTCTCTCCATCTCTCCTCCTGTCTCTCCTCTCTCCATCTCTCCACCTCTCTCCATATCTCTCCTCCTCTCTCCATCTCTCATCCTCTGTTCTCCATCATCTCTTTCCCCCTTTGCCACCACTTGCTCACTTGTATAAATTCAAAATGTTGTGAAGCATCAAGATTGGGAAATAGACCATTGAAAAATGTAAAGGACATTCAGAAATGTAATCACGCATCCTTTCCTTTCTTTGATTTTGTTGTTGTTATAAAAGCTGAAGAGAATTTGCTTCTACAGAGATATTGCCGCACAAAGTGTAATTTATGTGTCTGATGACCTTCTCTGTTCCATGCTTATGGGGCAAACAATAGAGCGACTGTTTTTGTGATGTTCGTGTGTGAGTCTGCTTGTGTGTGTGTGTGTGTGTGTGTATTTTTGTTTTTGTTTGCATGTATAAATGGATGTACAGTGACACATTTTTAGTTATTTTGGTTCTGTTGGCTGAGCCAATCAGCGTCTCTGAATCATGTTGAAAATGCATTTTACATGGCGAGGAGGAGACTGAATGGGAAATGAGCAGAATGTGAAGATGGCTGCAGTACAGCACTGGCAGAGCTGCACCAGAAAAGAAGCCTTGAAAACACTTGAATTGACAGCACTTGAATTTTAATGTGGTATTTTCATGGTTTGAAAAGTGCTTGAATTTTGAATGAAGTGATTAAAACGGCTTGAAATTGTAACCTTAATTGCATTACTTCTGTAATAAATCGCTATCTGACAGAGGAGTTCCATCAATAGGTAATTAACCATCACTGCTAGGAAAAGCTTGAGAATGCACCTCGAAAGGTGCTTGTAAAGCGCTTGATTTTGACTTCGGGAAAGGTATAGGGACCTTGAATATTTTTTGGAGTGCCTGAAAATGGGGGGGGTGGTACGAAAGGTTCTGTCAAATGGTTCATCCAATATGGATGAAAACACTTTTAATATAAAGGAGCTGTGTCACGATTACTGCTCATGCTCGCAACTTTGAACAAAGTAAATCCGTCAAACTGCAAGTCAATATCTAGAAGGTATTTTTCTTCTTCTATGATTATTGGCGATGGCAACCATCTTACATTCTTCATATCCCTTGGCTATAGCTTAAAATAGCACTTTGAATCCTCAAACTTCCATAGAAAGTGTGGAAGCAGAAGGCACCCTTCTCCTCCCCCTTCCCCATCATTCTGTCTGTACCTGGCTATTCCACCAATCCACTCCCATTGTTATCTTTTGAATGTCCCTCCAACCCCCCTCTGTTGATCATTTATTGGTTTTCTCTGCCATTTGTCCCTTTGTATCCAATCAGTTCAATCTTTTCAATCACGGCTATTTGGCCGTGACTTAAGGTACGCATGCGCAGCCGTATCATTTTCGGACTTGGACCCTTTTGCCAAGGTGATCTGCCGGCGTTCTGTCAATTTTTGCTACCTATCAAAATGCTACCTCGCGGTCCTGCGCTTGCACAGACCGAAAATCTTGGGCTCTGTTTCTTTGCTCACATCTTATGTATCTTCAAAATCATAAAAATATCAGTGCGCCTTTTGTAAGCGTATACATATTTGCATGCACACGCTGGGTTTTCCTGAAAATGCAGAAATTAGATGATGATGGAGTGCGGCATGTATCTTTTTAAACAAACTTGTCCAACTCATTATAACATCTGCTTATGTTGTAACAAGCTTGCAAATAGCAAAGTTACTACTGTAAACTGATTCATTTTGCAATATTAAGGCGAAAACAAAAGACTTCACAATCGCTTTGCATTATGGTAGCACTTTTTGACTAGGCAGCACAAATTGTCAGAATACCGGCAAGCTATGTTTGTCGCTATTTAACCGTGAACATACTGGCAGGATTGCCAGGTAAACGGTACGCAAGTTATTTTACCGTGAAGACATTGCAGCAGCGGCCAGTTGTTTAGCTAATCTCTGGCGATATTTTATCATGAGTGCAGGGCATAATCTAGAGCTGTTTTTACACTGGCATTTCTTAACCCCATACTTTCCTTAGTATGGGACTTTCGATAGTCCTGTACTATCTTTTTTTTGCTGTGTACACTCACTAAAAAAGTCCCGCACTAAGCGCTTAGCCCGGGCTTAGGAAAACCGTGGCTGTTTACACTTGCATTTTCTTAGCCCCCTACTATTTCCGAAAGCTGGCTAAAGATGTCCCGCGCGCGCGAACGTATGCTGTACTGTGTGCTCGCGATCAATCGTTCACGCACATATACGTATGTTTATGTCAAGCAGGCCGTGCTATTAACAGCGAGTGTAGTATCAATACCAGTCTAGATTTGTCTTGGAAATTCGACCTTTTTTATTCGCAAACTGTAGCTGTATTTAATACAGAAGTATGTCTTCCTCAACAGTTATGGCAAAATGATCAAATTGGGAGGACCAGGAAGTTTTGTTTTTCTTGAACTTATGGTCAGACAGTAACGTGCAGAAGCAATTAGACGGCACGGTTTGCAACAAAGAGGTGTTTAGGTACATGGCTGCACGCATGGTTGACGCCGGATACCACAGAAGTGCAGACCAACTGAGGGACAAACTAAAGAAACTAAAAAAAGAATACAAGGATGCTAAGAACAACAACCAGCGAAGTGGGGCGGGAAGACAAACCTGCCCTTTCTTTGAGGAAATGGACCAAGTTCTAGGTCATCGGCCTTCCGTGGAACCGGAGGTTTAAACACTCCTGATTGAACTTCACCTCTCAACTGAAAAACAAACAAAATTTTTATAAGTTGTAAATTTTTTCATTATTACATCCAAATGCAAACGCCTGAATTGATTTCTAATACTTTTTAATTAGTATCCAAGTGCAAAAACCTGGCTTGATTTTGTGAAATCAGTAGTAACTTTTAATTATCAGTATTATGATTGAAGCTAAATTTCAATGGGCCTTTGTCTCGTCGCTTAAGCACCGCAATTGTGGGGTTAGCCCTGCTTTTTTGCAGGGCCAGCTAGTATGGGACTATCGGTGGGGCTAGCCCACTTCTGCAAAAACCAGTGTAAACAGAAAGCGGGCTAAGGAAAGTCCAGTACTATTGGTGGGGCTCTCTTAACCCCACCAATAGTCCGGGACTAAGCAAAAAATTTGCCAGTGTAAAAAGCACTTAGGTGGTTTCAGGGATCTATCAGATTGGGGAAACCGGTGTTGTTTACCAGCAAGCCTATCTAGCGAATTGATAATTGACTGTGTGCATTTTTGTGTATATAGAGATAAGGAGTGGCCAAATTAGGCAGTACTTTTTAAGGTCAGTTTGACCTAAAATGACTGCTGCAAATGATCTCCCTATATACGCAAAAGTGCACAAACAATTTGTGTTAATTTAGTACTTGATGAATTACTCAGAATTTATTATTCACTCACGCTGCAGTATTGCATAAAATTGATTTTAAAAGTAACAGTTTGCAAACATACACCATAGACTGTATCAGGCATATCATTTTCAACCATTGATTGGAAAACTTAAAAAGATCTGGTCGGTCATTCACGGAAGTCATTTAGTTTAGTCACGGTAAGGCGACGAAATCGCCCGCACATCGGTACTACTTGAGTCCGGTGAATAGCTGTCTGCAAAACATACCAACAACGACATTTTTACTCCATTAAAACAGGCACAGCTCTAAAACGAAATTTATCTAGGCAGTGGCTATTCTTACGGCAGCCATAAAGATACTCAGTCAGGCTATTCTTACGTCCTTCCGTATGCACATGCGCAGAGCACCCAATTCTGGACTTAGATTTTGATCAAGATTTTCTACCTTAAGAATAGCCCTGAATGCGCCGCCCACGTACGGCATTGATGTAATGTTATTCAGAGAGGCTATTCTTACGGTAGTCATGCCTCAGTTGAACAGGGCCCTGTGAGATACCTTTTTAAAGGAATATTGGGAAGAATTGAGTTTGAATTCATGATTTGAATTAGATTTTGCAAAGTTTTTTTGATTTTAACTAAGCATAATAACTCTCAGGGCCAGCCCAGGGGTAAGGGGCCATACTTGTAGTATTGTAAAACCTCACAGCAATACCAATGACGGAAATTGCCGAAGGGTAAGGCTCAGCACGAACTTTCGGCTGGTGCGTGAACTTTTTGATTGGTGTAAATCATAATAAAAATAAATCAATTCGCCCAATCTTCGACCACCATGTACGCAGCAATAGTCCAGAGTGTAGAATTTGATATCAGGGTTGAACTTTCTTTTAGGAACTCGCTTCGCCGCCCCTTCCAGTGTCCGAGAACTTCTAACATACAGATTGACGCAATTTTCCCTTTCCCACCTAGTGATAGCCTCTGAAAGGCTGAGGAAATCAGTGAAAATTTGACCGACGTTAATATGGGCCAGAGGGCTGACTGCGACCGCCTCCATGACGTTCATTATTGCACCATGTCCAGAATTTGGTGCTCTGTACATGTGCAAACAGAAGGACATAAGAATAGCCAAACGGAGTATCTTTACGGCTGCCGTAAGAATAGCCACTGCGATTTATCTAACTCTAAATTTAATAGCGGTGTTTTCGTGCTAAACTAACATGAAACTCGCGTTTACTATAATATTTTACAATCTCATAAAACAGGGTTATGCTTACTGTATTCGGTCTTGTATAGCCATCCGCTGAATTTTGGGTTGACCAGCCGTTCAGAATTTAATCCACTGATTTGGTGTTCACCACCAATGTTTGCAGAAATACTCGGCTGCGCTGCGGGGGAAATCGTGCCAATAGCCGTGCTAGTCGGCTGTGCCTCGTCAAGCCACGGCCCCGCTAACGAGATAAACTCGGTGGATGCCTCTCGGTCATTACCGTTCACGGTCTCTTCCAGTGTTTGTCACACGGCGAAAAAAGAAACTGTCCAAAGTTTTTTGGCTTTTCTTCTGAGACATGTCCTGTTGCGTCGTGAGGTTTTAACGTGATGTTTGCGTGTGATGACCGTTCGGAGAGCTTTGAAGTGTGGCTTCAGGTCATGAAAAGATAACTATTGGATGAAAAAGCTAACTGACCCTTGACTTGTTGAGTTCACGTGTTGACCAAAAGATGTCGCCATTGCGCTTTCAAACGAAGCATGTTCCCTGTCACTAACCGCACCAGCATGACTGGAATTTGAAAGCCTTCGAAAGCCTTCGGGGGGTTGGGCAAGTTAGTAATACACTGGGGGAAACCCTGTTGGATTTGTTTAGGGAAACCCAGCTATCAATTAAATGTTTGTAACTGTTCGATTTAGTGACCAAGGGGGGCAAGTTGCTTTTTCCACTTACAGCCAGGTGGGGTTGAATAGCTGTTTTCCTCCAAAAAATGATATCATTATTTGGAAACTGCATTTTGTGTTTTCTCGGGTTATCTTTATCTAATATTGAACTAATAAGTGTTAAATTATTTGTTATAAAATACCAGCGCTCTGCTCAAAATATTTCCCACATGGGACATTTCAGTGCTGGAATCGATCAGATCAGAATTTCTCGCCCCTCAAAGCCAAGAAAGTCGGCTTCATTTTCGCCATCACTTTCAGCAAACCACATATCTAGATAGGCAGCATCTTCTTCGTGAAACTCGCTGCCATCTCTTGACAAGTTCTCAAACACTAGCATTTTGAAACAACGCGTGGTCAAAATGCACAAAACAAGAATATTGTAATGATTCATTCATAGGATGACTATGCAGTTCAAAGAAATTGTTACAACGCACATTCCAGGGCCCCGAGCAACCAATCTCCAACGTGGCTATGAAAATACCAAAATCTGATTGGTACTGTACTTTTCCCCCCCAAAATGTCTTTTGTCATGACTAGCAGTTGTGGCTGGAAACTTTCTTGCGTCAATAGCCGCGATCAGCAGATGTCATGATTATTCTTATCACGGCTATTGCCGTGACTAGCACTTAAAGAGCTAGGATTAATTTGATTAAACATTTGTGTGTGACAAATATGCAAAAATGAAAAAAAAAAAAAAAAGGGGGGGGGGGCAAATGCTTTATAAGAGCAAAATATAAAATGTATCACTGTCTTGTGAATTATGGTGTTCACTGTATTTATTCAAGTTTGTGTACACGTTTCTTTGTTGTGTTTGCATGTCTACACATTTGTGTGTTTGTTGGGTTATATGTGTGTTTTGGGGACAGATTCAGGAGCGCTCTCCAGCGGCCGTCACCAGCACAGATCCGTGTGGGGACTGGCGGGTGGGGGACCTGGTGTGGGCCAAAGTGGGGACGTACCCCTGGTGGCCATGCATGGTGTCATGTGACCCACAGCTGGAGGTGCACACCAGGATAAACACCCGAGGTATCCCATCATGCCCCTCCCTCCTCCACCAACAAATCCTCCTGTACTAGATACACCAACTTACAATTATTTATTTAGCTTATGTTTCTTTCCAAAACAACTTTTTTGTTAAATTCTCACTGGAGCAGTGGGCAGTTAAAGGTCTTGCTCAGCGACCTCAATGGCTGCACTGATCATGCTGAGGCTTCGCAGATCCTCCAGGTTTCAGTTGAGGCACGAGGCCTTTGGCCTCCTATTTCCATATTCACTTATAGTGAGGACTGTATGAATTTAGACACATTTAAAGGTGTTATATACGACATTCAGAACCACGAGATGTTGTGCAAGCATCTCGGACCAAAACCAGTGAGAAGGGTCTGGATAAAGAATCCTCTAACTGGCCTTCTCCGCTCACAAGCCTGCAGTTTCGTGGTAATATATTATTTGAATTCATGGGAGTTTCAATGTGACAATTGTCAGTAATAACTTGGAATTTCTCACCAGTGTCCCCTGTGGCAGTAGGACACCTGTGAGTGGTGTCGGGCTGTCAGTGGATAAGGCTGTGAGTGTTGCCTGCGGCCAGACCGTATTGAAACAAAGGAGTGAATTGGGCAGACCTCCCCCCTTCCTCTATGCTCTCAGCAAGGTGTTGTCATACAGAGGAAACAATCCCAGGCATTTAACAAGATAAGCAAAGGAATAAAGTTACCGTTATGTGAACAGTATTAAGTGACAGCGTAGGAACACAAGGTACACCACACAAGGAGGTACATCTCTGCGATTATTTAATTGGTTGGATTTTTCAGAATTCAGTCATTTTAGTAATGTTAATAACATATTCAGCTTGGAAAAGATCTAATTCTGCCAAGTGATCTAAATCCATGTAACATAATTGTAGCCCCCGGACGAAGTTGGGCAGCTACTATGGATGGATTCGTGCTTGTCGTCTCCGCCGCCGGCGCCGCATCCACTTCCGCGACGCTTGCTTATGGACGCTGTACAGGCTGTAATTTTTGACCGATTACTTTCATATTTAGTACGGACATGTGCTATACTTAAATCATGGCACCTATTGATTTTGGTTGCCATGGTGACAGTATTGGCCAAATAAAGCACAAAAAAAGGGAGAAGCGGGCTTTCGGGGGCTACACTCATGTGGTTGCGGGCAACCGGACTGTCTAGTTATTAGCTTGCTGACTGTCTTGTTCTCGCTAACAGCCGAAAACATCAAGTAAAATACAGTATGCCCAAGGTAGCTGTAGTTTGATGGTTTCAATTGAATGTTTTTTAGATCTCGAGCAAATGACTATAACTACAGTACATTTTTTTTTAGTGTTTCGTTGGTGGACGAAATTGAAAGTCGCGTTGGCTAAGCCCTTTGAACGCACTCTGCCACCTCAGTTTTACTGCACTGTGTGGGAGCTCACTCTCTTGGTTTCGGAATAAACTTGGGGAGGGTCAACAGTTTCACAAGGAGGGACCAACATGAACCTGCATCTGGCCTTGCTACCAAAACAAGGAACAGAAGCTTGGATTGCAACACACACAGAGGGAGTTTGACTTCATTTTCTGCTCAGAATGCAATTTCTCCATTAATAGTAGTTTGCTGCTACAGAGCTGCCGGGTTAGCTCACTCGGTTTAGGCGCCGCATTTGCGGAGCAGTAGTGACCACCACGGCGCGCGTTCGATCCCCGGTCGTACCAACCGGCAGTGGTCGGCAGCTTTTTCAGGGCAGCGCACGATTGGCTATAGCGCTGCGGGTATGCAAATTGGGAAGGGACTGCCGGGAAGTGTTATTAAAAATAGTTGCCTTGTTCGTTGCTCAAGCGTCTCCTGTTGGCCAGCTGGGCACTCGTCAGTGAGATTCTAAGCTTGCTCATGTTCAGGTATCCTCCGCCCTCGTTCTGAAATGCAAAAGTTTCAACCAATGAGTGCAATGATGCAGGGGCTGACAGTCGCGTGCTTCGGAGCAGAGCTGCGAACTCTCTCTCCAGAGCTGGCAATAGGGGGTTGCATACGAGCAAGCCTTGTACATAGTTCTCGGATTGGGCATTCCAGATTCGGGTGGGATTGGAGATGCTAAATTTATAAAAAAAAAAAAAAAAAGTTGTTTGCTGCCATATTAATGTGCAAAATCTTATGCAGCGGGGAAAATAAGTATGGAACGCGTCAACATTTTTCTCAGTAAATATATTTCTAATGGGGCTACTGACATGAAATTTTCACCAGATGTCGGTAACAACCTAAGTAATCCACACATACAAAGAAATCAAGACAAATAAGTCCATAAATTATATGTAATAAAGGGGAATGACACAGGGAATACGTATTGAACACATGAAGAAAAGGAGGTGCAAAAAGGCATGGAAAGCCAAGAAACCAGCTGAAATCTGTCAGTATTTAGAAAGCAATCCTGCCCCCATCAGTGCAAATTAATATCAGCTGGTTTAGTCCTAATTGATGGCCTATAAAAAGGTTTCTCATTACCAAGGTCTCACGCAAGAAGCATCTCATGATGGGTAAAAGCAAAGAGCTCTCTCAAGACCTTCACAACCTTATTGCTGCAAAACATACTGATGGCATTGGTTACGGACGTATTTCTAATCTTCTGAATGTTCCAGAGAGCACCGTTGGGGCCATAATCCGGAAGTGGAAAGAACATAATTTCACAATAAACCAGCCACGACCAGGTGCTTCTTGCAAGATTTCTGACAGAGGAGTCAAAATAGTAATCAGAAGAGTTGTCCAAGAGCCAAGGATCACTCGCAGAGAGCTTCAGAAAGACCTGGAATTAGCAGGCACAGTTGTTTCAAAGAAAACAATAAGTAATGCATTCAACCACCATGGCCTCAATGCACACTCACCGCACAAGACTCCATTGCTGAGGAAAAAGCATGTTGAAGCTTGTTTAAAGTTTGCTGCACAACATTTGGACAAGTCTATGAAATACTGGGAGAATATAGTTTGATCAGATGAGACCAAAATTGAACTCGTTGGATGTCGTACCACACATCATATTTGGGGGACAAATGGCACTGCACATCAACCTCAAAACACCATACCAACAGTGAAGTTTGGAGGTGGGATCATGGTGTTGGGCTGTTTTTCAGCATATGGTACTGGCAGACTTCATATAATTGAAGGAAGGATGAATGGAGAAATGTACCGAGACAGTCTTGATAAGAATCGCTGCCTTCCACTAGGACGCTGAAGATGAAACGAAGATGGACATTTCAGCTAGACAATGGTCCCAAACACACAGCCAAGGAAACTCTCAATTAGGTATCAGAGAAAGAAAATAAAGCTGCTAGAATGGCCAAGTCAATCACTCGACTTAAATCCAATTGAAAATCTATGGAAAGAACTGAAGATCAGAGTTCATAGAAGAAGCCCCCGGAACCTTTTAGATTTGAAGACAGCTTGTTTGGAAGAGTGGGCCAAAATCACACCTGAGCAATGCATGCAACTAGTTTCTCCATACAGGAGGCGTCTTGAAGCTGTCATTACCAACAAAGGCTTTTCTACTAGATATTAAATAAATTTCAGTAAGCGTGTTCAATACTTTTTCCCTGTGTCATTTCCACTTTATTACACATAACTTAATTTATGGACTTATTTGTTTTGGTTTCTTTGTATGTGTGGATTACTTGGGTTGTTATCGACATATGGTAAAAATTTCATGTCAAAAACCCCAATTAGAAATATATTAACTGAGAAAAGTGTTGTAAAAATGTTATTTTCCCCGCTGTATATAGAACTTCAAAAGGGTTATAATTGTATCCCCGGTCGATGAGTCCGGGATGCTATCGACCAGCGTTTGTCATGTCATGTCCACCAACGACACGTCTGTAGTGATTGTCTCGTGACCGCTCTGCTGGCCACAGATTGCAACCAATTTGTTTCATATTTGGAATGGGCCTTGTGCATGGTCAGGTCACAGAGCATTTCGATTTTTATAGTGATCGCTTAAGGAGGTCTGGGAACACACGTCGACCAGCAGGCGACCAACTGTCTAGTTTGTTCATAGTTCACTGTATGGATATACAACCTCAATTCCAAAAAAGTTGGGATGCTGTGTAAATTGTAAATAAAAACAGAATACAATGATATGCAAATCTCATAAACCCACATTTTATTCACAAGAGAACATAGACCACATATTAGATGCTGAAAGTGAGACATTTTACCATTTCATTAAAAATCTGAGCTCATTTTAAATTTGATGGTACCAACACATCTCTATGGAAGCCCATAGTGGACAATATTCAAATGAAAATGTAATCCCACTATTGCATTATAATTTTCCACTTATGAATGAGTCATTTGAGACAATATTAAATTGAAAATGCATTAATCCAATTATCACTTTCATTTTCACATACACATATGGGAAATCTATGACTATATTCAAATGATAATGAAATGCTGATTGACATTTAATTTTCAAAGTCATGCTCTGCAATACAGTGGACAATATTCAAATGCAATAAGCAAAACAGCACCCCCAGCCTATTGCATTTACATTTACATTTACATGTCATCACGCTCTTTTAGGGTCAACATGATAATGAAAATGCTGTTTTCTAATCACTTGGAAATAATAATGATATAATAATGATGACAACATTTGACATTTCATTTTCAAAGACTTATCCTGCAATACATGGGACAATATTCAAACGCAGTAAGGGAAACAGCGCCTCCCAGTCCATTGCATTTTCAAATACATGTCACCACGCTCTTTTTGGGACACAATGAAAATTAAAATGCAATCTGTCAGCGTCTCATCAAGGCGGGTCTTCCGCTAGGACGTCACTCATTAGGGGTGCGAGCGGAAACCATGTTCCTTGTTTGCATACCAACCAATCAGCTTCTGGGTAGCGCTTGTACGCACGGAGGCTTAATGATAATGTCATGATGGCTAGGCTGCTATGTATTGTGTGCCATCGCGCTTTAGGCTACGTTGCGCTTTGGATGTAGCCATCTTGGCAGCTAGTATGCTAGCTAACGTTAACTAAGGAAAATATTGTAAATGATCATCACATTAAAGCGATATGATTTGATTTTTGCCCCAACTCTATTAACTGAGCTAGCTGTAATATGCATGAACTTATCCGAGGCTTCGCGGCAGTGTTGTGCAACTGCAACCCAAGTGTGCTTGCAGATTTCAGAGACGTTAGCTAGCTTGCTAATGAGTCTAAAAGCAATCGCTTAGGTACAGCTAGCTAGCTATGATGCCTACTGGAGAAGCTCTTACAGCCCTGATTTGTCACTTTAAACGCCATCTCGCACACACGACCTCTTTCACCATTGATTAGCAGCTTCTTTTCCCTAAAGAACGAACTGACAGTTCAGCCTGAGACATTTTATTTCATAGCTAGTTAAAGCAGCATTATCCTTCCATGCGTGCTATAGCGTATTACATTACTCCAGATAAAACGCTATTCGTCTTCCCACCCTGCTGGCGCTAGTTAGGGAAATGTTTGTCATCATTTTTATACTTAATCGCTGTGATTCGGTTTTTGCCCTAGCTTCACAAGCTAGCTAGCCGACAGCGATTGCTCTTGCGCTTGCAGATTGTTCTTGAGCTAGCCAGGTAAAGAGCTATCCATTTAAATCTCCCAGAAATCTGATAGTACTCTTGGTGATAGTACAAAAGTGCTGCCAAACATATCAAAGAAGGTCATATTTCAGCAGGTTAAGTTAGCAAGTGAGGAACATCGTTTTCAGCCAGAGTCATCAAAACGTCTCCCATTGCTGCGTGGCTTGGGAATAGCGATTAAACCAGGAACAGCGGCAGCCTGACTGCTGGCCGTTTATCGGACCGTTCTGCATAATGTATACATTGTGCATGTTTCAGGAGTGGCGAACTTGCAACTCGGCAAGCGCAAGAGCAGTCGTCAGCTAGCAAAAACCGAATCACAGCGATTAAGTATAAAAATGATAACAAACATTTCCCCTAACTAGCGTCAGCAGGGTCGAAGACGGATAGCGTTTTATCTGGAGTAATGTAATACGCTATAGCACGCATGGAAGGATAATGCTGCTTTAACTAGCTATGAAATAACATGTCTCAGGCTGAACTGTCAGTTCGTTCTTTAGGGAAAAGAAGCCGCTAATCAATGGTGAAAGAGGTCGTGTGTGCGAGATGGCGTTTAAAGTGACAAATCAGGGCTGTAAGAGCTTCTCCAGTAGGCATCATAGCTAGCTAGCTGTACCTAAGCGATTGCTTTCAGACTCACTAGCAAGCTAGCTAACGTCTCTGAAATCTGCAAGCACACTTGGGTTGCAGTTGCACAACACTGCCGCGAAGCCTCGGATAAGTTCATGCATATTACAGCTAGCTCAGTTAATAGAGTTGGGGCAAAAAAAAAAAAATCAAATCATATCGTTTTAATGTGATGATCATTTACAAATATTTTCCTTAGTTAACGTTAGCTAGCATACTAGCTGCCAAGATGGCTACATCTAATGCGCGATGGCACACAATACATAGCACCCTAGCCATCATGACATTATCAATAAGCCTCCGTGCATACAAGCGCTACCCAGAAGCTGATTGGTTGGTATACAAACAAGAAACATGGTTTCCGCTCGCGCCCCTAATGAGTGACGTCCTAGCGGAAGACCCGCCTTGATGAGACGCTGACAGATTGCATTTTAATTTTCCTTGTGTCCCAAAAAGAGCGTGGTGACATGTATTTGAAAATGCAATGGGCTGGGAGGCGCTGTTTCCCTTACTGCGTTTGAATATTGTCCCATGTATTGCAGGATAAATCTTTGAAAATGAAATGTCAAATGTTGTCATCATTATTATATCATTATTATTTCCAAGTGATTAGAAAACAGCATTTTCATTATCATGTTGACCCTAAAAGAGCGTGATGACATGTAAATGTAAATGCAATAGGCTGGGGGTGCTGTTTTGCTTATTGCATTTGAATATTGTCCACTGTATTGCAGAGCATGACTTTGAAAATTAAATGTCAATCAGCATTTCATTATCATTTGAATATAGTCATAGATTTCCCAGATGTGTATGTGAAAATGATAGTGATAATTGGATTAATGCATTTTCAATTTAATATTGTCTCAAATAACTCATTCATAAGTGGAAAATTATAATGCAGTAGTGGGATTACATTTTCATTTGAATATTGTCCACTATGGGCTTCCATACATCTCAAAAGAGTTGGGACAGGGGCAACAAAAGGCTGGAAAAGTAAGTGGTACTAATAAACAGCTGGAGGAGCATTTTGCAACTAATTAGGTTAATTGGCAACAGGTCAGTAACATGACTGGGTATAAAAAGAGCATTTTAGAGAGGCAGAGTCTCTCAGAAGTAAAGATGGGCAGAGGCTCAACAATCTGTGAAAAAACAGAGTCTAAAAATTGTGGAACAATTTCAGAAAATTGTTCCTCAATGTAAAATTGCGAAGTCTTTGAATCTACAGGAAATTATATCATCAAAAGATTCAGAGAATCTGGAGAAATCTCTGTGCGCAAGGAACAAGCCCGAAGGTGAATATTGGATGCTCATGATCTTTGGGCCCTCAGGCACTGCATTAAAAACAGGCATAATTCTGCACTGGAATTCACTGCAAAGGTTCAGGAACACTTCCAGAAATCATCGTCTGTGAAGAGAGTTTGCTGTGCAATCCACAAATGCATGTTAAATCTGTATCATGCAAAGAAGAAGCCATACGTGAAAATGATCCAGAAACGCAGCCATCTTCTCTGGGCCCAAGTTCATTCAAAATGAACTGAGGCAGAATGGAAAACTGTTCTGTGGTCAGATGAATCAAAATTCATTCATTCGTTGAAATTCTTTTTGGAAACCACGGACACCGTGTCGTGCGGACTAAAGAGGAGAGGGACCATCCAGCTTGTTATCAGCACACAGTTCAAAAGCTTGCATTTCTGATGGTATGGGGTTGCATTGGTGCCTATGACGTGGTGAGCCTACACATCTGGAAAGGCATTATCAATGCTGAAAAATATATAGAGGTTTTACAACAACATATTGTCCCATCCAGACAACGTCTCTTTCGGGGAAGGCCTTGCATATTTCAGCAAAACAATGCCAAACCATGTACTGCATCCATCACAACAGCATGGCTTCGCAGTAGAAGAGTCTGTGTGCTGAACTGGCCTACCTGCAGTCCAGACCTTTCACTAATAAACATTTGGCGCATCATAAAAAGAAAAATCCGGTAAAGAGGACCCGGGACTGTTGAGCAGCTAGAATCCTGCATCTGACAAGAGTGGGACAACATTCCTCTCCCAAAATTCCAGCAACTGGTCTCCTCACTTCCCAGACGTTTACAGACTGTTGTTAAAAGAAGAGGGGATACTAAACAATGGTAAACATGGCCCCATCCCAACTTTTTTGAGATGTGTTGCTGCCATCAAAATGAGCTAATATTTTTCATGAAATGGGAAAATGTCTCACTTTCAACATCTATTATGTTGTCTATGTTCTATTGTGAATTAAATGTCAGTTTATGAGATTTGCAAATCATCACATTCTGTTTTTAATTACATTTCACACAGCATCCCAACTTTTTTGGAATTGGGGTTGTACATATCCTCAGATTAAATACTTTCAGCTTTGATATGAAGGTGTATGCATTGCACTGAGAAGCAGTTACAACCATTTATAATTGTGCTGTTGTCCAAACGAGTCCTAACAGATGAAATGCATAACCATGTAGCTACCAAGCATATTGTGTTGTGCTTCGGTTGCCTGCTGGTTAAGATTTAGAGATGTTGAAAGTATGGAACAAATGCATTTTATGTGTAATGTGGGACTTCTTGGTTTAATGTGCATTTCTACCAGCATATAATTTCTATATGGTTTTATACTGTGCGAAATCTGACTCTTTGGTTAATTTAAAGGTTGATTATGGAATATGAGCAGAATACCGACATCTAGTGTCTCAAGATCGTAATAGCAACAACAGAAAATAATTCCAGCAGTTGGGTTGCCAGGTTCATTGCCAAGTGTGTCAAGCGATCAGCCTGCACAAGCATAGCTTTGCCGATATTGACTCTCGTCTTTGCCCTTCTCCGGTCACTGCTGCAGGGACGGATAACGCACCGTTCGCCGGGGCTCTGAAGCAGCTGCAGCAGGACTCACAGACTCCGCCATTTTACCCAGTGCTAGCCTAGCTGTGCCGAGCATAGAGACCGTATTTGGCAACCCACAATGCCCCAGCCGCTATTGGCTTGTATGATGAGAACAGGAAGTTATTGTCGAACCCTTCAAAATTTTTAAATTATTTAATTCAGACGAAATATATTTTTTTACAGAAAAGAAATACTTTTATTCTGCACCCCTCTAAACGCACCGTAGATGTATTATTTTTGAAAAAATATAGCTTTTAATACGCATTCTCCATAATCAACCTTTAATATTTTTGTTTTTATTGAACTAAAAGACAGCCTATATCTAACTTTAATGTCCATGAATGCATAGCATGCTTGAATAGATTTAATACAGATTAAGGATTTGGAAGATGGCTGGCAACAGTGCTGTTGTACAAACCTTGATAAGGTTCATAAAAATAGTTTTTTATAGATTTAAAAATGGGTAAACATGAATCTGATTGGTAATTGCTGAACATACTGTTTGTCGTTGAGCCATCGTTGGTTCATGTGATTGGCCGGAGGAAGGGGGAAATCCCCGGGTTGTAACTGTGCAGAAGGGAAGACTTTCACACTGCATGGGCTCATGCTGGCCTGCTGGCCTCCTCCACAGGGCGCAGGGAGTACCACGTGCAGTTTTTTGGGAGCGTGGCGGAGCGCGCGTGGGTCCATGAGAAGAGGGTGGCGCAGTATGAGGGGCGGGAACAGTTTGAGCAGCTGCAGCATGAAACGTTGCGCAGGACTACCAACCCTGTGGAGAGACAGAAGGTACAGGGAGTGTGTGTGTGTGTGTGTGTGTGTGTCTACATGCATGGGTATGGGGGGTGAAGAGGCTTCTGGACAACAGGACACGTACACTACTAGTCAAAAGTTTTCGAACACCCCAATTCTTCCAGTTTTTTATTGAAAATTATGCAGTTCCAGCCCAATGAATAGCTTGAAATGGTACAAAGGTAAGTGGTGAACTGTCAGAAGTTTTAAACAAAAGGTAAGGTTACCCAGGTTTTTTGTACGCCGTCGATGAGGTGAAAGGATGGTTCCTCAGTGTGTGACATCAACTGTCAAACATGGAGGAGGAAGTGTGATGGTCTGGGGCTGTTTTGCTGGATCCAGGGTCAGTGACTTACAGAGTGAAAGGCACCCTGAACCAAAACTGCTACCACAGCATTCTGCAGCGCCATGCAGTACCCTCTGGTATGCGTCTAGCTGGTCAGGGGTTCATCCTACAGCAAGATAATGACCCAAAACATAAGTCCAAGCTCTGCCAGAACTACCTTAGGAAAAAAGAACAAGAAGGTAAGCTTGAAAACATGGAGTGGCCAGCACAGTCTCCTGACTTAAACCCCATTGAGATGGTTTGGGATGAACTGGACAGAAGAGTGAAAGCAAAGCAACCTACAAGTGCCACACATTTATGGGAACTTCTGCAACAGAGTTAGGAAGAACTTTCTGAAGAATATTTGATTTCCATTGTAGAAAGAATGCCACCAGTGTGTTCAGCTGTTATATCTGCCAAAGGTGGGTACTTTCAGTCAAAAGTTTAGAATTCATTTTGGTTTATAAATTGATTCCATAATTTATTTTTTAACTTTGATTGTTAATTTGTTCTATAAAGTCTTTACTTTCATTCCAGAGTACAATGAGACAATAAACTGCATAATTTTCGATTAAAAAACTGGAAAAATTGGGGTGTCCCAAAACTTTTGACCGGTAGTGTACGTATGCTTGCATGATTATTGATTAAAAGTTCTAAACGAGCGTATGTACATGTCTTTGAGTCTGAAGTACATCAGCAGACGTACATGCATGCGCGCGTTTGACTCCAGCAACATTAAAGATTTTGTATGCGTGTCCTGTCCTCCGCAGCCCTTTTCACAGTGCACCGTGCGACTGCGCTTGCACACCCACTTGAATTCGAACATGCGAATTCAAATTGACAGCTGTAATATTTCTGTTGCATTGAGTTTATTGTCATGTTTGAACAGGATATGCAGTGTAAACCCCATATATGACGCTTATCAAACGTTCATGAATGTTTACTGTTTGTCAGGAACTCTGAGCCCTGATGACAATGCGAGCAATCGTCAACGCAAAAAAAACGCCCTAATGTTGCAGTCACGCCCCATTTCCAATGCTGAATGGGACAGTTCTGTGGCCGAGTTCCTTTCAGTCGCGCCAAAGGTGCGGAAGGTTACTTTAGTATGCGTGGTTGCGGATACTTTGCCGTACCGGACCGAGCATAGAAGCCATATTAAGAAGCTTTCAGCTGGGGAGCTGTCTTTTTCTCAAAGATTCGAGAAGGGCCTTCCATGGTGATGTGAAGGTGTAGTATAATAGTCTAGTATAATTTTTGGCTTTGCTATCAACAGTCGCAGATGATGCTGGTCAGTGCTCCTGCATGCTTTAGATCTCTCCCCGCAAGCACGGATGATTCTAATGATTTGCTCATTATCTTCACGGGTAACGAGCTGATCATTTGACTCACCTATGCTGGAGCAGGGAGAGATCTAAAACATGCAGGAGAAGAAGTACTCCTGGAGAGGTTTGAGAGGCAGCGATGTAGATGATAACATTGCTATCATTCAATGCAGTAGACCTCAGCACTAGCAAGCTGCACACCAGAAGCGTGGTCATCTCAGAAGTGTGAGAAATTTCAGCGAAAAAATAGGTCCGGCAATTTTTTTTTATATTGACGATTGCTCGAATTGCGAACTTGAAGCTGCGGTGTAAAGCAAGTGGTAATGGTTTGGGATTAACACCAGAAATGCCAACTACCAGAATTGCCATCAGTGTCCGTTTTGACCATTTAAATTCCAAACCATAAAAATCTCTCATAATGAATACAGATTTAAAAGATAATGCATTAACATAGAAATTTTACCAAGTTTAACAGGGAAATCGCAGGGGAACACTGCATAGCCCACCTGAAACCACCTCGGGGTAAAATTTACCGACATATCTGGCAACCGAATTCTATCTCATCGTGAAGACACAACTCCCAATTTCTGTGCATGGGCATCGGTATATATCAGTGTAATATGAAACTGAAAATGGGAATCGAAAGAAAATATTTTCATATTTCGGTGATTCTATATTATTATGAAATTATTTTTATCTCATAATGAAGACCCAAGTTATATAAATGATCAAAGTAGCCTAATTAGCCGTAATAATAACAACCTCCAAAACGCAAGCATTGTAATTTATGGACATTAACATTCACTTTATCTATTAGCACACTGTTATTTATGGCGTATTTGAATGTAAACATGTTTTGGATATTCACATTGCTGTCTACCCTTTTCTGTAATGAGATTATTAAAAGTCGTGGAACAACCATTGCTTTCGGGATGAGGAACATCACCTTTTTTCCCTTTCAATCCAGTTTATTATTTTTTATTATATTAGGGTTTTCCACAATGGTTAATTTTCTGAAGAACTTGAGTTAATGCCCAGAGCCTTTTAGCTCACCTGGATCGAAGGTCCAGTGGACCGATGTTGTGGCCTGCTTGTCCCTCTGGGGGGCGGGGGTTCTGGGCCCCCATGAAAAAATTTTGGAAAATTGAAGTAACTTGGTGGATTTTGATGGAACTTTGCTATGATTTTTTATCACTCCTATCCCTTCCTCAGATATATTTTTCTGTTACTCATAAGCAATTACCACTCATATTCCCAGTGCTTGATTAAAATAGAGTGACACTGGTTGATGTATTCCATACTTCATTTCGATAGCATAGACCGCACTTCGGAAAGTAGAATTCTTGAAGTGTCTCAAACACATATATTAATTTGATAATAATCCAGTGTGACGTATTTTTAAACCAGCGAGTCTTCAAATTGGCTTCAATACCAGGGGGCAGACATTTTTACTTGGGGAATCTTATGATTTTGAATTTGATCTTCGGAAACCTCACCTTTGAAAATTGCTTAATAACCTAAACTTCTCGCAGTTTTCATCTCCCGATTAGCCACAGTTGCTCAGACTAATTGGTAAAAACCAACAACTGTCTAATTTACTTTTGATAGCATTGTTATGTATTACACCACAAAATTTCTTCTTCTGTGCTTAAATGACGATGTAGAATTTCAATGTCTTTATAATATCAGTGCTTGCGTTGCTCGTTAAGCAGCACAGATTTACGTAAATTAGTTTGACAGGCTGCGAGAAAACGTTCTTTATTCTGACTGTTGTCACGGCTAAAGGGCGCTGTAAGGCAAGTTGCACAGCTGTGTGACAATCCTAAGGACGGTGAAAATAAATGCTGCAAAGTCAGCGAAGGTTTTGGATTTACAATGCCATATTAATTATATAAATGTAGGCAATGGGAATTCACCTTTTCATTATCACTACTACTATTTCAGTAATGTGTCTGTCTCCCTCTGTCAGCAGTGCGTAGCGCACAACGTATGTCACTCATCGTACGTCATTACGTTACTGTGAGATGAACGCTGGCCTTATCATGTCTCTTCGCTTCACACAGGCTTTGGAGCGAACTCAAAAGCCAAAGTCATCTTTTGCTACAAACCCAAGCACATTATGAGATTAACTATGAACACCCCAGCTAAGTTCACCGCATTCGCTAGTGAAATGCTCGTATCGGCTACACTCACATTATATAATGCCGCCGTTCATCTGTACATAACAATAGGAATACGTGCACATGCCCAAGTATCACAGAAGTAAAGCCAAGGTGATCTTTCTCTACAAATCCGAACACATTATAACATTAACTATGAACACCCGGGCTAACTTCACCGCATTCGGTATCATAGAAGTAAAGCCAAGCTGATCTTTCGCTGCAAATCCGAGCACGCATTCGCTACTATATATACATAGTTCGTTTGCAAACGAGCTACCGTTAACTCGGTTTTCTGTGGATTTACAATCCGTAAACGTTCGTTCAAACGCAAATGAGAGATAGAGTCATGGAATTAGCGCAGTGCTCAAATATAGCAAATGGGAATCTGCAACCACTAAGGTGCAAAGGGAAATTACATTTGTTTGGTAGTAAACAAAGCTGTTGAGAATCGCGCACCTCCCCCTAGCAAGTGTCTGTTCTGCAACTGCCGTGTGCCCTAGCCTGAGCTTGAGAAGCATATGCTCAAGAGTTTATAGTTAATAAGCTCAAGCCCAAATAGCCAGCGGTCTTGTTGCTTAAAGCTTACGCAGTGACTTCGCCTCCCATTCGCGTTTGAACGAACTTTTGCGGATTTTAAATCCACAGAAAACCGAGTAGTTGACTACCGGTGGCTTGTCATTTCTAATTATAGGCCATGTATTGGTCTTGGTCGCTCAGTCGAAAAATTGTTTGATTGTTAACCCCTTAAGCCCTGAGCCTCTTTTTCGAAAATGGCAAGCCCAAAATGAAATGAGTATATCTCTGCAACTATTTGGTCCATTTGAATAATCTTGGTATCATGATAAAGGTAAAACCATTTGGGATTTCTGCCATGGTGTAAAAATCAGTATATATGTCACGGAGTCAGAGTAAATTGAAGACCTCATTTTGCACCAAAAAAAGTTTTACTTCTATCCCTTGTAAACTAGTTGCAGTCTGAAACCTCTAAAAATTTACAGCACAGAATCTCACCATTATCTATGTCAAAGTTTATTCTAATCAAGTAAATCAGAACAAAATTGGAGAGGAATGTCTAGGTGGCTTCTCCAAATTGGCAATTCAGATACCTTGTGTGCCAAATCAGATTTCTCAGATATTAAACTGTAAAACTCATCTAATTTCACTTATATGTCACTACAGGCATACATTCCACCCAAATACAACCAGTTTTTAATTTTTAGAATTTATAATTTTTTTATTATTATTATTTCTGCCAGTCCTATAGCCTATACAATTTCCCATTCAAAGACAATAAATACAAAAAAAAATGAAGTTTGGCTCCACTGGAGCAGATTTATTTAAAACAAGTGTTTGCCACTAACATGGCAATATCCCCTGCCGTCCGTACGATATGTGTTCATACGGACGGACGTGACGGACGGACGGACGGAGCCCAATGCTATATCCCCCGCTTTGCGCTAAACGCGCGGCGGGGGATAAAAAGCAAATTAATAAGATTATGAATACAAAAAGGGTTTTTAAAAATGGGGAAAAAAAAGTCAAAAGAATAAAAACCCCAGCAATTATTTATACAAGCAAAGTGCTGCTAGTGTCTTATTAAAACACGCCTGCCCTGAGTCTCCAACACTGGACGTTTAGTTTGCAGTCCTGCGCCCTAACCACTAGGCTGTACCATTTCACAGACATGCTGCTCTCAAATTGTCAATATAAAGAATGAGTCAAAAAAACAAGTCACTCACCTTGTTTGTACTGTTGTGCCCTCTGTATTCACGCGTTTCTGTCAGAAAACGACTTTGAAAACGACTAGCGGATAATTATACCGAAAATACCACAAACAAACCTGTTAAGCGTTTATATTGTCGCGCTATTTAAGTACATTCGAATGGCCCATGGACTCGGTTTGACGCACTGGGGACACAAGGCTCTAGCTCAGGCTAGCTTTGTGCGATAAAGGTGCTTTAGGGCTCGTTGGAAACGTCAGAAGCCACAGAATCAAATGGCTAGCGGCAAAGTCTTACTGACAGCATCACAAGCCGATCAAAGAGAGGAAAATGCATTGCAAGCAAGCTGAATGCTGAAGAACTGAGATCTTTGAAGCAATGCTCGAGAAGAAAAACATGCTTTGAGACTCGCAGATCTAGTTTGATTATAACGGACACATTGAGCTAACAATAGCAAGTGGGGATTTACCCTCAAACAGTTAGTTTTCAGATAGTTTTTTAATAACAAAATATCAAAGGTATGAAATTTCTTTGCTCATCTCTGTAGACTGTAAAGTGTATGCCTGCTGTTCTTTGAGTGTGGTATTGGTTTAAAATGGCAGGGCTCATATCGTTGGAATCTGTGGACTTTCCTCTTTCATTTGAGGTATCGTTTGTATGCATAGCACAAAGTCAGGAGAAACTCTTGCGATTCAGTGCTTATATGATTTTATCCTATGTTTTGCTACATGCTTGAATTGTGTTCAGTTGAGGTAAAAATGGTCTACATGAGCTTTTTGCCAAGTTTCTTCGCGAAATGTGGATATGCCGCATGACAATGTTGCGATTTGGAAACATGCTGTATTTATCATGTGTAACCACTGCCCCCCGGTACCGGGACGTAGGGCTTAAGGGGTTAATCAGGTCAGCTTAAATAAAAAGAGCTTGTGGGCAGTCAAGCCGTGAAGGGTGAGTTTACTAAAGGCCCTCTGAACTTCTCCATGGCCCGGATGAAAGGAAAGAGAACAACTGACGTCACAAAAGAGAATAACTGACGCACAAGCACCGCTGCACTGGCGTTTGCTTGGATAATACTTTAGAAATGCACACTCACCCACTATATAGGGCACTATGTAATGAATTTTCTACACTGAAAACAATATAGAGAGTGAGTGAGCGAGTGGACAAGTGTGCATTCCGAACGCAGCCTTAGATTCCCCAAGTAAAAATGTCTGCCCCCTGGTATTGACGCTGATTTGAAGACTTTCCGGTTTAAAAATGCGTCGCACTGGATCATTACGAAATTAAAATTTATAAAACTATGCGTTTTAGACACTTCAAGAATTCTACTTTCCGCTGAAATATAATTTACCGAGGTGCGATTTCCTCCTTTAAGCCCAACATCCCCCTGGCGGTAATGCCGGCTTTACAGGATATTCAAATGACTGGCCGAAAGTCTCTGACCCTCAAACGCATAATTGCTTTCAAGGTGACCCTGTTCAAGATTGCTTGATTAATAATCACTCATTTGCTGAATAATCAAGGCTTATATATAAGCGTGTGATTATTAAGAAAGTATCAAGAAATGACAGATTGCTGAAGGGCTACTTTGACAGTGTACTTCATAGTGATATACTAAGTACAAATAATGAAAAAATAATCAATTAACCTAGTGCTTTCTCTGAATTCCATCTCCTGTTCTAGGATTTTTTTCAGTAGTGCAACCTAATTTATTTATGATTGCACTTAATCCTAATGTTTTCTGCATTCCAAAGAATAGGTTGCATTTGGAGGGAAGCATAGTTGCAGAATGGTTGCTGAGCCAAGCGATAATAATTAAGTTATTAAATTGCCAACGCTTCTTACGTCGAAGCGTTGGTAATTCAATGATTGGGTAAATTGGTTATCAGTGCATTGTGAAAGTTTGACACATGACATGCATTTAAATCATTTAAAATGCATGCCATGCATCGAACTTTCAAGGTAGTAAAGTCATTCATGAGGTTTTTACAGTCTTGCTTCTGAAATGGCAATTATTTAATTCAACGAAATCCAAACCTTATCCAAGTACCACCTTCTGCAGCATTTACTACATTACATTCTACTTCAAGATGGAATTTCGAGAAATTTCAGTTAACTACCGTCCATGCACTCTCATGCTTTCCCCGTTGATGCAAACTGTTTGTCTTAATTGTTAATGTCAGCGCCGCTTATTTGACGCCGCGTACTTGAAGTAAATTAATTCAATCTATGACTCAGTTCTCACTCGGGAATAGGCTGAGTGTTAATCTGCATTATGGTAATGTCACTGGTTGTAGACAGAGTTTTATTTTTACATGAGCAGCCTTAACACGCGCACCTGAGTCTGCAAAACCGCATTTTTAGAATAATTTTTTTAGGCGTATCAAGTCGATGGGACGCAATCGCAGAAAAAAAAATATTGTTTTGTGAGCTGCAGGAATTCAAAAGCTTCGTAAAACATTAACGTTTTATGTTAGGTTTGCCATTAATGTGGATAGGAAAATGCTTGATAATTGTTGCAGTGAACAAGCATGCAAGCTGAGGGGAAATGGATACAGATTGATCCTCGCAACTGAACAAATTATCACTTTTGGTAATTGGTAATTAGCAAACCTAAATGGGAACGGGTTTGGAGATGTAATGCACTTTAAGGTGAGGTGAGAGCAGTGCCAATATCCCTCCGTTGGCGACTCCCGAGTGGAAGAGTTAATCACTTGAGGATACCTTTTAGTTATGTTTATATCAGTATCTTCAGGAGTGAACTACTACCCCAATTCTGAAATAGTTGGGACAAAGTGTAAATTGTGAATAAAATTAAAATGCAATGACTTTCAAATCACTGCAGCCAGTATTTTATTCACAATAGAGCAGAGATAACATAGCAAATGTTGAAACTGAGAAATTGTACAATTTTATCCACAAAAGATACGCTTTATTGAACCCCATGGGGTAATTTGTCCTCTGCATGTGACCCATCCTATTGTTAGGAGCAGTGGGCAGCCACAGAGCAGCACCCGGGACCAACTCCAGTTCTAAAGCCACTTCCTTGGTCAGGGGTACTGGTTGGAGTGTTCCTATGATGCATGTTTTTGTGGGTGGGGGAAACCGGAGTACCCGGAGGAAACCCACGCGAACACGGGGAGAACATGCAAACTCCACACAGAAAGGCCCCAGGCCGGAATCGAACCCACGACCTTTTGCTGTGAGAAAATAGTGCGAACCACTATGCCACCGTGCCGCCAAAAATGAGCTCATTTCAAATTTGATGGCTGCTACAGATCTCAAAAAAGTTGGGACAGGGGCCTGTTTACCAGGGTGTAGCATACCCTCTTCTTTTTAACATAGAGTGGAGGCATCTGGGCATTGAGGAGACAAGTTTCTTGAGTTTAGCCATTGGAATTTGATCCCACTCTTTTTTAATATAGGCTTCCAGCTGCTGGAGAGTTTTGGGTCTCCTTTGACAGGCTTTTCGTTTAATTATTCGCCAAATGTTCTCAATCGGTGAAAGATCAGGACTGCAGGCAGGCCAGTTCAGCACACCTACTCTTCTACTACGAAGCCATGTTGTTGTCATAGCTGCAGTATGTGGTTTTGCATTGTCCTGCTGAAATACACAAGGCCTTCCCTGGAATAGATGTCATCTGGAGGGGAGCATATGTTGCTCTAAAACCTTTATATACCTTTCAGCATTCATGGTGCTTTTTAAAACATGCAAGTGTTCCACACCATATGCACTAATGCATCCCCATACCATCAGAGATGCTGGCTTTTGAACTGAACCCTGAAACAGGAGGGGTGGTCTTTCCCCTCTTTAGCCCGGAGGACACAATGCCCATGATAACCAACAAGAATGTCAAATTTGGACTCGTCTGACCACAGGACATTTTGCCAGTTTGCTACAGTCCACTTTAAATGAACCTTGGCCCACAGAACACGGCGGCACTTCTGGATCATGCTCAACAATGGCTTCCTTTTTGCATGATAGAGTTTTAGGTGGCATCTGTGGATGGCATGGCAGACTAGTAAGTAAGTAAGTTTAATTTATAGATCACATTTACACACAGCATACTGCTGTACAATGTCATTAAATGAGAGAACAAATTACAAAATATAATACAATGCAATAATACAATTACATCAAAATGTCAAAAACAAAAAAACAAAAAAAGGGGAGCCTTCAATATCAGGGCACACCACACAGACATGAACAGAAGGTAAATGGTTAGGGAGCGAGGAAGGCCAGGGAGTAAAGGTGGGTTTTTAGCCTGGATTTAAAAGCAGAAATGGAGGGGGCAGATCTAATGTCCAGGGGGAGCTGGTTCCACAAACGTGGAGCAGCGATGGCAAAGGCTCTGTCACCTCTCTGCTTGAGCCGTGAGCGTGGCACATGCAGAAGTCCTTTGCTAGAGGATCTAAGGGACCTTTGGGCCGAATGGGGCTGTACAAGGTCAGTGATGTAGGCTGGGGCCAGCCCATTAAGTGCCTTAAAAACAAATAATAAAACCTTGAACTGGATTCTAAAAAAAAATTGGGAGCCAGTGCAAGGAAGCCAAAATGGGGGTGATGTGCTCACGCCTCCTGGTGCCAGTTAAAAGACGCGCAGCTGCATGTTTTTTTCATGTTGACTATGTTTTTTTTTTTTTTTTTTTTTTTTCAAAGTCTTTTTATTGGTATTTAAAATTGTACAAAATGCAACTGTTGTAGATGCGGTTGACAGAAAATGAACACCCCCCTCCCCCCTCACAATACTGCTCTTACAGAGCCCCATCCCAGAACCACTGTACCATCAAAATTAAACAAAATACATTTCAAAATTAATCATCACTACATACAAATAAATAAATGCACAAAACCAGGATCGCAACGGAAAAACAGCACAATAGACTGTAAGAAGGAAGAAGAAAGAGAGAAAGAAAGAAAAATAAAAAAAAATGAAAAAAAACAAATCAGTAATTAAATTAAAATCACCATGTCTAATTACATTAATCACACTATGGGGGTCGGTTTTACAATACAACATTAGCGTCTAGTTTTTCAATATAAGTTAAGAATGGCTGCCATATCGTATAAAATTTCTTAGCACAGCCTCTCGTGGAATACCAAATTTTCCCCAGTGTTAAATAATGTAGAAGGTCTTTAATCCACGATTTAAAAGTTGGAGGAAATTTCTCCTTCCATTTATATAATATAAGTCGTCTAGCCACCAGAGACGCGAAGGCTATCATTTTTTGCTCAACGACTAAGCTGTGTTTCTAATGGAGTTACTCCAAATATTGCAGTAATGGCGGAAGGTTCTATAGGTACTTCTAAAACATCTGTAAAGGTTTTGAATATTAATTGCCAGAAATTGTTCAGTTTTGAGCAATCCCAGAACATATGTGAAAGAGTGGCTGGTGCTTGTCTGCATCTGTCACATACAGGATCAACATCCAGTCTGAATTTGGCTAGCTTTGTTTTAGACCAGTGGAGGCGATGTAAAATCTTAAATTGAACAACAATATGTCGTAAGCAGACAGAGGAGGAATGTATCCTATCTAGAGCTTTCTCCCAGACTTCATCAGTAAACTGTATACCCAGATCCTCTTCCCATTGATTCCTTAACAAAGTCAAGGGTTCTAAATTATATGAGACCAACATGGAGTAAACCATCCCAATAGATCCTTTAGAATGAGGGCTAATTTTCAGAATGTTATCTAAAAGAGAACTCGGTGGTTGTGATGGAAAATTGGTAGAAATGGTGGATAGAAAACTGCGGAGTTGCAGATATCTAAAAAAAATGGGAGCGGGGGATATTGTACTTTGACATTAGCTGATCGAAGGATACAAAAATATTATCAATAAACAGATCACTTAAAGAGGTAACCCCTTTTTCAGCCCAAATGTTGAGTGCTCCATCAATAATTGATGGTGCAAATAAATGATTTTTCACTATGGGGGCATGTACTGAGAAATCATTCAGTGAGTAGAATCGTCTAAACTGTGCCCAAATTTTTAATGAATGCTTTACTATCGGATTTGAACTATACTTAGAAATTGGTTCAGGTAGAGGTAATGTTGAGCAGAGCAGGGCGTGTAAGGAGGTGGGGCCGCAGGCTAAACTCTCCAATTTCAACCATTTTGGGACATTGTCACAGGATGAGGACTCCTTCCAGTATAATATAGCCCTTATGTTACAGCCCAATAGTAAAATTGAAAATTTAATCCACCGTGTCGGCGATGCCGCTGTAATATACTTTTCCGAATGCGAGGGTTCTTTTTATTCCAAATAAAACCAGATATCAATTTGTCTAAGGATTGAAAAAATGATTTAGTGATAAAAAGGGGGACACACTGAAAAACATACAGAAATTTGGGTAGCACCTTCATTTTGATTGCGTTTATTCTTCCTCCCAATGATAAAGGCAGTGTGCTCCAACGCTCCAAATCTTGTTTCAAGTGAGATAGTAACAGAGGGAAATTGGCTTTAAAGAGATCTTTGAAGTTGAGAGTAACCCAAATTCCTAAGTATTTAAATTTGGCTTTGCTTACTTTGAGGGGAAATAAATCAAATGCCATCATTTGCTGCAGAATTCACTGGCGTAAGTTCACTTTTTTGTAGATTAATTTTATTCCCCGATATTTTGCCAAAATCTTTCTAGGAGATAAAGTGTATTTGGTAAGCTAATTAACGGGTCAGACAGAAATAAAAGCATGCCGTCGGCGTAGAGGGATACTTTATGCTCTGTACCGTGTCTCTCCATTCCACCAATGTTAGCATCACTGTGCAGTGCAATTGCTAACGGTTTAATCGCAACAGTAAACAAAAGGGGCGATAGGGGGCAGCCTTGCCTTGTTCCACGACGGAGAGGGAAATAAGAGGAGAGATTGTCATTAGTTTGTGTGGCTGCTAGTGGAGAGGAGTAAAGCAACTTTATCCAGGATACAAATTTCAAACCAAAACCAAATTTTTTGAGAGTATAAAAAAGGTCATCCCATTAAACCCGATCGACTGCCTTCTCTGCGTCAAGTGATATTAGTACCTCTGGAACATCAGATGGGCAGGGGTCGTATAAGACATTAAATAGGAGTCATAAGTTAAAAAAAGAGTGGCGATTTTTTATAAACCCCGTTTGGTCATCGGATATAATTAGCGGTAAAACAACCACTAAACGATGGGCTAACATCTTAGAAAGAATTTTGCCATCTACATTTAAGAGTGAAATAGGACAAAATGAACTGCATTCTAAAGGGTTTTTATTCTTTTTAGGGATAAGTAAGATAACTGCCTGTCGCATAGTTGGAGGGAGGGTACCAGAAAAAAATGATTCTTCAAATACAGAGAGTAAAATGGGGGCAAGTTGAATGGAGAATTTCTTAAAAAATTCACTAGGAAACCCGTCCGGCCCCGGAGACTTCCCACCCTGCAGAGAATTAATCGCGTTTGAGAGCACCTCAATAGAAAATGGCTCCTCCAGACCAGATGAAGTTCCACCGTCTATTGCAGGGATGTCCAACTTCTCAAAAAATGAGTCAGAGGTTCGCTCTCCAGGGATTCCGAATTATACAATTTTGAGTAAAACTTGAGAAAACACTGATTAATCTCTGAATGATCTGTACGTTTGGCACCCAATTCATCGTTTATCTCAACAACTGTTCGATCTACAGTTCTCCGATGAAGCTGATAGGCAAGAATTTTCCCAGTCTTCTCGCCAAATTCGTGAGCCCTGCTCTGTGATTTACTAATGAGATTTTCAATATGTTTGGTTGATAAAAGGTTGAACTCAGTTTGCTAGACGTTGTTTAAATAGATCACTGGATGGTGCACGAGCGAGTGTTGCGTCTAAACTTAAAATATCATTAGTAAGTTGTTCAAGGCTTGCGTTGTGGCATTTCCTGTGTTGAGCACTATGTGATATAATTTGACCTCTGAGGTAGGCCTTCATTGATTCCCACACACCTGAAGAGGACATATCTGGCGTCTGATTATGTTCAAGAAAAAAAGTAATTTCAGTCGAAATAAAATTAACAAAGCTCTCATCTGAAAGTAATAATGGATTGAGTTGCCAAGGACGGTATTTGTTGACGGAGGTTGGTATGCCTAGTGTCATCAATAAAGGTGCGTGGTCTGAAATAACTATTGCCTGATATTGACACTTCTTCATCAATGGGAGGAGTTTTTTATCTAGAAAAAAATAATCTATGCGTGAGTATGTCCCATGGACTGGTGAACAAAAGGAGTAACACTTAGATGTGGGATTTTGAAAGCGCCAAGCATCGGATATCCCATACGTATTAAGAAACAGCTGAATTGCAATAGCTGCTTTAGAAGTAGTCACAGTTTTGGGTGAGCTACGGTCTAGGGTAGGTGAAAGTACACAGTTCATATCTCCTCCAAGAATAAGATGATGTGTCCATATTTGGGAGCTGAGCAAAGAATTTTGTAAAAAATGAGTTATCGTTCGACTGTGGAGCATAAACATTAGCCAGAATGACTGGCGTGTTATAGAGTCTCCCAACTACAATTACATAACGGCCTGAAGAGTCAGCATCAACCCTTGACAACACAAACGGATAGTTTTTATTGATAAGAATTGCTGTCCCCCTGGATTTGGAGTGGAAACTGGAATGATATGACTGGCCAATCCATCCTCCCCTGAGGCGAAAATGATCAAAAGTTCGCAGGTGTGTTTCTTGAAGAAAGGCTATCCCTACTTTAAGTTTTTGCAAATGAGATAATACCTTTTTAAGTTTAACTGGATGGTTTAAAGATTTCACATTCCAGCTGACAAAAGTTACATCACAGATGGTTGATCCACTTAAAGAATTTAAATCAGCCATATTCTAATTTAAGACAGAAAAAGAGAAAAAAAGTTTGAAGGTTAACCAAAATTTGATGGACTTTTTTCTAGGATGCTGAGAAGACCCCTCTGTAAAA
Source organism: Gymnothorax javanicus (assembly GCA_029692085.1). NCBI lineage: Eukaryota > Metazoa > Chordata > Actinopteri > Anguilliformes > Muraenidae > Gymnothorax > Gymnothorax javanicus. Next base: position 105,240,465 of record CM056194.1, on the reverse strand, counting down.
ATGACATTTGAAAAAAAAGGAAAAAAAGAAAAAATAAATGGAGCTGATACAATGAACCCCCAAACCCCGTCACCTATTAGAACGAGGTGACCTTCAAACCCCTCGCAGAGGTAACCACACATGAAAGTGCTTATTGGGAAACACTGAGTCTAGCAGCCATGACCCTGCTGAATATCAAACAGAATTTAGTGTAAAGGTACTCTGAGCAATAAACTAATGTAATTATATATTTTCGACTCAAAGGCTTACCAAATTCTGAAAAAGATAAAAATAACTGAATAAAATACAAAAAAAAAAATAATAAATAAATAAAATAAATTAAATTAAATACCGTAATATCTGGCCCGCCATACTAAAGCATCACTACATGGTTATAAACATAATAGAGCAAAAGGAAGTGTGCGAAGTACACACGTGGGTTAAAATTAAAAAGATGACTGGCGGGGTATCGTGTATTCTAGAGATAGCCTCCTTACTCTGTCTCCAGTGGGTTACAATCATAACTATGTATTTGTAGTAAATATCAACCGAATTGGTCTGTTTGAGCACAAATACAAACAAGAGTAGAAAAAAAAAAACGTAGCGGCCTCATGGCAAAACAAACCGTCCACCACAAACTTTGCATTCCTTGTGCTCTATAACACGATAAAGAAGTGAAATTAAATGGACGGCGTATCCTAGCAATTACTGCGTATAATATTTATTCACCAGGAAAAACAGCATCGACATAACTGGTATGAAAACACTCCAGTCTTTTACTCGACTCATGGCTAGTCTTTGGCTACTGGGCGTAGCATTTTGGTTTTCAACCATGAAACCATGGCTTCCTCTGGGCTCTGAAAACGTCTCTCGGTCCCATTATGCGAGATATGAAGTCGTGCTGGGTAAAAAAGTCCGTGACGAACACCATCCCGTCCACGAAGCAATCGTTTGACCTCTGTAAATGCAGCTCTGGCCTGTGCCACACTCGGCGGATAGTCCAGGAAGATGGAAATGGAGGCTCCGTTAAAATGGAGAGGACCATATTCCCTAGCACGGCGAAGGATTTCAACACAGTCCTGAAAATAATGAATTCTCGCTACAAAACCCCGAGGCTTACCCTCTGGCCTCCTTGCTTGGAGACCCCTGTGCGATCTATCGATCAGAACATTTTTATCCATACTCAAAACTTCCTTCAGGAGTTTTGAGACTGCAGCCGGCGTACAGGAACCCGAGGTCTCCGGAACATTCAATATTCGGATGTTAGAACGTCTCATCCTTCCCTCCATGTCGAGACATTTTTCCCGTAGGCTGGTTATCTCCGTCTCAAGCTTGGCGACCTTAGTTTATAGGGAGGTAACGTCATCCGAGCACGATGATAAGCCCTGCTCCATTTCGGATAGTTTCTTTAATCGTTTTCACGTTGGAGCGAATTGCAGCATTATTGTTTGCCACTTCAGCTTTAACAGCCTGTAATTCGGATTTAACAGTCCCAAATTCCTCAGCAAGTATAGTCTTAAATTCCGTCCTCAACAGCTCGGCAATGTCTTTTTTCACCGACGTGAGAATTTCGACCTTCAGGTCCGCGGTCTCTGTTTGATTGTCTGTTTGACTTGCAATTTGACGTTGAGGAACATTATTTTTAAAGTATTCCACATTTTTTTTACGCAAGTCTTCACAGGTTGGAGAGCCTCTGGCCATCTTTACTTCTGAGAGACTCAGCCTCTCTAAGACATCCCTTTTATGGCCAATCATGTTACACACCTGATGTCAGTTAACTTAATTACTTGCTAAATGTTCTTTCAGCTAATTTCTCTCATATATTAATTGCTTTTTTAGCCCTTTTTTGCCCATGTCCCAACTTTTTTGAGACCTGTTGCAGGTAGAAAATTTGAAATAAGCTCATTTTGTGGTTAAAAATGTAAGATGTCTCAGTTTCAACATTTGAAATGTTATCTATGTTCTATTGTAAATAACATAGTGACTCGTGATCTGAAAGTCATTGCATTTAGATTTTATTTACAATTCACACTTCATCCCAACTATTTCGGAATTGCATAGGGTAAAGAAGTGGGAGCCAGTTCTCACGTGAGTCGGCGGAATCGAGCACCACGGCATCTTCCTCCTGAGTCGATGAGAGCAGGTCGCTATTCGATGGGCTAAACAGTTTGGCTAAACAGTCCCTCAATTTGAAGCAGAATGTCCTCATTTGAACTCATATTTATTATTTAATTTCAGCTCCAATATTCTATGGCCGACAGCGACAAAAATAATAATGTTCTCAATGTCCAGATATTTATGGGCCTAACTGTATATTTTTCAATTAAACAAAATGATTTGGGGTATACTGCCTTCCTATATGACTGCTTGGAGGCTTTAAGAGGCTTCCTTCAGCTTACTCATGTATATATGTGCTCATGTGGGAGTTAAAGAAAATAATCAGAAGAGCACATGTTTGTGCATCTTGTCCTCCGTGAACCTTTGCATCCCCCATACCTTACGTCTGTCAGTGTGCGTTCCCATGCGTGTGTGTCAGTGTGTTTCAGTGTTTGTGTGTGCGTGCGTGCATTTGTGCATCAGTGTGAGTCTGCGTGTGTGCGTGTGAGTGTTTGTGTGCCTTCGTGTGAGTGCGTTTCAGTGTGTGTCAGTGTTGTGTATTTGTGTGTTTCTGTAATATTGCGTGCTTCTCTTTCTCAGCTCTTAAGGCCCATCCCCCAGCGTGAGCGTGCTCAGTGGAAGGTGGGCGTCGGCCATGCGGAGGATGCACATCGAATGAGCAGGGAGGGGCGGATCGAGAGCTACACCTTCATCTACATTGACAAGGAGGAACCAGGGGAAGCGCCCCCTCCAGGCCAAGGCTGCGTGACGGAGCGGAACCCCAGACCGGGAAGAAGGACGTGTCCATCTAGGGGGTCACCGCGGCGACAACAACCAAAGCGCCTGTGCAGCTCATCCAGTGCCATGGGAACAAGCCCCGCCCCCGTCTCTCCCAAACAGGCGGAGCCAGAGGAGAAAGAGGAGGAGTCTGAAGCATCAGAGTCCGCCCCATCCCCGCCCTCTGAACCCCAGCCACGCCCCCAATCACCACCAATCAAAACTGCCTGGAGGACAGCGGCGGCCCGGAAGCTCCTCCCCCTGTCCGTCACCATGAAGCGGCTTAACGTGGAGATCACCAAGTGCGACTGGACCCTGTACAGAGAGAAGGCCGTCTCCTCCTCCCCCAAACACAAGCCCTCGGCTGACCCCGTCCGCCACTCGCCCAGGGTAGGCGGTCCTTCCGCTAATGCAGAGGGGCTGATTTGCCTGCTCTTACATAAAATTGCTGTTTGCGTAATTCTGGAAGGTAGAAAAAACTTCCGCACACTGTCCATTCCGCATGCAATTATTTATTCACAACGTTTCAGTCAACCTGACGAAAGTCTGTTGACCGAAACGGGGCCGCAGTGGTCGAGTCCGTGTGAAGCTGTTTCTCTGCTCCCCCGCAGGGCTGCAGTGGTAGAGTCCGAGTGAAGCTGTTTCTCTGCTCCCCCGCAGGGCTGCAGTGGTAGAGTCGAAGCAGGTGCGAAGGACCAGGAGAGGCAGGAACGGGTTGTCTCACCTGCGGGCCGGAGGGGGGATCAGAGCTCCACACAGCACATGGCCAGCGAGGCCTCATCAGGTACTGGAGCTGCAGAAATGCAGCAGTACACACACTTGCACGCAGCACGGGTTACCAGTCTAGCGCATCTGTGAAAGCACACAAACACACGCATGCATCACACACTCAGTGACATTCACTATTGTACCTGCAGACGCACACAGTTTCACCTTACATCCTGCGACACATACACTCCCGGAGAGAGTTTGTGCGGCATGAGTGCGTGCATTTACGTGTGTGTGAGTCTGTGACACTGCGAGCAGACGTGTGAGCCTCACGGTCGCTGCACCCCGCCCCAGGGCTCGGGGAGCGCAAGCCTCAGCGCAGGTCTGTACGGAGCCGCTCGGAGTCGGAGAAGACTGCGGACCCTCTGCCAAAGAAGAAGGTGAAGAAAGAGCAGGTGAGACGCTCTAGTCCTCCATCTTACACAAAAACACACTTCTCTGCACACATCTCCCCCCCGCTCATTAATAATGCAGTTTCCTCATCTCCTTCTCCTGTTCTCTCTCTGCAGTCTGAAGCTCTTCCCCCAACTGATCTGAGGACCGGATCTCAGAAAGGTACAGCACCTGGCTCTTTTTTTTTTCTAGAAATAAGTCGAGTTACATACTCCAGGGGTCCTTAAATTATGGTCTTGAAGGCCGAAAACTGCTGGTTTTCCACCCTCCCTTTTCCTGAGCGTCAGGTGTGGACACAATCTGGCCAATCAGTGGTTTTTTTTATTCTTTTATTTTTTTTATTATTATTATTTTTATTATTGTTATTTTTTTTTTAATTTGGCATCTCCAGTCCCACCCGAATCTGGAATGTCCAATCCGAGAACTATGTACAAGGCTTGCTCGTATGCGACCCCCTGCTGCCAGCTCAGGAGAGAGAGACAGTTCACGGCGCTCCTCCGAAGCATGCGCCCGTCAGCCCCTGCATCTTTACACTCATTGGTCGAAACTATCGTAAGTTTAGAATGAGGGCGGAGGATACCCGAACATGAGCAAGCTTGGAATCTCACTGACGAGTGCCCGGCTGGCCAACAGGAGGCGCTTAAGCAACGAACAAGGCAACTATTTTTAATATCCCTTCTCAGCAGTCCCTTCCCAATTTGCATACCCACAGCGATATAGCCAATCGTGTGTTGAAAAAGCTGCCGACCACTGCCGGCTGGTATGATCGGGGATCGAACCTGCGCCGTGGAACTCACTACTGCTCTGCAAATGCAGCGCCTTAACCGAGAGAGCTAACCCGCCAGACCAATCAGTGTTAGTAATTGTTCATAGAGCTTCCTAGAACGAGTGAAAACCAGAACTGGATTTGGATTTAAGGGCCAGATTTGGGCAGCCATGACGTGCAGTGTTTAACGCCATGGTCAGAGATATCTGCCACTGAGCCCTCCTTTTTAGGAAACACCCGCCCCTAATCCTGATTTATACACCGTTTTCTGAGTATTGAGATGACTGTGACGCTTTCATCGAATGCAAAAATTCCCATTCATTTTACCCAAATTTGCTTTTGAAGTACTTCCCGCTATTAACCCTTCATTAATTTGAGATTTTGCATCATATTTCCAAGTAACTACACATGCTGTTTTTCTGGACTGGAGTCAGCTATAATTTGCACCATTTCTATTTTTTGCCGACATGCTAACCTCCTCATTACTTTAAAAACTACACGTCCCATGACCCACCTGGTTCTCAAAGCAAAAAGCAAGGCATAAAAAGCAAGACAGGTAGCTAGTTAATTAGTTAGCTACTGTATGCTCTATTTAGTTAACCCATGCTTTACTTGCTAGTTATAAAGTCGTGTAGCTGGCTAGCACCAATTTAAACATTTTGCCCATGTTAGTCAGCATAAAAACCTGGTTCCCAGCCAAACAGCTTGCCAGTGAACAAAATCAATCTCATCAATGCATCAATGACCTAGCCAGCTAGCTAGCTTAATAATAAATGTACCTGCTGACCTAACACTACTTAAGTCGCCAAATAATTGCTGTTTGCTGTTTTCTCTTGATTTCTATGCACCAAATGTAGCTAGCTAAGAGTAGTCTAAAAGTATTCCAAAAAGAATTTCACATATTGATTGGTCAAACCACAGGACAGTTTTCCACATCACCTCGGTTGATCTTAAATGAAGGTAGCAGCATTTCTGAATCTTGTTTATTTGTGGTTTTATCTTTACATGGTAGATTTAACTTGCATTTGTGGATGTAACGCTAAATTGTGTTCACTGACAGAGGTTATCTTTTATTACCTGAACCCATGCAGTGATTTCCACTACCAAATCTTGTCTGTCATTAATGCAGTGCCGCTTGAGGGCCTGAAGATCATGGCCATTTAGTGCTGGTTTTTGACCTTGCCCCTTGCGTACAGAGATTCCTCTGGATTCTCTGAATCTTTAAATGATATTACAATACTTTTCATCGGTGATGATATACCCTAATTCTTTGCCATTTTACTTTGAGAAACATTATTCTTAATTATTGAACTATTTGGCCCATACGGTCTTTCACAGTTGGTGAAGCCCTGGGCATCTTTACTTCTTCAAGACTCAGCCTCTCTGGGGTGCTTTTTTTGTACCCAGTCATGTTACTGACCTGCTGCCAGTCTTTAGTTGCCCCTATCCCAACTTTTTTTGAAACATGCTGCTGGTTTTGGATTCAAAATGAGCAGATATTTTTCAAAAAACATAATTTCTTAGTTTCAGTATTTGATTTGTTGTATTTGTGCTATTTTCAGTTAAATATGGGGTTCAAATTATTTGCAAATGATTGCATTCTGTTTTCATCAATTTTTTGCTCAGCTTCCCAACTTCTTTTCAGAAGTGGGGTTGTAATGATGCAACATTAAATGCGGAACACGAGAAACAGAAGTGGATCTATCTTTGTCCAGAGCTCACACACTGCTTTCATCATACAGCAGATCTTAAATCTTAAGAGAAAATCAGGAGTACAAAAAAAAAAATTTTGTACGAATCTCATAGGCCTGAACGAGAGAAGAGCAGACAGGTTTAGAAACTGTGCGTTTATGTTCCTTGGCAGATCAATCCGAGAAAATAGAATTTAAAAATCGAATTTATAGAAATAGAAAATAGAATTTTTTTCTGTATGTTCCATTCAGAAAACCGATCAGGAGAAATACATTGTTGATTGTGACGGGGCTGGATGGTTCAGAGAACTTCAGATGCCTGCTTGCAGCTCTCTCAGACCTGCGTCTGTAGATGCAGATTGACCGGACAATGCAACATGATGCCAGCCACTCTCATTTCAGGGCTTTTTGGCATATTTTGCAATGTGACATATGAAGAAATGCAGCTTTGTTACCTCATGTTGTTTATCTCATTTCAACAAGCAATTACAGCAAATGCAGTTGAAAGAAGGAACCTAAATCGTAGGGAAAGTCCTGCTGAGAGTAAAGAACCAATAGAAAGTCATATGAGGCTTAATCGAGATCAACTGCAGTTGTTATTAGTGAATTCCTTGTACATCGGACTGCAGGAGACCCAGGTGCTTCACAGCTTGCATCACAAAAGAGGGTGGAGATGTCGCATTTGCTTGTCTCTCTTACTCCTGCATGTGTTGCTCTGAGAATTAGGACAGGAAGTGATGACGTCACACCTGGTGTTAACACCTTGCGTGGCGTTTACCCAGACTCTGTGAAGGGGACCTCAGATTAACATTTCACATAAACACTGACACCTGGTGTTGACACCGGTTGTTACATCAACCACTGATAGTGGTGTTGACCTCAACCTTGCGGTTTTCCCTACAGATTAACGCTAACACCAACACCAACTTTGAAGTCCTTTTTTTCATCTGCAGATTTTTTTTCTCCTTGCAGCTCTTCCAAGGATACAGTTTTTGCCCAGTCTCTTTCTTATTGGGGAATCGTGCACACTGACCTTAACTGAGGCAAGTGAGGCCCGCAGTTCTTTAGGACTATTCTTTATTTTTTTATGACTTTCTGGATGAGTCATCAGTGCGCTCTGGGAGGAGTTTTGATTGCCCGGCTAATCCTGTTCCTGGGAAGGTTCACCACTGTTCCAGGTTCTCTCCGTTTGTAGATAATGGCTCTGACCATGGTTCTCTGGAGTCTCAGGGCCTCAGAAATGACTTTGTAAGCTTTTTCAGACTGATAGATGTCAACGAATTCGATTCTCATCTGCTCTTTAATTTCTTTAGGTCGCAGCATCATCTGTTGCTTTTTGCCTCCTTCACACAAGATGGGTGTCAAAGCAGACTGAACTGAAAGAGCCACGCGCAGAATCAGTGGAGAAACTAGAGGGCGCCATGTTAAATTACTGGTCACCCTAAGCAGAAGGGGCAGGCAGAGCGTAGTCACTGGACGGGCTGAGGTCAGACAGCAGCAAACTGGGTACTGCAGCGGAGGCAGATCAGGTTTGATGAACAGGTCTGAGGTCGTTCCCGTAGAGCAAGTCCACAGGGAGGGGTAGGCAATAGGCAGGGAAATGACGATGGACAAAGGAGACCGTAAACGGGGAAAAACATGCAACAAGAAGTCTCGGAGAAGGAGTTTGGAACTGGGATAAACAATGAGCACCAAGTAACGTTAGGTGAGCATTGCACAAAGACGAGAACCAGGAACTTAAATACATCAGGGCAGAATTGACAACATGGATCAGGTGGGGGAGTAAGCAGTGGAGAACCAGGAAGGGAGGGGTGAAGCCAGGAGACTGTCACAACGTTTACATGCGCAGTTAAGTCGAGCTACGGTAATAACTCGATTAGGCCATTTAATCGGACCACTGTCCTTGTCTCAGTTTTCATGCACAATAGGGGAATGAGTTTATTGAGCGAAGCATGTCTGTGTCCACTGCGATATTGAGAGCTGATTACTGTGTGAGTGAGTGCAAACTAAGATCTAGTGTATAATTGTGTTGGGGGGGCTGTGAAGCTGGGTCGTAACGGTCCTTTCCCTTGCTGTCAACTCCAGGGGCCAGCGAGATCTCTGACTCCTGTAAGCCTCTGAAGAAGAGGAGTCGAGCCTCCACCGACATGGAGCCGGTGAGCTCACAGTACCGCGACACCTCAGACTCAGACTCGCGCGGTCTCAGCGACCCACAGGTAACTGCTGTGATACTGCTGCTTCAGAAATACTGCTCTGGGCACTCTGACTGCTAATAGTACTTCTGCTGCCGTTAATAGTACTGTTAACTGCTACTGTGACTGCTAATGGTACCTCTTCTACTGCAGCTGCTAATATTACTATGCCTTCTTTGGCCGGTAATATTACTACTCCTACTGCAGATGCCACCACTGCAAATATTACCGTGGATGCTATGACTGGGAATTATGTCTCCCCCTCAGAGGGAGAGGGGAGCTGTATTGCTTTAGGCTCGGTTCCCCGTTCGCGTTCGCGGCGGCGTCGGCATTCCCACTTCGTTTCCGGAGCGTAACTCCAAAACATTTGCGTGACCTTAACGAAACTTTGCATACGGGTCATTCCAGCTCAAATCGACCAATTTCTGAGAAATTTCCCAGGTTACCCTCTCAGATTCTTCTGAAAAATTTCACTAGTGCTTCTCTATCATATTCATGTAGGAACCCAAAATATTAGCTCTGTATCTCAAATAGTTCTGAAGTTATAGCCCCTGGAAATTTCGATAATTTTTTTCCATTTTACTAAACTTGCCTCTCGGTGCAACTTCAAGCATGAATATCTCCAAGTGTTTCCAATGCACAGCTTTAAAATCAAGTGTCTTGGGCTAACTTTTTCTGTAGATTATAAAAATGCAGTCAGATTTGCTGTAGCTTGTACCCTTTTCTTCTCACAAGGCTCTAAAAATGGCTGAAAATCAAAAACTTTAAAAATCACTGCCTCCTTTGAGCTCTAATAACTCAAAAGTATGCTAGATAAAGCAATGAAATTTTTTCTGCTGTTATTTTTGACGTATTGGGCCATATCTAGAGGACAACCACATTTATCAATACATTGGTAGAGCCAGAAGAATTTTTTTAATTTTGGTTGAGTTCGAAATTTTCTAAAAATTGCTTATTGTCACATCCTTATTTGGGCATGTGGCCAGTTATATAACAATACCATATTTTTTACCATGAATTCCTATGTAACTGAAGATGATATGGTGAAAATATGATGAAAAACAGAAAATTACATTTTCTGTACTTGTCTCAATTTAATTGCTGACAATTTAGCACTCTAGTGAATGTCTCTCTCAGCCCAAAACGTCATGCAGCTTTCACTCAGAGAGAATGCTGGAGAACTGCCAAGGAACTATGAGGTAACGTTGGCTAGCTACGTTTCTCTTGATAGCCATTTGAACACTGTCCATGACAGTGCATTGACAGTAATGTTACTCATTTGATTTTGCGATGTGAAAGGTGCATGCACAGTATTTAAAAAAAATAAAATAAAGAACCTTTCATCCCCAGCAACACATCAGTGATATGATGTGTTCCATTTATAAGTAAAAGCATTAAAGAATGAAAGTTAAAAAATGTATCCTTTCTATCAGCAATGACTTAAAAAAAACCCATGGCTTTTTGGAAATGCTGATGGTGCTGAGACCTAATTTTGGTGAAAATTTTTTGATTTTGTGGATAAATAACTCACGTTTCAAGGTTAGGATCGAAAATTCATATTGCATATAATCATAGAAGAACCATTTTCTATGAAGTTTTATAATGTAGATGGACTGGTATGGTAAATCTGAGGTCACGAGGGGCCATATTTATGAAATCTCTTTGTTAAGAGGTGCTGATTCAGGATCAGCTTTATCTGGTTCATAATCTTAGATGATCCAATGTGAGCTAAAAGGCAAAACTAATTTAGGCCAAGGAGTTGCAACCATTTGTTCACACTTTGCTAGCCCATGTCTCCCTTAACCCATTTGCACAGATATAGATGCCAGCATCCGTAAATTTCGAAATTCCGAAGAATTCTGAAATTGAATTTCCAAATGTCTAGCTTCACTGGAATAATTTTCCAAAGTCTCTGTGACACAAATACTGAGTTACAAAGCTTAAATAGGCTCATGCACAACAGGAAAAAATTGGCATAATTTTGTGTTCTGTGCAAGGGGGTTAATAACATTAACTTTGGCTTGGGGGTTGCTAGAAGACCAAATGAGAATTCATAACTTTGATACAATCCATAATGACTTGGTTGTATTTTATGTCCTACGCTGATAGGAAAAAGGTATATTGGGGTTGCCTTTCACTAGAGAAAGACTAAAGCACTGTCCATCTCTTGTGCAACCTCTGCAGGTGGAGTTTGAGAAGTGCTCGGACAGCCCGGCTGCTGCAGACACAGAACTCTCCGACACCCAATCTCTGGACTCTGCTCTGTCGGGCCAGGGGGGCTTCGGGTCCAGAACAGATACGGTCTGTCAGGTGGGACCTCCTGCCCTCGTGACAGAGTTAGTTCCAGGTGCCGCATTTAAACAGGCCAAAACACTCTTAGGAAGTGAAATTCTTCTCATTATGGAATAGTGCTGCGCTTGAATGCGGTCTGAATCAAAACAAGGCTCGGTGCAACCTAGTATATGGCTGGGCCACCAAGTGCTGTATGAGAATGTGGGCCCAAGAAAAGGGTGCTAAATGAGGCAAAGCTCATGCAATTATGTGAAGTGCAAGTTTTTATGCGTTTCCCTATTCAACCTCGCAACCGATACTGTCCTCCATGCTTGTTAACTGTCGTATCGGTTGCGAGATTGAATAGGGAAATTAAAAACACATTCCAACCATTGTTATGATTCTTTCACGCTAGATTGGTACGTTGTGTTGCATTCCTCTATCTCTATGGAATCTCGCAACCAGTACCAGAGAAAACACGCACGGAGGACTGAAACAAACTGAACCAATCCAGCGTGAAAGAAGATTAACCTAATAATGGTCGGATTGTGCTCGAACTGTAACAAAATCAAATGGAAGTTTTTAAAAGACCTGGATGCTAGCTAGGGCAAGCACATCATATGCATCCGCTATATTAATATTTAATCCACCTTTTGCTGTCCATTAGAAGAAAATATGCATTAATTTTTGTAAATGGTGACCAATATCGCCAAGAAACATTCATTGGCCTGAAAAATTGGACATTGTGAACATTCTATATGTACAAAAAAAAGTGTTTTAATTTAACAGTACATTTGCCTGATTATTGCAGTGTATTGCTAGACTGGATTCAAGTACTGGTCGTGTTACATTGGTGTAGTGGGTACAACAACGTAGTGGAGAAGTAGCTACCTCAATCATGGGGTGTGGAATCCAGCTTGGCGCGATCTTTTAAACTTAATATTTTCTTGAATTTATTGTTTTCATTCGTGTCGGTTACAGTCGGTCTCATAGATACAATCAAAGCGGCCACCACAACTGCTTCCGTTCAAGCAAACCAACTCATGAACGCGCAAGGGTATAAGTTAATTTGGAAACCAGTCTGGGCATCATACCGGTATTCTTGAAAATACTGAAACATAATAGTGCCGGCGCCACATGTACGTAAATAGTCCAGCTATAGTCCTAGTAACAGTATTGATCAATTTTTCCTAACATCGTGTAAGTTCTTATGTTGGGCTCAGGGATGGTTAACGTTAACATTACCAACCGATCTGAAAGAACAAAACAAGAGAGGACTGGATAATCACATGCATAAATGTGTGTGGTGCGTTCAATTCCACTTTTTAATTCAGCAATGAAACTCACTGAGCTCAGTGCCTTCAGACAAAAGTAAGGAGGAGAGTCTGTGCTCTCGAATTATGAAACTACTGCCACTCCAAATGCAAGAGAATAAAACTGGGTAACTTAATTTTCGAGCAACACTGCAGACCCGCTAAAGCCCTAAACAAACAAACACGTACTGTTACTGAACTCATGAAATGCCCCCGTTTTTAAAGTAAACTTTCTTCAAGCCATGAATTTTGAATGGTCTGACTTCACGTAGGCGCACATTCATAAGTCAGAAAAGTGAAAATTTCACTTATCCTCTGGAGACAAATCCAAAATCCACCAACAGCAAAGTACTCAGTCTCAAATCCAAGATCCAAGAACAGCAAAATATTCTGTTTCTGCTGCAATGTCTCAAAGCCGAAATTCCGAGACCCATGTATTTACAATGCAAATACACCGACCAGTAAAAACGAGTGACGTCAACGCCCAGCCAGCCAGCCAGCCAGCCAGTCGTCGGCCAACCAATCGTTGAAGTTCTTCCCCGCCGGCCGACCAAGCGCCGAACTTCTTCCCCGCCGGCCAGCCTATCGTTGAACTTGATTACTTAGTCAGTCAGTCAGTCTGACAGTAAGAGAGTGGTTTGTACTACATACAATATGTACAGAATTAGCTTTGATACTAGCTGTTCAACCGTAAATCTCGTTGGCAGAATATGTGTGCCTCAGCCGTGTATGCACAATAACGGTCATACTGTACAGCTGCCATCTCTCCCATCTCCTGACCTGCGTCACCCGTGACGTAGCATGAACTTCCCCACGCAAAACTTTAAAGACACAATTTTATCTCAGAATTGGCGGCATTTATATTTATTTTTTTAATGATACTGGCTAATGGTGCTTTTCCGTTAATTTTATCTATTGCCTATGTCATGTATCCTTTTCTAAAGGGAGCCATCATAAAAACGGCTTGCCTTCTAAGTGCCTGCGGCCTTATGTGATTGCGCAGTGTCGCATACAGCAGAATTCATCCGAATGCAGTCGGTCATCCGGGTATCGCTTGCCTACTGTTTGATCCATACGGAGGTTTCGGACATGCGGGTCATTCCGTGTCAAATGTCCGAATTTCAGAGAAACTTCCCACTTGACCATCTCAGATTTGGCTGAAAAAATTCCAGTGGGTATATTCACCTCCTAATAGGATAAATCCAAAATTTTAGCTCTATACTCCAAATAGTTTTGTCATAAAAAATCTTTTTGCAACTAAGTTCCAGCCATTTTTCAACAGCGATTTCTGAGGAGCCACTCTCACATGGCTATATCAAGAAAAGTATTTCAGCTAAGTCCTTCAAATTTTCAGGGGTGAAAACCTGGTACTATAACTTGAGGAATATAGACTTACAAAAGTGTCCCTTCGGTTTATCACATATTTTTGGGCGCTTAAATTTGATCGAAAATTTTACTCTGCGCTCTGTGGTAGCATGTTTCAAGGACTGTAAAAAGCCTAATTTCAAAGACAGGGATTTGTTATTGCACATACAGCTTCCTATATATGTTATGTATTTTGTATTTTAATTCTGCCCCTCTCTTATGAATAATCCAGAAAATATTAAGGCTTGAAAATGAAAAAAATAAAAATTGTGCCATTTTTAAAATTTTATACCAAAAAAATGACACCATCCACCAACATCAAATTGACTGTTTTCGAAAGATTAGATGCCTGTTATGAATATATCCAAAATTTGTAATGGTGTTCTGCTTTATTTTCTCAAAATAAATTTTTGAAAATATGGTATTTTTGTGGACATAGTATTTAATGGCATCAAAGGCATATTCAAACATTATTTTATAAAATGCACATAGTTAATGATAGAAAGCCTAAACTCAACAAAATGCTTTATTTCGTAAATGTTAACTTACACTTGAAAAATAACCCATATGCAGTGTTTAGATATTGAAATATTACAACCTTAATGCGGCCAAAAATTCAAGTTTGTTACGAATTCGGAAGTGTTACAATAATTAATTATCTAATACAATATAGCTATCTTACAGAGGATGTGTTAAGAATGCCATTTTATTTGATCACAGATTAAATGATTTATCATACATACACTTTGTATTAATTTATGCATTATGTAGTCAACCTATAAAATAAAACTAAAATTAATTATAACATTTTTTAAAGGAGCACTATGGTGCAGCAAAAAGTAGCTCTAATATCACAAAGGACACCTTGAATGATGCAAATCCACTTCTTTCCTCCTTGGCAGGGGACACGTGTAGCAGACACAATTGATTTTGAAAAACTACTGTGCTGCACCATTATATGCATTTTACTGCGCCATTGCCCAAGATCGAAAACGAAGCTATGACGTATACCGGCACCTTGATTCAGCAGCCACTGTTGCCACTAAACAATTATCCATTTTCCCAAATTGAGAAAAAACTTCATTTTTAATAGAAAAGGCATAGCCGAGATTTTCCATAAAAATATCTATCAGTAAGACCAAAGCTGTTCCACAGTCATAGTCTCTATGAACACCAGCTACACGTGTACCGAGGGAGGGGTGGTACGAAACTCGAAAGGAACTCATTTCCATCGCAGCTTTCATGGCCTTGTGGCGCGCACGCAGGCAACCTCAAAATATTTAACGTTAGTTCTACAGGAAGAGATGACAATTAAGACAACCGAGATGCCACTTTTTAACACGCCATTCGACATCGTTCAGTCGCGTCAAGTCGACAGCTATACCAGAAGCCTAGCCAGCGGCGCCTTGGTCACGGTCACTTTCGGTGTTTTCATCGTCAGCCTCTGACGCATACAGCTCGTACAAATACAGTAAGTTTCTCACCGTTTCCTCCATGCTCGCTTTTCCATCGGTGTCTGATTTATCCATTTCATACGAACCTTTTGACACTGACAAAACCAAACTTTCTTTGCCGCTCCAGCTAACTGTCATAGTCACCGATGGTGCGTGTTGCAAGGAGTTCTCACTGTGACGCAGTTTCAAATAGTCGCACTGTTCTGTGGTTACGTGGTTGAAGCTCGGCTACTTAATTTTAAAATTAAAATTCTACCATTCTGAATTACCTTTTTGATATTCTTTTGTTGTCTTTGCAATGTCTGTGTGTTATTCTTTACGATTTAATATGGTGGCCAAGGTGCTGGTTTACGTCATACTGACGGGGAATCTCGCGCGCTCTCGTTGGTGCGCGTGCCAATTATGGCGGCTTACACTAGCGTGATAATTAGGCACCTGGGGCAATTTGGACTACAATTACTCATTTATTAGCGTACTGCTGAAAATTATACTGGCTGAGTAGGGTTCACAAGGGTTCAGAATAACACAATATAGGCCATTTGTGTGTGACTCCATAGTGCTCCTTGAAGCTTTAAGTTTAGAAGAATGTTTGGTCATGCAGAAGCTATAACTTGTCTGAACAGTTCATGCATCCGCACGGCCCAGCAAAAAGTTTTATTCTGGCCCAGGAGGGAAGACCTATGCTGGGTACCTGTGCAACATATCATTGCCAAGATTGAAGTCCCAAGCACTACAACTGGATGTAGATATGCACTCAAGGAGCAGGACACCAAAGTAGCTGAAAACTTCATGAAAGCGTTCAAATAATTTGTGAAGTATCTGTGCTATCAACTGGTCATTTAAAATGTTACATTATTTGCAATTCTGCAGGACTGTCAAAAACTGTTTTTAACACTGGTTATTACTAATTGAAGCATACAGATTAATTTTTTTCTACTTGGATGTAAATGTTCATTGATAGAATAATTTTAAGTAATGATTTGTTTCAAGTTTGATCTTCCACTGATGTTGGGACTACAGTATTTCAATATATATCTGAAAACTGTGTATGGTTTTATAGTGGGGTGCAAAAATTTGGGCACCCCTGGTTTAAATGTCTGTTACAATTAATCTCCAAGTGATTGAAAGCAAACCTGAACACTAAATGCTACAAAGTTAAACATGACACCTTTCTGCAAATTTAAAAGGAAGGGTTCTTTATATTTAAATTTTTCTGAGTTTTTAAATGATCAGAAAGGAAAAAGGGCCCTGTGCAAAAGTTTGGGAACCCTTTTGGATTATTCTTTGTTACCTTTAAAAAAAAATGATTACTAAGGCCCAGACCCAGGTGATTTACTTGTTAGGGCTTCACTGAGTCTGTTGAATATAATTCCAGGGTTGAACTATATATTCTGAACTCCATGCCTTCTAAAGTGTCTGACTGTGGTGGCTGTTGTGTCTGGTGTTAAAAACCATGTGTTCCTCTAAACAGTTGTCCAAGGATGTCAAAATCAAGATAATTCACTTCCACCAATAAGGAGAGGGCTACAAAAAACTCTCGCAACGTTTCAAACTACCTATTTCTACTGTCAGAAACATCGTAAGAAAATGGAAAGTAAATGGAACAATTGAAGTCAAGGCAAGATCTGGAAGACCAAGAAAAATTTCAGATAGAATGGCCCGAGATCTGGTGAGAAATGCTCAGAAGAACCCACACATCACTGCAAAAGAGCTGCAAAAAAGAGTAGCAGACACAGGTCTAGTTGTTCACAGGACAACGATACAGCGTACCTTAAACAACAAAGACCTTCATGGCAGAGTTGCAAGAAAGAAGCCTTTCCTATGACCTCAACACAAAATTAAGCGTCTGAAGTATGCAAAAGAAAACCTCGAGAAACCTCAAGCCTATTGGAGCAATGTCCTTTAGACTGATGAGACCAAAATTGAACTTTTTTGGCCGCAACCAAAGAAGGTATGTTTGGAGAAAAAAAGGGTGAAGTATTTGTAGAGAAGAACACGTTGCCAACTGTTAAACACGGACGTGGATCCATTATGTTTTTGGGTTGTGTAGCAGCTGGGGGCACAGGCAATATTGTGTGGGTGGAAGGAAGAATGGATTCCACCAAATATCAAGACATTCTAGAGGCTAATGCTCAAAGCTCAGTCGAGAAATTGAAGTTGAAGAGACGTTGGGTATTCCAGCAAGACAATGACCCGAAGCATACCTCAAAATCCACCATGAAGTACCTCCAGGAAAGACGGATGAAGGTTTTGGAATGGCCATCACAGTCCCCAGACTTGAATATTATTGGAAATCTGTGGCGAGACCTCAAACATGCCGTGCATGCAAGAAGGCCAAAGAATATTTCTGAGCTAGAGGTGGTCTGTCAGGAAGAATGGGGGGAAATTCCAAGGACAAGAATTGAAAGACTCTTAGCTGGCTACAGGAAGCGTTTGCAAGCTGTTATAGCTGCCCGAGAAGGAGTTACAAAGTACTAGCTGACAGGGTTCCCAAACTTTTGCACCAGGTCTTTTTCCTTGTTTTATTATTTTGAAACTATAAAAAGTTCAAAATAAAAATTATTCTTGCTTTAAAATGTGATGAAATGTGTCATGTTTAACTTTGTAGCATTAAATGTTCAGGTTTGCTTTCAATCACTTGGTGATTAACATTTTAGCACAAAAATAATTTTTTTCATTTTCAAGCCTTAATATTTTCTAGATTATTTATAAGAGAGGGGCAGAATTAGGATACAAAATACACAACATACATGGGAAGCTGCATGTACAATACCAAATCCCGGTCTTTGAAATTCGGCTTTTTACAGTCCTTCAAATATGCTACCGCAGAGCGCAGAGTAACATTTTAGAGCAAATTTAAGCACCCAGAAATATATGATAAACTAAAAGGACACCTTTATAAGTCCATATTCCTCAAGTTATAGTAGCAGATTTTCACCCCTGAAAATTTGAAGGTCTCAGATGAAATACTTTTCTAGATATAGCCATGTGAAGTGGCTCCTCAGAAATCGCTGTTCAAAAAGGGCCGGAACTTAGTTGCAAAAATATTTTTTTTATGACAAAACTATTAGGAGTTGAGAGCTAAAATTTTGGATTTATCCTATTAGGAGGTGAATATACCCACTGGAATTTTTTTCAGCCAAATCTGAGATGGTCAAGTGGGAGCCATTCGGACATTTGACATGGAATGACCCATGCTGCAGATTTTGCCTGCATATTTTTGCCTGCTGTATAGCAAACGAGTATGGGTATTTGAACACATCCAGTCTTTTACACTTGACTTCCAGTGTACCCCATAACCACAGTGCTTTTGTGGTGGTGACGAGTGTAACTGATGTTTTATTGGGGGTGACTTTGATTTTCTTCATGAGGTGTCTGGGGGTGTGGGGGTGCTGCACTATGCCTAACTGTTTTATTAACCAATCAAAATTCCCTGGTTTACTCAAAGCTCTGGCAGCTGGAGGGGCCAATCAAATTTCTGAGGTGGTCAGCGCCTCCCCTTGCCCATCACTGGACACATTTGTCTGAAGCGTTTTGTGAAAACCAGCTAAATTTTCTTACACTAACTGTGTGGATGTGGCTCCGCTCCTTTGATCAGATTTGTGAGGGGTTGGGGGACGACCTGGTGCCCTGTGTGGGGGGATGTAGTGGGCTGTACCATTCTGGGTGTGCAGGGCGGGACGCCATCTCTCAGGGGACGTTCACCTGTGCGGAGTGTAGGACAGGTGAGAACCTTCTCCTTTCCGCAATTCGGTCTTGGGCTGCGTAATGTCTGAGGCGAAACGTCAGCCTGCCCTCTGAAATAAGAGTCACAAGCCTCATCTGTCCTGTTGTACTAACATCTCTTCATCAAAGGAGGAAACAGCACCTCAGCAAAGTATATTTTAGTGGCAAGTAGAAATCTTGAAGTGTCTAAAACGCAAAGTTTTATACATTTTAATTTGGTAATGATCCAGTGCGACGCATTTTAAAACCGGCGAGTCTTCAAATCGGCGTCAATACCAGAGGGCAGACATTTTTACTCGGGGAATCTAAGGCTGCGTTCGGAATGCACACTTGTCCACTCGCTCACTCACTCTATATAGTTTTCAATGTAGAACATTCACTCCATAGTGCCCTGTATAGTGGGTGAGTGTGTATTTCGAACGCATTATCCAATCAAACACCAGTGCCGCGGTGCTTCTGCCTCAGTTATTCTCTTTCGTGACGTCAGTTGTTCTCTTTCCTTTCATCTGGGCCATGGAGTTGTTCAAAGGGCCTTCAGTAAGCTCTCCCTTTACAGCTTGACTGCCCGCAAGTTTTTTTACCCCTCAGCCCCGACTAATCGGCGAAGAGGGGTATTGTCGTCCTGTGCGCGTCTGGGTGGACGGGCGGCATAAATCAATTTCCGTCGATTTAACGGAGAATGCCTGCGTGGAATGATTCCATTTTCTCTCCACGTATTTGTCCTCACGAGAGGATGGTTCCTTTCAAAAACCGGCGTTGTGTGCAAAACCAATATGGCCGCCACAGCTGCCATCTTGATTTTGGTTTCCGCACGATAACTAAAGAACGCCTTGTCCGATTGATGCTATTTCTTGGTAATGTATTGGAGGTGGCTAGAGGAAGGTTCCTTTCGAAAATTGGCACCGCACGCTAACCAACATGGCCGCCACAGCAGCCATCTTGATTTTGGTTTCCGTCGATTTAACGGAGAACACCTGCGTGGAACGATTCCATTTTCACAGGACATATTTGTCCTCACGAGAGGATGGTTCTTATCGAAAACCGGCGTCGTGTGCTAACCAATATTGCTGCCACAGCTGCCATCTTGATTTTGGTTTCCGCACGATAACTAAAGAACGCCTTGTCCGATTGATGCCATTTCTTGGTAGTGTATTGGAGGTGGCTAGAGGAATTTTCCCTATGAAAATTGGCACCGCACGCTAACCAACATGGCCGCCACAGCAGCCATCTTGATTTTGGTTTCCGTCAATTTAATGGCGAACGCCTGCGTGGAACGATTCCATTTTCACACCACATATTTGTCCTCACGAGAGGATGGTTCCTCTCAAAAACCGGCGTCGTGTGCTAACCAATATGGCCGCCACAGCTGCCAACTTGATTTTGGTTTCCGCACGATAACTAAAGAACGCCTTATCCGATTGATGCCATTTCTTGGTGGTGTATTGGAGGTGGCTAGAGGAAGGTTCCTTTCGAAAGTTGGCACCGCATGCTAACCAACATGGCCGCCACATCAGCCATCTTGATTTTGGTTTCCGTCGATTTAACAGAGAACACCTGCGTGGAACGATTCCATTTTGTTATGACTTGAAAATCACAACAAAGAAAACCAGCAATGACAACTTAAACAAATTTATTCTTCACTGATTAAAAAAAACTTCTACAATGAATCCATTATTTAATCTTATAATAACACTCTAATGCCACTATGTAACTCTGCTGCCAAAACAAAAACTCTTCTGCTACTGACCAAAATCACAGCATTTTTATAGACTAGGAACATTCTGGAAAGATCTACAGGAGTCCTGAGTGATCCGGCCCCATCCAGGCAAGAAGAAGCCAGAAACTTTTAGAAAGCACTAATCTATTTCATCACAAACAAGTGGTATTGCATCAGATCATGATTTGCTACAGACATACCACCAGAGGGTGCTAAATGATTAACAAAATAAACAAATAGCTGACCAGCAAGGCAGCAAAAACAGTATGTAACAAATCTCCATTTACAAATGATATACAGTGCTTTACATAAAACACTCATACATAACAATTTTCACGCCACGTATTTGTCCTCACGAGAGGATGGTTCCTATCGAAAACCGGCGTCGTGTGCTAACCAATGTGGCCGCCACAGCTGCCATCTTGACTTTGGTTTCCGCACGATAACTAAAGAACGCCTTGTCCGATTGATGCCATTTCTTGGTGGTGTATTGGAGGTGGCTAGAGGAAGGTTCCTTTCGAAAATTGGCATTGCAAGCTAGCCAACATGGCCGCCACAGCAGCCATCTTGATTTTGGCTTCTGTCGATTTAACGGAGAACGCCTGCGTGGAACCATTCCATTTTCACACCACATATTTGTCCTCACAAGAGGATGGTTTCTTTCGAAAACTGGCGTCATGTGCTAACCAATGTGGCCGCCACAGCTGCCATCTTGACTTTGGTTTCCGCACGATAACTAAACGCCTTATCCGATTGATGCCATTTCTTCATGGTGTATTGAAGGTGGCTAGAGAAAGGTTTCTTTTGAAAATTGCCACTGCACGCTATATTGGTGCTTTCTATTCAGTTCGCTTAACTTCAACTATAATTTCATGTGCTGGGGCTGAGGGGTACTGCCTTCGCCCCCGCAAAGCACATTTTTTATTTAAGCTGGCCTGATAAACAATCAAACAATTTATCAACGGTGCGACCAAGACCAATACATGACCCATAATTAGAAATGGTAACGAAATGTGAATTCCCATTGCCTACATTTATATAATTAATATAGCATCGTAAATCCAAAACCTTCGCTGACTTTGCAGCATTTATTTTCGCCGTCCTTAGGATTGTCACAGAGCTGTGCAACTTGCCTTACAGCGCCCTTTAGCCGTGACAACGTTCAGAATATAGAACGGATTCTCGCAGCCTCGCAAACTAATTTACGCAAATTTTTGCTGCTTAACAAGCAACACAAGAGCTGAAATTATAAAGACATGTTGATATTTTCCGTCGTCATTTATGCACAGAGGAAGACGCCTCATAATTTTGTGGTGCAATGCATAACAATGCTATCAAAAATAAATTAGACTGTCGTCGGTTTTTACCAATTAGTCTGAGCAACAGTGGCTAATCGGGAGATGTAGACTGCGAGAGGTTTAAGTTATTAAGCATTTAAACGTGAGGTTTCCGAAGATCAAATTCAAAATCAGAAGATTCCCCAAGTAAAAATGTCTGCCCCCTGATGTTGAAGCCAATTTGAAGACTCGCTGGTTTAAAAATGCATCGCACTGGATTATTATGAAATTAAAATATGCGTTTTAGACATTTCAAGAATTATACTTTCTGCTGAAATATACTTTGCTGAAGTGCAGTCTCCTCCTTTAAACTCTAATTTATTCTTTCCTTTTGATAATTGGGCTTGGGTACAAGCACACACGCATCAACAAGTGCTTATTTACTACTGAGAATGGAAAAAGGAATTATAAGTTATCACGTCTAATGCTAGTTGTCCCAAGTACTCAGATTAAAAAAAAAAATTGTTATTGAATATTTGAATTTTTTAATTGTTTTTGTGTTTGGATAGTCTGTGTGCAGTAAAGTTCATACAAAATCTAGTCCTGGCCTGGAGTAACTGTGTGTTTGAAAGGGGCCCCTAGAGTCATAAATCATCAGTTCCTGATAAATTCTGACCAAATTTTTTCATGTCAATAGTATTGTATTGCGCTGCATTTTGTACTGCTTCATTACAGTGTGTGCTATTTTATTATAGAGCAGTGTTGTGCATTGAACCAAGCGGAATGCTCGGCGTGAAGTGCTTTGAATGTTAGGTTTGGATCCTCAGAGACGAGTGTTTCACCCTGCCCTCCCCCAGGTACACATACCTGTTTCTCCTGTAAAGCCTCGGACAGAGATGTCAGGAGGTGTGTAGTTGAAGGATGTGGCCGTTTCTACCATGAGCTGTGCGCCCGCAAACACTTGGGGACGACCTCTGACCCCAGTGGCCTGCGCTGCGCCCGGCACTGCTGCGCCACCTGTTGTGTGGAAAGGGACGCGCTGAAGGCCGGGAAAGGTAGCTCTGATATATGAAGCGCCTCTGAAACATAGGAGCACTTTATTCATCATTTAATTTTCTGTAATTTGAGCTTGGTCAGTAGTGCTGGTCTGTGCCGCTGACTGTTAGAAATTAGACCTGTTAATTTCATCACCGGCTGACAGAGTGGACTGGTTTTCAGACTGAGCTTTTTATTTCACTCTCTGCATGAAAAAATATTTCCTAAAATCAGTGTTAGATTTACTCTTGGCTAACTTCCATTTCTGCAGAACTCAGCCAAAGTAATCTCGCGTAGTTAAATTTGCGAATCCCTTTTACATATTTAAAGACTTCAATCAGGTTGCCCCGCAGTCTCCTTTTAGTAAGAAATTAAGATTGGTCTGCCTGTCCCCACAGCATTTATCTTTTATGTCAGGAATTAACTTTGTGGCTCCTCTTTGAACCTTTTCTAAAGCCTCTATGTCTTTCTTGTAGTCCCCAGAACGGCACTCAATACTCGGGGTGTGGCCTGATGAATGTATTGTAAGAGAAGTATAACCTCCTTAGATATGCTGAATACTTCTGGCTATATATCCCAGCATCCTGTTTGGCTTTTTAACTTCGACAAAACACTGGCTAGAACCTGTAAGGGTTTGGTAAACAATCACTCTCTGATCTTTTTTCAAACAGAGCACATTCCAGTTTTAAAGCTCCCATGAAGTAATACTGTCAAATATTTTTATTTCAGAAATGTAGAACTTTACTTTCGGCAATGTGGAATTTTATTTGCCAGGTTTCTGCCCACTTCTGAATTCTATTTAAATCATCCTGAAACCCTTTCGTGGACTCTAAACTGTTAGTTAAACCACCCTATTTCATATCATCTACAGATTTGGCTAATTTGCTTTCAGTGTTCCTGTCAAGATCATCAATATAGATGAGGAAGTGCAAGGGTCCCAACACTGAGGGGCTCCACTTCCCACAATGCCTAGCTCGGATCCCTTTGACCACGACTCTTTTGTGGTCTGTCTTCTGACCAGTATGGCATCTGTTCCAACATACAGTGCCATAAAAAAGTATCTGCCCCCTTCCTGATTTCTTACTTTTTCGCATATTTTTCACGCTTAAATGTTTCAGATCATCAAACAAATTTTAATATAAGAAAAAGATAACCCGAGTAAATACAAAATGCAGTTTTTTAAATGAAGATTTCATTTATTAAGGGGAAAAAGCTATCCAAACCTACCTGGCCCAATGTGAAAAAGTAATTGCCCGCCCCCCTCCCTTGTTAAATCATGAATTAGCTGTGATTTACCAAATTTTTTGAGTCCAGTTTCACTAGCCTCACCCGGGCCTGATTACTGCCAGACCTGTTGAATCAAGAAATCACTTCAATAGAACCTGTCTGACGCAGTGAAGTAGGCTAAAAGATCTCAAAAAGCAACATGTCATGCCGCGAACTAAAGAAATTCAAGAACAGATGAGAAACAAAGAAATTGATATCTGTCAGTCTGGAAAGGGTGGCAAAGCCATTTCTAAGGCTTTGGGACTCCGGCGAATCACGGTGAGAGCCATTGTCCACAAATGGAGAAAACTTGGAACAGTGGTGAACCTTCACAGGAGTGGCCGACCTACCAAAATTACTCCGAGAGCGCATCGATGACTCATCCAGAAGGTCACAAAAGAACCCAGAGCAACATCTAAAGAACTGCAGGCCTCGCTTGCCTCAGTTAAAGTCAGTGTTCATGATTCAACAATAAGAAAGAGACTGGGCAAAAAATGGCATCCATGGGAGAGTTCCAAGGTGAAAACCACTGCTGACCAAAAAGAACACGAAAGCTTGTCTCACATTTGCCAAAAAACATCTTGAATGAAGGAATGAACTTTATTTTTGAACATGTCCATATTGAAATATGCCAAGACAATGAGAATAACAATCATGAGATTGTCAACAAAGAAAATAACACAATTTAACAAAAAATACAACCAAAAGTAATTATGGCCTATTCAAAAAATCTTGATGATCCCCAAGACTTCTAGGAACCACTGCTGACCAAAAAGAACACAAAGGCTCGTCTCACATTTGCCAAAATACATCTTGATGATCCCCGAGACTTTTGGGAAAATATTCTGTGGACTGACGAGACATAAGTTGAACTTTTTGGAAGGTGTGCGTCCCATTACATCAGGCGTAAAACTAACACAGCATTTCATAAAAAGAACATCATACCAAAAGTCAAACATGGTGGTGGTAGTGTGATGGTTTGGGGCTGCTTTGCTGCTTCAGGACCTGCACGACTTGTCATAATTGATGGAACTATGAATTCTGCTCTCTACCGGAAAATCCTGAAGGAGAATGTCCAACCCTCAGATTGTGATCTCGAGCTCAAGCGCACTTGGGTTATGCAGCAGGACAATGATCAGAAACAAACCAGCAAGTCCACCTCTGAATGGCTTAAAAAAAAACAAAATAAAGATTTTGGAGTGGTCTAGTCAAAGTCTGGGCTTAAATCCTATTGAGATGCAGTGGCATGACCTTAAACAGGCCGTTCATGCTCAAAACCCCTCTAATGTGGCTGAATTAAAACAATTCTGCAAAGAAGAGTGGGCTAAAATTCATCCACAGTGATGTGAAAGACTCATTTCCAGTTATTGCAAACGTGTGATTGCAGTTATTGTCGCCAAGGGTGGCACAACCAGTTATTAGGATTTAGGGGGCAATTACTTTTTCACATAGGGCCAGGTAGGTCTGGATAGCTTTTTCCCCTTAATAAATGAAATCATCATTTTGTATTTACTCGGGTCATCTTTTTCTTTTATTAAAATTTGTTTGATGATCTGAAACATTTAAGTGTGAAAAATATGCAAAAAAGTAAGAAATCAGGAAGGGGGCAAATACTTTTTCACGGCACTGTACTTCCTATAACTCCTACAGTCCCTATTTTAAAAATGAGTTTCTCTTGTGGGACTATATCTGCTGCTTTCTGGAAATCCAAGTATATAATATCATGGGTCCTGCTTAGTGGTCTCTTCAAAGAATTCCAGAGGGTCAAGTCATTGAGGACCCAAGTCATTGAAATTCCAGTAAAGATTTGGTGGAAAAACTTTGAAAGTGAGATCTTGAATATTGCAAACTAAAATGTAAACAACCAGCAGAGAACTCTCAGTGCTCCTGCTCTGCCGCTCTGTGCTCGATTGCCTTGTGCTAGATTTAAATGAAAAGGACAGTTGTTTGGAGTTGCTTGGCTAGAGGAAGAGGATTTTACATTTGTTTCTAAGGGATTTTTGTTGATATTAACTCATGTTCAAGGTTAAATGATAGGACTGTTTACATTTATAATTGCATTAAAAAAAATGTCTGTGTAAAATGAATAAAATCTCCCTTTCTCCGCTCGATTCTTTTCCTCTCCGTCCATCTCCCTCTCAGGTCGCATGATGTGCTGTATTCGCTGTCCAGTGGCCTATCACGCAGGAGATAGCTGCATTCCCGCAGGCAGCCTGGTCATCTCGCCTCGCGTCATCATATGCAGTGACCACGCCCCATCCCTCTCGCCCGTAAATGTGGCGTGGTGCCTTGTGTGCTCGAGAGGTGAGGCCCAGCATGGATACATCCTGATACTGGTTTGTAATGACTTAGTAACTGAGTCAACCTAGCGCTCATTTGTAATGGATTTTCCAGCAGGTTTTGCATCCTTTTAAAAAATCAGTTCCAGTCTTGCACTCCATTTTTTCTTGGAGCAAAATTGCAGTGATTATAACCTCCAGAGGGTCAAGCTCAGATAGGTCACATTTATCTCTGCAGTCTCTGTCACATAATAATGCGCTTGAACACAACATGCTGGTTAAACACAGATGAAGCGTTGTGCCTGGATTAAGACCACTTTTCTGTGGGGAATCTTACTGATTTTTTTCTGAAACTAAGCTTAAAGGATCAGTGTGTAAGATTTAGAGCCATCTAGTGGTCTGATTGTAGATTGCAACCAACTGACCGTTCCTTTTCTCAGAAAACCTACGGTGGCCGCAAAACTTGCGAAAACGTGAAAGGCGCTCTCGTGTCAGTGCTTTATTCATTAACTTTTTTCCCGTTCTGGGCTACTGTAGAAAAAATGGTGGTGCAACATGGTGGCCTCCACGGAGGTGGACCCGCTCCCAAGTAGGTTTAAAGGGCTTATTCTAAGCAAAATGAAATTCAAAGATTATTGTTTTCATGTGATTATACACCACTAAAAAAGTAGTTATGAATGTTATATTCCATTTCTGCCAAAATATCAATCTAAATTCTACACACTGCTCCTTTAAAGGCAAAGAAAACACTTTTTCAGCATTTAACCAATGAAAATGCACTGCTCGCACTATTCAAATTTTTATATTTTTGGGTAATTTTTGAAAATTTTTTTAACAACCAAATCAGCTCGAAAAGATCAGATCTCTACGTTGTTGGCGGTGCACCACGTTGTTGGAATTGGATTAGCTTGCCATGTCACCCGGACACCGGAACTCTTGAGGTTATAAATGAAATAAAACATAGCTACTGTAAGCAAGAGTTTATCCGATGAATGCTTTGTGAATCAGTACAACTACAGTGACATATTGTAAGCTGACATAAGATTTGAAAGCCTACCTGTGCTTTCCGTAACTAATGCTGTCGTTTCTCCAGCCTTGCTAAAGTTGACCGGCACTTTGGTTCGGTGACTGAATTTCGTTGGCACAGCATCATCTTTCAAAATCTTCCGATATTTACTGAGCGATTCAATACCATACTTTGTGTAAACATGTTCCTTGAAACAACTGGGTAAAAAGTGTGCAGAACATAACCTGCGACTCTTCATTGAATCTGACGTTGTGCAACCACTGTCTTAACAAGGGAAATCTGTGCAAGCTAATGCCCACGGGTAGGTCCGAGTTTTGTTGGAGCGATCAACAGCTGCACTTAGCAGCATTCTGACTGATTTTATCATTCAGGTAATAATGACTGGTAATATCGAACCTTGATCATTGGGCGTAAAATTAACCCCTTCAGTCCGTGAACCTTGTATACTAGTGTGAAAATAAATACTTCGTGTGGACGAGAGCCTTGTATACTAGTGGGCTTGCCGGGCTTGCTACAGCCTGGTTTGTTCAGACAAAGAAAGTGCGAGCGGTGAAATTATTTTCTGTGACTGTTCTGGTATAGGACCGGATCTGACAGGTTATTTGGATGGGAAATAGACATCTTATTTGTGAGTGACTACAGAAACTTTCAGCTTCACTGATTTCCAGTGAGTGCTATACTTACAGTCCTAACAAGCAAAAATACCGCAGCACTTTCAAAATCCCATTTTGGGGTTTATGATGGGGCATCGGATGAGCAGAGTTTGAATGCTTTTATTCCCCATCGCGCACTTGTGTCTCAGATGTAAACTTTGGAGCCTCATCGATTGAAATGTTTTGGTGGCGAACAAAAAACATTCTTGCAATTCTGCAGCATAGAATCCAGTATCGGCTTTATTTTCTGAAAAAAAGAGTCTATACGTGTCTGATGCAATTACAAACCAATGTTTTTTGTTTTTGGTTTTTTTTGTTAAATAGATACGTGTCAGATCCAATTACAAACCAATGCGTTTTTTTTTTTTAAATAGGCATTTCTTCAGCGCAAGTTTTTTTGTAAACTAGTTTCCCGACTTGGCAGCTGTCATAATAAGCCACTTGTTATCAACGCTCCCGGCATTTGCAATGATAAATTATCCTACTAGTTAACAAGTGCTCCGTCCTAGATTGTACTGCTGGAGAAAATAAACCCGGCCTGACAGAACGAGATGGGTCATAATATTACCGTACCGAAGGGGTTAAGCTACAGCGTGAGTGATAATCAAGACTAATTTGTATACACTTTATATAGAGCAGCTGATTTCCTGATTTCCAAGCGCATCATAACATCCTGGACATTGCTACATGAAGTATTTATTGATTGGCCAAAATGTACGGAATGGCGACATTCATGAACTTGTACTAATTAGTCGTATTTTAGAGGTTTGAGGTTTGATTACTCGGTACATAAAAATCGCAAAAATTTGCAAATATATTTATGGAACGAGAAAATACTTTTTTTTTGGGTAGGAGCTGAAAAAAGTTTTTTCTTTGCCTTTAATCTCTTTCTGTGAAACTCGCCTCACTTCTCTGGTCTTGACAGAAGCAGAAAAAAGTCAGTATCATGTTATTTTTTTGCCCTTTATTTTAGTGAAAAGTTTGTTTTTCTTGTCTTGTTTAGTTTTTTTTTGTCTGTGAGAGCAGTTTATGTGGATCTTCTAACTTCTTGTCTGTTTGTCTGCTTGTTTGTCTGTAGGGCTGCTAGTACAGGACCGTACTGACATCATCTTGCGCTCATATGCCTACAAATCCCACTACCTCTTGACCGATTCAAACGGTGGCGAGATGATGAAAATGCCCATGATTCCTAAATCTTCATCTGCTGCCAAAAAGACCATTGAGAAAGGTAACAGAGCAGTTTATCTGAGTCCTTTGCTGTGCAGTTGCATTTGCTCAACTCTTTTGGTTTGCTTTTAGAGCCTTGCTCTAGGTCATTCCTAGTTTAGAAAAAAGAAAAAATGTAAACTAAACGATAAAAATGAGAATTACTCTCACATGAATGTTCTTCCTTCCTGTAAGGGCTTACTGGAAGATCTTACTGTTAGATCTTTGATTTCTATCCTGAGGTCACTCAGCCATGTAAGGAAGTGGAGAATCTGCGCATACAGTTGCAGTGGCCTGAAAAAGTATTTTCCCCCTCTTAGATTTCTTCTATTTTTTCGTATGTGGTACTTAACTGTCCCAGATCTTTTAACAAAATTTAAGACAAAGAGAACCCGAGTAAATACGAATACAGTTTTTATTACTCCCCGGGCAAAATAATGTGCAGCAGCGCCTTCAGCCGTACGGCCATACGCATTGTGCGTACCAAAAATTCTAGAGCACTCTCCTCGAATCATGGTGCCAGTGCGGTGCGTATATTCAAGCTGCAGAGAGGGAGAGGGAGAGGGAGAGAGAGAGAGATTGTGCTGAGGGACAGGGAGGGGCAGAATCGAGACTGGGGCGGGGCATGCAGGATTAAGAAAACTTATTGGTTAGGGGAGTGACAAAGAATTTAAATATATCTTTTTTCCCCACTCTTCTCACAACGTCTGCGTGGGTTCCCTCCAGATTGTTGAACAGCGAGATCAGTCTGCAAGCAGTTTTACTCGTGTGTGAAAAATCTATCGGTCTATCCATAAGCTTAAAATGAAGTGAAGCTTCAAACAACTGAATTAATTTCAGACAATCCCCAAAAAGCCTAAAAGCAATGACGCTCAGTCATCATCTGCTTGCCAGCCTCCTCGTATTGTGGCGCTGCAGACAAAGCGGTCAAACACACCTGCATCAAGCCCTGCAGAGTACTGGCGACTGAATCTGTTCCTTCCCTTCATCTCACAACAGAAGTGCGGGATCGTGTCTGTGTAGCACTGCCGCATCTGAAGGGCCAATATTTGCTGCCGGATAAAATATCGGCCTTGTCTGACAATTTATGGCTGGAAATAAAAGCCGAGTACGCACATCTGATGCTGGATGCTGATGCTGCAGACACGGAGCTGGAGCTGCGGAAACAGTTAAATGAGCTCCAGCCAAAATGTAATGACATCTGTCAAGCCCTCGAGATCTCAGCAAATTTCTACCCAAATATCCACTGCGTTCTGAAAGTCTTGTTGACCATGCCTGTGTCCACCGCGTCTGCTGAGCGATCATTCAGCACGATGAGGCGTCTCAAAACTTATTTGCGCAGCACGATGACTGACAGAAGACTAACTGGACTTGCCCTCATGAACATACACACAGACAGGGAGATTGACCGTGAGGAAATATTGAAGCAATTTGACGCAACTGGCAAGAGGAGAATTCACTTTAATTAGGCAACTGCGTCTTTGCGCCCCATTGAAAAAAAAACAAAACAAAAACAGCGCGCCAATGATAGGCCTAGTTTATGTGCGTGTTTTTTTTTTTTTGGGGCGGTAGTCACGAACCTCAAGATTTTTTTCTGCAGGCGCCCCTGATAATGTGTAGGCGAGGTGTAGACTATTACGTCTCTAGGGTTGAGCAGGTTCTTCTCAACCGATTCCGACATAAGTTCTGAAGTCCGAGTCAGACGATGCTATCAGAAGGTAGCGACAAGGTCAAAGTTCACCGTATTTTAAGCCCAGGCGACATCCTCAGCTTCTGTTAAGCGACCTCAAGGTGACAGAAAAAATGCAATGCATTATGCACTGTGACATTTACATGTATCATTTAAAATGTCGAATTAAGATAAAAGTTATGATTTGATTCGCAACGGCTTATTTCATCTGACAGCAGCAAAAAACAAGTCACGATCATAAATTACATAACAAGTCAATAGGCAGCCCATCCTGCGAAGAAATAATGAATAAAACATGAAAAGTTGATCAACATTGATCAAGATTTAGATTTGTTTTGGGACTTCAGACACAACAACTGCTGGTTGTTGCATTAGTAAGTAACTGTCCCCAATCAAAAGATTTGGCCAGGATATCAGCAACGAAACTGCTACAAGTTTTTGATTTTTGACATTTTTAAAGATGTGTCCTCTTGTGCTTGCGAGCAGCCTTGTGCCCATGGAGGTGGCGTGGATGCTTCCGAGCGCTAGCCCCAAACTTTAGTGAGAATCACTGCTTAACTATATGGCAACATCTTAACTGTTGTTGGTGACATACAGTAAGTAAACGCCAATCTTATTTTCACATGTATCATGCAAAAATAAGAGCTCACCCAAATTCAAAAATAAATTGTAGCTTGGCTAAAATACTTAATCGAGTGAGTATTTAAAATTCTTCTTTAATTCTACAGTATTATGAGGTAAAATTTATATGCTGAAAGGCACTCCAAAATACACTAGAAGCCAACATTTTTCATGTATATTTCAACATTTTTCTAGGGGAGTTACCCCCAGACCCCCATCTAGTGTCAGATGCCTTGCGATGGCCACTGATGCTGCCATCGCTTGGCGTGCCTTCGGCCTGCCTGCCTGCCTCCTACCTCTGGGACTATGCCTTCCTCTCTGATTCTTAATGAGAAGGCTGGATAAATGATGCTATGCCGTATGGGTGATGGGAGGACTCAGGTATTCAGCATAGGCTAATGCCCTTGCCCTTTATTCTCAGACAATCCTCCAAATTCCTTAAATCTTTTAATTTGTATGCATCATAGAGGGTGACTTATCAAAATCTCTACCTATCTCTCTTTGAGGATCATTGATTTCAAACTTTTCTTTTTTTTTTTTTTTTCAATTTTGGGGAAATTGGCTATCCTTGGCCCACCTTTGCTCCTAGGAGGGACTAGGCCTCTCCTGAATGCTGCTTTTGCACCATATCATGATTTCAATCATCTGCTGACATCCTTTGTTTCAATTCATATTTAAAATTCTTTTTTTTTTTTTTTTTTTTTTTTTTACCTTATTACTGTTCTTGTATTGTCCCTGCCCAACCTTTTTTGGAAGACATTGAAGGCCTGAATGGCTGTAATGGATGTACATTTGTAAATGAAACAAAGTAGACAGAACATTAAATATCTTACTTTTATACAGTTAGCGTTGAAATTCAGTGAAAATACAGAGGGGAAAATAAGTATTGAACACGTCAACATTTTTCTCAGTAAATATATTTCTAATGGGGCTATTGACGTGAAATTTTCACCAGAAGTCCGTAACAACCAAGTAATCCACACATACAAAGAAATCAAAACAAATAAGTCCATAAATTAAGTTATGTGTAATAAAGAGGAATGACACAGGGAAGAAGCATTGAACACGCTTACTGAAATATATGAAATACTTGGTAGAATAGCCTTTGTTGGTAATGACAGCTTCAAGACGCCTCCTGTATGGAGACACTAGTCGCATGCATTGCTCAGGCTTGATTTTGGCCCATTCTTCCACACAAGCAGTCTTCAAATCTTGAAGGTTCCGGGGGCCTCTTCTATGAACTCTGATCTTCAGTTCTTTCCATAGATTTTCAATTGGATTCAAGTCGGGTGATTGACAGGACCATTCTAGCAGCTTTACTCTCTTTCTCTGAAACCAATTGAGAGTTTCCTTGGCTGTGTGTTTGGGATCATTGTCTTGCTGAAATGTCCATCTTCGTTTCATCTTCAGCATCTCGGTAGATGGCAGCAGATTCTTATCAAGAATGTCACAGTACATTTCTCCATTCATCCTTCCTTCAATTATGTGAAGTCTGCCAGTACCATATGCTGAAAAACAGCCCAACACAATGATGTTCTCACCTCCAAACTTCACTGTTGTTATGGTGTTTTGGGGTTGATGTGCAGTGCTGTTTGTCCTCCAAACATGGTGTGTGCTCTGACATCCAAAGAGTTCAATTTTGGTCTCATCTGACCAGACTATATTCTCCCAGTATTTCATAGCCTTGTCCAAATGTTGCGCAGCAAACTTAAGACGAGCTTCAACATGCTTTTTCTTCAGCAATGGAGTCTTGTGCGGTGAGTGTGCATAGAGGCCATGGCAGTTGAATGTATTACTTATTGTTTTCTTTGAAACAACTGTACCTGCTAATTCCAGGTCTTTCTGACGCTCTCCGCAAGTGGTCCTTGGCTCTTGGACAACTCCTCTGATTATTCTTTAGACTCCTCTGTCAGAAATCTTGCAAGAAGCGCCTGGTCATGGCCGGTTCATGGTGAAATGATGTTCTTTCCACTTCTGGATTATGGCCCCAACGGTGCTCTCTGGAACTTTCAGAAGTTTAGAAATACGTCTGTAACCAATGCCATCAGTAAGTTTTGCAATAATTAGGTTGCGAAGGTCTTGAGAGAGCTCTTTGCTTTTACCCATCATGAGATGCTTCTTGCGTGACACCTTGGTAATGAGAAACCTTTTCATAGGCCATCAATTAGGACTAAACCAGCTGAAATTAATTAGCACTGATGGGGGCAGGAGTGCTTTCTAAATACTGACAGATTTGAGCTGGTTTCTTGGCTTTCCATGCCTTTTTGCACCTCCTTTTCTTCATGTGTTCAATACTCATTCCCTGTGTCATTCCACTTTATTACACATAACTTAATTTATGGATTTATTTGTTTTGATTTCTTTGTATGTGTGGAAAACTTGGGTTATTACCGACATCTGGTAAAAATTTCATGGCAGTAGTCCCATTAGAAATATATTTACAGAGGAAAATGTTGATGCGTTCAAAACTTGTTTTCCCACTGTAAGTGATAAATCATGGCTGTTTTTAATGAGCATTTTCCACTCCGTCCCTAGTTTATTGGAGTTGGGGTTGTGCATGGTGCTGCTTTTATTTTTACTCTATTAGATGGATGAAATAGGTGTTTGGCAAACCTTTTCACCTTCAGCAAATAATCATTCAAGAGATTTTATGGGTTTTCTCATATTCTGCTTGTCTTTTGGTATGAAGATCTGAAACCGTTTAGCATCACCAATATGAAATTAAATAGCAAATCTCTGGGTCGCTCATACTTTTCACAGCACTGTATGCTGTTCTGCAGTATCCTCTCTTTCTGTCTGTTCACTGACCCTGCCTTTTCAACTCTGAAACATTCACACTTAAAGTGAGCTCTGTAATGGGAGCAGAGTATTTCATCTCATTTCAACTGCATTTCTTTTGATTCTTCTCTGTTTTGATGATTTGCTCCATTTATAAAGCATATTAACCAAGCCGACAAGGTTACTCTGCTGTACTGCAATAACGTGTGAGCTTACACCTCCCTCCTAACTCTCTTAATGCGAGATATGTAAGTGCATGTAAACACGCCTGTCTGGGCGTGCATTCATGTATGTGTTTCTGCGCTCAGGAGGAAGACTGCTCTCCTGTGGGGCTTGCCCTGCCTCGTTTCACCCGGAGTGTCTCAGTGTGGAGATGACAGCGGGGGCGTGGCTGTGCAGCGACTGCAGGGCGGGGAAAAGGCTTCACTACAAGCAGATCGTCTGGGTCAAGTTGGGGAACTACAGGTGAGCAAGAGAGGGCCTGTCAAGAACTACAGGAGAGAGACAGCGAGAGACAAGGGTGTCTGAGTAATTACGGGTGAGAGGGAGACGATGGCGTCTGGGGAACTACAGGAGAGAGAGAGCGAGAGACAAGGGTGTCTGGGTAATTACGGGTGAGAGGGAGAGGATGGCGTCTGGGCAGCTACAGGAGAGAGAGAGAGACAAGGGTGTCTGGGTAATTACAGGTGAGAGGGAGATGATGGCATCTGGGGAACGACAGGAGAGAGAGAGAGCGAGAGACAAGGGTGTCTGGGTAATTACGGGCGAGAGGGAGAGGATAGGAGAGAGGAGAGTTGTGACCTGAAAAGCTTTCAGACTTAAGCGCTGCGCTGATATGAATCTGAAGATGGTGAAGTAATATAACTGTCATGGCACAATTAATAAGAAAGTTTTTTTGTCTCTGCCTGTGCCGCCCTTCTCAGATGGTGGCCTGCTGAAATCTGTAACCCTCGCCTGGTGCCCCTCAGCACTCAGACTGCGAAGCACGACATCGGGGATTTTCCCGTCTTCTTTTTCGGGTCCCACGACTATTACTGGATCAAGCAGGCGCGGGTCTTTCCTTACGTGGAGAGTGACAGGCACATCGCTAACAGCCCGATCGGCATCAACAAGACCTTCAAAAAGGGTGGGTGGGGTTGGGGGGGAATGAGGGCGTGTCTGAGTGACCTGACTGTGCTCATTGGTTTACTCCACAGATGGCGTGAGATCATGTCGATTATGTCATGTGATCTGAGCTTTATTAGCTGAACATTGTAATGCTGATGTTACAATCGAAAGCAGTGCTGTTTCACGACACTGAGTGAGACCTCGGAGGGTAGGGCAGGCTGAAGTTCAGTAACAACCATGGTGCTTGTGATTGACAGCTGAGTGCGTGTGTGTGCATGTGTGTGTGTGATTGACAGCTCTTGAAGAGGCTGCAAGGAGATTCCTGGAGCTAAAGGCACAGAAGGAGAGCAGGGATGCTCGGGAGCAGGAACGCCACCACGCCCGAAAACCCCCTCCGTACAAATTCATCAAGGTGAGACGCACACTCACACACACTCACACACACTCAGATACACACAGACACACTCACACACACGCACGCACACTCAAACACACTCAGACACACTCAAACACAGGCACCCTCACACACACTCTTACACACTCTCACACGCGAACACACTGACACACACTCAGACACACTCAAACACACTCACACACACTCAGACACACTCAAACACGCACAGACACACTCAGACACACTTACACACACTCAGACAAACTCAAAAACACTCAGACACACTCAAACGCACTCAGACACACTCAAACACCCTCAAACACCCTCACACGCACTCACACACACTCACTCAGACTCACTCAAACACACTCAAACATACTCAGACGCACTCACACACACTTACACACACTCAAACACACTCAGACACACTCAAACGCACTCAGACACACTCAAACACCCTCACACGCACTCACACGCACTCACACACACTCACTCACACTCACTCAAACACGCTCAAACACGCACAGACACACTCAGACAAACTCAAAAACACTCAGACACACTCAAACACACTCAGACACACTCAAACACCCTCACACGCACTCAAACACACTCACACACACTCACTCACACTCACTCAAACACACTCAAACACACTCAGACACACTCAAACACCCTCACACGCACTCACACACACTCACTCAAACACACTCACTCACACTCACTCAAACACACTCAAACACACTCACACACACTCAAACACACTCGCCCCCATTAAAATGAATCAAGGTGAAATACACATTTGTGTGTGGGACAGTCTCATACACCCACACATTCACAGTCTCATACACCCACACATGTACAGTTTCATGCGGGACACACACGCGCTCTCTAACACACTTTTCTCTGTCTCAGTCTAACAGGCCCGTGGGGAAGGTGCAGGTGTACATAGCACACCTGTCGGAGATCCCCCGCTGTAACTGTAAGACCTCTGATGAGATCCCGTGTGGGCAGGACTCTTCCTGCCTGAACCGCATGCTGCAATACGAGTGCCACCCGGAGGTGTGCCCCGCCGGCGACCGCTGCCACAACCAGTGCTTCTCCAGACGCCTGGGGCCCGCCACCGAGGTCTTCCGCACCGACGGGCGTGGCTGGGGCCTCAAGACCAAGCAGAACATTCGCAAGGTGGGCCTTTTTACCAGCTCACATATCACGTATTCACACACTCACCTATTCCTGCTCGCAGGGTCACATAACCATGCCCTCTCATTCGACCAATCCCAGCCACGCACTTTCACATTCCCTTTAAAGGCTTAATGTTTTGCCATTTTGGGCTTGGCCCATTTTTAGCTCAAGAGTGTACATAGGCACTAACTGCACCCTCACATTCACTGAACATGCCCGCACATTCACCAATCCTGTCCTTACGGTCACTCGCCTAGGCCACATGTTCACTAACCTTGCACACAAATTCACTAACCCTCCCCTCACATTCATTAATCCCACTTACGAATTTGTTAACCCTGACCACACATTCACTAATCTCACCTACAAATTTAGTTATTTGTGAATTTGTGTGAGCCATCATTCAGGGGCACTGTGCCCTCATTTTGACCTCATACTATTTATTTAATTCCAACTGCAATATATATTTAATTTCAACAGCTAAAATAATGTGCCATTGTCCAAATATTTATGGACCTGACTGCATGTCGGCACGTTTTGCACACCCCAATATTTTCTGTAATTGTTACGATTTACATTTTGTTCTTTTGTAATAGTCTCATTTTGGTTCTATAACAGAAAGGTAGGAAAACTGAAGACCAATGCATTTACAATGTATATAACAAAACGAATTAAGAAAATGTGCTTCGCGGGGGCGTAGGCAACACCCCTCAGCCCCGACACACTTAATTAAAGGTGTTTGAGCTAGAGTGAAAGGGCATTGTGGTAAAAAAAAACCTGGACGAGGCACTCTTGCCCACCAAGGCAAGTCCTCATATGCAAAATCAAGTTCCTAACCCAAGCGCTTTGAGAGAAATGGCCCGGACAGAGTTTTAAAGGTGAAGGTTATTGAGCCAAGGTCAAAGGTCATTCGGGTACGAAACCTCAACGAGGCACGCCTACCCACCAACGCAAGTCCGCATATGCAAAATCATGTTCCTAACCCAAGCGGTTACAGAGAAACTGCCCGGACAAAATTTTCCCACCCACCGCCCGTCCGCGAAGGGGACGAGAATACCCCTCTGCCCCTTCGTCGTGAATGAGGGGTAAAAAACCAGGATCTGTCATTTTGTCAGTATTTAAGCAGATGAGTAATGATGGTGTAATCCAGTGCTTCTCAAACCTCTCCTGGAGGACCACCTGTCCTGCATGTGTTAGATCTCTCTCTGCTCCAGCACAGGTGATTCAAATGATCTAATCATTAACAAGCAGCTTCAGGGGGTTGATAGCGAGCTGATACTTTCAATCACCTGTGCTGGATTCCTTGTGGAATTTTCTTGTAAATTTATTATTAGGAATAAACACGTATTGGGTCCCAGTGATTTCTTTGTTGTAAATATACATGTAAGATAAAGACTTTACACAATCTTAGAGTGTGCAAAAACTTTTGACTGGTAGTATATATATATATATATGTGTATATATATATATATATATATATATATATATATATGTGTGTGTGTGTGTGTGTGTGTGTGTGTGTGTGTGTCTTTTCACAATACTGGAGAGATTTTAGGGATAGTTGTTGTTCATTGTTTTATTATCAGCAGATAATGATTGATGCATTTAATTCATGTTTATTTTGTTCAGCACGTATACAAGATATAGTGAGGATAAAACTTGGACTTGAATGTCAGTAATATTTTAAAATTATGTTTATTAAAATGATTTTTGGCTGAAATAGGGACACCAAAATATGACATCAAATATAAGTTCTTATAAGAAAGGATGTTGGGGGGCGCCCCGGTGGCTCATCGGTCTAAGCGCGCGTACCATAAAGGCTGTGTCCTTCCCGCAGCGACCTGGGTTCGATTCCAGCACAGGTCATTTGCTGCATGTCTTCCCCCATTCTGCTCCCCAACTTTCCTGTCTCTCTACACTGTATAACTGTCAAATAAAGGAAAAATTCCCCAAAAAAATAATCTTTAAGAAAGGATGTTGGAAATTAAAGTAAATAAGTATCATGCTGATTTGCCCATAAGTTAATTACTGACAGTCCAGTGAATAAATTCCACTTTGTGACAGAACTTTCCTGGGCAGCACATAAGAGGATATCAGACTGAAATTATTGGGTAACGGTCATTGCCCCCTGGTGTCCGCGGTGGTAATGACTGTTGCCAGTGCAGGTGGGTTATGAATGAGAGGCACTGCTCGAAAAAAGGCGCTACTCCACAGATGAATTGACTTTCCTTATGCCGATAAACCAATCTCTTCCCCGCCAATTTCCATCGATTTTGAAAAATACGAACACAAATACTAAAAATCATTTGGTGTCCAGTAAATCTAGACCATTACCGAAGACAAATTTACATTTTTATTCTTTGATTATGCGCATAAATTTGTTGATTTTTTCACATTTGATGGAATGACTCTGTGCACACATTTGATCAGCCACGAACTTGAGGCTGTGATTAGTGATGGCTATGACATAGTTGGGATTACAGAGACATGGCTTTGTGAAGAGGATGGAGATGAATATAATATAGAATGTTATAAGCTAAGGGGGGGCGGTTGTAGCACTCTATGTGAACAAAAACATTAATGTGCAGGAAATTCCGGTAATCGAGCATTCTTGCCCTGCGAAGATATCTGGGTCCGGCTCATTGGCAAACACGAGACTGGTTTAAACATAGGAGTATGCTATCGACCGCCAGCTTTGGACAGTACTGTCAATGAAATGCTCTTTAAGAGGATGAGGCAAGCTTGTAGAGGAGGAGGGACTATTATTATGGGAGACTTAAATTATCCTGGTATCAACCGGGAAATGGTGAAGGACAGGGTAAAGGGGAGGAAGAATTTCTAGATGTTATGAATGACAATTTTTTGTTGCAGTATGTTAATAAACCTATAAGAGAGAAGGCAATTTTAGACTTAGTGCTCTGTAATGACCCAGATAGAATTTGCAATAATTTGCAATAAGATGTACATAGCGCACAGTAATGAGAACACTAAGGCTGAATACTGTAAAATGCGGGCTGTGGTCAAAAAAGAGCTAAGGAATGCTAGAGGACTGTATGAAATGCAAATTGCGGAAGGGGCAAAAACTAACCCTAAGCGCTTCCTTTAGTGCTGTAGCAGAAAAAGGAAAGTCAAAGAGGACGTTAAGTGCATAAAGGATAAAGATGGCTCCCTGCTGTATGATAACAAGGATATTGCGGATACCTTAAACATTTACTTTGTTGAGAATTTTACCTCAGAGCGGGTTTTTATTCGGCCAGAGGGCATGTCCAATGCTCAAGATTATTTAGCAGAAGTTGAGGTTAGGGATTAAGAAGTATTAGACAAGTTGCATAAACTAAAGGCAGATAAGGCGGCGGGTCCTAATGGGTAATACCCTAGAGCAGTGTTTCCCAACCCAGTCCTCGGGGAACACCAGCCAGATCCTGGTTTTTGTTGTGTTCCACTATAAGCACACGTAATGCAGCTAATCATGAGCTTGATAAGTTACATCAGGTGTGCTTAAGGAGGAACACAGCAAATACCTGGATGTGACTGGTGTGCCCCGAGGACTGAGTTGGGAAACACTGCCCTAGAGTGCTCAGGGAAGGGTGAGATCATCTCTAAACCACCCGCAGCGATCTTCAGTCGGTCTTTAGAAACTGGAGAAATACCAAATGATTGGAAGCAGGGCAATATAATACCAATATATAAGAAAGGGGACCGTACTGAGCCAGGAATCTACAGGCTAGTCAGTTTACCTTGCATCGAAAGCAAAATACTGGAATCAATCATAAAACACGCACTGGAATTATTTTTTGAACGTAATTATATCTTGAGGGATAGCCAACATGGTTTCCGTAAGGGAAGGTCATGCCTGACAAACCTTCTGGAATTCTTTGAAGAGGCCACTGAGACTTATGATCAGAGTAGGGCTTATGACATCATATACTTGGATTTTCAGAAAGCATTTGATACAGTACCGAATAAGAGACTAATTTTTAAAATGAGCTCCACTGGAGTTACAGGAGGTATTCTGGAGTGGATTTGAAACTGGTTACAGGACAGAACACAAAGAGTGGTGGTCAGTGGAATCTCATCTGAGCTCGGTATGGTGGGGAGTGGCATCCCTCAGGGATCGGTGTTGGGACCTCTGCTCTTCCTCGTCTACATTAATGACCTTAATAGGAATATTGAAAGCAAATTAATTAAATTTGCGGATGATACTAAATTGGGAGGTTTGGCGAACAGTTTAGAGTCCACTAAAGTGATTCAGGGTCATATAGATAGAATTCAGAATTGGGCAGAAATGTGGCAAATGAAATTTAATGTAGCTAAATGTAAAGTTCTACATGTAGGTAATAAAAACATTAGACAGGATTACTTCATGGGAGGTTTAAAACTGGAATGTGCTCCACACGAAAAAGATCTGGGTTCTAGCCATTGTGCCGTAGCAGTTAAAAAGGCCAACAGGATGCTGGGATATATAGCCAAAAGTATTGAGTGAGGTCATACTTCTCTTGTACAACACATTCGTCAGACCACATCTGGAGTATTGTGTACAGTTTTGGGGACCATACTTTAAGAAAGATATACAGGCTGTAGAAAGAGTTCAGAGAAGAGTCACTAAGCTAATTCCAGGTATAAAAGATGAAAGCTATGACAAGAGGCTGAAGATCCTTAATCTCTTTTGTTTTAGGAAAAGGAGACTTAGGGATGATCTGATTGAGGTCTTTAAATATTTTTAAGGGATTAACAAAGTGAATGATGTGGGATTACTTAGGCCATGTTTTGTTTGTAGAGCTTGGGGTCACAAATGGAAATTGGCCAAGAGTAAATTTAGCACTGATATTTGGAAATATTTTTTCATCCAGAGAGTAATCAGTGTGGAATAGCTTGCCTGACCACATTGTTGATGCAGAAATATTGGGAATTTTCAAGAGCAGGCTTGACTTAAAGCTAGATACCATTGGGTTATTGAGTATCTGAAGCGATAGATTCACTGTAGTAATAAGAAACTGGCGAGCCTAGTTGGGCTGAATGGCCTGTTCTCGCCACTCATGTTATGTTATGAAAGTTTTCCAACGTGTTGCTGCTACGTTATTGTTTTCATATTTTTAGGTTTATAACACGATTTATTATCATGCAGTGACCGATTTATTCGTACGCATTTCTTGCCCACGGTAATCCATTGAGATGAAAGTTGTTATGCTTCAGAATAACATTGTCCTCTAAAATATCGCATGAATTAATCGGACAGTTGACGTTACTCATTGACCGAGATGACAACTTCCGAAATTAAATATGAATCGCCGTTTTCGTTCTTGTTTCACAGTCACACTTTTGTTTCCCAGTATCGTGAAAAGACACATGCATACGTATATGTATAATGTGTCAATAATTTTGGCAGGGATTCAGGTGAATTTGGCTTGTTGGTTGGAAGCAACATCACTCAACATGTATATTTTGGGTTTTTCTGTACACTGCAGTTTTGACCTTGATTTGGCTTTTGATAGCTGACCACCTGCCCAAATTTCAGTAGTAACTTTGATATAAATTTAAATTTTCTTCGAAATTAGTTTTCTAAGTAAGCTGGAACTGTGTAGGCTTCTGAATACCAATGAGGACACCATTTGGAAAGTCGTCTAAATTTGTCAATGGACAAATTTAGAGAGGGTTAGATAAGTTCCTGATTAAAAAACAAACAGTCTTTAACCTCATGTTTACGAGTAAATTCAATGTCACATGCTAGTATACATTTTATGTCTTTTCCAGAATGTCACACCATGCTTGTTGAGTCCTGCAAGCAAAATATCTATTTTAGCCAAAAATGTTAAATGTCCACATGAGCTATAATGCCCGAGGCACTTTTTATTGTTTCTTTATTTGTCTCTGTGTAATCCATCCTTCCTGAACGGGAAATCGAGCCTGGAACTGATCTGCCTTTGGCTCCTGTTGCAGGGGGATTTTGTGATGGAGTACGTTGGAGAGCTGATTGATGCAGAGGAATGCAGGCAGCGAATCAAACGCTTACACGAGAGCCGTGTAACCAATTTCTACATGTTGACCCTCACCAAGGTATCACCAGTGTGCTCTTCTGTGAACCTGGACCCAGATTTAATTTGTAATTATAAAAGTGTGTTAATTGCGTAATTTTTTATTTTGTTTTTTTTAGCCTTTGATCAGCAAGAAACATGTTTTGTTGGACATGCTATCTCATGTTTCTCATTTAACTACTCAAGGTTCCAAAGGGTCTCCTCTATAACTGTAAGAATTGCAGTGAATGTATTCCCTGGTTATGACTGCAGTGCGCGGCCATGATCCAGTCAAAGAAGCCTCATTTTCCTCTGCCAAACTCTGATTGGTTGTGATGGGCAGGATCGGGTGATTGACGCAGGGCCCAAGGGGAACTTCTCCCGATTCATGAACCACAGCTGTAGTCCGAACTGTGAGACGCAGAAGTGGACAGTGAATGGCGACGTGCGGATCGGCCTTTTCGCCATTTGCGACATCAAGGCGGGTGAGGGCTCAGTACTGATGCTTGCCGAGACACTGCCGCCCTGAACCCCGGCCCAAACTCCAGCCCTCGGGTCAGCGTGGGGCCTGTTCAATTTAGGGCTGCGCCGATTCAGGAATCGCGATTATTTTAAGCGCAATAAAAGTAACTGCCACTATGAGGCAGACAGACGTGCTTGCTTATTACCTTTTCTAAGACGCATACCTAATGCGGTCATTTGAAATGCTTCCGGGAAGAAAACTGTGATTTGAAGTCCGCTAATTACCAGCGAGGTTGGACAGCCTCCATGGCCTTGGCATAATTGGCTTACCTTAAATCAATTCCTGTGTACTTTACCTAACTTGCAATCAAGCCATTTAACTGATTAATCAAAACCAAAATGTGGCCTGTAATGATAAAGAGATAATGAGAAGCAGACGGACCTAACCAGGCTACCGTCTTAGATTGAAAGAATGTCAATAATCTGAATAAATAGCAGACCTCTGAATTCCACCTCTCATCGCAGAATTTTGGATGTATTATTAAAGATATTTCTTTAAAAAATGAAATTATGTTAAGATGGCCCTAGTTTTAAGCACTTAAAAATATAGGCTACGTGAAGTGGAAAACATTTTGTGAAGCATAACGAACATGAATGTGAGGGAGAATAGGCTATGCACGCAATAGTCCAATGGACCAAAGATTTGGCAATGCACGTTAAGGCGAATCTTTGCCGCAAATTTGTAGCATTTTTTATTAGATAATTGAACAAGATTAATTTAAAATAAAGTAACTCATAGCACGTGATTTTATTTACTTTTGAGCGTCTAAACAGTGAAGGTGGAAAACATTTTAAGCGTATCGAACGTGACAAGTAAATTGTTAACGCATTCGTACGCGTCGCGGCAGAATGAAAAATTAGAAATAATCTAGCAAGCACATTCAGGCAAATCTGTCAGGTTTCATGGTTATTTAAATTTTAAAATGTGACAAACAAAAATGATATATAAATAAATCAGACTGTCAACCAATTTAAATCGTTAGCCTTGAGCGAATCAAGTGTTTGATTGCAAATTGAGCAAAGTAATTGGGAAGGGGGTGAGAGCAATTGTCGGGTAGAGGATGATGACTTTGCAGACCTTCACTGTGCGTTGTTCAGCACCTAATTTGCCTGAATGATTGCTAGATTAT
The DNA here is from genome assembly GCA_029692085.1 of Gymnothorax javanicus. NCBI lineage: Eukaryota > Metazoa > Chordata > Actinopteri > Anguilliformes > Muraenidae > Gymnothorax > Gymnothorax javanicus. Next base: position 105,195,775 of record CM056194.1, on the reverse strand, counting down.
TTCTAGTTTTACAATTGGCCGTGCTGCGTGTGAACAATTAACGTGTCCAGGTCGATAGGCTACGCTTAAACACAATTTTTTCCACCTTCACTGTATGCTATTTAGTCACTCAAAAGTAACCAAAATCAAGAGCTATGAATTACTTTTTCAAATTAATCTTAATCAATGATCAAATTAAAAAAATGCCACAAATTTGCGCTTGCCTGAACGTGTTTGCAAAGTCTTATTTCTCTCACTTTCACGTTCGATTTTGTTATGGCCCCAATTTGTTATGGCGTCAATTTGTTATGACGTCACGGACAGCAAGGGATGACAGACAAAATTCTTAAGCTTCAACAGATTTAATTAAACAAACACTTAGAACTAATCTACAATCTACCCTACTGACCAAGATTGAAATAAAAAAAAGAGAGATATTTACAGTCCCCTGGTAATTGAGATGGGCTGCTGTGTTGCGATGTCCTGGGACAGGAAAATGCACCAACACAGGCAAAAATCCACAAAAAGCTTCACAGGTCTTGAAAAGAGTGACATGTCTGGTCAAATGTATCCTTCCACAATTTCTCCTTGCAATTTCTCCTACTACCCTTTCACTCTCTCAATTTTTCTCCTTATATACTCTTTTCCAGCCCCCTCTGAGGCATGCCCAGGACATGCCCCAAACTAGCTCCAGACTGGGCTTAACAAAAAAAATGTCAATACTGCCATCTAGTGGCTTTTTTTTTCCCACATTACACCTCCATTCCAAAAGGGAAAAATTTTGACTCATAAAGGCAAAATTTTTCTTTTCAATACAAAAGTGGTTAAGTAGACACTTGTATATATATACATATAATACAATATGCTAATAAACACATGTGATATATATACATATACTCAAACACGGGATAAGCAATCAGCAATTACATTGTCAGTACCCTTTACATGCTTAATTTCCAAGTCAAACTCCTTTCAAATCAAACTCCAATTCAACAATCTCCGATTCTTGTTTTTCATCTTACTCAAAAACATTAACGGATTGTGGTCAGTATATACAATCATTGGCTTTTGCCCTGTACAAACATAAACCTCAAAGTGTTGTCAGGAACTGGAAAGTCCATGATGGCTTGGACTTTAGCATTTATGGGTGCCACCTTACCCTGGCCTATGACGTAGCTAAGATACATGACAGTAGCACAACCAAAGTCACTCTTGTTCAGGTTAACAGTCAGGTTAGCCTGGGTCAAGCGCTGGAACAACGTCTTTACATCTTTCAGAATTTCTTCCCAGGAGTCACTCCATGTGATCAGGTTGTCGATGTACGCACCCGTGTGTGGCAATCCGGCGACTGTAGACTGTATCATCCTTTGGAACGTGGCTGGGGCATTTTTCAGGCCAAAGGGTAGGACTTCATACTGGTATAACCCAGATGGTGTGGCAAAAACAGAGATGCTCTTGGCCCTCTCAGTTAAAGGCACACACCAGTAACCCTTCAATAAATCAATCTTGGGCAGAAACTTTGCTTGCCGTACTCTATCGATACAATCATCAATCCTAGGTATTGGAAACACATCAGTTCTAGTTACAGCATTGACTTTGCGATAATCTGTACAGAATCTAGTACTTCCATCAGGTTTTGGAACTAGAACACAGGGTGAACTCCAATCTGAGTTAGAGGGTCTGATAATATCATGTTCTAACGGGTACTCAACCTCTTTCTCAGCAATCTTTCTCTTTTCAGGATTCATCCGCACGGATGCTGTTTTTATTGGTTTGGCATCACCAACATCTACATCATGAGAGGCTATAGAAACTCTCTTTGGAACATCAGGAAATAGATCTTTATATTTCTTGATCAACCTCTCAAACTGATCTTTCTGTGAGGGTTCTAAGTGCTGGAGTTTTACATCAAGATTTTGCAACACTTCAGAATTTGACAATTTACATGAAAGAACTTCAGCTTTAATTCTAGGTTCATCATCTTGAAACTCCCCTCATCTTCACAAGTCTCGGCCATAGGAGGATCTGAAGTGACAGCTGCAACCCTAGCATTCCTATCATGATAAGGCTTCAGCATGTTAATGTGACACAACTGTTTTGGCTTTCTCCTATCTGGAGTCTTCACAATGTAATTGAGATCATTGAGTTTTGTCAGAATTTCATAAGGACCATGAGATCTAGCCTGCAATGGATTGGACTGCAAGGGAAACAACACAAGGACCTTGTCTCCTGGTTTAAACTCACGGCTTCTAGCCTTATGATCATACCAAGTTTTCATTTTTCCCTGACTTGATTTCAAGTTCTCTTTGGCTAGGTCACAAGCTGCACGCAGTCTTTCCTTGAACTTGCTAACATAGTCTAACAGACTGATATGCGACTCTTTCTCTTGCCATTGTTCACTCAACAATAGCAAAGGTCCTCTCACTTCATGGCCAAACACTAGCTCAAACGGACTGAATCCAGTAGACTCCTGCATTGCTTCTCTAGCTGCAAATAACAGCAAATGAACACCTTCATCCCAGTCTTTCTCATGGTCATAACAATAAGTCCTCATCATTGTCTTGAGAGTGGAATGAAACCGCTCTAAGGCACCCTGACTCTCTGGATGATAGGCACTGGAAAGAATCTGCTTCGCACCTAGTTCATACACAACCTGCTGAAACAATCCGGAAGTGAAATTGCTACCTTGATCTGACTGAATTTCCCTGGGAAGGCCAAACAACGTGAAGAACTTTATGAAAGCCTTCGCGATTGCAGTTGCCTTGATGTTGCGTAGAGGTATAGCTTCAGGGAATCTGGTAGATGCACACATGATTGTCAACAAGTACTGATTTCCAGATCTAGTCTTGGGTAATGGACCAACACAATCAACGATGACCTTGGAGAAGGGCTCCCCAAATGCTGGGATAGGCTGCAATGGAGCTACAGGTGGGTCTAACTGGTGTTTTCCAACTACCTGACAAGTGTGACAGGTTTTGCAAAAGTTGGAAACACCTCTCCGAAGTCCAGGCCAGAAGAAGTGTTTCATGATCTTGTCAACAGTCTTGTTAACACCAAGATGACCTCCTAAAGGCAAACTATGAGCCATTGTTAAGATCTCATTCCTGTAGACCTTGAACAACAATTTGCTTGACCACTGCCCAATCTGCATTGGCAGGGATATCAGGAGGGCACCACTTCGCATCAACACTCCATCCTTGAGATAATACCCAACTGGAACTGCGTCTGTTTCTTTATCAGGAAGGGCTCTCTTCTTTAGTACACAAATTTCAGGATCATTGGTTTGCTCCTGAATCAACCGCTTTCTGGACAGAGACAAGTCTCCAGACACATCAGAATCACCAGACCCATCTGGCTGGCTGAACAGAGAACTGATGAAAGTGTCTGATAAGTCCTCAAGCGGAGAAACCATAGTAGGCTGAACAGAGTCATGAGGCGAACCACCTGAGTCATGACTATTCAATGTGCTGGGCGGCACCACATCATCTTCTTCTTGAGCCTTCTTGGCCATAGCACGGGTCACTGCACAGGAAGGATACAGAGATGGGTCTTCATCGCCATCTTCAGTGCTCGGCTGTGAAGTAAGATGAACAGGGGGAACTACATTGCCCCCAGCCAGGTCATTGCCTAGCAACAGAGAAACACCCTTGATAGGTAGACTTGACATAAGTCCCACCTTTACCTGTCCTGTAACTAAATCTGACTTCAAGAATACAGAGCGCAGGGGTACAGATACAGTCCTCCCTTCAATACCTTGTACAAGTATGAAATCCCCAGAAGCGGTCTCATCACGTAACTCCAAGGAGTCCATCAACAAAAGTGACTGAGAAGCTCCGGTATCCCTTAGGATATATATGGGGACAGGAGGAGAATGCTCATTCAGAGCCACAAATCCCTCTGACACAAATGGAAGGAATTCCTCCCTCACAAAGTCAGCGGTATCAGGCTTAGCCTCACACGGAGCAGGCAATTTAGCAGATCGGTCATCTACTACAGGGGTTTCTAACCTTGTCTTCACAAAGGCATTGGGTTTGGTATCCTTTTCTTTTTTTCTTTCTTAGCTTTAAGGAACCAACAGTTAGTTGTAACATGACCAGATTTCTTGCAATAATTGCAAACTAGACCACTTTTTGTCTCTGTCAGCTTTCACACTTTGATCAGACCTTTGACTGGATTTCTGAGCACCATCACCAGATTTGTCTTTGTCTTTGGGTGAGGAATCTTGGGTATCACCGTTACCTTTCTTCTGAAATTGGGACCATCTATTGTTACTGCTAGACTGAAATTTGGACTTATGTGTGAGAACATATTAGTCTGCAAACTTGGCAGCTGATTGCAAATTCAGTGCTTGCTTCTCATTAAGGTAGGTCTTAATATCATCCTTGACACAGTTCTTGAATTCTTCAACTAACACCATCTCTTTTAGTGAGTTGAAATCATCCTTGACCTCCATAGAAGTACACCAGCGCTCAAAGCAAACCTTCTTCTCATTAGCAAATTCCACATAAGTCTGATTGTCAGATTTCTTCAGACCTCTGAATTTCTGTCGGTAAGCCTCTGGAACCAACTCATAAGCTGTCAAAATAACCTTTTTGACAACCTCATAATCAGAGGAATCATCTGCAGACAAAGCCGAATAGGCTTGTTGAGCTTTACCCTTGAGGACAGTTTGCAACATCAGAGGCCAGTGTTCCTTTGGCCACTGACAACTCTTAGCTACCTTCTCGAAGCACTGGAAATACTTATCAACCTCCTTCTCCGAGAATGGAGGCATCAGCTTTACCTCCTGGCTAGCACGAAATTTGTTTTCAGCTTCCATTTTAATTTTTAGTTGCTCCATTTGGAGCCTTTCTTCTCTGTCTAATTTTTCTAAATCGAAATCTCTCTGTCTCTGTCTCTCTCTTTCTGCTCTTTCCACTTTCTCTCTCTCAAACTGCCTTTCTTTCTCTCTTTCTGCTCTCTCAAACTCTCTTTGTTTTTATTTTTTCTCTTTCTGCTCTCTCGAATGCTCTTTCCTCTTTTTCAATCTCTAGCATTTTTAATTTAAGTTCCATTTCTACATTTGGATTTTCCACCGGAAACTGTTCCAGATCTCCTGGTGCAAACACATTTTCATCAATGTAATATTCAACAATCTCTCTAGCCAGTCTTGCTTTTCGCATGGCTGGTTTTACATCTGTCAGCTCTAACTGTCTGCATATTTCTAGCAGTTCTGTCTTTTTTTTTTTGGGAATTTTTCCTTTATTCGATAGTTATACAGTGTAGAGAGACAGGAAAGCTGGGGAGAAGAATGGGGGAAGACATGCAGCAAATGACCCGAGCCGGATTCGAACCCAGGTCGCTGCAGGAAGGACACAGCCTTTATGGTACGCGCACTTAGACCGATGAGCCACCGGGGCGCCCCAAGTTCTGTCTTTTTAAAAGGCTTCAAAACCTCTACAGTTGGTGATGCCAAGAAATCATCCATTGCTGTTGATCTGTCAATATAGATCTAGGAAAATTCAAAAAACAATTTCACAATTTTAAATTTTAGATTTTCAATAAATGACTCGCACAATGGTCTATCCCGGACGAGCCCCCACTTTGTTATGGCCCCAATTTGTTATGGCGTCAATTTGTTATGACGTCACGGACAGCAAGGGATGACAGACAAAATTCTTAAGCTTCAACAGATTTAATTAAACAAACACTTAGAACTAATCTACAATCTACCCTACTGACCAAGATTGAAATAAAAAAAAGAGATATTTACGGTCCCCTGGTAATTGAGATGGGCTGCTGTGTTGCGATGTCCTGGGACAGGAAAATGCACCAACACAGGCAAAAATCCACAAAAAGCTTCACAGGTCTTGAAAAGAGTGACAGGTCTGGTCAAATGTATCCTTCCACAATTTCTCCTTGCAATTTCTCCTACTACCCTTTTACTCTCTCAATTTTTCTCCTTATATACTCTTTTCCAGCCCCCTCTGAGGCAATGCCAGGACATGCCCCAAACTAGCTCCAGACTGGGCTTAACAAAAAAAATGTCAATACTGCCATCTAGTGGTTTTTTTCCCACATTACAATATGCTTCACAAAATGTTTTTCACTTCGCGTATGTTTTGAAACGCTTAAAAACCAGGACCATCTTAAAATGATTTTATTTTTAAAAAGTCTTTTTAATGATAGGTAAGAATTATACGAGAGGTGGAATTCAGAGGTCTGCTATTTATTCAGATTATTATCTAACACGGCAGCCTGGCTAGGTTTGTCTGCTTCTCATTATCTCTTCTTTCTCATTATAGGCCACATTTTGCTTTTGATTGGTCAGTTGGCTGAATAAATGGCTTGATTGCAAGTTAGGTAAAGTACATGGGAATTGATTTAAGGTAAGCCAGTTGTGCCAAGGCCATGGAGGCTGGTCAACCTCGCTGGTAATCAGCGGACTTCAAATTACAGTTTTCTTCCCGGAAGCATTTCAAATGACCGCATTAGGTATGTGTCATAGAAAAGGTAATAAGCAAGCACGTCTGTCTGCCTCATAGTGGCAGTTACTTTTATTGCGAATAAAATAATCGCGATTCCTGAATCAGCGCAGCCCTAGTTCAATTTGAGCGAATTTCCATCGCAGTAATTAAGCTGATTCTTTTAAAGTTGATTCGTTTTGACAGGAGCCTTTCTCTCCGGGATCGATGTGGGGTTCATGGCCATGTTGCACAGCTCTGGAGCTGCGCTGATCTTATAGCTACACAGGGGCTTGACTTTTCTGTTTACAAGTCAAACACCTTAGCCACCTTAAGCTATAGGCTGCCCCAGCTGAAATGCAGTTAAAACCTCTCGTCTGTCGATGAATGGAAAACCGACTGTATTGGGCAGTTTGTGATTGTGTTGCCTGTTGTCTCATGCAGGGACCGAACTGACCTTTAATTATAACCTGGACTGCCTGGGTAACGGCCGCACAACCTGTCGCTGTGGAGAGGAGAACTGCAGCGGCTTCCTGGGGGTCCAGCCGAAGGTGAGGAGGCCTGAGGCCCAGCCGGAGGACAGAGGGGCTGGAGCTGCTGGGTCTTCTGTCTCGCAGTCACTCGAACGGAACACTGCCGTCCAAAAAAAAAAAAAAAAAAAAAGTCACTCAGTGTAATATTTTGTTGGGCCACCTTTAGCTTAGATCACGGCACACATTCATTGTGGTATTGTTTCAACGATCTTATCCAATATGTTACAACATTTATTTCCAACCAGATTTGCATTCATTTTCGGCCAAGACATTCTATTGATGATGGATGAGTCAAACCACTCCGTTAAGCCTTCTTCAGCACATCCCAAAGACTTCCAAGTGGTTAAGGTCCAGACCCTGAGGTTTCCAATTCATGTATGAAAATGACTCCTCATGCTCGATGAACCTCTCTTTCACAATTTGAGCCTGATGAATCTTGGCACTGTCATCCTGGAATATGCCTGTGCCATCAGGGATTAAAAAGTTCATTGGTGGATTACTGGTCATTCAGTATATTCAGGTAGTCTGCTGAACTCATTTAATTGCAGCAGAGCAGTGCTGAACCTGGACCTGAGCAACTGAAGCCACCCCAGATCATAACACTGCCTCCAGAGGCTTGTACAGAGGGCACTATGCGTGATGGATGCATCACTTTATCGGCTTCCTTTCTTACCCTGACGTGCTCATCACTCTGGAATGGGTTTAATCTGGACACATTAGACCACATGACCTTTGTCCGTTGCTCGTCAGTCCGATCCTTACACTCCCCTCCAAATTGAAGTCGTTTTTCCCCAATTACCCTCACTAACAAGTAGCTTTTTTTGTGGCCATGCAGCTGTTTAGTCCCAATCCTCCATGTTCTTGTTGCAGCGTGTGTGTGGAAATGTTCTTACCTTCATAATTAATAGGGATGCACAGATACCACTTTTTTTCAGACCAAGCACAAGTACTTAAATTTGACTATTTGCCGATTCCGAGTACTGAGTATTTTAATAATGCCATTACAACTCTAAGAATTTGTATGAAAATATGTTTTATTTTCATCAAATATTGTTCATTTTCTGTCTGTAACAAATTGTTGTTACTGACATTTGAACATTCAGCAATGTTTTTCTTAAACATTGGATTGCCACACATGTCTGGTTTTTCTTCAGATCTGACATATTGGTCACAGCGCCCCCTATACTGATTTTTGAACATTCGTCCCCGTATATCCAGAAATTGGCAAAGAGTGCCATAAAACTTCCTTTGGCATTTTAAAATATCCTGAAAGGGCTGGAGACTCCGCTAATTTCAAGGCTCTATCTTCTTGGTTAACATTTTATGGGCCCCTGAACATCACTGCAAATCATGAAAAATGGGCGAATTGGAGATTTTGTCAAAATATCTGTAGCCGCTGCTCCAAGATGGAGCATAGTGCCAAAAAGGTCTCTGGCGTCCTTTGTCTAGCCCAAAGGAAGGTTCAAATTAATGATCTACCCATCCCCACAGGTGTCTGGTTATTAATGTTAATCCACTGTACAAACAGGAAAAAATTAGCCCGCACCCAACTTTGGGCGCAAATATCTCGAATAACCAATACCTAAATACCTAAAATTTTTTCTCACCTTTAATGTCTGAAAAGGAAACGGGTAAGATGAATTTGGCAGTGGTCTGGTTTAAAAATTAAAATAAACAAATTAAATGAATTTGTAAAAAATTTTTTCCCCTCGTAAACAGATTTCTTGTCATTGCATGTATAACCAACATGACCACCAGGTGGCACTTTCACATTTTAAAAATTTGGGTATCCCAGTATCAAATACAATCATAACTTGTTTGGCACATTGAAGCAGTTATCCACAATATTCCTTCAAAAATGGGTATTTTTCCTCAAAAATGCTCAATTTGGTACCTGACTTGTCCACTTCTAGGTGGCGCTGTATTCATATCGATAAAAATTGTGACCTCAAACTCCGGATTTTTCTGTTACACATATATGGGCCCCATTCTGCAAAATTTCATGCAATTCTGGGATGTCAGCTCCACTACCAGTGCCACTCTCAGAATCTGGCTCTTAAGGTTACTAATAATACGCCTTACGAAATGTAAACTGCCCTGGAACTCCCAGGCTACCTTTTTTTTGGCGCATCACGCGATCTAACCTGCAATTTATAATAGTTTCGATTGTTTAAATTAAATCAAAGACAAAGAAACACCTTCACACAATATCAAAGTGGGCTGATTGAAACGCGCCAAATTGCGCAACCAGATGAATGATTATCGTCGTACTTTAACAAGGAGGACTTGAAACACCCTATGGTGTGAAGTGTTTGCGAGGTGAATGTTTTGTTTGGAAAGATGTTTGAGTGTAATAATTGTTTTAAATGGTTTTCTTCTGTCTACCCAATTTTCAGTTCTGGCTTCGCCGATGTTCGTGCCCTGCAGTGGTGTAGCACCGGAACTGAAAAATTGGATGGGCACAAAGCATCATGTTCAAAGAATTAATAGTCCTTACTTGTTTTCAATCATTTTTCCTAATTAACAACAAATTTACTTCTCTCCGAAAACACGCCACACCATCAGGTATTGCTAATTCCCTCATTCTGGTAAAACGACCATCACTCATTTGTACGCGCAATTTGGTGCGTTTCAATCAGCCTTATCCAAAATTGTGTGAAAATGTTTCAAATCTTTGTCTTTGATTTAATTTAAGTGATCATGAAGCACAGGTTATATTGCCTGAAGTGCTATAAAGGCAGCACGGAAGTTCCAGCGTAGTTAAACCTTCGCTAGGCATATTAGTAGTAGCTTAAATTATCTTTTTGAACTGAGTTCGCCAACGAGTGCATCGCTTTTAGATTCCAGTAAGAAGCAAGCTGTCTTTAATTATCAATATATAATTCTTGTAATTGCAAAACGTGTTAATAAAGGAAAATGGCCGAGAATAAGTAAGCACTAATGATTTTTGTAAAAGGATTTTCTGTACCAACTCAATTTTCAGTTCTGGCTACGCCACTGGAAGTAAACTTAACAGCAAAATTACATCATGCTGCTTAGCTACTACTGCGTTGCCAAATTGCAAAGTCCGTTAACAGCGAGCTAGACTGAATGTTGTAGATGCGCTCACAACAGATAGGAACAATCATGTATGGTTGTAGGGTTTCCAACTGGTTCAACTTCATTGCCTTTGCCCATGGGAAGAATGCTGTCGTTTCAGGGATATTTTTTTAGTCTGGGAATGAATGTCGAGATTTCGCCAAGTTGTTGCTGTCTGAGCGATTTCAATTTGTCTGTCTGTCTGTGTTTTTCAGCAGTGAAGCACAAAAAAATGGTTTGATCGCATCACACAAAATTCTCAAGGTCACTGCAAAAGTGAAAATCTGCAGCATTAAATGTTGTGCCTGGCAGCGCTTATCCCTCCGCCATTTGCCCTTTCTCTGGTCCATCCGCTCTCTCTCTCTCTCTCTCTCTGTTTCTCAGAGTGCGGTGGTGATGGAGAAGGAGGAGAAAGCGAGAAATGCTCGGCTGAAACCGAAGAAACGGCGGATGAAGGTGGAGGCTCGGCAGACCCATGATTACTTCTGCTTCTGCTGCGGCCAGGGAGGGGAGCTCGTCATGTGCGACAGGAAGGACTGTCCCAAAGCGTACCACTTACTGTGTCTCAACCTGCCCAAACCGCCCTTCGGTATGTCCCACCTCAAACTCAGCCTGCATACATTGCCATATGGTGTGTCCCACCTCAAACTCAGCCTGCATACACTGCCATATGGTGTGTCCCACCTCAAACTCAGCCTGCATACACTGCCATATGGTGTGTCCTACCTCAAACTCAGCCTGCATACACTGCCATATGGTGTGTCCTATCTCAAACTCAGCCTGCATACACTGCCATATGGTGTGTCCCACCTCAAACTCAGTCTGCATACACTGCCATATGGTGTGTCCCATCTCAAACTCAGCCTGCATACACTGCCATATGGTGTGTCCCATCTCAAACTCTACCTGCATACACTGCCATATGGTGTGTCCCATCTCAAACTCAGCCTGCATACACTGCCATATGGTGTGTCCCATCTCAAACTCAGCCTGCATACACTGCCATATGGTGTGTCCCATCTCAAACTCAGCCTGCATACACTGCCATATGGTGTCTCCCATCTCAAACTCAGCCTGCATACACTGCCATATGGTGTGTCCCACCTCAAACTCAGCCTGCATACACTGCCATATGGTGTGTCCCATCTCAAACACCACCTGATTATATTGCCACACCATACATGCCATCACTAACCCTACCTGTTTACACTGCTGTGTGTTACCTCCCATTTTAATCCCCACCTGCTTTTACTGCCATACAGAGTGTCCTGTCTCAAACCCTGTATGCTTTTAGCGCCGTACGGTACGTCGTATCTCAAACCCTGCCTGCTTTACTGCCGTATGGTACGTTCCGTTTCAATCCCTGCCTGTTTTTATTGCAATACGGCATGTCACATCTCGAACTCCTCTGACTTATTCACTGTATGGTGTGTCTCATCTCAAATATTATCCTGATTATACCACTGTACAATGCATCCCATCACAGAGCATACCTGCTTTTAGTGTTGTATATTACATCCCATGCAATCTGCTAGTACCACTGTACGGCATGTCATTTCATTTATTGAAGGTAAAGAGTAATTCAATCCTATATCACCCATGTGAAAGAATAATTGCCCTCCTAAACCTAATGGCTGGTTTTGCTGCTGATAGCGGCAACAACATGCTATCAAATGTTTGCAATAACTGGCAGTGAGTCTTCTGCATTACTGTGGAGGAATTTTAGCCCTCTTCTTTGCAAAATTGTTTTAATTCATTCGCATCAGAGGATTTTCATGCAGGAACTGCCTGTTCTATCGCCAATAAACATCATGGAAGAAGAGATATTCTTCTTCCTCTATGATGTTTATTGGTTGTTGCCAGTCATCTTACATTCTTTATATCCTTTAGCTATAGCATTTAAATCGTCAAATTTCCAGAGAAAACTCCTAAATATAAAAAGTATACTGCCTGAGCAACTAAAATGTTTAAATACAATGCAAAATGATGATGGATTAGCAATGCTGAAATCAGATTTTGACTTTCAGTGGAGCGGATTCACTTCGCTTGATTTCTTGTTCAGCTGAACGGCTTACAAAGTTCTGAGCATGTGCAGTAATCTTGACACAGCTCCTTAAAGTGACGTTTAGATTCAACAGAGCGGGCAGTGATAATGCCTTGGTGTGTCTAATGAAATTGAACCCAATTATCAATTACATTTCATCAGCCTGCTCATAAAACCTCGTATCTCCAAATTGATAGGAAACAAAAACTCATATGTCCACTCTTCTTACATGCAAAATTAAACATTTTTTATTTTATTAATATTTTAAATTATATTCTTATTATTTTATTCTTATTATTTATTATTTTATTTTTTTTTTATTCAGCAGGCCGACGATTTGTTTAATTGCTTAATTTATTAACGTAGGGAGCAATTACTTTTTCAAATGGGGCCAGGTGGCCTTGGATCTCTTTTTTCCTTCAATTTATATCATTTTAATTTAATAACTGCATTTTTGTCCTAAGTCGGGTTATCTTTGTCTAGTAATAAAGTAATTTTTACTGATCTGAAACTTTTAAGTCTGACAAATATGCAAAAATGGAAGAAATAAGGGAGGGGAATGAGGAGGGGGGAGGGGAGCACTGGATATATCTGCATTTGCTGTTAACAATCTAACTAAACCCAGAGTAATGATTTCTGAACCTTTTAAATGCATCAGAAGCAGAAAGCGGCGACACAGAAACTTCCAGAAGTGGCATAGGTGGAAGGAAGAGCCCTCTCCCAATTCTGACTATTCAGAATCAAAGTTTAAAAAAAAAATGCCTGTGATTAAAAAAAAAAAAAAAAAAAAAAAAACTTTCTGAAAACAGAGCTACTCACGGACATGAACAAGGCATATTTTGGATTTGGCGAGTAATGTGTTTCTGTCTTTTTTTGTCCTAAGTTTTTGATATTTTAGTGCGGATTTGCAATCTCTGAAGAGGTTGGTGGACTAAAAAGATTCTATATGACATGACTCCATGGGATTTGTAGTTTCAAGTGCTGGCAAATCTGTAACTGCGCAGTGGAGCCCGTTTCGGCTGTGAAATGACTGACCCCCTGAACATTACAGTGTCAGCTGCAGCCCGACAGATACCTGTGTTTGTGTTGCTGCAGGGCGGTGGGAGTGTCCGTGGCATCAGTGCAGCGTGTGCCAGCAACCGGCTTCATCCTTCTGCGAGTTCTGCCCCGTCTCATTCTGCTCTGACCACCACCAGGGGGCGCTCCTGCCCTCCGCCTCGGAGGGCAGACTCTGCTGCTCCAGCCATGACCCGCTCAGCCCCCTGGACCCCAAGTCCGAGCCGGTCAAGGTGAAAGATGAGCCCCAAGAGCCAGAGGAGGTGGCGGGAGCCGAGTGAAGCTGCCCTCCTGCTCGTAAAAGGAATGAAGGCGGGAGGTGGGCAGCAGGAGGGAAGGGTTCAGCAGGGGATGTCTGCCAAATTGAGAATCCAGACTTTTATGGGCGTGTGGCACAGAGACAATTAAAGGGCCAGTAATACGTTTTCTCCAGGGGACAATGAGGTGCGTATTCAGCGCAAATGAAACAAATCAAATCTATTGGTGTTCGTGGTTAGGAATCATGTAGGTAGGAATCAAGGTGATGGAGGAACAGGCCTTTGTCACCTTTGCTGCTTTGCTTTCTATTTATTACTTTTGACTTTTTATTCGTCACTGACCTGTTGACCCCATGGATACCAGTGATCTGAATTGCTGGAGTTTCTGGCCCGTGCAAGGTTACCCTCTGACCCCTGTCTCGCAGAACAGTTCGCTACAAAAATCTACCTTCTTACTGTACCTCTTGTTAGAATATTAAGAAAGACATATATGATAGTAACTATAAGAATGGGAAAACACACAGTGCAATTATTGCGGGAATCCAGCTCGTAAAATACTGGTAGCGCTATTGCTGTCCAGAGCATATTGATTTGTGGCAGTCCTTCGTGGACCGTCCAAAGAGGTAAAAGCTTTTTTTGATTAGATTTTTTAATATATTTATGAATACAAATATATGTTTACAAATGTCATCCTCTTACTTTGTCTTGCTAAGAGTTGTGTCCTTTTTAAAAAAAAAAAAAAAAAAAAAAACAGCTCGATGTTATTTTTAAATTTCAGTTGCCCATTTCTCATGCCTTGCTAATGATGATGGTGATGTAACTTGTGTATTTATGTCGCCTCGATGTGTGCATTTGTGGGCTAGAATTCAGTTTTGCAATTTAGCTCCTAGGTCCCAGATGCAAAGTGAACATTTTCACAAATATTGTGTCAGACATTAGTCCTATGAAAAGTAATGAAGAATTGTATAGAATGTGACTGAAGCACAGTAAAGTAAAATCAGTTCAAATGTCATAATGATGTTCGCTCATGTAATATACTCATTACGTGAGGGCAGATTTGACTCCAGCATTCCTCATGACTTCGACCTCGAGCATGACATCGGTGATCAGTCATTCATGAATTCATGAAATCATGAAAAATTGCCTGAGCCAAAATTATTAATTCATTTAAATTGGTTACATTTTCATAATTTATTTTTAAAGAAAGTCCAAAAATGTATCTGTGCCAACTTTCCCCATTCAGTTATTGGACACTGCGATTTCACTGTAGTGTTCAGCTCTTCATACGGACGATATGCATGGTCCTCTTTCAGTCTCTGCTGAGACCATGACTCCTCTCCACATTATAGAAAAATAATGTTTGGAAAGTTACTGATTTTAATTGTACTTGTTTACTTAAAGATAAACTGAAAGAGAAGTGAGGATCGGATTTGCACGGCTCAAAAGCCTTGTGTTGAAGGGGTACGTGCGGAAGAAAGTTTCTTTTCACATGTGTATTTCCTTTTGAGGAATGATTTGTTTGAGAGTATGTTTCAGCAATTGCATTTTACAGGGTTTGAAATGGGCTTTTGCACTTTTGAACTTTGCGGTAATTGAGTTAGGCTGTGTGATGTTGGGACACTTTGGAGAGTAATCTTGTCTCTGCACATTTCCTTGTAACCCCACCCTGCTATCCTAAGTGTTGTGGAGAACATGTCACATCATGCCTCCCTACCTCAATCCTGCGTTTGTCCCTCAAAAGCTGTAGCACTGCCTGTTTAAATATTCTGCTTCTCCTTTACGGTTAGGTACCGCATTTGCGGTCATCTATGGAACTCGGATAGAGGGATGAAGGGGAATTTCATAATGAGATTAATCTTATTCTTTTTTTGTGCATCATATGCATTTCGCTCATACTGTTCTGTATCTTCAGTATTGGTTATATTTTTTGATGGTAGCCTACGTGTCTTTTATTTATTCATTTTTTTTGCATTCACATTGAGTATTTTTGTTATACATTTTATAATTCCTGTATGCAACGCCTTTAACCTTGAATTATGTGTCACGTGCAGTTCTTGCCTTCTTTTCACGCAACTATTGTTTTTTCAAGTAGGGGTCAAACACCAAAGGTGCATAACCTTGTGTAATTGTCTATTATTATTATTATTCCATGTCTGTGTATGGCAGAACATGGAACTGATAGTGCTTATTGAGATGCCATGTCTTCTATCCAGACAGCAAATATTGAGACTTCATGACCTTCCCTCTAGCACCACCATCAGGCCAGAGTTGCTAAAAGATTTCTGCTCATAACCTCTGAACTGAGTGCTGAAAATTTTAAATAATCTTATTTTTCCAGAATATGTCGGTCAAACTGAGTCCAACAATGTTATTTTCTGCTTTGTTAGACTTACTGCCATTTTGAATCTTATCAAAAACTGTTTTTGGAACTCCTCCTATAATTTTTCCAGATGACCACCAAACATTAAATTATGTTAGGCCATCTGCAACATTGGCCATTTCTTTTCTTGTGGTGCATGCTCGTGACATTGTGCCCGTGGCCTCAGCTGACACTATCAAGCATGACTTGTGGCTACAATGTCGTGTTTAAACCTCTCTCATGTAATCAGCACCTTTTACTGGAAAAATTTGCCCTGGTATGGGGCAGTTTCACTTTTGAGGTAGTGCTGTAATTAACTAAAATGGGAAATTTGCAATATCTAAAAGACCATTTGGCTGATTGGTATGTATCTTTTTTTTATCACATAACTGCAGTACTTTTCCCATAGCCCCATAGCCCAGCCGATGACATTTTTATATATATGTGATATATAATATCACTTTTGTGAAAATTTCATTGGCTGAGAGCTTGGGGGAAAAAAAATCGCTCGGCGTTACGTCACACTGTTAATATTTAGCCAAACTAAATACCAGGTGTAACGTTGGTGAAATCGGTATGGCTCATCGCTGTTGCAAGCTCGCTAGGTTCCACTTACGTAACTAAGTTCACATTACCTAGCTAGCTAGCATGTGCACATTACGTTTTCATAACCATAAAGTAACATTAGTTTGTTAGCTAGTGAGGTAACGATAGCTAGCTACACAGTTAACTGAATTTACAAACCGTTGCTGGTTCAGCCACAAATGTCTGTGACTCAGTAAATGACTTTGTTAGCAGAGCGATGGTGTTAGCTCAGGACCAACAAACAATGGGCGCTAAAGGAAATTACATTTGTTTTCTACTAAATTACGCAATTCAGGTATGTGATAAACAGAATCTTATACTCGTTTCATTACTTTCATATGACACGCCCACTCGTGTAAGATCCTCGTGTAAGATATCACTCGTCTACAAGTAATTATGGTGATTCAGCAACACCATGTTACTCAAATCATTGTGGGCCATCACCAATATTAGCAGTTTCTTTTCCTGTTGATGCTTCAAATGTTATGCATGTGATGGGCATTTTTAGAGCCTCTGTTTAATTCAAGCATAACTCATGAATGGAATGCCAAACCTCACACATGTAATCATCATACTGTCCCACCAAATTCTGCTTGGTATGGTCCACGTTAACCTGTAGGTGGCACTGTAATTTACAAAAAAAGGGAAATTTGCTATTCCAAAACAGCCATTTGGCCTACCGAAGTGAATCTTAGTAACCTGACTCCAGACATTATACTACAAGTAATTATGATCATTCAATTGAGCCGTTTTGCTCATTGCAGCCATTATTTTGAAGAATCAGAAATACCAATTTTCCCCATACCTCCTAGAGTATTCAAGCAATTGGCTCGAAATTTGATCCGTGTTACCTGGTTGATATCTTGAGTTGGCGAATTAAATAAGGCCTTAATCGGATGAAGTGTATGTGTGTGTCAGACTTGACAACAAAGACACCATAAAGGTAGTCAGTTGTAAATTCTGGACTTTGAAATACATAAATGGCAAGTTATTCACTAATTTTCAGAAAAACCTAATCAAATCTGAACAGTAGAATCAAGTCACCTGTTGTCATTCGGGTCACAAACATATGCCTGAGATTTGAGAATGATGACACTGCAAGAGAGATGTTAGCACTACACTTACTCATATTCTTATGGAAAATTCTTTGCATGTTCATAAATACCTTAAGATCAACTCTTCAATGGAGAATCAATTTTTATGTTGGCACACTAGCCATAGACTGGAGTTTTTGCTTTGGCCCCTTAAATGCTGCTTGCAGCTTTAATTTAAACTTTGTGCTTGTTGTCAGGCCACCATTTAAAATAATGTGGGCAATGGCTAAACTTTTTAAAAGTTGTGGTTATGTGGCGTGAACTTAGCCTGATCTCATCAGAAATGGGCAAATGTAGTCGTTTTTGTTAAACAAACATGCAATTCTGTAAAGTGCTGCACCTGTTCATTGCTCTTACGTGTCAAGGTCTCATGGCTCCTGGATTGGGCAAAGCGATCACACGCTGTCTGTCACTCAGCCATGTTTAGATTCATGTTTGAATATGTGGTTCTGAAAAGATGTTATTACTTGCTGCATGGGTCGTGTAGTAGCAGAAATCTGATCAGTCAAAGGCTAACTTACTTTCATTATTGCTGTCTGTGAGAGGATACACCTGCTCTCCCAGTCGTTCCGCCGGTGCAAAAAAAAAAAAAAGAAATATATATATCTATATATATAGTCACTTTAATCCCAAGGGTAGTGTTGGATACTTTACTCATGGGATACTTGAAATTGCCTGTTTTATGGTGTTATTTTTGCAGTCTTTCATTTTGCTTATGCCCGTGTACAAACATTATGTTTGTAATGTATTGTGATATTTGATCTTGTAGTAACTCACGGCTCATTGAGTATGCTTTGTTTTCTTTTGAGTGTTTTTTTTTTTTTGTAATTATATGACAAATGCAGTTGGCAAATGAGGTACAAGCGGAGCCAAGTGTGTCCGGTCTTAGAGCAGTGGTTGGAGTCTCAATGGTTAAACATTCTGGTTAAAATGCCAGCTCCCATATCCCCTTATGTCACTGCTAAGCACAGACCAGCCAGTGAGATTTCGGACAAAATTTTAACCCGACTCATATTTTTCCCCCCTTATTTCCTCCACTCATGAATAGGGACCAATTTTGTTTGGTTCTCTTCTCTCCTGACGCACTTAAATGAATTCTGGGAGATGGCATCAAGGCTTTCTTTTCTGCTGATGCCCATAAGTATTAATCCACTTTATTAAATGTTTCAGAAAATGTAGAAAAAGACTGTTGTCGACAATTAACCAAATTTTATGGCTACCAGTCTGGTAGTGAACACAGGCCCTTTGCTTTGAGGTTGGGTTTATGTAGTTATGTTTTTTCATTTGTTGTGCTTTGTTTGTGCGAAAATTGTTACTGTTGTAATTACTTATGCGAGCATACAGTTTAGTTAGTGTTGTATATCAGTCAAGCCATGTGAAGGCTTTTTTCACCTCAGGACAAACTTATTCCACTCACAGCAAAAAAAAAAAAAAAAAAAAATTAAAACAACTGCATTGGTCATTTACCGAAGTAAACCACAGTGCTTCAGTAATACATCTTATTGTGTGTAAATATTTAGTGTATGACATGGTGCAATGTATTTTAATCGTTATAACAGGATAGTATTTGCTAAACCTCAAATGTGTATTCTTTAAATGAATATATAAATGTTCATACACATCATGGTCTCATCAGATATTGCAGGAAGTACTATTTTGTTTTTTGTTTTTTACTGGTGGAATTGCTCATATTTAGTAACTGAACATGGTATTCAAAAAATTACTGAAACAGATTTTTGTTTTCGGTTTTAAATATGCTCACTTTATGCATTATATTTTCTCAATCTTCCGGACGGACTTCTCCTCTCCCCCTTTTCAGGACTGTGGGCTTTTGTGTAATGCCAAATATCGTATATGAATTTTTACAATGCACATGGGGTAGAATTAAACACATTTCATAAGTTATTTTGGGAAAAAGAAAGGTCTGATACTCCTTTTCAAGACACTAACGTAGTGAAACCACCCTAAAATGACTGCAGGGGGCGATATTTCTGTGCTGCTGATGGTTTGCTTTGAAAAACAGTTCTGGTGTTCAGCCACCGTGGTTGCATAGCATTAAAAGAATGCTTGTCCAAATTTGTAAATACTAGTTTGCACAGAATTAAATTGTCATTTAGCTACGGTGTCTTTAGAATGCCTGTCCTTATTTATCTCATGATCTCTGTATGACTGTAGGAACATATTTTTATACATTACATTTGTGTTTTTTTTTCATTTTTATCTAAAATGATAAGGAAATGTTTTGCTCCTGTCAGAAGGGGGTTTTTAATTTACATTCCACAGATCCATTTCAGAGTTGCTTGAGGTTTGACTTCAATAAAACTGTGTTCTGAAATTTTCAGCCTAAGTGTCTATTTGTGTGTGCAGCCTGCATTTCTAAATCCAAACAAATACAAACCCCAATTCCAATGAAGTTGGGACATAGTGTAAAACGTGAATAGAAACATAATACAATGATTTGCAAATCTCCTAAACCCACATTTTATTCAGAATAGAACAGAGACAACATATCAGTTCAATCACGAAGACTTCGGATTTAAGAAAAGGAGATTTATTAACAATGCAATGACATGAAATAAATTCAGTATTTGGCAATGACTCCGTCCTCGAGGACCCTCAAGCGAGGTGGGGCGCTGATCTGCCTGGGTAGCAGGCAGGGGCGAAGCCATCCCCAAAAAGAGGATCTGCAGGACTGAAGAGTCACGGTGAATAGCCCTGGAAGACAACATATGCATTTGAATGAATAAACAAGCGTTTGCACAAGCTGCGGATGTGTGGTTACACTGCTAGTGGAAGAGAGGTTGACACTAGCAAAGTATCTGTGATAGCGCCATTAGGCGTCGCGCTCCTACACCAAGGCGCTTGCTTAGCACCATGAAATGACCACAGCTAGTGGTCGTTCAGTGGGTAAGTCGCATGTATTTGCGGATACTTATCCATATAGTCACTTACTGCTGGGGCCATGGCCGAGAGCGTGAACCTTGCCACTGCGAGTGGCCGTGAGGTGGATACACGTAGTATCCGTAAATGTCCAGGGTCATGCGGAATAGTTCAACAAAAAACTGGACAATCAGGAGAAGCTCCGCAGCGGCGGGCGTTTGCTTGTCTTCTTGGACGATTTACTAAATCAAGAGCAATATTTTGAGTGGACCAACATGCCAGAAGCCGGCGATGCGGAATCTCTGCAACAGCAGACAGGAACACGTCAGACGCATATATAAAGAAGACTGAAGGCGCTGATTGGGTAAGCGAAATTGCTTGAGAATCCTACGTCTCGTGATTGATCTTTCGTTTACACTCCCATATGTTGAAAGTGAGACATTTTACCATTTCATGAAAAATATTAGCTCATTTTGAATTTGATGGCAGCAACACATCTCAAGAAAGTTTGGACCGGGCCATGTTTACTATTGTGTAGCATCCCCTCTTCTTTTAACACCTGCCTGTAAACATCTGGGAAGTGAGGAGACCAATTGCTAGAGTTTTTGGGTGAGAAATGTTGACCCACTCTTGCCTGATGTAGGATTCTAGCAGCTCAACAGTCCTGGGTCTTCTTTGCCGGATTTTTCGTTTTATGATACACCAAATTCTGTTGGTGAATGGTCTGGACGGCGGGCAGGTTAGTTCAGCACCCAGACTCTTCGACTGCAAAGCCATGCTGTTGTGATGGATGCAGTATGCGGTTTAGCATTGTCTTGCTGAAATATGCAAGGCCTTCCCTGAAAGAAACGTTGTCTGGATGGGAGCATATGTTGATTGTAAAACCTCCTAAATACTTTTCAGCATTGCATTACTTCGAAAAAGTTTGAGTGCCTGGATCTCATCTTTTTTTCTGGACTGAGACCTTTCAGCATCCATTGTGCCGATCCAGATGTGTGAGGTCCCCACGCCATAGGCACTAATGCCCATACCATCAGAGATGCGGGATTTTGAACTGTACGCTGATATCAATTTGCATGGTCCCTCTCCTCTTTAGTCCGCATGACACGACGTCCGTGGTTTCCAAAAAGAATATCAAATTTTGATTGATCTGACCACAGGACAGTTTTCCATTTTGCCCCAATCCATTTTAAATGAGCTTTAGCCCAGAGAAGACGGCAGCGTTTCTGGATTGTGTTCACATATGGCTTCTTCTTTGCGTGTTACAGCTTTAACTTGCATTTGTGGATTGCATGGTGAGCTGTGTTCACAGAAAATGATTTCTGGAAGTGCTCCTGAGCCCTTGCAGTGAATTCCAGCGCAGAATTATGCCTGTTTTTAATGCAGTGCCGCCTGAGGGCCCAAAGATCATGAGCATCCAATATTGACCTTCGGCCTTGTCCCTTGCGCACAGAGATTTCTCCAGATTCTCTGAATCTTTTGATGATATTATGTACTGTAGATGGTGGGATATTCAAAGTCTTCGTAATTTTACATTGAGGAACAATTTCTGAAATTGGTCCACAATTTTTAGATGCAGTTTTTTTTGCAGATTGGTGAACTTCTGCCCATCCTTACTTCTGAGAGACTCTGCCTCTCTAAAACGCTCTTTTTATACCCAGTCATGTTACTGACTTGATGAAAATTAACCTAATTAGTTGTAAAATGCTCCTCCAGCTGTTTTTTATTAGTACCACTTACTTTTCCAGCTTTTTGTTGTCCTGTCCCAACTTTTTTGAAATTTGTTGCTGCCATCAAATTCAAAATGAGCCAATATTTTTCATGAAATGGTAAAATGTCTCACTTTCAACATCTGCTATGTTGTTTATGTTCTATTCTGAATAAAATGTGGGTTTATGAGATTTGCAGATCATTGCATTCTGTTTTTGAGTTTTACACAATGTCCCAACTTCATCGGCATTGGCGTTTGTAAGTATGGTTCCTTTTTTTGATCCAACGTGGCAATATTAACAACTTTCATTTTCTGTTATAAAGCCAATAGTGCAGACATCAAAGCAGTAACATTAATTTTGGGAACCCTTGGGATTCCAACTCCAAAGTTGTAGGTAACAGCTACTAATTTGTCATTCAATTTTAGAATTACGACTTTTAGCGCAAGTATTTATTTTGTATCTGTTATGCTTGTACATTATAGCAAACAATAGCTTAATTATTGTTAGTGCTTATTTGTAGTGTTATTGCTCTGATTTTTATGCCTTGGCGATATTAATTTATTATCACAATGAGGCATTTTGAAATTGCAACTGTGAGTGGTAGCCAAGACCCTGCTGATTGAACATTAATTTATTCAGGAAATATTTGGCTATATAAAATACAATGTACTCCACTGCTGAAAAAGGTTGGAATCATTTAGTCCATATCCATGTCAACACATTTCGCCAATAGGGAATGGCTGCTTTGCATGCCTGTGAGGGAATGCGGGAAAACTGGCTTGGAATAACTGTGGGTTGTGGGTGTCAGGACCTTTCGCGGGTCGGACGTGTATCCTGTACATACACACATAAGTCGGGTTTCCATCTCATGTCAAAGGAATTTTAAGCAAATTTTAGAAAATTTGCCAAAAAGAAAATTCAAATTACCTGCATTTCCATCAACTGGCTTGGGGCAAATACACTCCAATAAATTAGGCACGAATTAGCCAGTTTTGCCACATGATGGCAATAGAGGACACTCGTAACAAGTATAGAACAGCAGAAGAGGTCACAAAATGGAAAACAAATATATTGAAGCGAAATAACTGGCAGATAAACAACTGGAGGAAAAATGAGATGTGGTAAAAAAAAAGGAGAGAGGTCTACAGTGGGGATTATTATATGCTATAGTGGGGATTACTATATGCTACAGTGGGGATTAGGCTGGGCACTGCCCCTTTCATTTATTTAATCTCTCACTGTAAAGTGTCTTTGTGACAGTCTATCTGTGAAAAACACTATACAAATAAATAAATTCAATTCAATACAGGATTTGCATGCAATTCAGCAAGTCGTCATAAAGCTTTTCTTTCAGTGAATGATTGCAATGTTTGACGCTGTCCAGTGAAGAAGATGGAGTTGAATGCGAATGCACGCAGTGGCAGCAAGGAAGCTATGTCAGAACTAAGCTGTTTCCATCCCACATTTTGCAAATTAACTTTTAATCGCATCAGGCAAAAACCACCTCAAGCGAGCGTACAAACTTTTATGCGACATAGAGGAAGTTTATTTGCATTTTGCCATTTCCATCTGCTTTTTCCAAAGCAAATTTTTGAAATGCGCATATGAATAGTGAGATGGAAACGCGACTATAGAGACACAAAGGGCTTGACTATTTATGAGAGGTTTTCATGATGGAACACATTGATATGAAACACTATCATTCAACAGAAGTTAAGCTAATATTTTGAAAACATGAAGCTGGCTAGTCAGACCCTGGATTGTGAATGGATTTGTGGACATGGAAATGGTAGATTTCATAAAACATACCGTTCTTTGTTTTACTTTCATGAATCATACCATACTCAGCAAGGAAAGCATTAAAAGAACGAAAGGTTACAAGCAGTATCAGTCCTAAGTCTCTTGTTGCGAGGCAGATTAGTAATTGACCATTTTTTGAGAAAGAACGCAAATTAAATCTACCAAAAAGCAGTATTGTACTACGCTATATAAGTACACTTAAAGCTATGCCTTAATTGCCTATGGATTATCCTTCAACCCTTTCACGATTGTTGGTCCAAGGGCGGGCCGCTAGGCCTAATTTTTGATTACCGTCAAATATTTTTCTACATTGTAAAACTATATTGTTTGAAAGGTTTAGGATTCAGCATTCTAACTACGTCTGCCATTTGATTATGATTTTTTTGGCCCATCAGCCCTCACTCCAGTAAAACAGGAAAACCCAATTCTATTAGTTTACACAGACAGCGCAGTGGTCTGAAATTTCCAAAAGACAGCAAGGGATTAATCTTTTTGAGGAGGAATTGTTTCAGTGGTTTCTGACAGAGGGGAGATTGTCAATGAAGTAAAGCAGTTTTGGAAGCAATTTTAATACACATGTACGATCGCACACCAGTGCAGGGAATTGGAAGGGTATTATTGGAGTAAAAATTTAGCGACAGACAGGTAAAATGATGTGAGTTAAGGATGTTGTAAAACTACTGTAAAAGCAAACACGACCTTGGCTAAGCATGCAGGGAACTCTCCAAAATTGTTTGCTTAAATACGCCTGAACATAACCAAGAAAAAAATCAATCAAAAATTCATTTTTGGCGATAGAATTATAATATTTGAACCAGCAGTTGCACTGGCGTCTGGCTGTGGCTGTATTATTTTTTCTGGGCTGATGAGGCTTGGTCACAGTGCCACAGGGGCAGAGGGAAACATAATGCCTTTTTGGTCAGAGAAAACTTATATTTCCAGTGTTGCTACTCAATTTTAGTAACATTCTTGGCAATTCTAACGTTTTGATAGCAATCTACAGAGTGTCACCTTTCAAACAAGACATTGATTATGCCTGTTGTCAAAGTGGTTCTAGAACAGGAATAGGGCAGATGGACCCTGCTGTAAAGTTCCGCAAGCGGAGTTTAGCTTGGGTAAATTCACGTAAACCTACACATGGTAGTTGAACCCTTAGCGCTCAACCAGTGACCATAAAGATCCGCAAACTTACGTGGCAATGGCTCTATGGTCACGTGAAAACATGCGGGAACATACACATTCCACTCTGGAGGACTGTTTTCCACAACATGCTAGAAGACTTGTCTATAACATTGAATTTTTAGCTTGAGCTAAAAACTTGCTTGATTTTTTTTTTTTAATATCAATATGTGTCCAAGATATTCTGAGGTATTGACCATAGATTACTGCATACTGCATATTCTAACGAAAAGATATGTCATGTGTCGTGGTTGACTTTTTTCCAACAAGCTAGAAAACTTTTTGCATGCCTAGTACCATCCGGAAGTTTACGCAAGACCCTCAATTTGACGTTATCTTATGCAGGCTTAAGCAGCATTCCGTAAAAGCTGACCAACTGGCAAGCAGTAGGCTTCTGTTAGAATACAAAATTTCAGCACTTAGTTTATGTGAGGCATTATGTTAACTTACGTACGTAAAATTACTGCATCGTTGATCTCCCCTATAAGCATTTTAGTTTGGGAGGAAATTTGCTCAGAAAAGGACTGCACTTTAAAGAGTTTATTGGAAAACATGTTAATTAAGCAAAATGATTGCAAACAGATCAGGGCCCGTATTCACAAAGGATCTTAGCGCTAAAAGTAGGTCCTAACTGCCGGATTTAGGAGAAACTCCTTAAAAAAATGGGCGTGTCAGTCGTAAATTTAGGACTCCTAATTATTTTTGCTAAGTGTTGTTCACAAAGCATTTTAGGCCTAAAAGTAGCTCCTAAGTTTGAGAGAGCTTAAAAGTAGTCAAGAGGACTCCTAACTCGCTAAAACCTATTCACAAAGAATCGGAAAATGGCTTCTGCTGTTGAAAGACAGAATGACTTGGAAATTCTGAATGATGCGCCGTTGTTGAAAAGATATCGGATCGACCGTGAAAGGATTTTATTTGTTGTTGACTTGGTGAGGGAGAGAATTACGTCTCCAACCATGAGAAACAACCAAATAAGCCCCAAAATAAAATGTTTGACAACACTTCGTTACTTGGCCACCGGAAAAATGCAACTTTGCAACGCGGACAATTAGGGATTTCACAATCATCTGTCAGTCGCTCAATTCAACAAACAATCAATGCGCTCTGTGAACGCCATATCATCCGACAGTTTATCCGGTTTCCAATGGACATTCGCCGACAACACAGAATCAAACTTGAATTCATGCACATCTCAGGTATGCCCGGTATCATCAGTGCTATTGACGAGACCCATATTCGAATTATTTCTCCGACCCAAGATGAAGAGGTATTTGTAAATAGAAAAAAAGTTCATTCCATCAACACCCAGATAGTATTTGATGCCGAATAAAATATTTTGGACATTGTTGCGAAATGGCCAGGATCCACGCACGACTCGCATTTTAATGGAAAGCGGCTTATGCCAATTATTTGACAGGCATTATGTACTTGTGGGATGTCACTTGCTTGGGGACAGTGGCTTTGGTGCTGTACCTCCTTCTGCTATGCATGAATTATTTTATTAGGCTATTGAGCGAGGGTTACATTTAATAGATCATCATAATAATACCAGCCTATATGGAGTTAAATTACTGCCAAAACCTAATATACAAACAGAACATGTTTTACAAATGCACAATGATTCACTAACAAACACATTGTGATTTGCAAATGCAAAACTGATTCACGTGCAAACAAAGCGTGGTTTGCAAATACAAAGAAAGATTTGCAAACAAACACAGCGTGGCTTGCAAATATAAAAATGATTCACGTACAAACAAAGCGTGGTTTGCAAATGCAAAAACGATTTGCAAACAAAGTGTGGTTTGCAAACACAAAACACCATTAACAAACTAATATATTCTGTTTTACAAATACAAAACGTACCGATCTCAAATACCTGGCGCTTCAATTCGTATGAGAAAATACTTTCCACAACCTCGTGACTTTTGGCAGCTTTCTACCGGTGAAATGGTGGTGCCGATTTTCTCACTTGTGTCCTTAGGATTTGCAAACAAATGTCCTAGCTAAGTTATTTGCCCTCATCAACAGCAGGTGGCGCTATGAGTCCATTCCCTCGAATTCTAAACGGCGCAACACCGGAGACCGTCCTGAAAGAATAGATCAATATCCCACCAGGCACAGTACAGAAATCAAGCTAATGATTTTGACGGCAAAGGATGGGCCTACTATTGATACTAAATATTACCAAGCAAGGGTTTCTGACATTTTTCCACACCAGTGTGTATTGGCCGATGATTTCCTTTTATTATTTTTGGTAAAATTAATTCGTAGGGTTTTTACGCAGGTAATTCGAACATGTCAATTTATTTGGTTTAGTCAGGTCGACTAAATATTCAAAATCGTTGCCTTTAGTTAAATAAGCTCCATTTCATGGATGCATAAATTCCACCACGGAGGTTGAATTCCGTAGTACGATATAAAACGGCAATTCCACCACGGAGATAAGATATAAAATGGCACATATAGCCCGCCAATATGTTTTACGGGAGATCCTGATTTATTTGTACCCTCGTATTATCGTGATTGTATCACATAATAAAAGCAATCCTTGTTGCCGTTAATGCCAACTAAGTCGGATGGCCAGAAAGCGTGTGCACGAGAGGGGGAGTGGAATTTTTGACACAAGGGAAATCATCAACCAATTTGCGAAGTGGTGTGCAAGATGTCAGAAACCCTTGCATAAGGTGATATTTTGTATCAATAGTAGGCCCACCCTTTGCCGTCAAAATCATTAGCTTGATTTCTGTACTGTGCCTGGTGGGATATTAAATTATTCTTTCAGGACAGTCTCCGGTTTGGAGGGTATTTTTGGTCATAATCCAAATGAAAATTTAAATTAAAATAATCAGGCCAAAATTAAATGTTAAAAATAAAAAGCAAATTGAAAAACCTAATGAAACATGTAAAATGATAATGTGAAACTACAAAACGAAAATGAAACAAGTAAAATTTCAAATGCAAATACGTAAATGGATAAAACGACAATGAAACGTTAAATTTAAAATGCTAATATATAAATAGAAATGGTCAAATGGAAAACTTAAATTGTAAAGATGAAATTGAAAATGAAAATTTAAATAGCAATAGGGAAACATCAAATGTAAAACTCAAAATGGGAAATGGAAAGGCTTAAATGGAAATGCTTAAATCAAAAGCTTAAATGGAAAAGATAAAATTATCATTTAATTTTTTATTTATGTTTGCATTTTTCCGTTACCATTTTACATTTGGCATTTTGCATTTGCCATTTTCCATTTTGATTTTCCATTTTCCATTTGGCTTCTCCATTTGGATTTCTCATTTGGCGTTTCCATTTTCCATTTGCCTTTTCCATTTTCCATTTGGCTTTTCAGCCTGTATGCAAATAAGGAGGTGTGGCCCAGAGGTCGGGGGGACGGTCTGAACCGGCCGAGTGCAGTGGCATCTTGTGGACAGCAGGGGGCTCCTGACTGCTGAGCCAACCTGCAGTCTATGATATAAACTGGCAAAGCAGTATATATGTCTATGCGGTCCGTGTACCTTTCGGCCTTTCGTTTTTCGTTTTGATTAAGGTAATGAAAAAACTGAGAACGAACTGATTTCCGTTTTTTGTTTTGATGTGGGCAAACCAAAAACGAAAAACGACCCGTCTCCCGATTTTCGTTTGGAAATTGGAAATCGAAAAACGGAAAACGAGTCGTTATCTGATTTTCTATTAAATGATTACCAAACAAAAGTCGGGAAACGAAATACAGCCAATATCTTTTAATGGAGCTTGCTCTGACCTGAGCCGGAACCGAAATTTTTTTCCCCAGTCTGCTAGTAATGGAGGAATCACTATTGAGCAATCAGAGAGTAGTGACGTCAATATAAACAAGCGCACGTGGAAGCAGCGTTGATGTCAACAAGCATTATGTTGCCAGCTGGCATCGTGCTGCTACATAAAATGATGTGCGAAATCCGTAGCTCGCTGATTTCCGTTTTTATTGTGCGGTATCGTCACTTGTAATCATATGTTCTCGCCAGCAATGGCAAGATGTCGAAACAGTGATACGTGATATGACAGTGGATGTGCGTGCTTCTGACGAACACGGGTCCATTGTTTGTCTCACATTACTTTAATTTTAGCTGGTTAGCTAGGTAGCTACTCTCCTGCGCGCTGGCGAACATTACGAACAACAGCTGTATAAAACTTGCTTCTAGTTTATTTAACTTTACTAGATTGCCATCGGTAACCAGAAGCTACCAGTGAAGTATTTTTACATGGTTAAATAAACGGTTTTAGTGACTTTGTGTTATATCGGAATCGATCGTAATAACAGACCGTTTTTCAGTTTTCTGCACAAAAAGGGCAACGAACAATTCGGCTGTTCAAGAGGCGGGTAGCTATAGCGATCAAGTCGGTTAGGGCAAACTGGATGCTCGAAACTTCAGTTCAATAACAACCAAAACTGAGCAATGGATTTCGCAGGTCTTGCAATTGTAGCAGCGCGATGCTAACAGTAGGATGTGTCTTTCTAGTCTTCTGCCAGCTCCCTACTGTGCTGCGATTCACCCACAAAATCGCAGTGGCACATGGACTGGAGGCCGTCATCCTGTTACGGTCACTATGAACTCGATAGCGATAGCTACCCATTTCACCAACTGACGAATTGTTCCCCACGCTTTTTGTGCAGAAAACTGAGAAACTGAATAAACTATACCGCGGTTGTTCTATTATGTTCGCCAGTTTGCAGGAGAGCAGCTAGCTA
Organism: Gymnothorax javanicus; assembly: GCA_029692085.1. Lineage (NCBI taxonomy): Eukaryota > Metazoa > Chordata > Actinopteri > Anguilliformes > Muraenidae > Gymnothorax > Gymnothorax javanicus. The sequence goes on along the minus strand of CM056194.1, from coordinate 105,166,043 downwards.
ACCAGCCAATAAACTTAACGTGAGTCAAACAATAAAACCGTGGTCGTGAAAAGCACACACACCCATTGCATGAGACATATCAGAACTACACTAAAAAGGGAAAGATGCATTATGTTACTTGTATCGTGCGGAAATATGAAAAGACATGCGAAATATATAAGTCAATGATTTCCGTTTTTATCGTGCTGTAATGTCACTAAACAGTGACATGTCTCGGAAAATGCGTCTGCAGACTTTTCCCAAACACGGTTTTATTGTTTGACTCTCCTTCCATTGATTAGCTACTCTCTTGCGAGCTGGCGAACACGAAGAACAACCACTGTATAAAAATCGCTTCCGTTTTATTTTATTTCTCAGTTTTCTGCACAAAAAAATGCGGGTAACAATTCGGCTGTTTAAGAAAGGCGTAGCTATCGCTATCAAGTTCATAGTAACCGTAACAGCTGCATGACGGCCTCCAGTCGGTGTGCCACACTTAGATTTAGTGGGTGAATTGCAGGCAGCATGTGAGTAAGTTGGGAGAAGAATAGAAAGACATATCCCACTGTTAGCTAACATCACGCTCCTACAATATGACCTACGAAATCCATTGCTCTGTTTTGGTTGTTATTGAACTGAAGTTTCGAGCATCCAGTTTGCCCTTACCGACTTGATCGCGATAGCTATCCATTTCTCGAACGGCCGAATTGTTCGTTGCACTTTTTGTGCAGAAAACTGAAACAGTCTGTTATTACGATCTCTGATATAACACAAAGTCAATGAAACCGTTACGAACCATGTAAATACTTGACTGGTAGTTTCTGGTTACCGATGGCAATCTAGTCAAGTTTAATAAACTGGAAGCAAGTTTTATACAGCTGTTGCTCGTTATGTTCGCCAGCGCGCAGGAGAGTAGCTACCTAGCTAACCGGCTAAATTTAACATAAGGTGAGTCAAACAATGGAGCCGTGTTCGTCAGAGGCACACAGATCCACTGCCACTGCACCCCGGCCGTTCAGACCGTCCCCCCGACCTCTGGGCCACACCTCCTTATTTGCATACAGGTTGAAAAGCCAAATGGAAAATGGAAAAGGCAAATGGAAAATGGAAACGCCAAATGAGAAATCCAAATGGAGAAGCCAAATGGAAAATGGAAAATCAAAATGGAAAATGGCAAATGCAAAATGCCAAATGTAAAATGGTAACGGAAAAATGCAAACATAAATAAAAAATTAAATGATAATTTTATCTTTTCCATTTAAGCTTTTGATTTAAGCATTTCCATTTAAGCCTTTCCATTTCCCATTTTGAGTTTTACATTTGATGTTTCCCTACTGCTATTTAAATTTTCATTTTCAATTTCATCTTCACAATTTAAGTTTTCCATTTGACCATTTCTATTTACATATTAGCATTTTAAATTTAACGTTTCATTGTCGTTTTATCCATTTACGTATTTGCATTTGAAATTTTACTTGTTTCATTTTCGTTTTGTAGTTTCACATTATCATTTTACATGTTTCATTAGGTTTTTCAATTTGCTTTTTATTTTTAACATTTAATTTTGGCCTGATTATTTTAATTTAAATTTTCATTTGGATTATGACCAAAAATACCCTCCATACTCCGGTGTTGTGCCATTTGAAAATCTACGAAATGGACTCATAGCGCCACCTGCTGTTGAGGAGGGCAAATAACTTAGTTAGGGCATTCGTTCGCAAATCCTAAGCATACAAGCGATAAAATCGGCACCACCATATCACCGGTAGAAAGCTGCCAAAAGTCACGAACTTCTAGGAAGTATTTTCTCGTACGAATTGAAGCACCGCGTATTTGTGATGGCTATGTTTTGTATTTGTAAAACAGAATATACTAGTTTGTTAATGGTGTTTTGTATTTGCAAATCACAGTTTGTTTGCAAATTATTTTTTTACATTTGCAAATCACGCTTTGTTTGTGCGTGAATCATTTTTATATTTGCAAACCATGCTGTGTTTATTTGCAAATCTTTTTTGTACTTGCAAACCACACTTTGTTTGCACGTGAATCAGTTTTGTATTTGCAAATCACATTGTGTTTGTTAGTGAATTGTTGTGCATTTGTAAAACATGTTCTGTTTGTATATTAGGTTTTGGCAGTAATTTAACTCCATAAGCCTATGTCGTATTTTGTATGCATATTTAAATTGTAGGCTATACATTACAAACCAAGCTTAGTATGCTTTCCTGTTTGAACGATAGCCCGTTTATAGGCAGCAATCTCGGACCTCATCTGCGATTGCAGCCCATACCACCGTTTCTCGCCCTCCGAGACGCCGGGGAATGCAGCATTGATCTGTAGGCTGATATTATCCCACGCATCCCGCTTGGATTTGCTGTTCACGCCCAAGCCAAATTTCCCTTTGATTAGGCTACATGCTTTCGCTCCAGCACGTGGCTGCAGTTGGGCTTTCGCGTCTTTTTTTTAACTTTCATCCAAGACAGTTTAGGGCAAACAAACTTGAACAGCCCGACATTTATATGTTCGCAACATATTCTCATTGCATAATAAGTTGCTAATTATTGGGGCAAATGACGCGTTTTATTATTAACTCATTTTATGCTATTGGCGTTTTTACAACTAACTCTTTCCTATGTATGTTTATTTGCCTAGAGCGTGCTATGTGGGGACTGAGCATAGTGCATTTTCAGGAGTGCTCAAAATTTTATTATTTCATGGGACAAACCAGCCGCTTGGGCTATTTCCTCATTTTTTGCTGTGGGATATTTTTTCCAATGGGCCGCCGTGTCACCAAACAACCAATCACCCTGCTCATTGTACCAAGACTCGTGCATGAGAATTGACGTCATGCATAGCAACGGAGATTTACTCCCACCTATCTCAGAGCTACGCCTAGTCTAGGAGATTCCAGTTTTCTTAACTAAAAGTTGCTCTCAGCGGCTTTGTGAATAGCTTTTAAGGTTTTACTCCTACATAAAATGTTTTAGCGCGACTTAGGAGTACGCCTAGTGGTAAGATAAGATGCTTTGTGAATACGGGCCCAGGACTGAATGGATGTTTTTGCCCAGTCTATTGTCAGCGCTGGTTCAACCCAGTGATGGCTTCTATCTTAATGCTATGTAAGGGCAACTAAATAATAGGCCAGATTTAATTCAGAAAAATAATGCCCTCCGATAGCGGGCTAATATGGCCATAAAGGAAGTGAGTCATGATCCTTTCAGACTCAATATCTCAAGAATGGTATTAGCCATAACCTTCTAACTTTGCACATGGCCTGATTAAAATTTGGGTAATCTGTGAAGTTGCATCATACTAAATTAATATGCAAAAACGCACTGCATTGTACAGTCCTGTACAATCCAATAGGACTGCACGTTGCTTCCATCAGTTACCTTGCTTCCCAAGTTATGGCTCAGTCCCACTGGGGATTTAGCATTTTGCGATGGTCGCCGATGGGGAAATTTGGAAAAGTTTGGCCATGCCTTGCGATTGTGCGTGACAAAATGGTCAAAAAAGTGGAGCAGTCCCATTATAATTTGCTCTTGGGATTGTTCGCCGAAGGAAGGGATGACATTGTGCGATAAATCGGCGACAGTCTCGGCGTTGCTTCGGGGGACCATCACCAAGAATGTTCGCCGACTGTTGGCGACATATCGGCAAATGTTCTGCGATGTTTGCCAAAGGTTCGCCGAATGTTCGGCAATAGTTCGGCGAGGATCGCCGACACTTTTTCAGTTTTGAAAGTGTGGCGGATGGTTCACCGATGCAGCGGATACATTCGCCGACCGTCGGCAAACATTTGGCGAACATTCTGCGACAACTTTTGAGAGGAAAACGTCGCGAATGGTTCGCAACAAAATTCAAAGCAGGCTTTGAAATTTTTCGGGCTTTTGCGATCCACTCGTGATCCATTGCGATGGCTAGAATTTGCCTGTGACACTTTCGAACGTCGCCGCACATTCTGCAAATGTTCGGCAAATGTGTTTGCGATGCATTGCGACTCTCACTTTTTCCATCGGGAATGCCTCGCAAACCATCGCAATCCCCAGTGGGACCTAGGCATTAGCTAGCACATTAATAAAATTATTCGCAGTTCAGTCAAAGCCTGATAAAGGCTTGATTTTATCAGTCTTTATGGTAGCGGTGTTTTTTCGTGTTTCTGGCTCAGTTAAAGTGCACTGCCCAAACGTAACTTCCACAAACCTTCATTTTACGTCCACAGTAGCCAGCTATCTACAGAGCTATGTGAAAACTGGCATTGCGCAGCCCGTTTGTTATGTAGCTCTGTTGCTGGCAAGCTGGCTACTGTCGATTTCAAATTATGCTGGCTGGGTCAGAATAATTCTGGCATTACCTTTACCAGCTTGCTACATTCTCGGAACAGATCCTGAGTTCACAAGCTGCCCTTCAGCCTCTTTGCATCATACTTAATTATACTGGCAGTCAATAGAAATGCATCACTTCTATTGTTGGACATTAAGTGATGCGTTTTTATTGACTGTCAGTGTAATATTCAAAAAGACACCACATCAAGGGTCCTGTACAATCCAGTAAGATTGTAGGTTGCTTGTTTACTCATAAAGATCTGGCTCCGCCACTGGATGCTATACGAATGTTGTTTTCATGCAACACTCAGGCACCTGCAGAACTGTCTAGGTAAGAACATCATTCTGTGAACAGCGCGCAAAACCTGCTCCGCTTAACAGCAAGGGATAGAGAAATTACTGAAACTTTTATTTACCGGTAGTTTATTTTAATTAACCCGCCGCTGAGTCTGGAGCTGGAATATATACACCATCCAGATAATTGTCAAGCTTTTGCCAGAAATTTACTGCCTATTTAAAAATCGCAATACGAAACCAAAGAAACTGAAGTTAACATTAAAATTCAGGCTCCCTAACATTATGGGAGCCAAGTAGCCTTTGTTTAGAATCTGAGACAAAATGTGAATATGTTTACTGTTTATTGCATTAATATTTTGGTATAGCCAACACTTTCCATGCAATTAACCTTGCGTTTCAGTTATATGTTTGTGACAAGTGCACAGTTTTGTTCATAGGTAAAAGAGCTAACATCTGCTGTCATTACTCACCAAATCGCACTGATAATTAGGATCAGGAAAAAGCGCAGGCCACGGATTTCTATCCTTTGTGGCCTGTGGCCTTGCCCCGATCTGTACCTCAGCCCCGTTCTGCAGGTCATGTGTTTTCAAGAGATGCAAGGAATTTCATTAGCACTTGGCTGCTACTCAAATTCTTTGCATCTCTTGAAAACGTAAGGTGAACGATTTCAAGATTGAAGCTAAGATTTGGGTATGTTCTGTCAGTGCTCCTTAAAGCACCGCACAGCAGGTCTTAAAAGGCTTATTTGTATTATTTGACAGATCTGCCATGTGACACATTCTGTGTCCGCAAAGGCTTGGATTTAGGCTTTCTGATTGGTCCTTTCTGATCTAACATGATCATCATCATGCTGTAGCTGCAGATCAGATCTGCTGAAGACTACCGATAAGCCTCAGAGACGCCCTCCCGTTAGTCTGCTGACCGCACTGTCACCTTTCACCTTTCTCTCTCTCCAGTGCAACCTAAGCCTCATACGAGCAAAAAGGTTGATATGGGGGGTACAGAAGCTAAACCTGATGTTTTATCTCCCCCTGTTGACAAATCATTGAACTTTGACCCTGTCACGTCACCATCTTATCCCTTTTCAGTAATATGCACTGTTTTCTCAGTAAGACATTAACCCAGGGCTGCCCAGCCCTCCTCCCGGAGATACTTCTTCCTGTAATTTTTCACTCCTGTCCTAAAAAGACAAGATTGATTAAACATCTAGGAAACTTGGCGAGCTGGTAATTGGCACAATCAGGTGTGACAAAATAGAGTTGAGGTGAAAACCTTCAGGATGGCTGATCATCAGGAACCAGGTTGAGCAATTCATTATAAACCCTTTTCTGGTACAGGAGTTTACTTTTATTAAACCTTCACTAAAATGGAAAATACCCAGGTAACTGTGCAGGGGCCGTATGCATGGTGGAGGGATAACTTTACCCTCAGATGACTGCTATCCTCTGGATAACTATCCGAGGGATAACTGCCAGGTGCTCTCCGTATGCGTGAGTCAAGGATAGGGTAGGGTATAGCTAACCCAGGTTTACACGCAAGAGCTATTTTTAGAAAGGGGGACTCCCTGTGTTTTATAGCATTCTGCGCATGGCGGTACGGGATTCCTCATGACACACTTACTTAACAACACATTTCTCATTTTTTAGTTGTACAACAAATAGCTATTTTCTACAATGCAGCAGGCGTCTGTTGTTTCACAACCGAAGCGGCAGCGGAAAAGTAACTTTTCTGACACCGAAATCCGTGTTCTTTTGGAGGAAATCTTTGCGGAACGTACAGTGCTGTTTACAGCTAAAACGTGCTGTAACGAACAAAATTAAGACTGAAATTTGGACCCGAATTGCCGCAAAGGTGAATTCGTGCGGCTGCGCAGAACGCACTATTTCAGAATGGAAAGATAAGTGGAAGTCTCTGAAAGCAGTGTATAAACAGGCAGCGAGACCAGCGGAATCCGTGGAATAAAGCCGCTATCCCCAGTTGAAACTGGGTATAACTTTATCCCCAGATAAGAACCGCGGATAGTGCTATCCCCATTACATGCATACCACTTTTACCTCGCTATCCGGGGGAGAGTATCCTCCGGAGAAGTCACTTATCCTGGCGTCATACATACGGCCCCAGGAGATTAAGCTCAGACTCAGGACAGAAAAGGTTTCTGGATCAGAGCAGGGTTCTCTCTAAGCTAAGTGTGCCTTAAAGGTCACATGTATTTGATGTAGGCCTACATCAGGCCAAATTAATTTATCATTTTTAAAGCATTAAAAATTGATATTTTGGTTGATCCAACACATTCTCATCCTGACTTGTTATATAATGATGCTACCTGACCTATCGTCGATATACAACGAAAAAGTAGGCTTTTAGCGTCCTTGTTTGATGCGTCAAATAAGGACGCCGAAAGCCTCCTTTTCCGTCACCAAAAACCCACAACCTAAATAAACAGCACAATCGGTGGCTACAGCTGATCACACCAAGGGAACAACGGGCCAATTAAGCAATTAACTGGAACAACTCACAAGACTGCTGGAACACGGGAAAAACACACAGGTTGTGACACACACTCACAAATGTGCCTGAATTACAACAAGCACAAGTAACATACCATCCATCAATGCACAACCACGCAAACCTGCTATAATCCACCATGACCAGACCATGGGGTTTGGGAACATACTGATCCCGTAATGCCACTATAGGGGAGACTGGAGTCCGATGAGCCATGGGGACCAATGAGCCATATCACTATTTTGTGATCAATCGATGCCAAAGGTGTTTAAAATAGGCAAAATATTTTGGCCATTGACTGATGAGTCATGGTGATAAATGAGCCATATCACTATTTTGCCTATTTTAAACACCTTTGGCATTGATTGATCGCAAAATAGTGACATGGCTCATTGGTCCCCATGGCTCATCGGACCTCAGTCTCCCCTACAGGAGCACTAAAAGTGCTCTGGTTAAATGTGCAAATGATAAAGAATTGGGAGATTTAACTACCAGTTTAGAGTCTATGAAGGGGATTCAAGATGACAGCGACAGAATCCAGAGGAAACCTGGTGAATGAAATTCTGCGTAGTGAGATGTAAAGTCCGTGATGATGTGTGATACACAGACATGTGACTGGACTGCATTATGGGGGACTCAAAACTGGGGCATGTTCAAGATCGCTGGGTCGAGCGAGAGCCCGCGAGTTCTTGCCTCTTGAACGATTGAACTATGTTCGGTCTTGCTTCGACGAGAGAGAACAAAGGCAAGCAGTCTTGCCTTGCTTTTCCATTTGATGTCCACTTCCGCACAGCTTGTTTTTTATGGAATCTGATTCAAACCCTAGTTGGTAGTCATGTTGGATAACGTGCAAGAACTCGTGATTCGTTCAGAACCCGGGAGTCTTCCCTTGCGAGACCTAGCCCGGAGACCCTTCAATCTCGGACATGCCCCTGGAATGTGCTCAAATTGAGAAAAAGACCTGGAAGTAAATGTTGATCAACCCCTTTCAGGTTAGAATAGAATAGAATAGAATAGAAGCCTTTATTGTCATTGTATGCCAGATACAACGAAATTGGAGATGCTGCAGGTTCTAGTCTTTATGCTGTAGCAGCAAAGACATTACTAACAGGATAAGCAGACGTAAGTATTGAATTCAAATTAATGGTAATACTCATCTTAAGCAATACCTTTGTGAGACCAGACTTAGCATTTCCTGCAGTTTTGGGGATGATACCACAAGAATGATATACTGGCTCTTGTGCAGTGTACACTGCTAGATGCTATGTAGCTCTTCTGCATCCGACTGTACATTTGAATTGCAGGAATGTTTGCGAGCTTTGTTGAACTGAATGGCCTGTCCTTGACACACAATCATCGAACAATAAGTAGAAGAGTCTGTCTGTATGTGTGTATGTCTGCATGTATGCATGGGTGTCTGTCCTTTGATCTTCTTGACTAATATTTATCTGATCGACATAGTGGGTGTATTTATGAGAACATAAGGAAGTCCAGTGTTGAGTGTGAATTTGTTTGGCAGAGAAAGTGAGCAGCGATACGAGAGGCCATGCAGTTGTCCTGTTCTGAACAGGCAGTTTTGAGTGTGGGCCCCCTGCACTAGTGTTAGTTACGGATTCCTTTTTCCCTCAATGGACATCTAATATTTTGCGTCTGATTCAAGAGGATAAAGACAAACACTTGTACACATGCACCGGTATGAGTGCTGTAAACGGTCACATGGTGCTGTAAATATGAGAAGAGCGAGGTCCCTGCTTCCTCTTGCTTGGGCAATTAGAGGCTCGTTTTATCTTCCGTAGCTGACTTGTTCACTGGTACCCCATGTTGGGAGTGTAATACCCATGCTTGTACATGTGATAATGTACTGTATTACCCTGTGCCTGAATTAATATCTTCATGGATTAATTCTGAAATAAAAAACAGAAGTTTAAAGGTGTGGACTGGATTCATGAAAGATCTACTGCTTTACTCTTGTCTAAATTCCTGACCATCTCTGACTCCTTCTTTATTACAAAATTCTTCAGAGAGAAAGCCTCAGAAGTCATACTCAGTCGTTTCAGAGTGAGTTCTCATGTCCCGTCCCCTGTGATACTTATTTTCCCAGCACTCCAGCCGCCTGTTCCAATTTCAGTCTTATTTCATTCATTGATTCTCGATATTTGTCTCCCTTGTTACCCCTCCTTCTATCTCCTCTTCCCATGCTCAACACACCTGATCTCCCTCATTCTTAACTGTAATCTTGTTTATTTAAGTTCCTGTTGTTCGTCTAATTTTCTTGTTTTTGCGGTTCAGGCGAGTGACATCTTCCAGTTCCTTACTCCTGTTCAAAGGTGTGCACTTGCCCAGGGTGACCCGGTCCGTTCAGCCTGCCGTCCCAGTCTCTGACCTCTGACCTCAGACCAGTCCCTTTGACTACACCTTACATGACTTTTGAAACTTCTGATTGCTCCAGCCTGACCTCTAGCCATCAACAAAGACTCTCCAGCTCTACAAGCCTTTTTGAGTGTACCTTCTGTTTAGTTAATAAAGGCCAAATTCGGCATTAACCGGTGATCTGTGCCTAGTTCCTGGTCTGACTTGTGACAGACTTCCATGGCTTTTATCCTGAAAGTGCACCACTGCAGAAAACACTGGCAGGAGAATAGGAATATTGGCACCGCAGGTTTAGGAGTCACCTGCGCAGAAGTGGCAGTAAGTATTAGCATCTATCCGTAGCTTATATTCCATCAAACACAGGTTACAGGTACACAGTAGACCACAGGAACCATGTATTTGTGTGTTAAATTTATAGATCTGATGGCTGAAGGGATTGTCAATTTGCAATGATCATTTCAGAAGAGCGCGTTCCTTGGCTTTGTATGTTTTTTTTTTAATTTATGGCTTAATTACCCATTGGGGGACGCGGTAGCACAGTGGTTGTGTGCTTGACTTGGGACCAATAGGTCCTGAGTGTGTGTCATGCCACACCTCCAGTGCTCCCAATAACCAGAGTTCTGAGGACCGGTCTGCTTCCACGCCCATCTACAAAACTACGCTCATCTCTTCCTCATTTACCTATTACCCGATTAACAGTGTATAAGTCAGAGCTTCGCACCAAACATGCACAGAAAAACTACTACAGTTTGAGTTTTTGCCACAGCTTACGCAGTGTGTTCTTAGGCAAAACACTCCACTCCCACAGCGCCTCACTCCGCACAGGTGTAGAATTGGGTGCTGGCAAATAGTCAGGGAAACCTAAGAGCTGGGGGGTGAACTAGTATCCCATCCAGGGGGAGTAGCAATACTCCTAGTCGCTTCATGCGACTGAAAGCGGAGTTAAGCACTGGCCTGATGAGCCAATAGGCTCAGAACAGACTTGCTAATAATTATGCATATACACTCACTTAGCACTTTATGCGGAATGCCTGTACACCTGCTTCTTCATGCAATTGTCCAATCAGCCAATCCCGTGGCTGCAGTGTAATGACTGCTGGTTAGTGGTCTCAGTCAGTACTCACATCAAACTTAAGAATGGGCAAAAATATGATCTCAATGGCTTTAACCATTGTGCGGATGTTGGTTGGTTTGAGCAATTCTCAAACTGTATCTCTGAAAATGCTGATCTCCAAGGATTTTCACACTGAACAGTCTGAAGAGTTTACACCGAATGGTAAGAAAAACAAACAACATCCAGCGAGGTAGTTCTGCATATGGAAATATGTTGTTGATGGGGGAGATTTAAAAATGGCCTGACTGATTCAAGCCAACGGGGGGGGGTATAATAAATCCAGTAACTACTCCTTACAACAGTGCTGAGCAGGAAAGAGAAGAGAGCTTTCCTAAGCATTGTCTTGTTTTTTAAATTTTTGGCTTAGTTGCCTCAATGCTGTGCCATGTCAAATTGGCCTATGGGGAGCTGAATTTCCTGAAGGCTACTGGGACACCCTTATGATGTAAAAAGCTCTCTCATGTTTTTTCCCCCCATTTCCTGCATGTCACATGGGTGGCATTCATGCATGTAATGTACATGCAGTGTGTAAGTTTACCTTGGACTCTGGACTGTCTTTCACTCAACAAGTTAGTGGCTGAATATGAATGTTATCTCACCTGCAGGTTCACAAACAAAACTGGTTGCGCATGAGAAGAAAAATGTCCTTTAGAATCTCAGAAAAGTACTCTTAAATTTGTTCCTGGGGCAAATACCCAAGTGTACCCTGAAAGTACAGTAATTTTCTACTTCAGGAACTGATAATTATACAGGTGCAAATCTGCAATTCAATTATGCATTAATTGCTCAGGGTTCCACTTTTAATTATTTTTGAAAAATTATGCAATATTAAAAGGGTATCACATTGACAATTAAATGTAAGTACAGAGAAATTTGTCACGGATCCCATATGTGGGCACTTTACTGCACGATCACGTCACTAATTAGAATGAAACACGGATGGCTCAGGGCAATTCAAAACTCCTCTCTCCAACTTTTCTGATTTCTGGAAATATGTTATTTGTCGTCGTCATATTTCGACAAACTTAAAATACTTGCCTTTGTCAAAAAAAAAAAAAAAAAAAAAAAAACGTGACGTGTCTAGAAATGCTGAATTTCATGCTCGGTTCAATGCCATCAATCACTGATCCAGAAACAGTAAATAATAAGCTAGTCCGAGCAGACAAGGAAAACTGATATATGTTTGAGACACTATATAGGCTGTTTAAGAAGTGACCCCTCATTACTGATTAGCTAGTCTCTAAGCGTTATCTTCAACAGGAATTGAAAGCCTATGTGATGAACACGGCCTGCATTCAGAGACATGCCACCATGGAAACCGCGCGGCTTCATTAGTTTAGTTTCGTGTTTTAAAGAAAATTTACAACCAAGACTTGCTTTCAACATGTCTTCTATTTAAACAGCGAGATTGTGGAAAAACCGCGTGGGGCTATAATCCATTCAACCAAAACAAGAGGACAGCAAGCCACATTTTACGGGTTACAAGGTAATTTGCTTCAGCTATATCTTGTTCTAACCACACCACCATTCAGGATAGTTTTATAGCCTCCATGGTTTCGATGCCGCTCACACGGCTGCTTCTCCGCTGCGATGTGACAGATAGAGCGTTTTCGATTTAGAACTCGGAGGACGCGCGGCACGAAGAAATATAAACCTACTATAAATGGAGACGGCTCTTCTCTCTGTCAGTCCGTCTGTCTATCCGACTGTCCTTCGATTTTGTCTTAAACCGCTCTTCCGAGTGACTTCAAACTTGGATTAATGTTTTTCTGGGGACCCTTGTGAAGTGCGGTAGGTACAACTCAGGAACGTAGAGTAATGGTCTTAGGCAGCATTGGTCCTCCCGCGTTGTGTAGCTACTGGCCCGCCCACCCTTGAAAATATTTTTGATTTATTAATGAATAAGATATAACCTGAACATGCAATGTATTTTTTCTTTGTTGCTCTAATTTAACCCTTAAAAGTGCAGTCCTTTTTTGGGCAAATTTCCTCCAAAAAACTAAAATGCTTACTGCTCTCGAACCACTTTAATTACAGGCATAATCATGGGCTTGTTTGAAAGGTGACACTCAGTAGATTGTCTCCCAAATAGAATCGCTGAGAATACTACCCAAATTGAGTAACAACACTGGAAAAAAAAATAAAATTATATATATAATATATATACACATTTTTTTTTTGTCTGACTGAAAAAGATTTTTTTATTTCCTCTCTCCTATAGCGCTCCTAGATAGCAAGCTCCTGTACTTTGGATCCGCGCCAGATCCGTGCCGACTCCTGCCAATCCAGCTCCAATCTGGCCTGGAGTCGCCTGCTATCTGGGCTGTGACCAGCCTCATCGGCCCAGAAAAATAATACAGCCGCAGACAGACTCCTGAACAACTGCAGGTTCAAATGTTATGATTCTGTAAAAAAAAAAAAAAAAAAAAAAAAAATAGAATATTTTACAGATTTTTTTTTTTTTTCTTGGTTCTGTTTGTTTGTGTTCCAACAACAATTTTGGAAAGTCCAAATTTCCCTGCTTTTCCAGTCAGGATCGTGCTCACTTTTGAAGTAGTTTTAGAAATTCCTTATTTCAGGTTGTTTTACCCAAATACAGTCAAATTTTCACTCCAATATACACAGTTATAAACTGACTGAATTTAACAGTTAAATTAACGCATTGTTTCCTGGTTATTTTAACAGTAAGTGGAGTCCTGCACGTATTTTACTATGGTTTACACTGAACACTCACGGAACTCTGTTGTAAACCTATTGTAAAATTACATTTAAATTACCTGGCAAAAAAAGGTGAAAGTTTATGACAGTGCACCCTTCTAATTCCCTGCACTGGTGTGTGATCATTTATGTGCGATAAAGTCGCTTCCAAAACCCCTTCACCTCATTGACAAAATTCCCTCCACCCCCCGTCAGAGACCATGAAAACAATTCCTCCTCGAAAAATTAATCCCTGGGCTACCATTCACATCCATCTTTTGGACGTTTCAGACCCCTGGCTGCCTGTGTAAATGATAAGAATTTGCTTTTCCTGTTACATTGGGGTGAGGGCTGATAGGCTCTGGGACTGCTTATTCCGGCTGAGGATTGTTATGACACAATTTCAAATACTATTTTCGCTCTATCTTTGCATCATAAAATGGCTTATGCAGTTAGTATGCTGAGTCCTTAAACTTTTGAACGATGTATAGTTCCACAAAGTTGCACGATATTTCACGGCATGACAACAGAATTACGCCAAGCAGCTGCCCTTGGGCTGGTCCTCACCAAAGGGTTACTTTGTGTTTGGAATCACTGGAATGTTCAAAATGAGTTGGGAGAAAATGGTGGAATGTGATTGGTTCCATACAACTCAGGCAGCTTCTAAGCCAAAAAAGAAGCTGCACAAAACATCCCTTTAAAGTGATAATTAGTCTTGACATGTTTTGATCTTCATGTGTCCTGTCACATGATCAGTGTACTCTTGCTGTGTGCTCCTGCATTGTTTTTTTCTTTAGGATGGTGAAGGCATGACCTGCCTTTGTCTTCGATTAGCTTAACCTGAAATTCTATGTCACTCCTCATGCTTAAGCCTAACAAATCCAATCAAAGAAGGCAACAAATACTAGCCAGAGGCAGAGTCGGGTGGGTCATGACTGTGCCATCCTAGGAAAAAAATTGGCATATGTGCCACCTAGACGAGGGGCACGTTCAACATCGAGGAGTCGAGCGAGAGCTTGTGAGTTCTTGCCTCATGAGTGATTAAACTACATTTGGTCTTGTGAAGACAAGTGAGAACATCTGCGAAGAGTCTCGCCTTGCTTTTCAAGATGGCATCCTATATTGTCACCGCTTGTTCAATGGAATTTGATGCAAACTTTAGTTGGCAGCCATGTTGGAAAACATGAAAGAACTCACGAGTTGTTCAATACTTCCCTCACGAGACCTAGGCGGAGACCTTTCGATCTTGAACATGCCCCAGGTGTTCATGAGTTTTCATTATGGTAGGCAACTATTGGAAGCCAAGCAGTTGAAAATACATGATTCCTAAAGGAACAGCTCACCCCCCAAATCAAGATTTCATATTTTGCCTCTTACCTGTTGTGCCATTTTTCCATCAAGATGTTGTGTGATTTGCCAAGTTTAGGATTTGGCAGCAGGAGAGGTCTGCCTTCTCTTCAGTATAATGTAACTAGACGGCTCTCGGCTGGTGGTGTCCTGCAGTTTCATGGAAGAGCTCTTTTCTCTCCACCATATGTCACATATACCATTTCCAAGTCAGATTTCTTGCCCTCTGTGCAGCTTGACTCGGCCTCCATCAAAGATAGACTTGGTGAGTATTTTAAGTGGAGCAGAGCAAGCTGCTTTTGGAATGCATCTGAAATGCACTGCGTCACATCTGGTGGAATCACAAGCATTGTGTAGCGTGGTCGCGATCAGCTTCAATCCAGTGGAAACAAGCCTTTCAGAGATACTGTTTCTTACAGTGACACACTGGAGAGAGGAAGGCCTAATGCTTTTGTATTGTCTCTCCGCATGCTGCGCTGACTGATGCTGCCTGATGATACAGTCCAGTGAAGAGGTACTGATTTTAGAGTGACTAGATTGCAAACTAGGAAGGGACCACCTAATGTTCGCTTTAACAACACAATTCGAAGTGACATTTTTTGCATTATTTAAAGTTCAATTCCTACAGTTCCTTTTAGAGTTTGCCATACATGCCAACTCTACCGCTTTTGGCGGTAGACTACTGCTTTTGGGGCATTTTTTTCAGAATGAAACTCCCCAAAAGCGGTAGAGTTGGCATGTAAGGTTTGCTCCAAAAGCCATGCGGTACTCAGTTCCACTCTCTAGCCTCTATCAATACAGTGAAGTTGAAGTGGGCAGATAGAATGTATCCTCCAACGTCTTTTTGCTGTCTTGGGTATCTCTGCGTATGTCTCGTCCCGCAAATGTCTTACGGGGTTAATTTTAGATAGCTGTAATCACGCACCAGAAAAAAAGATGCAGCAGGAGTGGGACTAATGTTTTTTGATTCAATCCGACCACTGAATGGACTGTCCAAAACTTCTGGAATCCAATCTCAGCAGCCTAATATTGTTTTCCTTTTTCTGCAAGAATAACGTTATGGGTTTGCAGCCTGCTGAAAAACAATTCAAATTATTTGTTCTCCATGAGCAGACTGGTGAGCACGACAAACTCTAAAACAGACTGTCCAAACAGACTTTAAAAAAAGTTCTTTCCTTACACCAGGGGTGTCCAATCTTATCCGGAAAGGGCCAGTGCGGGTGCAGGTCTATATTACAACCCTGGGCTACAGCAGCTGATTCAACTTATTAAGTGATCAGGGGGCTCAATCTAGACCTTGATCATTTGGAGCAGGTGTATGAGTGCTGAGCTGTCACAAAAACAGCAGCCACATTGGCCCTTTATGGATAAGATTAGACACCCCTGCCTGAAACTCTCTCTGAAACCGCCCTGTTTCACAATGCAGGATTACCGAGTTAGCTGGATTGGTGTGTTTAAGTAAATCCCAGAACACTCATAAAAGTGGAACATGGACTCGGAATGGTTATTTCGCTAACTCAGTGATCCAGGACTATGAAATTCCAGTCAGGTTCCCAAGGTCCGATTTGCTGGCTGGTTATGAGGACAAACAGCAGCAGACCTCAGAGTCTCTGTAGAATTTATTCTGCCCCACCTGCTCTGCATCGTGTCTGAATTTGGAGTGATGGTGACATGAACCCTCACCCCAAGGAGTTTAGAGGCTGTTGGTTGCAATGGGTGAGGCTTATCCAGATGCCTGGTTTCCTTCAGGTCACATGACGGACCCAACTCCACCCTTCTGCCAGTCGGTGCGACCCCATTGGTTCTACCGCAGGCAGGATGGAACTGATGATGTTTGGCTGCCCTTCAGCTCTAAGGATTCTGATAGGCTGGAGGAAGCTGAACTGGCCAGGAAGAGCGCATCTGGCATGGGGATACCGAGCAAGAACTGTTTGGTGTCCGAGTCCAGCTCTGGAGGTCTGTGGAAGCTTCTGGCTTCAATGCTTCAGCGTGTCCGATTCACATTAGTCACTGATTAGCTGATTACAGGTAACAGTTAGTAAACTGTACTGTTGGTTAACTGATTACAGCAGTTTTGATTGCTGATTCAATGTTTAAATTGAAATTGGGTTGTGACTGAAACCCATGACAGGTAAAATCAGGTGTCTGAGCTAGGTTAAAATGGAAACCCACATGTTGCACCCACAGTAGGTTCTTTTGGATAGGATTGGAGACCCCTCGGTAAAAAAAATTTGGGATTACTTTTGAAAATTTGTGCGTGGTTAAAGCCTGAACATACACTGCAAAAGGTGTCTGTCTTAACATGTAATTTAGCCTGAATATAAGGCCTAACTTCCTAGTTTTTCACTCTAAAGAAGAAAATATTAGCTTATTTTAAGTTACCATGTGCTTGACAAGTGAAATTTTCTCATCCCATTGGCAAATCTTGAAATAAGTCAAAATGATCTCACCCCATTGGCAAATTTTTGTCTTACTGAGAAAAAAGGCAATAAAACTAAGTGTTTTAAGTCTTAATACAAGATTAAAGTACTAGGTAAGGTGGACTTATTTTTCAGTTTTTGCAGTGAATAATTGGATGCTTGCATAGCTGAAAGTTGTTTATAGCAATGTAAGAAAATTCTTTAGTGTCCATAAAATAAGTTTTTGAAGCTTCTTGCAAAAAAAAAAAAAAATCAGTGCTGCCGGTTTCCAGTCTCTCACTTTCTCTCATTACTAAATAAGTGCTGTGTCAAGTGGACAGTGGGTTAGTAATTGAGGCTATGCCAACTACAAACCTTAATTCCAATGAAGTTGGGACATTCTGTAAAACGTGAATAAAAACAGAATGCAATGATTTGCAAATCTCATAAACATATTTTATTCACAATAGAACACAGACAACATATCTGATGTTGAAAGTGAGACATTTTACCATTTCATGAAAAATATTAGCTCATTCTGAATTTGATGGCAGCAACACATCTTGAAAAAGTTGGGACAGGGGCAACAAAAGGCTGGAAAAGTAAAAGGACACATCTGGAAAGGCATTATCAATGCTGAAAAGTATATAGAGGTTTTACAACAACGTCTCTTTCAGTTAAGGCCTTGCATATTTCAGCAAGACAATGATAACACACATACTGTATCCATCACAACAGCGTGGCTTCGCTGTAGAAGAGTCCGGGTGCTGAGATGGTCTGCCTGCAGTCCAGACCTTTCACCAATAGATAACATTTGGCACATCATAAAACAAAAAATCCGGCAAAGACTGTTGAGCAGCTAGAATCCTACATCAGACTAGAGTGGGACAACATCCCTCTTCCAAAACTCCAGCAATTGGTCTCCTCACTTCCCAGACGTTTACAGACTGTTGTGAAAAGAAGAGGGGATGCTACACAATGGTAAACATGGCCCTGTCCCAACTTTTTTCAGATGTGTTGCTGCCATCAAATTCAAAATGAGCTAATATTTTTCATGAAATGGTAAAATGTCTCACTTTTAACATCTGATATGTTTTCTATGTTCTATTGTGAATAAAATGTGGGTTTGTGAGATTTGCAAATCATTGTATTCTGTTTTTATTCACGTTTTACACAATGTCCCAACTTCATTGGAATTAGCGTTTGTAAATAATGGCAGCTGAAACCAGAATGACTCCTCTTGTGATGTTGAAAGGGCCCAGAATCAAAACATATGATCTTGCAGATAATCTCATAGTAAGTCCAGCAGTAACACTGAAATAGCCTGGTTTCAAGTCACACATCCTTAGGTTAAGGAGGGGCCAAATTAAAAGTGTAAGGGCGAGCAGAAAACATGATTTTCATCACATGGCGCCTTTAAGAAATCATGAGGAATGACTCGTGATTGGCTCCTGTGCAGAGTGAGGGGTAATACTGACATGTCATGTGTTAGGTGGGGGGAGTGATGCTGATATGTGATAGGCTCCTGGGCAAGATTCAGGGGTAATATTAACATGTGTTTGGCTCCAAGGCAGGCTTGGGGATGTAATACTGATCTGTGATTGGCTGCTAGGTAGGTTTGGAGGGTAATACTGACCTGTGATTGGCTCGTTAGTAGGGCAGTGGGTTAACCCTTACAAAAAACCACTATTGGAATACCATAAAATTTACCATACATTTACCATCAAAAACTATAGTATTACTGTAGTAATTGTATGGTTTTTTTGGAACGCACTATAGAGATTTTAGTGTTACTATTGAAATATTGTAGAAAAAACTATTGTAATGCTATAGCTGGTGAAACGTACTATAGAACACCACAACCACACTTTAGAACACTATACAATTCGTATAGTATACTATAGTAACTCTTTAGTTCATTTTTGTAAGGGAATGCTGATGTGGAATTGGCTCCTAGGCAAGGTTGGGGGATAGTACTGACTAGACTCCCTTTATACTGAGAGTAGCGACATAGGGCCAAAAAAGTTGGTCACGTGACACGTGGATCCATTTTGTATCCATCAGGTTGATCAATTTATACTACTTCCTAAGGAATTCTACTACATCCCTGCATTTCGTGTTTTGAAAACTGAAAAAAATGACTGGATGTTGTGCCTTTGAGTGTACCAATAGATCTGAGAAGGGGTTTAAGATGTTTAAAATTTATTCAACCACTTTCATAACTTTCTCATTCTGTTTATCACATAACTGAATAGCGGAATTTCATGAAAAGCAAATGTAATTTCCCTTAGCGCCCAATGTATGTTAGCACTAACTACATCGCTCTGCTTACTCTGTGTCTGAGTCTCAGACATTCGTGGCTGAATGAGCAACACTTTGTAAATTCAGCCAACTGAGTAGCTAGCTAATGTTAGCTCGCTGGGTAACGAAGTAATGTTACATATTGGTTTTGAAAAAGTATTGCGTGCACGCTACCTAGCTAACTAACGTTATGTCAGTTATGTCAGTTATGTCAGTGGCGGTTAACTAGCCTCCTGCGGCGCTGAGCCATACTGATTCTACCAACGTTACACTCGGTATTCAGTTTGGCTTAGTAGAAACAGCGAGACGTAACGCTAAGCGTTATCTTTCCTCCGCTCTCAGCCAATGCGATTTTTGCGAAAGTGACATATAAGGTAATATCAAAAATATGTCATGAGTTCGGTTATGGGAGAAGTACTTCAGTTATGCGATGAACCATAAATTTCTTAAGAGCCATGTTCACTCAGCAAGATGACGACTGTGCTGCCTTGGTGGAGGTTTGCACTCTTGGAGTGCCTCTAGTTAAATTCTGCGCTCGTTTAGCTTGTGAAGCAGCACAGATTTGGGTAAATTAGTTTGCGAGGCTCATTCAGCAATAAGACACCAGAATCGGTTCTATATTCCGAATATAGTCGCGGTTAAAGGGCGTTGTTAAGCACGATGCACAGCTGAGTGACAATCCTAAGTATGGCAAAAATAAATGCACGTTTTTTTTGTGTGCAATTTTCACACAAAAAAAAGGCATCCGGTGTGTTAAGACCCTTATTGTTAATATTATTATTATTTTGTACGTAGATCTGTGCTCATCTTGGGGGGGGGCTGACGGCTCACTGTGCCATATGCGCGCGCACTAAAAGATGGAAACAAGATGGCGTTCAAATACTGAGTTGTCGCTACTATCAGTGTAAAGGGACTCTAGTACTGACCTGTGAATAGCTTGTTAGTAGAGATGAGAGGGTAATACTGACACATGATTGGCTCCTGTGCAGGTGCTCAGGGTGTGGGGGTGACAGTGGCCGTGGAGGGGGCGCGGTATGATGTACGGTTGGCAGAGAGGACACTCTGTGCTGTGTTTTGGGAGCAGGCTCCTGCAGAGGTGCGCCGGTGCTCCTGGTTCTACCGAGGAGAAAAGGACAGCCAATATACACCCTACCCTGAGGACTGCAGCCGCATGCTGGAGGTGTGCATTTGCCTCTTACATTCAGCCGCAACCTGGGGATGTGTGTGTTTGGCCATTAGTGCATGTGTATATGAGTATCTGTGCTTCATAAAATCAGTCGCAGACTGGAGTTGTGTTTATATGTCTGTTATAGTGTGTGTGCAATATGTGTGTGTCGGTCTTAAATTCAATGTGTATGTCTGTTAGTGTGTGTGTGCTAACCCCTTCCAAATCCAGCCACAGCCTGGAGATGTGTGTGTGTGTGTGTGTGTGTGTATGTCCCTCTCAGTTCACCTCTTGCTCTCATTGCTCTCATTTTCCAGGAGGCTTACCTGCTGGCAGTTGTTCGGAACAAATGGAAGGAGAAGTTGCAGTTTCCCTCAGGAGACACATTCACTTTACACAGCTCAAAGGTGGGGCCTCCTTTCATATTCACAACCATTTCTCCGGCATTGACATACATACCTGAACCTTTGGCCTGCATTCTTACGCTCCAACAAGCCCCCATCCTAGCTCTCACACACATAACATGTGCCCTTTTCTGGCATTTAAGATCTTGAAAAATGGTTTTCTATTTTGTTATTTTACAACCACAATTCCGAAATAGTTGGGAGGAAGTGTAAATTGTGAATAAAATGAAAATGCAATGACTTTCAGATCACGAGCCAATATGTTATTTACAATAGAACATAGATAACATTTCAAATGTTGAAACTGAGACATTTTACATTTTTATCCACAAAATGAGCTCATTTCAAATTTTCTGGCTGCAACAGATCTCAAAAAAGTTGGGACACAGGCAAAAAAGGGCTGAAAAAGCAATTAATATATAAGAGAATCAGCTGAAAGAACATTTAGCAAGTACTTAAGCTAACTGGCATCAGGTGTGAAACATGATTGGCTATAAAAGGGATGTCTTTGAGAGGCTGAGTCTCTCAGCAGTAAAGATGGCCAGAGGCTCTCCAACCTGTGAAGGCTTGCGTAAAAAAATTGTGGAATACTTTAAAAACAATGTTCCTCAACGTCAAATTGCAAAGGCTTTGAAGGTCTCATCATTGACAGTGCAAAACATCATTAAAAGATTCAGAGAAACTGGAAAAATCTCTGTGCATAAGGGACAAGGCCGAAGACCTTTACTGGATGCCCGTGATCTTCGGGCCCTCAGACGCCACTGCATCACTCACCGGCATGATTCTATTGTTGACATTACTAAATGGGCCCGGGAAAACTTCAAGAAACCACTGTCTGTAAACACAGTCCGCCCTGCTATCCACAGATGCCATCTAAAACTCTATCATGCAAAAAAGAAGCCATTGTTGAGCATGATCCAGAAGCGCCGCCGTGTTCTGTGGGCCAAGGCTCATTAAAAATGTTCTGTAGCAAAGTGGCACAGTGTCCTGTGGTCAGACGAGTGCAAATTTGACATTCTTGTTGGAAATCATGGGTGTTGTGTCCTCTGGGCTAAAGAGGAGAAAGACCACCCCTCCTGTTATCTGTGTTCAGTTCAAAAGCCAGCATCTCTGATGGTGTGGGGATGCATTAGTGCGTATGGTGTGGAACACTTGCATGTTTTAAAAAGCACCATGAATGCTGAAAGGTATATAAAGGTTTTAGAGCAACATATGCTCCCCTCCAGATGACATCTATTCCAGGGAAGGCCTTGTGTATTTCAGCAGGACAATGCAAAACCACATTCTGCAGCTATTACAACAGCATAGCTTCGTAGTAGAAGGTGTGATTTGAAAGTCATTGCATTTTGATTTTATTCACAATTTACACTTTGTCCCAACTATTTCGGAATTGGGGTTGTACATTGGACGGTGGAAAACAGCAGTGCATTGTGGGTAGTTGACAGTACTGTAAGCCTCCTGGCTCTATTCCTCAGCTAATAACACAAGACCAGTGGCCCAATCGTCCCATGGAGAAGACCAAGCCACGAGCTGTCAAGAGGGGTACGGAGGAGATCCTAGTGAACATTCCGGGAGGTGAGCCCTTGCTACATAAGTGCATAGCGTAGCATGTGTTAGAATTTATAGGGATCCTCTTGGTTGGAGATGCAGTCAGTACCATAACTATTCGGACAGTGCCCTTGATTTAATCATTTTGAGTTTGTAGCTACATCACCACAATGGATTTGAAATTAAACAAATTATGGTTTTCTTTAAGTGCCGACTTTCAACTGTCTTTTAAGGGTTTCCTTAAAAAATATAGTGTGAACTGCAAAGGAGTTGCATGTTACAAATCCTTTTTGTCAAGGAATAACTGAAGTCTGTAATCCATGGCAGGCCATGTGCCAGGGGGGTGCTAAAGGGGCTTTGCCCCCTCAGTTGTATTTTCTGCCCCCCTAGTTTAAGTTTTATTTGACCTATAGGAAAACAGAAAATATTGGCCCAGTCAACATACAGCACAAGGCTTCCTATGGCTCAGAAACATAGCACTGCTTGTTGTGTGTTGTCAAATAAATTTGTACGTCGCGGCACGCTGTACGTGATTTGATTAAGAAAAAAATCAAACAAACAGTTAAAACCGGTAACACCCAAGTTAGCTAGCCTGCTGAAAAGTTTCTAACATCACCACCGCGTAAAGTAGCTTCCTTGCCGTTGGCCAAAAAAGCAGGTTAGAAGATGGATATCAGAACGTGGCTTTTTAAGAAAAGACAAAACACCTCAGCCGATGCCAGAGGCCCCAGCTGCAGCAAAGATATTGCCGAGTCCGAACAGAATCAGCTAAGCTCCATCAGCCGCTGATGATGTTACTCTGGAGGGCCCGGCCACAACAAGCACAGCCAGAATGGGTCCACCGCCCGCCCCAACTCTGATCTTGGGACAGAGGAGCCAGCCCAGGTGCGCCTATGACGCTGTAGGTAGTTATTTTGTTGTTTTTAGCTGTCATCTCTTTGTGGTTAGAATCGTTCATAAATTTTATTATTTTGCATCTTGTAGGCCTATGTTCCAAGTGCTCAGGTTCTCTAAATAGTGCGAGGAGACTCAGGTTTAATACTGGCTTCATCACTGTTGTAAAATAAATGTATAATTTGATTTTGAAACGGTAGTTGTTGTTTTCAGCCTTTCAGATGCTTCTTCATGGTTGAATCAATAAATCTAAGCAAATCCACAACCAGAACAATTTTAGGTGGCTTGGTGACCAGACAATATGCCCCAAATATTTTTATTTCATGTTATTGCCATGACGCGCTAACACATGGAAAAGGTGGGGAATCGTTCACAAAGTCAAAATGCCACTATATCACCACCTGCAGGCAGAAAAAAGTAGAATTAGGTGTAACAAGATGATAACCCAATATTTTACTATATAAAAAGATTAGCCCCCTTGCTATTTCTAATTGCCTCCTCAGTCACTTCATCCTGGCGCTGGGCCTGACCCATGGACATGGACACTGGATACTGGACACTGAGTTTCTTCCCTGGTGATCCTCTGCCAGTAAATGTCATCAGTTCCTGCTTGCTCTTGTGGGCTTTTAGCATTCAGTTTTGTCTTCAGAAACTGAACTGCAATCTTAATTAGGGCCTAAGCACTAACGGTGCGAGGACCCTATTGAAATTGTTAGAATTTCTCTTTTTTTTTCTTATTATTTTTAACTGAGGATTTTCGAATGTTTGGAGGCCTTAATATGCTCAAAAACTCACCAAATTTTGCAAACTTGTCAGGTCTGGTGTAAATTGACATATTTTAAAGTCATTGCAAAAAGGCGGGGCAAAATGGTGAAATGGCGCCCCCTAGAAAATTTCAAAAAGCCCTCCTGTTTGGGGTTAATTTGTTGTAGGCCAATGAAATTTGGTACGAGCATGTATCATACCAAGACGCACAAAAAAGTCTCTTGATGTCATGGTCCAACCCCAACAGGAAGTTGGCCATTTTGATTTCAATTTTTGATTACCGGCGATTTCCTCACCTCGTATTTTAATGAACTCCTCCTAGGATTTTCGCCCAAACGACTTCCCATTTATTCCAGATCATCTATAAACGATGCTGATCAAAAGTTGTGTAAAGAATGTCTGTAGGTCAAACGGCATGGCTACTAGGGCGTGACAAACTTTGGCGACTTTTCTTGATTTCGCCATCCATTTTCAAACAGCTCTCACACCCACATACTTTATCCTAACAGCTTCAAATTTCATGGACATAATGATGGCTCTGCCCTGAATGCCCCCATATATTAATATCCCGCCTTACTTATAGTTCCCCCCGGTGGTAACTCTACCATGTACTGATCCTGATCCTGTACTGATTGGCTGTAATTGGACACTTAAATATACATGAAACGCAAAGTTGCTCTGTTGAGCCAGAAAAGAAAACCGCAGTAGTAAGCAATGTTTTAGAGCTAAATGGATAAACACAAAGGTGGTGTGCTCCAAATGTTTCCTGGACGCTGGGGTCCATTGGGCATCTCTGCAGCGCTCTTGCCAGGTGCATATTTCCTACATGAAATAGCGCTCATCAGTGAAGTTCCAGATGTGAAAATCCCATTCATATTTTGAATGGAGGATTTTGATAATTAGCCATACTGTCATGAGGTAGACTTACCATGAGCCATGAGATTGTGAAATGATGGTATATTTTCCTCTAGAAGCAACATGATATCATGAATGATACCAAACTCATTTTGCATAAAAATGTTTTTTATTTGCAATGTCACAGAGAAGTACTCCACCACCTACAATCCTTGAGCTACATCATTGATTGGTGGAGCTTGCTGTTACCATGGAAACATTGCCACACCCACGAATGTCATGTCGACTATGGCTTTCCCACTACCACTCAACTTTAGATTTGTTTAAATTAATGTTATGCTTATCACAGAGTGATCATGATTCCCCTCTCTGACATATTGTGTTTTTTAGAGATGAAGACATGAGTTTCCAAAGAGTGAAAATTAATACAGGGCAGGCCATGTACTTAAACGTACTATCTGTGAGAGCCACCTTAAACACTAATAGGACAATAAACTGTATAATACTGTAACTAAATTACAAAATAACTTAACTTGTAAGCGTGTGTTCGCCCCTGATGTTCTTAGCTAGCTGCTCGTGCTATGCAGCTGTGACAAACTCACATTATATTATTATATTAACATAATATCAGCAACGTGAACGTGACTGGATCACGATTTCTCAGAGGCTAATATCAGTAAGAAGTGCACTAAACGTTTGTTAGGTTTGAAAAGGGATTATTTACAATGGTTTCTGCAATGAGTAGTTCCTATACCCTTTAAATTATTATGTACACAATCTTGTACTTTTGGCTTTTTTCTTTTCCAAATTTTTTTTTCTTCCTCTATATGAAATATTTTATGGTTGCGACTCAATTCGTAGTTGGTAGGCTTACTTCTAAGGATGAAACTTTTTAAATAAAGATTTTCTGAAATGTCAATGGAGTGAATAGGAAATTCACTTCCAGAAGCAGAACTGCTTAGAAAGTTAGCAGTCACTGCTGAGCTCTGTAGTTTAGCTCACACACATCATCAGACGAAAGGTCACACTTTCTCTCATTAATAGCCGATCATCAATCATTCAATATTGTTCAGCAACCAAAGCCAATAATTTACAAACCTACAAATTTTATAATGTGGAATTTTAACAATCTGCATAAATCACTACAATAATTTTTATAACTGGCTCATCTAAGAACTAATAAGATGTTTGGCTCTCATAAAGGGATTGCATCATTTTCTTAAAAATGGCCTGACTGTGCGCCCTGGTTGCTCATCGGTCTAAGCGCGCACACCATAAAAGGATTTATCCATCCCGCAGCGACCCGGGTTTGATTCAAGCTCGGTTCATTTGCCGCATCCACCCTATTACAGTCAAATATAGGAGAAAATCCCAAAAAATTATCTTTAAAAAAATGGCCTGCCTGTAACATCAGTACTATATATGTTTTCGTTGCACTTTTAGTTAAATTCTCAGTTGACTTCCATTCATTTCTTTCCCTCCAGGGATGGGATGAGCACTCCTTTGTCACATTGTTCCCCATAATCCAAAGATGGCCGTGTCTCCAGTAGCCACCTCTGGCGATGCCAGGTGAATAATATTCAGTGCGCTGTGTGTTCTTTCGGTTGCCAGGTGAGCCAGAGAAGGTGGACCACCTGGTGTTCATGGTGCATGGGATCGGCTCGGCCTGTGACCTCCGCTTTCGAACCCTCGTCCAGTGCGGTGCGTACACCTGACCTTTGACTCCTCTCCTCTCACTGCCTCCAGTGACTTGTTCTGAGAGGTTATTTGAAAAATAATAATCAGCTCAAGGGCACAGAGCTCAAATAAACACGCCACAATGTGATCTGGTATCCTCAAGATGTGAGAGAATTCTCTCTGTTAAGGGAGAAGTTAAGAGTTCTGTTATCTTTACAACTGTGCAAGTAACACTTTACAAAAAAGTGCTTCCCCTCTCAATTAATACCTAAGTCAGGGGTTCTGCCATCATGCAGCTTTCCTTCCAACCAGACGCTTTCCTTCCAGCCAGACATCCGGTTCTGCTAACTGTGGTCTGAGGCCAGGTTCACATGCATCACTCCATCACAATTGGACCTATCCACCCATCCATTTCTCATTTTAAATTCAATTTAAATTTGTCAGGAATTTCGGATAAAGGAACCAGGCACAGATCGCAGATAAGCTGAAATGGCCACTTTTAGTCAACAGAAGAAGAATAACACAAAGGCACTTCTGCAGAAGAATTATCAGAAGACTGTTCAAAGTCAGGGCAAACTGGACCAAAGGAAGTCAGAAAAGGCTGATCCGAGGTCAGTAACTGGATGGCAAGCCAGTTGAACCAGGGCACACTGGGCGGGTGCAGACCTTTGAACTGTGGTGAAGAAGGGACTGGAAGGAGATACTCACCAGGACTGCAGACTCTGGGAATAGTTTCCCTGACAAACAGTTGCTTTATTTAGATCATACACTGAAGAATGAAGACAACAATCCAGCAAAGGGGAGTTGGACACCTGGAACTGAAATTCACGAGATGAGAATTATGAACAGGGAATAGGTGAGCACAAAGGGCGGGACAAAGCACTACACAATATTAAATAATGAGAACCAATCAGGCAAATAAAACAGAAACGTTTCCATCTCAGTATCCTTTATGCGCATTTTGAAAATTTGCATTGCAAAAAGCAGAAACGGCGAAATGCGAAAAAAAACTTCCTTGAAGTCGCATTAAAATTTAAACGCTCGCTTCAGGTGGTTCTTGCCTCATGAGATAGAGTTTTTGCGCATTACGTGGGATGGAAACAGCTTAAGCGGCTGTAGCCGACTAGTTCTGATGTAGCTGGCTTGCTGCTGCTGCGTGCATTAGAATTTGACTCCGTCTTCGTCCCTGGACAGCATCAAACATTGAGATCATTAGTTGAAAGAAAAGCTCTATGACGATTTGCTGAATTCCATTCAACTCCTGCAAACCTCTCCCCATTTCTACAGCTCATTTCTCCTCCAGTTGTTTCTCTTCTGGTTGTTTCATTTGAGTTTGTTTCTCTTGAGTTTGTTTCACCTGAGTTTGTTTCGCTTGAGTTTCTTTCTCTTGAGTTTCTTTCTCTTGAGTTTGTTTCACTTGAGTTTGTTTCGCTTGAGTTTGTTTCTCTTGAGTTTCTTTCTCTTGAGTTTGTTTCACTTGAGTTTGTTTCGCTTGAGTTTGTTTCACTTGAGTTTGTTTTGCTTGAGTTTCTTTCTCTTGAGTTTCTTTCTCTTGAGTTTGTTTCACTTGAGTTTGTTTCGCTTGAGTTTCTTTCTCTTGAGTTTCTTTCTCTTGAGTTTGTTTCACTTGAGTTTGTTTCGCTTGAGTTTCTTTCTCTTGAGTTTGTTTGTCTTGAGTTTGTTTCACTTGAGTTTGTTTGTCTTGAGTTTGTTTCGCTTGAGTTTGCTTCTCTTGAGTTTGTTTCTCTCGTTTTTTTCTCTTGAGTTTGTTTCGCTTGAGTTTCTCTTGTTTTTTTCTCTTGAGTTTGTTTCACTTGAGTTTGTTTCTCTTGTTTTTTTCTCTTGAGTTTGTTTCTCTCGTTTTTTTCTCGAGTTTGTTTCACTTGAGTTTGTTTCTCTTGAGTTTGTTTTTCTCTGTGACAAACCACTCTGTGAGCTCACCAGCAGCCTGGTTTGTCAGGACCCTGGTGTGCTCAGAGAGTGGTTTGTCAGGACCCTGGTGTGCTCAGAGAGTGGTTTGTCAGGACCCTGGTGTGCTCAGAGAGTGGTTTGTCAGGACCCTGGTGTGCTCAGAGAGTGGTTTGTCAGGATGCTGCTGTGCTCACAGAGTGGTTTGTCAGGACCCTGGTGTGCTCAGAGAGTGGTTTGTAAGGATGTAGGTGTCATTACAGGCTCTTTTCTATTCACAGTGAATGGACTGCGGAGCACCTCGCTGGACCTCCTGAGTTCCCATTACGGAGATGCACAAGCAAAGCAGATGGTGGGGAGAGTGGAGTTCCTCCCGGTGAACTGGCATGATGCCCTGCACAGCGATACCACTGGCGTGGACCAGTAAGACCAGTGGGGCCTGGGGGCTTGAGTTTAATTACACGTATTTTTCCTTTCCATTACAGGTCTTTAATAATGCCTATAGCAACCACTTCTGACTGCAAGCGTTAATACTATCTGGTTATCAGAATGTGAAAATCCAAGCAAATGTCCTCATCAGTATTTTGTTTTGATTAAAGGGCATCTAAAGTCGATTCTCAGATGGGACGTTGAACGTCCAGTGTTTACAAACAAATCACTTGCTTTTGTTGACATCTTGCATTGTCAAATGACCAATTTTATTCATCAACCAATGTTTTGTGTACACGCGTAGATAATCCTTCTTTTTCGGTTTGTTTGCGCAGGTGCGGCCGCTGATTGGCCGATAAACAAAAACAATGGGAATCGACTTTAGATGCCCTTTACCCTCAGACAGCTCCTCGGTTTATGATAAGCACTGATTGGTGAGATCAGCTAGCTGAGTTCCTGGGTGGAAGAAACAAATGGCAGGACTGACACTGTCTGACGGCTGGATTTTACTCCTCTGGAAAGCAGTGCTGTCCTCTGCTCACACCTTTTCCGCACTGGCCGCACATTCCAGCAGTTTGGTCTCTCATTCCTTAGGACTGTACAGTATGTAGATCCAGCTCATTCAGTTCAGTTTGGTTTTCTTTGTACAGTGGTTTTTACAGGATGACTGTCACAAAGACCCTTTAGTAGAACAGCAGGAGTGCAGATGCCCAGCCGAAGTCCCCTGAAGTAGCTTTTGAGAAAAGAAAAACTCGCTACAGGGAGAAACATCCTCAAACAGTGGTGAGAAAAATTCCCCAATGGGAAGAAATCTCAGGAGGAACCCTGGTATGGTAGGGGAGCCTATCCTCCACAGGCTGTGGAAGTGTATGTTTGCGGGTCGTAGTTATAGTCTTTCTAAGTGCGTCTGAAGCCAATAACACAGATGAACAAGAGCACTCAGAGAGCGCAGCACCTCCGCCACGCCAACGCAACTCTGTGCATTAGTTATTTTCGTAGGGTGTTGTTGCATTCCACCGCCAGGTGGCAGCAAAACCCAAAAGCACGCTGATTGAAAAATCTGGCCTATTGGAAAGACTTCTGGATTTGAATTTTGGCCTACATCTCAGCTGTACTTTGGCCTAGATATGCCAAAATTTAATCACTAGTTCCTCTTGTGCTACTCTGCGATCCTGCTGGTTTGGTTAAAATCTATATGGCCATTTTTGAGATATCCTGCTAACAAACAGACAAACAGACAGACAAACAGATAAACGCTGGCAAAAACATACACCTCCTTGGTGGAGGTGAATGAGACTAAGAAGGTGAGTGTGACTCAAGTAGAGACGGTAATAATAAACACAGAGGGTAAAGTGGTGAAGGTGGTGTTGGCAGTTATGGGTGGGTGGATGGTGTTGGATGTGCAGTTCAACATATTCGCAGTAGCCCCCTCTAACCACTCCTCCGACCCCCCAGGGACATCCGCAGGATCACCCTGCCCAGTCTGGCTCGGTTGCGGGACTTTGCCACCGACACGCTGTTGGACATTTTCTATTACAACAGCGCCACATACTGTCAGAACATTGTGGACAGCGTGGTATCCGAGATCAACCGCCTGCATGCGCTCTTCCTCCGTCGACACCCGTCGTTCACCGGAGCCGTGTCGCTGGCCGGACATAGCCTAGGTTTGTACTGCTGCTGGGCTAATGTTGCACTGGTATTCCACATATTTCTGGGATTGTCACTTTCTGCTGAGTGCTGCTGACTGATAACCAATCACTGCTCAGCTGTTAGATTGTCACTTATGTCCAATCAGATCCAAGTATTTAGGAAATGCTTATGCAAATTTATGAAAACACCAGCAAGCTTCTTGAAGCTCACTGAAGTCTGTAGATGGCGTCATTCTTCCTACAATACGCGCGACTGGCTCAAGATGAATTCTCTAAGAACTGTCGTGAACTTTCTCAAGCACTTCTTATATACCTGCACATTCATGACTGATACGGCTTCTGAAATTACTGCACTCCTGATGATATTCTATCTTCATATAGGCTCACTGATTCTCTTTGACCTCTTGACCAATCAGAAATCAGTCTCTTGTCCAGGGGCTGCTGGGTTTGAGGAGGTAAGTGCGCTCAAGGGTGAAAGAGAAAGGGTACATAAGGATTGGGGCGGGAGGGTAATTACGGAGGGAGGTAAAATATATGTTCCCTTTGTTAATATTCTGTTGATGCAAGTGTGCACGCTTTTATGAACAGATTAATACTTACTAACCTAACTGAGCCAGGGAAATTACGGCATATTATTCTACGATCTGTGCAGTCATCTAGTGTTGATGGAAGTATTACAGGCGCACAAGATGCTGAGTTACTGTCTGTGATATTGGGGTTTGCGCACCTGTTCGCGGAGGGCCGATGGTTCCTGATTTCACTGTTAGCCAGTTGTCACATAGAAGAAGAATGTGTTTGCGAAATTCGGAGATAAAAATTTGGCAGGTTCTTCACTAAGTCTGCCTTGATATTCATCTTATGTGGTGTTACTGTGTGTGATGTGCGGTGAATCGAAGTAGTTCGCTCATGTCTGACAACAGTTTTGAAATGTTCACTGTTGTTACCATTGTGTGGTAACTGTGTGACCATTTAATGGCACTTTCTTATATTAACTCATCAAATTGTTTCCTTGCCCAGCACAGGTGATGACAGACATGTAATGGGATCTAGTGTCAGGGAGTACTGTGAGTCATGTCGAACATGACAGGCATTAGTCTTTTCCTTTGCATTACTCCTTTACTTCGCTGCCAAACACTCACCCATGAGTTGTGTCACTGTGGCCACAATCTTCCTAATTAGCCAACAATTGCGCACATTTTGCTGGCGAACCATGTTGATAATGTTGTCGCTCTTTGTGGGTTTGGTATCCAACATCGCCAACATTGTCTTCCTACTGTCTTCTTCTTTGTGACAGCGGCTTTACTCTGAAATTAATTAGAGCAGAGTGCACATTTAACTCGCTTCAACTTGTTACCTAGGTCTTAATTGGTGAAAAACAAAAACCCCCTCAAGAATACAATTTATGCTGCGTGCTATGGTGAAATGTAAGTGCAAAGAATTTGCAGGGGTTTCTGTCTGAGCTCATCATACAATTATCCCATTTAATCTTATTTCAAAGGAATATGTTATGCTAATTTATGAGAGGAACAGCTGGCTTCCTGAACCTCACTGAGGTCCTTAGATGGTAATAATGCTACTAATAATGCAAATCATGAACATGAATAGCTATAAATACCATATTAAACGTATTTCGAGCATTTCAGGTACTCCTGCACATGCATGACCAATAGCTTTCTTCAAGAAAAATGGACTTGTCAGATAATTTCTTGAAAAAAAATAGCAATTTCAAAACAGTTCATTACTATGGAACCGAAAATGCATACCCACTGCAATTATTTAGATATGCTCTTCTTCTTAGTCATGTAAAAATGTATATATGGTTACTGTGTTGATTTTAAGGTGACAAAAAGATTAGACAGGATTAACAAGGGTCCCTCTGAGCTCACATGTCTATTCACAGGTTAGATGTGTTGGCTCTTGAATTATCAGCTCATAATTGTTGGAGAACTGTTGCAAAGTCCAAAACACCACAAACTCAAGTGACTGCATTCTTCCCTCCCCCATTCCCCTCGTCTGCAGGGAATGGCCCTCGGTAATGGAGTCTTGCGGGACTTTGGGTCCCTGGAGGAGGGCTTGAGGGCGACGGGACTGCAGAAGTACGCACACCTGTTTCAGCAGGAGCAGCTGGACCTGGACTCTCTGGTGGGTTTCACCGTGTGGCAGCTGTACTATTTACCCTCTCCCTAAAAATAGGGCTGCTGTAATTTTCAGAGTGAGAGCATGCAGGCGCAGTTTGGTGGAGGACTCTGTCATTCAGTTTGTGGCTCGTGTTTCAATGTGAGGTACTTAAACTGGTATGCAGTGCAGTTGTGTTATAAAGCCCAATTCCAAAAAAAAGTTGGCACACCTTGGAAAATACAAATAAAATTTTAAAAAGACGGATTTGAAAAGTCCGTTCACCCTCTATATTGACAACAGAACAGCAACACATTATTTGATGTTCTAAGGTAAATTTAATTTCTCGTTGAAAATATGTAATGTGATGTAATGTGATGTGATGTGACGCCTCTAAGAATCCAAAAAAGTTTTCACCGTTGATTTCACTGCTTTATGACGTCAACATGTCTTCTAATCGCACTCATTAAGTGTTTGGGTACTGAAGACAGTTTGACTAGTCTACTGAGTAAAATATTCTCAAAGTACAAACCCCCATTCCAGTGAAGTTGGGACGTTGTGTAAAACGTCAATAATAACAGAATACAATTTTTTGCAAATTCTTTTCAACCTATATTCAACACAAGATATTTAATGTTCAAACTGATAAACTTTTTTTTTTTTGGAAATATTCACTCATTTTGAATTTGATGCCTGCAATATGTTCCAAAAAAGTTGGGACAGGGGAAACAGAAGACTGGGAAATTTGAGGAATGCTCAAAAAACACCTGTTTGGAAAATTCCACAGGTGAACAGGTTAATTGGAAACAGGTGAGTGTCATGATTAGGTGTAAAAGAAGCATCCCAGAAAGGCTCAGTCGTTCACAAGCAAGGATAGGGCGAGGTTCACCACTTTGTGAACAACTGTGTGAGCAAATAGTCAAACAGTTTAAGAACAATGTTTCTGAATGTGCAATTGAAAGGACTTTGGGGTTTTCATCATTTACAGTCCATAATAACATCAAAAGATTTAGAGAATCCGGATAAATCTCTACATGTAAGCGGCAAGGTTGTCGGTCCCTCAGGTGGCACTGCATTAAAAACCGACATCATTCTGTAAAGGATATTGCCATGTGGGCTCAGGAACACTGTGGAAAACCATTGTCAGTTAACATAGTTCGTCGCTACAGCTATAAGTGCAAGTTAAAACTCTTCCATGCAAAGTGAAAGCCATATATCAACAACACCCAGAAATGCCGCCAGCTTCTCTAGGCCCGAGCTCATCTGAGATGGACTGACGCAAAGTGGAAAAGTGTGCTGTGGTCTGACGAGTCCACATTTCAAATTGTTTTTGGAAATCATGGATGTTGTGTCCTCCGGGCTAAAGAGGAAAAGGACCATCCAGATTGTTATCAGCATGACGTTCAAAAGCCAGCATCTGCAATAGTATGGGGATGTGTTAGTGCCCATGGCATGGGTAACTTGCACATCTGTGATGGCACCATTAATGCTGAGAGGTACATACAGGTTTTGGTGCAATCCAAGCAACGTCTTTTTCACGGATGTCCCTGCTTATTTCAGCAAGACAATGCCAAGCCACATTCTGCACGTTACAACAGCATGGCTTAGTAGTAAAATAGTGCGGGTAATAGACGGGCCTGTCTGCAGTCCAGACCTGTCTCCCAGTGAAAATGTGTTGTGCATTATGAAGCGCAAAATATGACAACAGACACCCCGGACTGTTGAGCGACCAAAGTCATACATCAAGCAAGAGTGGGAAAGAACTCCACCGACAAAGCTTCTGCAATTAGTGTCCTCAGTTCCCAAACGCTTATTGAGTATTGTTAAAAGGAAAGGTGATGTAACACAGTGGTAAACACGCCCCTGTCCCAGCTTTTTTGGAATGTGTTGCAGGCATCAAATTCAAAATGAGAGAATATTTTCAAAAAAAACAATAAGTTTGAACATTAAATATCTTGTCTTTGCAGTGTACTCAATTGAATATCGGTCGAAAAGGATTTGCAAATTATTGTATTCTGTTTTTAATCACGTTTTACACAACGTCCCAACTTCATTGGAATTGAGGTTTGTATACAAATGTCCTACTATGCAATTGTAAAGGCGCCTTCATTGCCGTGTATTTTCTTCATAATGTGCCATACATTCTCAATCGGAATATATTTTAGTGCTGCAGGCAGGCCGATCTAGCACTGCACTCTCTGATTACGCAGCCAAGCACTTGTAATCTTTGCAGAATGTGTTTTGGAGTCTTGCTGGCAAACACAACAGAGAGCAGCTAGATGGCAGCACATGTTGCTCCAAAATGAATACATATGTTGCTGTATTAATGGTGTCCTTGCAGTGCTGATGTTACCCAGGCCATGCGCACTGATACACCTCCATACCATGACAGACGTCAGCTTTTGGACCTCACGCTGACAACAGCTTGGATTGTGTTTGTTCTGGAGAGCAGGGCAGCTGTTTCTTCCGAAAACCACCTGAAACGTTGACTTGCCGATCACAAAACAGGCTTCCACTGTGCTACTGCTGGCAGCGCTTTTGGATGTTGTTGATGTCTCGCTTCGGCTTTGCATAGTATAGTTTAGACTCGCACCTGTGTATGCAGCCATGAATGGTGTTGACTGACTAAGGTTTACCCAAGTGTTTGCGCACCCATGTTGTGATATTCATCACTGCTGCTTGGCAGTTCTAAATACAGAGGCATTGGACCGATTGAAGATCATGCTCATTCATAAGTGATTTTCGACCTTGCCTTTTATGCACTGAAATTTCACTGGTTTCCTTCCATCATTTAATTAGATTATGCACTGCAGTGGGTGAAATGCCCAAAATACAGTACTTACGATATGTCTTCAGTGAACATTGTTCTCAAAGTTAAAGATTATAAATTAACGCACCTATTGGCAAATTGGAGAGCCTTGACCCATCGTTGTTCTTGAGTGAAAAGACCTTTACTGGAGGCAACTTATTCACTATAACCTGATTATTCTCACCTGCTGAAAATCACCTGTGTCAAATCACCACATAATTGCAATTTGTCACAACTTTCGTGGTGTTAAATTACCCCGCTGCACCAACTTTTTTGGAGTCTGTTGCAGTCATCAGATTTGAAATGTGTGTACATTTTCAAGAAACAAATTAATTCACTGGTCAATCATCAAGTAATGTCCCTTACAAAAAAGAAGTATACTTCAAGTTCATTTTAAAAGTAAACTTCAAGTATATTTCAAGTATACTGGTTGTATATTTGTAAGTGTACTACTTCAATACTTCTTGGGGCTAATTTGGCCCACTCTAAGTTTATGAAGTACATTTTAAGTATACTTTAGATGTAAGATTAGTAAACTTTAAATATACTACTAGTTTATGTAATGCAAAATTTTTACTTCATGAAAGTATACTTGGAAGTACACTGCAAGTAAACTTGGATATATGGAATACTTTATGAAAAAATTATAATATGACTATTAATTCTGCCCAGTATTTATGAC
This sequence comes from Gymnothorax javanicus, assembly GCA_029692085.1. Lineage (NCBI taxonomy): Eukaryota > Metazoa > Chordata > Actinopteri > Anguilliformes > Muraenidae > Gymnothorax > Gymnothorax javanicus. The sequence goes on along the minus strand of CM056194.1, from coordinate 105,129,809 downwards.
CATATCATGTCCATTTCTAAACACACACAGGAATTAATTGACACAATATTCCTTTAAATACTCAGATGAAGGGAAATCACTCCAGGCAGGATTTGATCCCAAATCTTCCGGCTACACGGCTGCAGCTTTAATCATTACGCCATGGTATTTCTGGGAAATTTGTTTGGTTATTTAGTACCAGTCCACTTTTAGTTTATGAAAGCATACTTTATACTTCAGAATAGAAAAGAAAACAGCACACTATTTTCAGGAAGTACTATGGTGCAGTGGGTAAAGCAGCTGCTACCTAATCAGAAGACTCAGGTATCAAATCCAGCCTACATCAGTCCCATGTGGAATTATCCATTCATGTGAGTGTCTAAAATAGGAATACAGTAAACATAAATAGTATATTATCTAATTCCGATGCATATATAGAGGAAAATAATGGACAAGTGATCCTCATACAATACTGGGCTAAAAGTGTAATTAATTATAATCTTTTTATGATGTATATCTCTGAGTTTACTTGCAGTATACCTCAAAGTATACTTTCATGAACTAAAAATTTTGAATTAAATAAACTTGTGGTATGCTCAGTTTACCACTCTCACACCTAAAATGTATACTTAAAGTATACTTAGAAACTTAAAGTGGGCCAAATTAGTCCTAGTAAGTATTGAAGTAGTATACTTACAAGTTAACTAACAGTATGCTTGAAATATACTTGAAATTTACTTTTAAAATGAACTTGAAGTATACCTCTTTTTTGTAAGGGGTGTTTTGTTTTGTTTTTCAATGCAGAATAAGGTGAGTTGAATTTGCAAATCACGAAATTTTTGATTTTACTTGCATTTTTCATGAAGTATCAATTATTTTGAATTGTGATTGTCCTAGAGGAATATGCATGTTGTGCTCGCAGTGCGAGCTAGAAAGGTTTTATATTTATAATCTGACATCAGAAGACCTAAATTTTACTCAAATTGAAAGCAAAATGGCCGCTTTTCTCAGCTCTGTCTCTTTTGACTGATTAAACGATAGTCTCCAACCCCTTTCTCATATGTTTCTTGCTCTCTCTCTCGCTCTCTCTCTCTCTCTCTCCTGTTTTTTTCTCTTACTTTGTCTCTCCCTTTGTTATTTCTCTTCCTTTTTCTCAGGGCCTGTGCTCGGAAAATGACCTGAAGGATCTGGGTATACCGCTGGGACCCCGGAAAAAGATTCTGAGTTTTGTGAAAAGCAGACGGGGCACAGAGGTCTGAATTTAAAAAAAAATGTGTATATATATATATATATATATATATATATATATATGTGTGTGTGTGTGTGTGTGTGTGTGTGTGTGTATATTTAGCAACAGGAGAGGGAACTGGTTCAGGAATAAAAATTAAAACCGATAAAGAATGTTACTTTTGATGTGATGAAAGCCCAACTGGGAATGGAGGCGATATTAAACATTCTGGAACAAAGTTAACAATGTTTCTTTTCACTCCGAGATTAGACAACTCCCCACTTTTTTATTTAAAAATACTCATTATAGTTTTTTCAGCTTATTGTGAAATCTATGGCCCCCATGCAGTGCGTTGTGACCTATGCCTATCTTTGTTTCAGCTCAGAATAACATTGTTTCGGCCTACTAGCTCCATAATGGGCTTCAGAGTAAATCCTTGTGTGATGCATGTATTTACCGTCCCGGCTCGTGACTCTTAGTCTCACAGTTAGCTACAAAGCAGCTCTGTTATCAGCCCCGTTTGCCACTATGCAAAATCTGTCTCCGGCACTGCTTATTTGGCTTCCTCTTTATTCAACTCTGCGTTTCACAACTTTTGCCTCTGTAATAATAGATATAGTTAGTCAATTTTGTCTCCCCAAGTTTCTGAAGTGTATTTTGCTAGCACCACATCCGAGACTACGCTGCGAAAATTGAGGAATGTTTGTAATTGAGTTTATCCTATGGTCAATTTTATCAGGCTTATCTGAATGCAAGATAAAATTGCTTCCTTGTCTTGTCATTTGTTTTTGCAGTGGGCTTGTTATATCTTTGTGCGCAGTGAATTAATTTCTCCAAAACAAAATCAAAATATTTCACAGGTCAGTACATTATAAGCTGTTGGTTCAAAACAGTTAGGAATTTTAATTTATGGGTGAGGACATTTGAACCAAAATGAAAAAAAGTCTGTGAAGTTTGAAACAAACCAAAAGCAAAATCATTTCAGTTCCCCTCCCCTGTCAACAAAACTGTTGCCCCCTTCCGCACCCTTCTTCTTGGTGCCAAATATTGGAACAGACTTGGGTTCTCTGTGTAAGAAGTAATGGTGGGATTCCTTTTGGTCATGCGTCTGTCTGTGCAGTGGAGTAGAGGGATGGCGTTGGGACCACTTTTCTCATTTAACGATGTACGCAAAGCTGATCTGTCTTGCCTCGCCCTGCCGACAGGAGATTGGAGAGGGACCTCCACTCCAGGTCTCCAACTCTCAGCCAGCCAGGGAGAAAACAAGTCCACGGGGGACCCCTGAACCCCAAAAATTCTCCCCAGAAATGCCTGTTCCCGGTGCGGAGGATTTTAAGTACCTGGATATCAGGACAGGGCAGGTATGACGCTTGTTCTGTCCATGTGTGTATGTGTCTGTGTGTTTTCAGGAGGTGTTGTGTCTATTGCTGTACTTGTCAATGATGTCTTATGCAGCCAAAGAATCGGTTTTCTGCCATTTATCTCTTTTGTCAGCCCCCTGTCCCGGTCCCGGGCAGGCTGGTATTTGCAGTTACTCAACATTTGAGCAGCACAGCATCTGATCTGTTAGAGTTTCAGTTACTCAGCTGATCAGCCCAGTTGGTATCTTGGGTCTGAATCATAGAGTGTATAAAAAGATGGACGCAGCACTCAGGTCTGAAAACAGAGGCCAATGCGGAAATCTCCAAAATTTGCATTCTATTTAATGGCCAGCAGATGGCGACATCGGTGGTTGCAGAAAGACGTTCAATCCTACAGAAGGCTATCAGAAAATGACCCTACTTTCCCACCTGATTTATTATTTAAATAATGATTTTCCACATTACTTTATTGTATCCATCGCAAGTTTCAAGTCTCCTTTGATATATCATGATGTTCATTTTTGTATATTATGGTGCCAACTAGACAAGAATAAAGGATAAAGCCAGTATATGCTTTAGGGGTGTGGCTATCCTCTGGTCCTCGTCCGATACGGTCAGATCCACACGTAGATCCACCCCTCGCTTCTCCCCGGATATTCCATTCACGCTCTCGTCCAATAGGAATTACATCCGGTTTCAAAATGACAAAATGGTGCAATTCAAATTGCCAAAATCGAGGCTTCCTAAATGGCATGCTGAAACCAATGGGTGACGTCACGGTTGCTTCATCCATCTTTTTATACAGTCTATGGTCTGAATCAGCTCATAATCTTAAGGTCAAACACAATGCAGTTGACCTTGTTGATCTCCTGCATTACGACTGCAGAGGCCCAGATTAATCCCTTGTGTGCACTTGTGTGTCACCCCTAGGCACCTGTCAGGTACCCCCAGCTGACCTTTAACCCCCAGGCCCTGTTCGCCCTGGGGTCCCCAATTGGAATGTTCCTCACGGTGCGCGGCCTGAAATGCCTGGACCCCCAATACCGATTTCCCACCTGCAAGAGCTTCTACAACATCTACCACCCGGTACTTACAAACCTCAACAAATGCAAATTCAGTTCTTCATCTATGACCTGGCACTGACAAACCCAAACTCATAAATACTCAATATCACATCTACCACCCACTAACCGACGAGCCTCAAAATGAACAGACTCTATACAACATCTAATTCCTAGTACTGATTAGCCCCATCACATTCAGACTACATACAACATCTACCGCCCTGTAATTACAGACCCAAACAAATACAGATTCTGTACAATTTCTGCCCACCTCTGTACTGACAAACCCAAACTCATAAATACTCAATATCACATCTATCACCCACTAACTGACAAACCTCAACATATACAGACTCCATACAACATCTAACTCCTAGTACTGATTAGCCCCACCACATTCAGACTACATACAACATCTACCGCCCAGTAATTACAGACCCAAACAAATACAGATTCTGTACAATTTCTACCCACCTGGTACTGACTAAAGCGAACAATTAGAACTGACTTTTGCCAATACATTTAGACTCTATACAACATCACCACCTTGTGTGACGAACCCCAAGACATGCATACTCCATACAACTTCTACCACAGTTCTAACAAATCCCAACACTAACAACCTCAATTCCACAAGAATTGGGATTGTATGCAAAATACAAATAAAAACAGAATTAAGTGATTAAGTGATTCGTAATTTATCTACCTTCATTTAGTTGGAAAAAAGCACAGAAAATTTACTTAAAGTGACAACTTATCAATTGTATTGACCTTCGTATATATTCACGAGTTCCCAATTTGTTGCCTGCAACATGTTCCAGAACAACTAGGATAAAGAGAAAGTTATGAATCCACATTTAATCACTGCATTTTTTGTTTCCTCAGATTATCTTTCTCTAATATTAAAATCAGTTTGGTGATCTAAAACATTTAAATAAGATGTAGAGGAAAAATCAGGACATTTTCACAGACCATGAAAACATAATGGATATCTTTTAAGACTTTATTAAATATTGCAGCAATATAGTAAAGAATGGAGAGCGTCACCCGACTCAATGAGAAATCAGGAAGACTCTCTCTCCGCAGCACTTTCCCAGTTTGCTTTAATACCCCGGGTGGGGGGGGGGGGGGGGATAGTGATTGTAGCATTTAGTGTTCAGGTTTGCTTTCAAAGTTAAACATGACACCTTTCTGCAAGTTTAAAAGCAAGGTTTCTTTTTATTTTAATTTTTCTGACTTTTTAAATGATCAGAAAGGAAAAAGGGCCCTGTGCAAAAGTTTAGGAACCCTTTTGGATTATTCTTTGTTACCTTTTAAGAAGATGATTACTAAGGCCCAGACCCAGGTGATTTACCCATTAGGGCTTCACTGAGTCTGTTGAATATAATTCCAGGGTTGAACTATACTGCCGGCAATGCGAACCAAGCTCCTGCTCCGGTCATACAGAGACCGCACGGCCCTTAGTAGAGGGCCCCGGACTCCATACTCCCGAAGCACCTCCCACAGAATGCCACGAGGGACACGGTCAAATGCCTTCTCCAAGTCCACAAAACACCTTCGAACCAGGACCTTCAGCATGTACTGGGGCGGTTTGCAGCCGAGTGCGAAGCGGCTGGGATGAGAATCAGCACCTCCAAGTCCGAGGCCATGGTTCTCGACCGGAAAAAGGTGGCTAGTCCCCTCCGGGTTGGAGGAGAGCTCCTGCCTCAAGTGGAGGAGTTTAAGTATCTTGGGGTCTTGTTCACGAGTGAGGGAAGGATGGAGCGTGAGATTGACAGACAGATCGGTGCAGCGGCAGCAGTAATGCGGTCATTGTACCGATCTGTTGTGGTGAAGAAGGAGCTGAGCCGAAAGGCGAAGCTCTCAATTTACCAGTCAATCTACGCTCCTACCCTCACCTATGGTCAGGAACTTTGGGTCATGACCGAAAGAACAGATCTCGGATACAAGCGGCTGAAATGGGTTTCCTCCGCAGGGGTGGCGGCGCTCCCTTAGAGATAGGGTGAGAAGCTCTGTCACCCGGGAGGAGCTCAGAGTAGAGCCACTGCTCCTCCACGTTGAGAGGAGCCAGCTGAGGTGGCTTGGGCATCTATATCGGATGCCCCCTGGACGCCTTCCTGGGAAGGTGTTCCCGGCATGCCCCACCGGGAGGAGGCCCAGGGAAGACCCAGGACACGCTGGAGGGACTATGTCGCTCGGCTGGCCTGGGAACGCCTCGGATACCCCGGAAGAACTGGAGGAAGTGTCCAGGGAGAGGGAAGTCTGGGCATCCTTGCTTAGACTGCTGCCCCCATGACCCGGCCCCGATAAAGCGGAAGAAGATGGATGGATGGATGGATGGATGGGTTGAACTATATATTCTGAAGTAACTCCATGCCTTCTAAAGTATCTGACTGTGGTGGCTGTTGTGTCTGGTGTTAAAAACCATGTGTTCCTCTAAACAGTCGTCCAAGGATGTCAAAATCAAGATAATTCACTTCCAGGAGAGGGCAACAAAAAACTCTCGCAACATTTTAAACTACCCATTTTTACTGTCAGAAACATCGTAAGAAAATGGAAAATAAATGAAACAAGTGAAGTCAAGATCTGGAAGACCAAGAAAAATTTCAGATAGAATGGCCCGAGATCTGGTGAGAAATGCTCAGAAGAACCCACACATCACTGCAAAAGAGCTGCAAAAAAGAGTAGCAGACACAGGTCTAGTTGTTCACAGGACAACAATATAGCGTACCAACATGGCGGCTGGCAGGTTCTGCAGGTTTGGCATGCTGATAGCGTTTTTAACCTTACTTTTAAACTTTCTGGATACAGGCCCTAGTAGACTTAAAACACATCGCTACAACAGTTCTTTTGATGAACTTATAAGTTTTACTCAGCCGACTCTATTAAACGACAATAAATGCCATAAACATTTTGGTAATGGTGAAAAAGCCATATTAGACTCCTTTATATATCCCTCTTGGTCTATTATGAGTAAACCATCTAAACTCGGAGACGAACGGCAAGTAAATGGAGGTGATTTAATCATTTCGATATGGCTGCTCCTATCGGGAGATATACACCAATGCCCAGGGCCTGAGCCCTGTGTGCAGGAGGCGAACCAAACCTGCAGGATGAGTGGGGGCAAATCGATTCAACTCCAGCGCAATGACACCTGTTTACAGGTCTGTATGAATTGTAGGGATACGTTGGTTAATCTTGATGACATCCTACCTGATCACTGTGTTCCGAATCCTTGCTGTCCGAGTGCAAATCGTCTATGGAGAGCTGAATTGGGAGACTCTGCTCCCGGTGCAACGCGAAAGGTGAGAAGTGAGAGGCCAGGTGATCCCGGTGCGTTAGGAGCAACGCCGAAGGCGCGGAGTGAGAGGCCAGGAGATCCCGGTACATTGCGGTCGGCAAGGATCCAGACCAACGGCGTGATTGCAGCCCAACATCCAAAAATGAATCGTTCAAAGCACGGAGCAAACTTTGCCATGTGTATCAAAGGCTATACAGGACTTGGATTCCTTCGGAGATGTTTTTTCCTCCTCCGAAGGACTTAATGTATTATATTTAAACATAAGAAGTCTTCTACCAAAGATAAGTGAAATCCGACAACTTTGCAATAACGGTAAGGTTGGCATTCTGTGTTTTAGTGAGACATGGCTTAATGATTCAGTTACGGATGTGGAAATAGAAATTGAAAACTATGTAGTAGTGAGGAAAGATCGTAATCGAAAAGGAGGCGGAGTTTGTATTTATATTAGATCTGATATTGGTTTTAACTTCCATTTTGATTTAAGTCATGATTTATAAGAGGCTGTGTGGGTGGATATTCTGCTTCCTAAGTGTAAACCTATTCTTATGTGCAATTGTTATAGGCCACCAGATCAAAGCAACTTTGTTGATTTACTCGAAAGCTATGCTCCAGTTTACCGAATTTTCTATTATCAAAGCGAATCCGAGGTTATTATTGTTGGAGATTTGAACCTTGATATGTCCAAAAATTATCCCGGGAGTAAGGCTCTTATGAATTTTTGTCGTTTATTTGATTTGCATCAGCTGATCGATAAACCCACTCGCGAATGCTCAACATCTCAATCTGTTATTAACCTAATTTTGGTGTCTGAGCCTAAAAAAGGGTGAAGCATTTGTAGAGAAGACCACTTTGCCAACTGTTAAGCTTGGAGGTGGATCCATTATGCTTTGGGGTTGTGTAGCAGCTGGGGGCACAGGCAATATTGTGCAGGTGGAAGGAAGAATGGATTCCACCAAATGTCAAGACATTCTAGAGGCTAATGGTCAAAGCCCAGCCCAGAAATTGAAGTTGAAGAGACGTTGGGTATTCCAGCAAGACAATGACCTGAAGCATACCTAAAAATCCACCATGAGTTACCTCTAGGAAAGACGGATGAAGGTTTTGGAATGGCCATCACAGTCCCCAGACGTGAATATTATTGAAAATCTGTGGCGAGACCTCCAACATGCCGCGCATGGAAGAAGGCCAAAGAATATTTCTGAGCTAGAGGTGCTCTGTCAGGAAGAATGGGGGAAAATTCCAAAGACAAGAATTGAAAGACTCTTTGCTGGCTACAGGAAGCTGTCATAGCTGCCTGAGGAGGAGTTACAAAGTACTAGCTGACAGGGTTCCCAAACTTTTGCACAAGGCCTTCTCCTTGTTTTATTATTTTGAAACTGTAAAAAGTAAAAAATAATATTCTTTAGAAAAATCTTTTAAAATTCTTTTTAAAAAATTATTCTTGCTTTAAAATGTGACGAAATGTGCCATGTTTAACCTTCTAGCATAGAGTGCTCAGGTTTGCTTTCAATCACTTGGAGATTAATTGTAACAGACATTTAAACCAGGGGTGCCCAAATTTTTGCAGCCCAGTGTATCTATGTATGCCATCAACAATTAAATAATGGGCAGTACTGAAGCTTTCAAGAGCTGAAAGCACTATCTCTGATGGGTACCTCAGAACTGACAGAACAGTAGTTACATGCATTACTTTTGTTATGCTCCCAGAGTCGACAGTGTCAGTATTGTTAACCTATTACTGAAACTAAAAGTCAAAACATAATATACTGAACTTGTTGGATAGTTTCTGGTTGGCTATTACCACGCATTAACTACAATTGTGTCTTTCCCTGTGTCTGCAGAAAAAAAAAAAAACACCCATCCTAAAGCTTTTGTAGAATGTGTTAAGGGGTGTTAAATGGGCAAAATTTGATTATTTTTCCAAAAAATTTTTTTTGAATAAAAATATTCTATAATAACCCACCTTTAATAATCACTAATTGCAACAAGGACTAAAAACTGAACTCAACTTTTCAATGCGGTCTAATGCATTTTCCATTGATTTCCTAACGTATTACTTTTTCCACGTTTCTCATGTTTGTGGCAGCCATAACTTTTTTATTTATCATTGAAAATCAATTAAATTTGGGCTGCAGGTACTTTACCTCATTAGAAATGCAATGACATAGGGAAATTTTGCCTATCTGTTACATACTTTGAATATTTTGAGTATTCGTCAGATTCTGCGCAAAATAATTTCAAAATTTGAGTAAAATGCCCCAAAATCACAAAACTGATAAATTGGGCAAAGAATGGCTATGTCATTGCATTTGGATAAGCAATGGCTTTTAAATGATGAAAGAAAAACTGAATTCTATCATAGACTTAAAGAGGAATCGGTGCCAGAAGTTTTCTGCATATTTAATGAGCTTGCTCGGTTACCATGGCAACCGCATAAACAGAAAAATGCCAACTTGTATCTTTTTTGGTGATTATTACATATACCTCTTTAGATTAATTCTGAGTTGTTTCCTGGTGTCATTTTTCATTTAACCCCAGATCACCCCTTAATTGCTTAATGCTGGTAGGGATAGTAGGTGCATGTATTTTTCTGTGCCCCCACCCTCCCCAGTTTGACCCGGTGGCGTACAGAATTGAGCCGATGATCGGAACTCTGGACGTGGAGGCGGAGGCTGTACTTATCCCTCATCATAAGGGCAGGAAGAGGATGCACCTGGGTGAGCACTATCTGCAGGAAGATGGCTGGAGGGTTACTTAGCTCAGTGAGGTACCCTCCTGGATAACCCCTGTGTTTCTCTCCTCAGAGCTTAAAGAGGGCCTAACCCGGATGAGTAATGACGTCATGGGCTCCTTACGCACTGCTTGGCAGTCCCTCTCTCAGTTACCCATCCCTGCGCTGCCCCCTGTGGTCGGAAGACTAAATACCATGGACACATCTGGCAAGGAGCAGGGTAGGAACCAGAGTGTATTTTTTTTTTAGGTGTAAATGATAGCCAGCCCCCTGCAAGGTATGTGAACAACATTGCTAATCAGAAAAATATACAAAAAGGATGTTTAGAGATGTTCCTCTGTTCCATTGAATTACCCCCCAAAAATAATGGGTGAAGCATACAGCATGTGGAGCTACAGTATGTGTACAGATGCTAAAAACAAAAAGCTAAGCCAAATCAAACCTGTGATTTTCATTTATCAAATCTTGAATGCTCAACAAATGAGTGTTTTTCGGAGATTCTGTTCCTGTGAAGCCCTTTCTTCTCACACAGATTTCGTTATACCTTATTCTGTACCAGGGGCTAACGTAGCCAGTATTGGGACTTAGTGGCACTGGCCCACTCACTCATAACAGTATTTTTTTTAAATTATTGATAGATTTATTAACAAATTCATAATGAATGCGCAATGTGCACTGCCTGTCCAAAAAAAAAGCCGCCGTTTGGATATAAATAAACAAATGCTGTGACTGGATCATAATTTAGGAGTTATTTAAATCCTCACCAATGAAGCATGAAGCATTTCATTTCTTAAAAAAATCATGTTGGAAGACATATCCCGTGGTGGCGGAAAAGATGTTACAGTATTTCAGAAGGCAAATTACTGGCCTGCATTTTGCAAAGAAAATAATGAACAGGGAAAAGAAGCATGAGGAGTCATTTTCATATACTAATTGGCCACACCAAAGTCCTGACCTTTACCACAATGAAAGTTATTGAGATGTGCTGGAGAAGACTACTGATTTGTTCAACTACAACTCTTGTTGTCAAGACAAGATCTCTAGCCAAAATATTAATGCAACTCTGAAAATAACAAGTGTCAAAACAAAGACACAACAAATTTGCATTGTCATCAAAGCTACAGGGGTTCTGACTAAATATTTGAGTGTTCTTCTTTTTTTTTTTGGCCAGGCAGTGTATTTTTGTGTCTGTCTCCTAATTTAGCTTGTTTTTGGGACAACTGGAACATTCAAAATGAATCGGGGGAAGTACTTGGAACGTAATTGGTTCCAACTCCGGCAGCTGCTGAGCAAAAAATAGTGAAGCTACAAAGCAACTGTTTAAAGTTACATTTAGTCTTGACCTGTTTTTAATCATCATTTATAAATTTACATTATGAGATCTCTGAAAACACTCTATTAGTTGTGGCCAACTTCTACTTGTAAAGATATGACGAGAAATAAAAACGCTTATTTGGATGCAAATTGTTTGCATTTCAATAGACATAATTAAAAATTATGAATTCAGGGCTGCCAACTTTTCAGAAAACCTTGGAGTGAGACTGGAAGAAAAAATATGGGTGCATTGGTCGGCTGTAAATCATTTTGGAGGCTCTGGGGGAATGACCCTTCCCCCAGAAGAAAATTTTGTACATATTAAAGTTAAATGCATTAATTTGGTGTGCTTAGAGAGTAAAATACAGGGTCTAGATCAATGAAAAAATGTCTACCCTTGTAAATAATTGTGTGCTATAGTAAAATTTTTGTCATAAACCCATTGTATAGATCTGAATGGTGACGACTAGCAAAAAACTCACATTCAAAAAGTGTGGTAAATGAGATTTGAACACAGCTTATAAGTAGCCAAAACCCAGAATGACCATTGCACACATTTGAGCAATGACAAATTGAGCAAAAGTGGTTACAGCTGTTGAACTGGTTTGTTTTTAGAAAACAACCCTTTCTTAAGGCCTACATTCCATCTGGCAAACTTTGTACCATAGATTTGGACTTATAATATCTTGCCTGAGTTCCCATCAATGATTATTGTTGCCTATCAAGCAATCATCAATCAGTACGCAATAAAGAAGTGGATGATAGACGAGCAACTTTAAAAATGGCCTACACTCATCTTGTTAGTTCATTAAGACAGTTCATGAAGGAATGCACGCTGCCCACCCAATCAGAAGTTAGGAATTGTACTAGTATTTTTTGCACTATTTTTCAAATCACTGAAAGAATGAAAAAAGGGTCATTCTGGCTGTTCCTCTGGTTCTTTTTCTAGTTGTGGTTTCTGCGGCTGATTGACTTTTTTCTTCATAGGAAGTTGATCTTGAAAACAAAGCACAATGTCCCTCTTCTGTTCTGTTCCTGCCTTATCTTCAGACATCTTGTTCATCTTGCTCTCTATCTCGTGATGCATCAGGGACACTATATGGTTGCGTGAATGAGAGCAGGAGATGATTAAGCATGGTTATTTCATTGCATATTTTAAATGGCATGCACAAAAACATCACGTAGCCTAAAATGGTAGGTTGCAGGACACTTGGCCATCTTCAAGGTCAAACAGGGACAAACCATTTGTATGATGATGATTCTCGCTTTACATGTGTGACATTTGGAAGGAATTCTTGACATTTTTCAATGTACTATACTTTAATTGGGTTGCAGATGGGGATCTATATAGGACAACCACAAGATAGCAGGGCTTTCCTATCAATGTGGTACATCTACTCGATATTTGCCTAACACATTGGAAGTACAGGACCAGAAAGTGGCAGCATTACGTGTGTGACCCAGAAAATGGGTCAATCGCTACATTTAATTTACATTCCAAAAGTTCTGTGATTTGAACGAAGATTATAACACTTTGGCTTCATCAACTTTAGCAATAGTTATTCCTGTTTGCATTAGATAAAACTTAAATAAATATGCCTGGCTCATTTGGATACCATGACCTCATTTGCATGTGTTACATGTGTGACACCTTTGTTACGTGTGTGACCGCGTGCAAATCCTGCAATGCGTAAGCCCATTTCATTTAAATAATATCATATCTGTGGCTATTGTAGGTCGTCGTTGTTGTTGTTGTTGTTCTGGATAGAGATAACTGAGGTACTGTGCAGATCCCAGAAACATTCACCACAAAAAAGCAGCAGGCATATACCTGTTTAAGTAACGAAGATTTTGGAACAACTGAAAATTAATAACAAAAAAAGTAAGCTGAACATCATTCTAATTTTTTTGTCAGACATTGTTCATATTTATAAGATTGCACATTAAAAATAACAGAGAGATGAATAACTGGTGACATGGTCATTTTTTTGCCCCCAAAAAAGGCATTCTGGGACAAAACCAGAAAAATTTACTTTCATTAAAAAACTTCTACAAATGCTATTACTTGGATTACTGCAGTTTTACAGAGATATATCATAAAATCTTAAAAAATGAATTCTAGCCTTTTATCTTACTTAGTTCCTGAGTTACAGGTCATAAAATGTGGTCTCGTTTTTGGGCATTTTGTGTTTTCTGCTGATTTTGAGGCTTTACCATACAAAAGTGGATCGAGATACACAGAATCTAAGGCCATTTTCAGATTCTAAGGGATGAATATGGTTAGTATACCCAATTTCAGCCTTGTATAAGCAATCAATTTGGAGGAATAAGTTGCCAAAGTTGGCAGAATATGGGTTCGCCAAAAAACTTAAATCAAATTTCAAAGGGCTATAACTTGAAAACTTTTTGAGATCTTAGCCTAATATTTGGCATTTTTTCAATTTGTGTGAATATTTACTCGTGAATTTTTTCAAAGAATTTTGAGGAGGTGACCTGGCGCCCCCTGGATGATTTGACGTGGAATGACCCAGGAAAGAGGCCATTAATGTCATAACAGGCATAGGCTTTGTACTTTGGTCACAAACGTAATGTCATGAATGTCACACAGGTACATTTTTGGCTATAAAACGGATTCTATTTGTGGGACTGAGGAAGTTATGCCCTCCAAGCATGGAAGGTATGTTATTAATTTATAATATCAGGTTTTTCATCTTCCCATGGATTTATTAATTTTTATAAAAAAATTTGTTGCAACGTGTTACATGTGTGACATCATTCACCACCATATATTGTGACCCCTTAAAAAAGGCAACTTTCAAGTCTGCAGGGACTTTTGCTGCAAAGGTTGAAAAATAAAAATCTAAACAAAAGATTATTTCTGCTGCTGAGTTCGGCACTCATCCAAATCACAAAGATGACTTTAATTTCAAGAAGGACCCATATCTCAAAAAATGGTGAAAAACTAAAGGACTTTAAAATTGGAAAATTTTGCCCCAAAATGCAATTTTTCTGAAATTGGCATTTGCCATCCTTAACTAGAATAATAGTTGTTAGAAATAAATACACTTAGTTATTTAATGGAGCTTATTTGAAAATTTGCCCTTCCAGGCTTATATTTCAGAGAATGGCCCATAAGTTAAACAGTCTTACAGCATGTAAGCACTGTCTTAAACAGTCATGACAGGATTCAGATTGAACAAGGCTATCTGGAGATTTTCTTTATTTTTTTTTTAAAGATTTTATTAATCACTCAGCAACCACTTAAATTACATCCAACAAACAAGTGCATTCATCAACCAACATAAATACACTAAACATAAATCTCAATTATAATTTCCCAAGTGTCCACCTGAGTATGCGCATGCATAATCATGCAGTCTTTGAAGTGTTTAACCAATGAGTGCAAAACTTCATATGGGTGTCCCATTAAGCCACTGGCGGCACCCCCTGGTGGCGCAGGGGGAGATAACCCGCAGTGTTACTGATCCTGGATCAGGGATAGCTTCCTCGGAGAAACATACAGAACGCGATCGGTCATTTTATGAACAGAAAAAGGGTCAATTCACGCATGAGACGCTCTTTTGTTGAGAGTGCGTACAGTGTTGAGAGCACAAAACTGAGATTTAACAAAGAAAGATAACGACCACCGTTGTGGTACCAATTATCTCTGATTGTGAATTCAGGGTTTGTTGAGCCGGCTCACTGTTATATAGCCTGTCTATATGTGTCTCCCATTAAGCCGCTGGCGGCGCCCCCTGGTGCCGCGGGGGGAGATAACCTGCAGTGTTACTGATTCTGGATCAGGGATAGTTTCCTCGGAGGAATGTACAGCACGTGATCGGTCATTTAGTGAACGGAAATAGGATCAATTGACGCATGAACCGCTCTTTTGATGAGAGCGCGTACAGTGTTGAAAGCACAAAAAGGAAATTAATAAAGAAAGATTAAAACCACCGTTGTGGTACCAATTATCTCTGATTGCGAGTTCAGGGTTTGTTGAGCCGGCTCACTCAAATATAGCCTGTCTATGTTGAACTTGCTTCATAGTATACCCCCCAGGAGATATGAGTGACAAACGCCCGGCCAACCAGCCAGCTAATCGTCGGCAAACCAGTCATTGAAGTTCTTGCCCGCCAGCCGACCAATCGCTGAAGCCAGTTGTCAGCTAACCAATCGTGGAAGTTCTTCCCCGCTGGCCGACCAATCGCTGAACTTCTTCCCCGCCGGCCAGCCAATCGTTGAACTTGATCACTCAGGCAGCTAGTCACTCACTCACTCACTCACTCAGCGACATTTCCGTTTATAGGGGCCTGACCGCTATTAGCGGCCCAGCCCAACAATGTTAAACCTGAAGGGTGCTATAGTCTCAATACTCACAGGATCAAATTCAAATTCTTAACAGATGAAAAAAATATCAATAATTTGGATGAATGAAATGCCCTCACAACCAGTGGCAGTCCGTTGGCAGAAACACAGGGCCAGCAATAACCTCACCTTCCACTGTTTGAATGACCTACACCTCTCGCAGTTTACCTCTCCCGATTAGCAAAATTTGCTCAGACTAATTGGTAGAACCGACGAGAGTCTAATTTATTTTTGAAAGCCTTGTTATACATTGCACTACGAAATTATATGGCATTTTCTTCCGCACATCAATGACTACGAAAAATATAATTTCTGCGCTCGTGTAGCTCGTGAAACAGCACAGATTTGCGTGAATTAGTCTGCGAGAATCATTGAGCAATAAGCCATGAGAATCCATTCTATAGTCTGAATGTAGTGACAGCTAAAGGGCGTTGTTAGGTACGATGCACAGCTGAGTGATGGCGAAAATAATTGCTGCGAAGTCAGCGAAAGTTTTGGATTTTTTGCAGATTGTCATTCTGGCGGAGTCACATCAATTATATCAACATAGGCAATAGGCAATCGCTTTGTCATTAGCATTTCTTAATCATTACGTGTCATGCATTGGTGGTGGTTGTTCAGTTAATAATTTGTTTGGTTGTTAATCAGGCAAACTTGATTGTAAACAGTTTAAGAGCAATTATGCAGGAAAGGGTGATGTTACTGAAGGCCTTCCTGACATCTGACGTCATGCCACTGCTCAAAACTATCAAATTCCAATCACACCCTTGCAATTTACATTACAATCACAAAATGATTGCTTTGTTGACTGACTTATTACGTGCTAAAAATGCACAAAGAAAGTACACAAAAAAATGGGATCAGTAAAACAGCATTAAGTATGCTACTTTTGCTGATTTCTTAAACAACAAGCAATGCCAGGCAAAACAAACCTCTCCCACCAGCACTTATTTTAGTGCTTTTGATACTGACTCAGTTTTACAAGTGTGAGCTCAAACGTTTTCAACTTATAGTCCTTTGAAAATCAGTTGGACCTTTCAGGGTCACTGAAGGTTAAAGGTCATGTTGTCAAATGAAAGCCCATATAGGACTTCCCATATGCTCATAATAGTAAACTTCTGTCTATCTGCAACCATTTTTGAGTTATAATGGAAAATGTATTGTTTTCACTGATGACCTTGACCCCCTGACATTTAACCCCCAACCACTACAGAGACTATCAAAGCTGCCCCATCATGCAGCATATGGTTAGCCGCAAAATTGAAAGATGCACATTTTGGTTTTAGTTTGAAGTCAATGTGATGAATTTGGCAGAAGTTATCGCCAAAAAACCATTTTTACATTTCCAATGATCTTTACCCGATCACCCCCAAAATGTAATCAGGTAATCTACGGACATTTGCCCACCTACTGTGAAAGTTTGAAGTCAATCAGTGCAACCATGTAGACGCTAGATTGTTAGCACATGGACACGCAAACAAACAAACAAACAATCTGCACCGATTGGGATCGGTCGAATCTAGGGGTAAGGCACCTGTGCAGTCCTGTCATACAAGTTAAAATACATGGAATATTGTCACAAAAATGAATCAAATAGAATCTTTTATTTATTTATTCTGAACAATAGTCCTCTTTTGTCCACAAATCCCTAAACGTAGCCTAAGTAGTTTTTTTTTTTTTTTTTTTCTAAGAATTGGGAGGTGTGGCGTGTGACGAGGGCCAATTGACCACTCTTAATATTCAGGTCATGAATATTCATTTTTGCCCAAAGCGAGGCTTGAGACGCGTGACTGGATCACTAGCTTCATTTATATGGTGATTACAATGGCTTGCCTGTGGAAAAACCATGATTTGGCATTTGTTCAAGATTTATCTTTGTCAAATAAGTATCGTACTTTTCCCATGAGCCTATTCATGACATATTTTTGATATTACCCTGGGTACATATCACCTCATCACTTTTGCAGAAATTTAATTGTCTGAGTGCGTGAGAAAAAAAAATTGCTCCATGTTAAGTTATGCTGTTAAAATTGAGCCAAACTGAATAAGTGTAATGTTGGTTAAATCAGTGTGGTTTAGCACTGTAGCACGCTAGCTTAGTGCCACACTCATAACCAAGTTAACGTTACTTAGCTGGTGTGCTAGCAGTACCATTCCATAACCATTATGTGACATTAGTTTGTTAGCTTGCGAGCTAAGGGAATCTAGCCCATCAGTTGACAGTGGAAGAAAACTGTGATTCGGCATTTGTGCCATATTTTTCTCTATCACATAACTTTAGCACTTTTCCCATAGCCCAACGTATGACGTGAAAGTGATCAATACGCACCGTTGCTAGTTCAAACTTGACCACAATGTAAGTTAGAAGAGTGATGAAGTTAGCTCAGTGCTAACATATACTGAAAATGACTACTCAGGCGCTTACGGACATTACATGTTTTTCATTAAATTGCGCAATTCAATTATGTGATAAACAGAATCTTATACTGATCAGGCCACTGCTGATGCCTATATAAATAAAGCCACTGGAAACATATATGTTGACCATAAAACCCCTGTAGTTCCAGCCCTTCATCTCTCCTAATGTGATTCAACCATTTCCTTCTAGCTCTGAAGATAAACTTTCTGAAAACGATGAAAAATTAGGTCAGCGTGCAATCTAGTATCCCCATAACACTGCGGGACACATGAAACGCTGATATTTATATGCCATCAAGCCTCATTTTGGCATTGGAATGCAAGGTATGCATAGAATTTAAGAGTGGCCAATCACGTGTCCCACGCTCAAAGTGTGGACAGTTGGCAGCTTTGTGAATTCATGTTGCTAATCATTTTCCTTGTTGCAGTTAAAACATCCGTGGTTCGGCAGCCTGCATTGCAGGATGCGCTAGAAGTAAATGAGGAAGTTACTTCATCTTTTCTGCAAAGCATAATAAAACATTTTACTGATTCCAATGATGAAGAGAAAAAACTGCGCGCTTTCTGTTCTTGGTGCATTCCGCCATGGTCATATAGGCGCCAGGTTCCAGTCATGGCAAAATGAATAGTAAACATAGTAAACACCTCTGAGCAGAAATAAATGATCTAAAAAATCAGGTTGCTATAAGGCACTTTTTCAAATAAGTTGAAGCTTTCAGGATATAACAAATATGATCAAAATCATGTAAACTGATTATTTTAAGAACTCAAATATTTATCCATAAATATCAGTAAAACTACGGTTTTGGAGAGAATAAAAAAACATATACTCAGTCAAAAAAGAAACTTCACACTCAAAATTTCTAAATATTTTCTTGAAACTTAATACAAGAGATATTATTATTATTATTAGGGGTAAATGCGTTGTCAAAGACATCATGACACACAGCAACTCCGACGTGCACAAGCATGCAGCACGTGCGAGCATACATCAAGGTAAAAGCACGTTTCCTCGTGTTCCTAGTCACGTGACCTTATGAGACACGTGCAATTGAGCCGACGTTAGCACAGTAGAGTGACATCTCAGAAAAACAAGTTCTTACAGTCAATTATCCGTTGATTTGCAATGCCACGACTGTCAAACATTCAACGTGAACGTTCCATTGGCATGCTGAATACGGGAACGTCGGTCACTGACGTTGCCAGGGTTATGGGATGCAGTCGACGGACTATCCATGATCTTCGGACACGTCTCCAACAAACTGGCACCACAGCAGACCGACCTCGTTCGGGTAGACCACGTGTGACGACACAAGCAGAAGACCGACAAATCGTCTTATGTCATTTGCGTAATTGATTTCTCACTGCAACGTCCACTAGGAATGAATTGTTTAGAGGTCGTGTGACTGCCCAAACCATACGTGTCGCCTGCGCACTGCTCGTCTCCATGCACGCCGGCCATATCGTGGACCAATTTTAACCCAGTTACACCGGCGTCAACGGCTTCTCTGGGCACAACGATATCTGAGATGGACTCAGCGTGATTGGAATAGGGTCGTTTTTAGTGACGAATCCAGATTCACTTTGCACTTCGCTGATGGGAGAGTTAGAGTTTGGAGGAGACGCAGTGAACGCAATGCCCAGTGTTGTGTGCAGGAAGTGGACCGTTTTGGGGGCGGTAGTGTTATGGTTTGGGGTGCCTTTAATGGTCCTGCCCGTTCCCGACTGATGGTCGTTCAAGGAAACCTAACTGCTGCAGGATACAGAGCTTTTGCCATTCATGGCAGCTCATGGCCCAGGTCTGACATTCCAACACGATAATGCCAGACCTCATACGGCCAATTTAACGCGGAATTTTCTTAGGAATGCCGGCATCAATGTCATGGAGTGGCCCTCAAGGTCTCCCAACCTTAATCCCATAGAACATGTATGGGATGTGTTGGGCAGAAGACTCCGTCAAGTAAGGAACCCTCCGCAGAATTTGCAGGAACTTGGTGCCATGTTGGTTCAATTATGGCGACGCATCCCCCAAGCTGTGTTCAGACGCATCATTCAAACCATGAGGAGACGTTGCGTCGCAGTTGTGAACGCAGCGCATGGAGGGCATACGCTTATTGACATGCTTTCATCAAGTTGTAACTTACCATTTTTACTCTCTTACATTTCCGTAGCATTTCCGGTGGAACTGGTTACATTATGAACATGATTTTTATGGTACACCGTCCTTAATGGGTACAGAATGGAATTAAATCATTATTTAAAACCACTTTTCTTGTATGTTCAACTTATCGACCTCCAAACGAGTGTGAAGTTTCTTTTTTGACTGAGTATATTTCTGCACAGTCTGCATAGTTTTCACGGCCAACAGCGCAACAGGAACAAACCATTTTGACACCTAAATCATACGCATCCAAATTGGTTAAAGCTCTACATGCTTTGTTTTTCTATGACCGGATGTTAAAGCCAACTTAAGAGGGAGTGTTGCTAGATCTAATTTTTTTTCTCTCTACGTCAGTGACTGAATCAAATATTTCATTACTGTAACACTGCATTAAGACGGATGCTGCGTGGTTAACTGCAGGTGAATTATTCTGATAATTGGAAAACAGTTTTCATTGTACGCCGAATGAAAGCATCATATGGTTTTCATTCTACTGTATACATTAAGCCAGTATTTGCTGGGAAAAATTGGCACACCTGTATTCATTTTAGGTCCACCCCAAACGCTGTTTCTGCCTACACCACTGTTTTGTACCGAATGCGATGTAGGGCGCACTGACATTGCTTTCTACTTCAAAGGGCAGAGAGCCGCTGACAATTAGAACATCAACTGGATTGATTTTGGGCTTTGTATTATTAATAACATACAAAGCCCAAAGTCAATCCAGTTGTCTGTCTCGATAAGATCTAAAGGAATATACAATTCTTGTCTTGTGCTGTCATTCGCTTCGCTCCATGAGCGCTTACATCTGTCTACCAGTCTGTGCTCACTCCTGCGTTCACAGGTTTTGAGCTATTGACTTGAAATTTATTATGTCAGCGAAAGTATGTTTCACCTATATTATTTGACTCATCATCGCCGCCGCATCCTCATCTGCGTCCACGTCTGTGTCCATGTCTACCGCAGATTTTTTTGTGTTAATGAGATAACTCAAAAACTATTTGATAGATCCTTTTCAAACTTTATATGCCACTAGATCTTGTCAAGATGGAGAACTGGATTGATATTATGCTCTGTATTATCACTAATAATTTATTAAAATAATCCTCGAACACCCTTTGCTGTTGGAGGCGACAGCGTGGGCCTTGGTGTCATTTGGTGGCTAATACACTGTATAGCTAACAGGCTCAGTTATGTAGTGTAGCATGAGGTATCCAGTATACATAAACAAAAGTAGCCATAAAAGTAGCTTTCTCATAAACAAGTAGCCTATAGGCCAACGATTTTGAATCCATCTGTTGTTGCCTTAATGAACACGCTGCATTTGAGCGTACGCCAGAGCCCGACATAGGGTGGCAGTGTTAGTAGAGCTGGCCGTTTGATCGGCGCTCTACACGTGCAGGTATAAATATAGTCTGAAGGATCACTCCCATCAAAGGGTTGCAGTGACATTGTGATGGTCCTTTGGTGTATCTCATATGATAGGAAAAATCAGGCCTTTCATGTCACACCTTTTCAATTTTATCGCATTTCCACGATATAGCAACTGTTTTGGAACTGGGGTTGTGTAAAATATATTTGATAACTTAAAATGTGTCTGTTTTCAGCTTGTCTTTTCCTCTCTTTCTGCTTCCTTTCGTAACATTGGGATGTTGGAATGTGCAGATGGATCTGAGGAGTCCGAGTGGCAGCAGCTCCAGAGTAATTTCTGGAGGAGTCCTTTGGAGTGGCCCAGAGCAGTACAACAGAACTACTTCTCAGGCAAACAAGGTGACCTGCGACATCACAAAACAATGATGTCACTTGCCAAGCTATTGATTTTCACTGCAGTCTCCAAGACTTACAAATTCTGGCACAAGTGAACAACAGCTTGTTAGCAGTAATACGCCTCCTAATACCATAAGGGCATGTAAACATACGTATGCATTCTTAGGAAATTAACGTACAGGTGCTTGCATACTTTGAGCAAGGCTCTTCACTTGTTTACGCATTTTCCCATCTCTGGCCACACTTTCTCCCTAATAACAAGACATAAGGTTCACAATCGTGGAATGAAATGATATGATTGTTCATGAAAATTCAGGTTATACTGTTTATGCGTGTAAAACATTTGCGTTGACATTAGTGATGACTTTCTCCATTTGAAAAGTGTTACATGTCATGCATCAGAAACTTACATCAGAGTCTATTTTTCTGTTGATAAACAAGATGATGCCGATTATCTTCTTTAATGCAACGAATCCAACTGCTCAAAGAGACAAAACGATCTCTTAAATCCAGTGTTGCTCAAACTATGGGCTGCATGCCGGCACCAGAGGAGCGGCAGGTGGGCTGTGAGCCCATTTCCACATAATAAATTTGCGGTAAATCAATATTCATTATAGATCGTTTAAAATTCCATCTTTCCACTACTGATTTTACATGTGCTCAAGAGAGCGTGACCCAGCAGGCAACACTAGTTGCATTAAACATTCTGTGTTGTCATGACAACCATTCGCTTTGACTTTGACGATCTGTGCTTCCGTTAGCCTGCGAAAATCTGAACTTAGTGTGCTTTTGCGTGAGCCATTGGCAGCTGCAAGCAATAACAACTGGACATTTATTTCAGTAAAACAACAGAAGCCACCGGTAATCATCCAGAAGAACCTTGCGACTAAGCTGCATCAAATAACACAGCCCTTTCAAATGCAGGTACGACCCAGCGTACATGCAGTTTGGCTCCATTTGGCGGCTGCCCACCAAACCGAACCTTATAAACCATCTGTCAGGCCTGTTCGAGTAAAGACTCTGTAAAAAATGCGCAAACATTAGGTGACAAAGCACACATATCTCTAGGATAAACTTGGGGATTATTTTAAAAGAAAGAAAGCTGAAATGACCAATCAGATTATAGTTATGCAAACTAACCGAACCGAAAATGAAATCTAAAGCTTCATTCTGAATGGGTGAAAAATTAGTGACGCCTTCAGTTTTTGCGACGCAGTGAGGCGTTACAGTGGGTCCAGCTGCTGCGACCAAGGTCGGTCAAATCCATCTGGCCAATGATGCTGTTTCCTTCCAAATCCAAGAGTCTCAGGTGCTGGAAAGGGCCTGTAAATCAAAGTATTTTGCCCTGCAATTAGACAAGACCGCTGACGTATCCATTGGAGCAAAACTACTTGTTTATTTGCATTTTGTGCACAATGGAGATTTCCTTTATTTTCTGTTTTGTAAATCATTGTTAGAGAACACAACATCTGCAAAGATGATCTGTGCAAGAAACACACTAAATGTCAAGTCCTGTTTTCCCCCATTTGGCCTATCTCCTTCTTGAATTCTCCTGACCCTGATAAAATTTCATCGATTAAACAGTATACACTGCCCGGCCAAAAAAAAAACTAGAGGCACTCTGAGAGTGCAAACCTCCGCCAAGGCAGCACAGTCCAAATCTTGGTGAGTGGGAGCAAAGTTGAGTTATCGCATGTCATAGGATTTCAAGATGGCTGCCGTCGCGGCCATATTGTTTGACTGATCACGGTCAAAATCAATAGGGTCCATCCCTGATATAACAGCGACCCTCTAACAAAATTTCAAAGATATCCGTTCATTACTTTTTGAGTTATCTTGTTCACAAACAGAGAGACAAACAAACAAACGGCACCGTTCACATAACCTCCTGCCAACTTTGTTTGGCAGAGGTAAAAAGTCACACACACTAATATTTAGTTGGATCGCCTCTAGCTTTGATTACGGCATGCATTCGCCGTGGCATAATTTTGATAAGCTTAAGCAGTATGACAGATTTTCTGTCCAGAGCTGCATCAGTTTTTCGACAGCAATTTGTAACGATGATGGGAGATTCAGACCGCTGTGTGAAGTCTTCTCCAGCACGTCCCAGAGATTCTCAGTGGGGTTAAGGTCTGGACTCTGTGGTGGCCCATCCATGTGTGAAAATAATGTCTCATACTCCCTGAACCACTCTTTCACAATTTGAGCCAAATGTGTCCAGTCAATGTCATCTTAGAATACGCCTGTCCCATCAGGGAAGAGAAAATCCATTGATGGTAAAACCTGGTCATTCAGTATTTTCAGAGAGTCAGCTGATCTCATTATTTTGGGCACGTATCGCTGCTGAACCTACACCTGACCACCTGAAGCAACCCCAGATCATTAAACTGCCCCGACAGGCTTGTTCTGGTCGCACTCAGCATGATGGGTGCATCACTTCATTCAATTCAGTTCAATTTGTGTAGCGATTTTCACTGAGAGACTGTCCCAAAGACGCTTTACAGTGGGAGAATAAATAAATGAAAAGGCAGTGCCCAGCCTAATCTCCACTTTGGCAAATGAGGCAAAAAACTCCCAATAGGGAGAAAAATCCCCAAACAGTGGTGAGAAAAAAAACTCCCCAGTGGGAAGAAATCTCAGGAGGAACCCGACTATAGTGGGGAAGCCCATCCTCCGCTGGTGAGCTAATTAATTATAATAATAAAGTTCAGTTAAAAATAATAAAGTTCATCTGCCTCTCTTCTTACCCAGATGCGCTCATAACTCTGGAACAGGAGAAATCTGGACTTTCAAACCACATTGCTCCAGAGTCCAATCTTTATGATCCCTAACAAATTGAAGCCTTTTTTTCCCCTATCAGCCTCACTGATGAGTGGTTTTCTTAAGGCTACACAGCTGTTTAGTCCCAATCCCTTCAGTTTTCTTTGCACTGTGCATGTGGAAATGCTCTTGCTTTCACTATTAAAATAGTCATGAGCTCCATTCTTGATTTTTCACCATTTGATTTCACCAAATGATGAAGTGATCTCTGATCACAATCATTCAAGATTTTTTTCTGAAATTTCCTTCTCAAAGATGATGGTTCAGCACTGTCCTTCCAGGTTTTAATAATGCGTAGGGCAGTACTTAACCCAATTTTAGCAGTTTCAGCAATCTCCTTAGTTGCTTTCTTTGCTTGGTACAGGCTAATAATTTGACCGTTCAGCAGAGTAACATCTTTTCCAGGACTGCGGGATATGTCTATGCTAAAAGAATATGCAGGATATGGTTCATAAAGAAATTAGAAGCTTCTCACTTCAGTTTGTTTTAAATAGCTTGTTGCAGGGTGAAACATATTAATCACTGCAGTAATTATCCAATAGAAAGCTCTTTCCTGTTTGCTTAGTTAAATCCAGGTGATGACTTCTTTTTGGCCAGGAACTGTGTATTGTTGAATTGATGATACGTATTTGATCATAATAACTTTTGGTTGGCTACTGGGAAACTAGCATATAGAGCCCCTCTCTCTATTTTTTAATTTCATTTATTTATTTATTATTTTTTAAATCAGACTAAAGTGGTCCCTGGAGGCAGAGGGTCATGCATTACCGGGCCTTGACTCAGCACAGGAGCACTGCTGTAATCCACACTGCACACACCATCTGCACTTCATAGACAAAGTAACGGTGCGTTTCCACTGAATGCGAAACGAATTTTTTGTGCAACCAGATTACATTGAATGTCAATGCAAAGGCACGAATACACTCGAAAAGACGCTATTTCGCACTGGGAAACGCAAATCACGCGGGAGACTGGGCGCAAGGTGACATGAATGTCTGAAGCGAACGGTCCAAATGCACAAAATTCACATTTCCCTCCACGTCAAAATATTCTTTTGCAAAAAAATTTGCGCGAATAGAGCAATGGTCTGAATAGCATCGTTGCTACTAGTATCAACATTGGTTATATAAGCTACCTAGCTTCATATTCAAACCATAGTTAGCTGCATTGCTGGAGAAAATGGGAACACTAGCTACCTAGTGCGCTAACTTTGTCAAATAACCTAGGGATCACAGTTTCACAATAAAATAGTGGTCTAGCTCAACATCAGATATGATAACATCAGTTTTGCGAATGTTTTTATTCTCAAGCCAGCACAATGTTCATAAAGTGAAATGATTGTAATGTTCGCATAGCGACATTAGCATTGCCATATTGTTTATGATTTCTGGAGATTGCAGGAAGTACCGTCCCTTGCCTTGAGTGTAAACAAGGCTCAACTGGCATTACTATTGGTCGGCGGTGTGAATTTGTTTGTCAATCCTCTGCCAGGTTGTTGTCCCCAAGGAATGAATGGGATCTTCGTGCAAATAGGGTGGAAAATCTTCAAAACAAAAAAATAAAAATGATCCCGTGGTCAGACTCCCGTGAAAAAAGCAGGGAGAATTTTTGTTTTGCGTTCGGTGGAAACGCGGCTTAAGGCTTGTCCTTACCCAGGTTTGGCCCTTTGATTGGACTGTTTCGTGTGATGTCACCAGGTGTGAAGGGGGAGGCGCAGAGCGTCGAGACAGGCCAGTTGAATGGCGGCCGGCGGGTGGATTATGTGCTGCAGGAGACGCCCATCGAGAGCTTTAACGAGTACCTGTTCGCCCTGCAGAGCCACCTGTGTTACTGGTGAGGCTGGGAGCACACCATTTCAATTCTGCAAATACATAAACAAAGTGACAGTGGCGTGTATCCTGTGATAATTCAAAGTGTTCCTTGCGCACGTCCTCAAAGATTAGCACTGTGCCTCCTATCCACAAGGTATGACATCCACATAAACTGCATGGCTGGTGTTCATTTTATGCACAGTGACATGACTAAAACTAGCACAGGTGCTTGAAAGCCAGAGGCAGACACACTCTGGGCCTGATCTGCTCCCGAGTGGATACACATTTCAAACGACCGCTCAGACTAATCAGATGAGTGTGTGAACATTGTCACTCGGGACGCAGGGCCTATGCCTGTGTGTTTCGTATAATCAGATATACCCAATGTCAGGCCCACCCAAATGGCCTGAAGTGCCATCATCCATGTCCTCATGTGTTTTTCAGGGACTCAGAGGACACTGTCCTGCTGGTTTTGAAGGAGATTTACGGAGAGCTGGGAATCCATCCTCAAACTGCCTCTGTAACAGACTGAACTCCCGGAGACCTGAATCTGAGCCTCAGTGCTGAGACACCAGGGCTGGTGGTAGGTAATCCAGGCAGAAGAGTATTTCGTCCATCCTGTCTATCTCGGGCTGCAGACAGACTCTATCTGGAAATCCTGCCATGGATGGAGGGTTGCTTGAAGACTTAAAACCAGTTGAGAAAAGTCGTCACTGGAAATCCACGTGAACTGTTATGCCGCTTTCACACCGGACGCGAATGTTTCGCACGACAGATTACATTCAAAGTCAATGCAAAGACGTGCGTCTTTGCATTGACTTTAAATGTAATCTGTCGTGCGAAAAATTTGTTTCGCGTCCGGTGTGAAAGCAGCTTTAGGACTTTCTCCTACTATTTGACAGCTTTTTTAAATAAGTACCTTTTTTAACACAATATTTTATGGTTGTGTTAAAAGTCGTATCAGTCAATGTTCACACACTGGTAGTCAGAAAGAAGTGGAAAATATTTAAAGCCTAGTACACACACCATAGTACTATTTGCATCTGGGTGCATCAAGGGTGTTCGTACTCCAGTTTATGAGGCACTAAAACAGTTTCAGCTCATTTTATGTAGCACTCCAGTATGCTGTGTGTACCTTGATTATTAAAGTGTAAGCACACCCACATTTGACCATTTTAAGTGTTAGAATGATGGCATGTTTTTAAAACTCATGTAAATAGCATACACTAATAAAAAAAGACATTTTAATCCATGCTCTGTGTGTTTCATTCTAGTAGCACTGTGTTGGGTTTCCTCTGGTAGAACAAGTTCAGAGATGGCCGAAGGCATTGAGCTGTGCAGGATTTGTATAGAGCTCATATTAGACAGTACACACTGACTGTCAGGCTCCACATTCTTTGCAGTGCTGGAATTACTGCTCTCCCCTGCACCTGCAACCTGATAAACTGGTCGGTGAGCAATGTGGATATCTCCACTCATGTTCAGGCGGGACTGCTGTGATTGCCCTCCAAAACAGATTTGGATCAGAGAACCCACACTTTTTTTTTTTCTTTATTATTATTTTTTTTTTAATTTGGCATCTCCAATCCCACCCAAATCTGGAATGCCCAATTGGGGAACTATGTACAAGACTTGCTCTTATGCGACCCCTTGCTGCCAACTCAGGAGAGTGTAGACAGTTCGCGGCACTCCTCCAAAGCACACGCCTGTCAGCCACCGCTTCTTATACACTCATTAGTCGAATCCTCGCAAGTTCAGAACGAGGGCGGAGGATACCCGGACATGAACAGGCTTAGAATCTTTCTAACGAGCGCCCGGCTGGCCAACAGGAGGCCCTTAAAGGTACTGTCCCACTGTGCCGTTTAACGAATCCGTCTGAAAAACGAAGGCGTACGTTTATTGGACTTTTTTATTCGTTTTTCAGCTGGTTTACAGACGTATCTAGACGTTGACCGACGGCGCTAGCTGTTCCAAACTTTGGCCATGTTCGAAATTTCCGACGGCCAGCTTTGGATAGCGATTGGCAATTGTCATATGCTACTCTGGCTTTTTTTTTTGACATTTTCACCGTTACTCGGGTGGAATCTTACCGGTTTTTAGGCTTTTATGGCTGTTGGGCAGGCGGACAGCTAAAACCCACAAAACTGCCAAAAAAAAGAGCAAAAAACCCCCAAAAAAATTATCCAGAATGAATGTTAATAATTGTGATTTTTAATGCAAACTATTTAATTTGATCTTTATTTCTCTTTTCATTCAATTTATGATTTTTTAAAAATTTGTTACAAAAAAGAAAAATGAACCAAAGAAAAACTTGAAATAAAAACAATTTATTTCATTTCAAGTTTTTCTTTGGCTTGTTTCTCCTTTTTTGGGGGGTTTGTGAAATAAATTGTGGGGGATTTGACAAACTTTGTTTTACCTGTAACTATATACAATTTAAATTTTTTTTTTACACACAATCCAATTCGTTCGTTACTCATACTTAAGCAGACGTTACTCAGGCGTTTGATGATCCGTAAGCTGGTCTCAATGAGGACCTTACTCATACTTAAGCAGATGTTTCTCAGACGTATTTAGACGTTACTCATGCTGTTCTATCTACCGTCCATTGCCAAAAAATTTGAATTTGCCGC
Organism: Gymnothorax javanicus; assembly: GCA_029692085.1. Lineage (NCBI taxonomy): Eukaryota > Metazoa > Chordata > Actinopteri > Anguilliformes > Muraenidae > Gymnothorax > Gymnothorax javanicus. The sequence continues at coordinate 105,100,856 of CM056194.1, read as the reverse complement.
CGTATGACACCGTCTGACGTAATTATTTAGACGGAGGCAGACGGAATCGTTAAATGGCAATATGGGACAGGGCCTTAAGCAATGAATGAAGCAAACATTCCATATTACCCTTCCCGGCAGACCCTTCCCAATTTGCTTCCCTGTAGCGCAATGGCCAATTGTGCGCTACTTCTGAAAAAGCTGCCGACCACTGCCGGTTGGTACGACCGGAGCTCGAACCCGCGCTGTGATAGTCACCTCTGCTTCGTAATGCGGTGCCTTAACCAATTGAGCTATCCAGCAGCTAACCCTGCACATTTTGAAAATAACTTATTCCCATTACTCATTAATTACCTTTCTTTCATCATGAGCCCACATATCCCAGTATTCTCAGAAAATTCTCAGCCAATTCATGATCTGGGCACTGATGTTTCACCTTCTCTGAACAAGATCATTGTATTTTACAGTCTATTTCTCTGTAATATTGAGGGCAGAATGGAGAGAAGCTTTTCTTTCACCTAACGAAGTTATGAAACTTGCTTTCTTCCAGTGCTTTTTGGCATGAAAGGGGCATTGTGGCAATGCAATCCCATGTAACTTCTTTCATAGATCTCCTGTATTCTGGAAAAACCTAGTGAATTTATCAGTGGCAAGGATTCCCGCAACTGAACAAAAACCTTTGAATTCTGGACTTCTCCTAACCGAAAAAAAGAATAGAAACTTGATGTAGACAGTTCAAATAACACTAATAGCTGGTGTTTTACGATTTTTGCCACTCTTAATTACTGCAAATGAGGGTCAAAATCAGTTTCTCCCAAAAGTAACATACGTACTAGGTTTTTCCACATCACAGGAGAGATGTTTAATTTCTTTGGCAACTGAGGACTTTATTGTTGCTTGATCCAGTTGCGTCTCTCCCAATGAAAATAAATTCTGTTACTATATAATGGAAGGATTTGCTCTCTCTTGATTGGTCAAGGCAAGCTACACTGGTCACTGTAAATGAAAGTGCTCGAGAGGTGAATATCACAATCCGACGACCTCCAAATAAAAATAGATTAGGCTTCCCCCCAGGAGCTCCTGACAGTGTCCGTATTTCGTGTCGCTTTGTCCCAGTGAGGAGCTTTACGTTAGGCTTGTCGTCCTTCTCTCATTTTTATATTTTCAAGTAGGGTCATATAATAAAAAAGTTGTTGACTTTAGTTATCGGCGAATCCAGTGATTTATCCACCTTGGACAAGTGATATTTACCTCTTGTCCTAGGTAGATAAATCATTGGATTTGCCTCAACTGAACTTAATCATTGTGCAACTCCAATACCAAAAAAGTTGGGATGTTGTGTAAAATGTAATTTAAAACAGAATGCAATGATTTGCAAATCTCATAAAGTGACATTTTATTCACAATAGGACATAAACAACATATCAGATGATGAAAGTGAGACATTTTACCATTTTTTTGAAAAATATTAGCTCATTTTGAATTTGATGCAAGCAACACATCTCAAATGTTTACCATTGTTTAGTATCCCCTCTTCTTTTAACAACAGTCTGTAAACATCTGAGAAGTGAAGAAACCAATTGCTGAAGTTTTGGGAGAGGAATGTTGTCCCACTCTTGTCAGATGTTGGACTCTATTTGCTCAACAGTCCTGGGTCTTCTTTGCCGTTTTATGATTCGCCAAATGTTCTCTGTTAGTGACTGGTCTGGAATGCAGGTAGGCCAGTTCAGCACTCAGACTCTACGACTGCAAAGGCTATTTATTTATTTGGCTATTTAGTCAAGCTGACTGATATCTATAAATGGAATAACTAACAATTTAACTAAGCAATGAAGTAATAATATACAACCCCAATTCCAAAAACACTGGGATGCTGTGTAAATTGTAAATAAAAACAGAATGTAATGATTTGCAAATCTCATAAACCCACAATTTATTCACAATAGAACATAGACAACATATCAGATGTTGAAAATGAGACATTTTACCATTTCATGAAAAATATTAGCTCATTTTGAATTTGATGGCAGCAACACATTTTCAAAAAAAGTTGGGAGAGGAGATACAAAAGGCTGGAAAAGTAAGTGGTACTAATAAAAAAACTGCTGGAGGAGCATTTTGCAACTAATTAGGTTAAAAGGCAACAGGTCAGTAACATGACTGGGTGTAAAAGAGAGGCATAGCCTCGCAGAGGTAAAGATGGACAGAGATTCATCAATCTGCAAAAAACTGTCTAAAAATTGTGGAACAATTTCAGACAAAATATTCCTCAGTGTAAAATTCTAAAGACCTTTAATCTACAGTACATAATATCATCAAAAGATTCAGAGAATCTGGAGAAATCTCTGTGCACTTAGGACAAGTCAGAGGTTCAATATTGGATGCTCGTGATCTTTGGGCCCTCAGGCGACACTGCATGGAATACACTGCATGGGCCCGGGAAAACTTCCAGAAATCATTGTCTGTGAACACAGTCCGCCGTGCAATCTACAAATGCAAGCTAAAGCTGTATCATGCAAAGAAGAAGCCATATGTGAACACGATCCAGAAGCGCTGCTGTCTTCTCTTGGCCAAAGTTCATTTAAAATGGACTGAGGCAAAATGGAAAACTGTTCTGTGGTCAGATGAATCAAAATTTGAAATTGAAGGGTTGATTTACAGAAGGGCGCAAGTTCGTTTTCGTCTTTTTAGAGAAACAAGATTTTAAGAATTTGACAACTGGGGGGATCATGTTACATGTGTTAAGCTGATGTAAACGTTATGAAATATCAGAAAAGATGTCTTAAGCTGTATTAGGAGAGCTTTTAGCCTCTATCTTGACTCTTGGCCCAGATGTTTCAAACACCACTCTGCGGACTTGAGTTCTTTTAGAAGCAAATGCCTCAAAATAACGAAAATGGAACTCGCTTTAAAAACTTAACAATTTTATTATTTCAGAGTACTAAAACAGAGCGTCTTTTTGAAAACAAAACACACCACTTTCTAATGAAAATGAACAGCATACCATAGTAGGGTAGAGCGGGGTATGTCTCCTTAAAGGAGACATATTATACCATTTTCACTATGGTAATGTTCCCATTGTGTCAGTTCTGAACACCTACTGAGTAGTTTAGCACGACTTGTAGTTCGAAAAACTCCCTTTCTCGGAGCTGCACCCAGAAAAATTCCCATTTTAACAGCCTTGCAGCCACTTCCTGAAAACGGTCAGTTTTGGACTACACCCTGCCATGATTGGTCAGTTTAGCGGAGCCTTCCAGGGGCGGATCCAGAGGCAGAAGGGGCAGACCAAGGTTTCCAAGGCCCACCCCCACCTGGCTCCGCATGCTCTTGTTTACCAGTTCGCTTACACATTTACACGGGCTCACGACCGAGTTGCGAAAAAAATGATTAAAACGAAAACATTTTCCAACAGTAGGCCTATGTGCACAGCAGCACTGCTATAACTGTAGAAACCGGCTGGAATCAAACACGTCTCCCCTGCCAGCCAATCAAAAAAAGGAAAGGGGCTACACAACAGCCAATCAGATAATAGCACTATCATATCTGGGTAAGATTTTGGGCAACAACCAATGAATAAAAAAAACACAGTTAAGCCGCTTTCACACTGGACGCGGATCAAATTTTTAATGCAAAGGCGCGAATACACGCGAATCGTGTGTATTTGCGTCTTTGCATTGACTTTGAATGTAATCTGTCGTGTGAAAAATTTGTTCCACGTCCGGTGTGAAAGCAGCTTTATCCTGGAATTATTTATTTATATAGTTTTCTCAGTACATCCTAAATAACAAGGACAAGACATGGCTCTTCTGTTCCTTCTACTTCTGGCCTCTTCCCAGGTGAGCAGAGATTCTCTGCCGCTCGGCGGTTTGGGGGCGGGCGTCGTGGGTCGTGTTTAGAGCGGATTCTTCTTGATTCATCACAGGTTTTACACATTCCTCCTGATTTGTTTGAAATCGTGATGAAAGAATTTCAACAGATCTCGCGACGTTCTCGTTACGAGGCGTTCCGAGAGGCAGGGAATCACGTGAATTCCCATTTGAGAATTATGGCAGAATCCCATGTGTCATTTTTGACAACTTTTTTGACGTTCAGCATGGAGCTGGAAGCTTATAGCATTCTCAGAATGTCAAAAAGCATGGATCTGCAGAATATGTCTCCTTTAAGCTGGAATTTTCATAACTGAAGGTAAACAACATGAATTAATATCTTTTTTTGCTTGAATGGGTTGTAAAGTTGGCTACCCAGCCTTGAAAGATTTATGACATAGTCCCTGTAGAAATATTTTTAAATGTTTAATTACTTTACTTTTTTTTTTTTTTTTTTTTTTTTAAGGTCATCTTACCCCACTACTGGGGTAAGATGCCCTTCTGGATGGGGTAAGATTCCCCCCATGGCCATCTGTATTATGTTATCTAGAATAACTTGTAAAGCCTAATACATACTGGTTTTACTGCATTTCACATGAATAATTATCATATTATAGCTGTCTTAATTGGCAGGTACACATCATACAAAAGATCAACTTCTTTTTAGAAATTTCCTTGCTAAAGAAATGGGGAAAGAAAGAGGAACATTCTCCTAAACTTAACTTTTTATTAACTGACTAAACACTAAGGCACAAGTGATGATAAGGTACTGTTGGCATTCAATGCATCAAGGAATAGATGTTTATATTTTGTGGACTACAACCCCAATTCCGAAATAGTTGGGACGAAGTATAAATTGTGAATAAAATCAAAATGCAATGACTTTCAGATCACATGAGCCAAATGTTGTTTACAATAGAACATAGATAACATTTCAAATGTTGAAACTGAGACATTTTACATGTTTATCCACAAAATGAGCTTATTTCAAATTTTCTGGCTGCAACAGGTCACAGAAAAGTTGGGACACAGGCAAAAAAGGGCTGAAAAAGTAATTAATATGTAAGAAAATCAGCTGAAAGAACATTTAGCAAGTAATTAAGATAACTGGCATCAGGTGTGTAACATGATTGGCTATGAATGGGATGTCTTAGAGAGGCTGAGTCTCTCAGAAGTGAAGATGGCCAGAGGCTCTCCAACCTGTGAAGGCTTGTGTAAAAAAATTGTGGAATACTTTAAAAACAATGTTCCTCAGCGCCAAATTGCAAAGGCTTTGAAGGTCTCATCATCGACAGTGCATAACATCATCGAAAGATTCAGAGAAACTGGAAAAATCTGTGTGTAAGGGACAAGGCCGAAGACCTTTACTGGATGCCCATGATCTTCGGGCCCTCAGACGCCACTGCATCACTCACCGGTATGATTCTGTCATTGACATTACTAAATGGGCCCAGGAATACTTCAAGAAACCACTGTCTGTAAACACAGTCCACCGTGCCATCCACAGATGCCACCTAAAACTCTATCATGCAAAAAGGAAGCCATTGTTGAGCATGATCAAGAAGCGCCGCCGTGTTCTGCGAGCCAAGGCTCATTTAAAATGGACTGTAGCAAGGTGGCAAAGTGTCCTGTGGTCAGACGAGTCCAAATTTGACATTCTTGTTGGAAATCATGGGCGTTGTGTCCTCCGGGCTAAAGAGGAGAAAGACTACCCCTCCTGTTATCAGCGTTCAGTTCAAAAGCCAGCATCTCTGATGGTATGGGGATGCATTAGTGCATATGGTGTGGGATACTTGCATGTTTTAAAAAGCACCATGAATGCTGAAAGGTATATAAAGGTTTTAGAGCAACATATGCTCCCCTCCAGACGACATCAACAGTGCCGTGAAAAAGTATTTGCCCCCTTCCTGATTTCTTCTTTTGGTAGGCCGGCCACTCCTGGGAAGGTTCACCACTGTTCCAAGTTTTCTCCATTTGTGGATAATGGGTCTCATCATGATTCGCCAGAGTCCCAAAGCCTTTTGAAATGGCTTTGTCAACCCTTTCTGTTCTTGACTGATAGATGTTTTGAATTTTTAGCCTTTCACTTTCTCATCTGTTCTTGAATTTCTTGATTCAACAGGTTGGCAGAAATCGCATGACATGTTTTGAGATCTTTTAGCCTGCTTCACAGGTTTGGATAGCTTTTTCCCCTTAATAAATGAAATCATCATTTAAAAACTGCATTTTGTATTTACTCTGGTTATCTTTGTCTAATATTAAAATTTGTTTGATCTGAAACATTTAAGTGTGACAAATATGCAAAAAATAAGAAATCAGGAAGGGGGAAAATACTTTTTCACAGCACTGTAATTTATTTTAAAATTGACCTGCCCATTTATTTGATGATTGAGCCTTACATTTCTACATTTCTTTCTTCATTATTCCATGTATTTATTTATTGGGTTCTTTATTTCTTTATTTTAGAAACATAAGCAGATACTGCATTATTACTATATGTTGTATTTCTTTAGTGGGTGGTTGATTATGTTTTAAAATGTTGTCTGCTAGAGCACATGTATGTGGACTATCAATATGTGAAAGGACAGGTCTGTAGGTGCTAACATGCATAACTGTGTAGGGTAACGGAGAACCTTGCTTCCTTTAGATGTACTAGATATTTTTGATTTTGGCAGTTATGGTCTTCCATACGTGACGTCACATTTGATTATAGAAAACAGTCTTGCCTTACAGGCCACTAGGTCCATAAACGCCTTTGGGGTGACAGCTGGGCATTCCAAAGGGTGGGAGTTGGACAGACACAGCGCGTGCCAAATTATTAAACAAAAAAAACAAAACAAACAAAAAACTTAGTCTCCAATGATAATGATCCATAATTTCTCTTTGCTGACGTTTAGGTTCGTATAACAGGAATTCCTTGTGGCTCATTTTTAATTATGGCATGTATTTCCAGTGAGCATTCTCACATTGCATACTCCATTAGAAATATCTTCCTAGCTTGTCAAGATTAAGGGGCACATCGTGTCCTGTCTTCTGAAGTAGCATCAGGCCGAATGTACGCATATTTGTCCAGTAAAGAGATAGTTTGCCTTTTTTGAACTTCAATAAAAGCTTGGCACTTCGGCCCAGAGCCAAGGAGGCCAGAGGTGGCACGGAGACCGCGCCTTAAATCTGGTTCATAAAAATAGACAGTGGCTTTGAAACATTAACCCGACAGCGTGAGGACTGATGGTGTTTATTTCTCAAGACCTGGATCCGTTTCTGAGGGTCACTGAGCTCGTTGCGTCGTCAGGGGGGCGGCGCAGCACGCGCTACTTAAACGGCCTGGAGCGGATCAAGAGGAGCGCAGTGAAAAAAGTTGTTTCTTCTGATGGCTGTATCATCGTATAGCTTTTGACGCACAACTTTTTACGATAAGCTTCATGTACATTTTAGCCTATTTTGGAAAGAAACAATCGGCAGGTAGTCGGCTGCTTGGATTTCCCATGTAAGGTAAGCATGTGTAATTTCGTAATAAAATTGGTTATCATGGCGATTGCGTCACCGGGGTTACCAGCTTCGCCTCGGCTGTCATAAACAGTTGTTAACCTCCACTAACGTTTCAAATTGGTGGAGGCAACATTAGTTGTTTAATTCCTCAACCTGAACAAATAATTACGAAACAAAAATGTTCAGAAATCTAATTTTGGATTACATAAAATGATTCTTTGAGCAAATGATATTGATATGAAGCGCATCATTTGTGACGTTGATCTATCTAAATGTAACACTTTTTAAACTTAAGTTTAACTGTTTTGGCTACAGGATACGGATCAAATCAAATAAGCCGCCATTAGTCTAATAGACCGTCATTGTTTCTTGTTGCAGATAACCCTGTCCGGGGACTGGCGTGTGAATTCTACAACATTTTGCACCAGCAGCACTGTGGCTGTGAATTTTGGGTGACCCTACTCTCTGCAATTACTTGGATGGAGGAGTGTGGCTATCGGAAGGCTGAGGAGGGTTTCGCCACCCCCTCTCATGGTTCTCGGATTAAGCAGTGGTTACAGCGCTTGCGGGACTCTGGTTTCGCGAAGTGTGGCGCGGGGACAGATTCTGCGGGGCAGAGCGAACGAGCGGACTCTGCTCGGCAACTCAGGAAGCGCCTCCTAGTGCTAGTTGTGGTTCTGCTCGCCCTGACTGTTATGATACTGCTGCTCTACTGGAACTACCAGTACATTGTCGTCTGGAAACTATTACAGGATCAGACCTACACATCTTTCCCTAAGTTTGGAGGAATGGATGAGAAAGAGGAAGGGGGGACGTAGTGAGGGCGAGAGAAAAAGAAAGTGGATTGGTTGCTGGGTTGGAATGCTTGATTTGGACAAATAATGAACTAGAACACATGCAGCTACCAGGATATTGTATAGAACAAAGCAGGATTGCTGTGTTTGATGGATACGGTCTCATCTTAAACTCCAGAATAGCTGTTTTTCTTTACTACTGTCCATCTTTTTTGTTTATGGGCCCTCCAGGTTTTTATGATCTTATCCGGCAAACTTGATGACCCTTCTTAATGAAATAGCCGAAAGCTTTTCTTGACTGCAGCAAAGCAGGGAACAGTCCTATAAATGTAAAAATCTGTCACTGAAAGAGTGATGAAGTTCACAAAAGTCTGTAACGGCTTGAGTGATGAAGTTAGTTCACTGATTGGTCTCGTGTAGGACTTTCCCCATTGGCCATTGCTCCTTCAAAATGAATAGCCAGGTCCTGCTGTATATCTTGATAGGTGCAAATCAGGAAAGGGTAATTTGAAGAGAAATGTTCAGACAGGCAAAATTGCTCACCAGTAAATGTCAGGAAAACGTGTAGTGCTGAGGGGCTGTTGGTGGTTAGTTCTGTTAAAGTGCTCATTGAGCAAATGGATGAGCCTTATAGTCTGGTATTGTAACTGGACCACTGTTGGCCCAAGGCAAACAGCCCCACAATATTTTGCTACTCAGGCCAGTTGTCTGTTAGCTGTGTTCAACCTGGTCAGGGACTAGTTCATTTTAGTGTTATTCTAGGCGTAGTTAGCATGACAGTATTAATGCTCAAAACATGATGTCATTTTCATGTGCGACCTCTGCCTGGTTGTTTTATCAGTTTTTACTTACCGTATAAGCAGTGTGTTGTGGTTTGCCTTGATACCGTTTGCAGCAATGTGCGTCAATATAAACTGTGATATTTAGTTCTTAAGCAACAACACAGTGATTATAAAATGTGTCATGCTGCATTATGTTTGAGTGAATCCATTCTTAAAAAAAGAGAACAAAAACAAATTGACCACGTGCATAATTCCCAAAAAAGTGTGACAGTTTCACATATGTGTCAGTGTCATAGTGTTACCAGTTAGAGTCCACTGAAATGGCTTTGGTTCTATGGAGTTTTATGTTTGGTGCTGTAATATTGTAAAATTTAAGGAAATGTTTTGTGTATTTTATCGTTTACAAAATTAGCTGTGCAACGGCTTTATGGCAGGGGAGGTGGCTTCGAAAATTGAGCCAGTTTCAGTCAGTTGAGGGACATGTTTTCTCACTTATGAAACCTTATTAAGGAAATGCTTTTACCAATTCAGTTTAACCCTTTCAGCACCGTGGGCAACTAATGATGTAAGATATCGAAATGAGACGCTGTTGAAAACCTATCATGTGGCAACTTGTTTAAAAGAGCTCCCACAGGGGAGCTCTTTTAAACAAGTTGCCACATGACAGGTTTTCAAGAGCTCAGGATCACTACTTTTTTTATTCCTTAAAAATGTATTCAGCGCTCAAAGATTTAAGTGGACCGTGGTCTCCATGGTATCTAACTGTTCAGAGAAGGTTGACTTTGAAGACCCCTCAGTTTAACCAAAAAGTTCAACATTTTTGTTTTGTTTTGAAATTCTTACAGTATTCTGTGTCACAAATGGACCTGCTTTGCATAGTTAACACCTACCAGCTTTGCCTTAGTGCCCAGCTCTTGCCCTCAGCCTTGCTTACTTCTCACTCACTGGTAGAACAGACAGTACTTTTTTCAGCATTAAGCTCTGTTCAGTGGTCAGTCAGAGCTCAGAGGTCATTATTTTAGTGGGGATGCTCGATCAAAACTGAAAAATAGCCTGTTTTTTTGAGGGGGAACTGACAGGCAGCCAATGGCCCAGACCAATGGCCCAGAATTTTTTTTTTTTTTTTTGCTAAAAACATTTCAAACCTTCCCTCTAGACTTCCAAGAATATAGTAACCTGTGGTGGGGGGTGGGGGGGCAGCATAATATGGGACCGTAAACACATTTCTCACCTTTTTGATTTTTTGGGTTTTCAATTTCAAATACCATTTAACACTGACAAAATTTGAGCCAAGTTCCAAAATCTACCAGCTTTTTTTGTTTGCGTGAAATCACTTGAAATCGTGTTCTGCCATAGGGGGGCGACAAAGTCCGCATTCTTTGTTTTCAGTTCCGTCACAGCTTCCCTCCTGCAGGGGTGTATTAATCCCATTCCATAATATATACATTCTCTTTTTCTCGGCTTTTATCCTCCTTATATCTGGAAGTATGGTCTGCGGAGAGAGGTGGAGGAAAGGGGGATCTACTTTTGGAGTATTGGGAGTTTAAATTTAAATTTCCAGATAAATTTTTTAATTTCAGCCCATGCAGACCACTCGACTCAATTAACTAATTTTCAGCTGAATGAGATCTGTAGCTGCTGAATGAGGAGAGCTCTGTTAGGACAGGAGTGAAGACCCACAGGGTGGGCAGTAGATCTCCAAGAACTGGGCTGCAGAGCTCTGCTCTTGTTCCTGAGGTCGACAATCCAGGTTCAAAAGGTAAAAGTCCTCCGGAGTTTAATACTCCAACTGCCTGGATTTGCTAAACAAAACAACATTTTGGCATGGAGGTTGAGCTATTTAGTGAAATAAGCCAGCCGAGTTCGGGGGTGAAAGTGAAACATGGCTGGGCTCCAATGTGCTCGTCTCTGGAGAGAGCATCGCCGGCTCGTCGCTGAAGGGGTCAGATTGAAAATCGGCAGGATTGCAGGTCTTCAGGACCTGGCTTTGGGACTACTGATGCATGCACTGTAAGTGTGAATGCACCTTCCTATCAGTTTAGCCAGGAGTAAACAACGTGACCCGGTGAAGTGCTAAAGTGCTGTTTGAGAATAATGTGTCAGCTTGAGTCCGACTGCAGCCTCAGCGTGGCCAGCGGGTTGCCAAGGTGATTTAGTGAGTGTTTGCGGTAAGACGACACCCCCTCTCTCCTCGCTTCTGGCAGGATGTTTGCCGTGGCACCAGGAGCTGTGTTAAATTAAGTGTCTGTGCCACCCTGTTTACATGACTTGCTTTTAAATGGGTGAACGCTTTACTCTAGTCACATGACCTCCCAGCTCTCCTCCAGTCACATGTTTCAGAGTTAATGTAGTGAAAACTACAGAACAGCACCCAGCTCCGCAAACCTTTTATGGTGCACATCTTGATCAGGCACACACACACTCAATGGCGCACACAAATCAATGAAATGAAGGGCACATTTCTCCAGCAGGAGATAAAGGGTAAAGAGATTGGCGTGTCCTTAAAAAAGGTGGACCCTGAGAGTCAGGCGAGGACGGGGTGAACGAATGATTGGAATGAACCTCATTTAAGCCCACTGAAACCAGACCCTCCTCCCAGTCAGTGTCCTGGAATGAGCTACACTACTCCGCTTGACGACTGGTGAAGAAGTTGCTTGAGACCTAGGCGGCTCAAAAGTAATTTTGCTCTTGATCGTTTTGGTAGCTTTGCATTGCTAGAACATATCTGAGTTGGCTACTATTTGGCGAGTCTAACAAAGAGCGACAGAAATGGCATGGAATGCAGAAAATGATCCAGTGCATGCCATATAGTTATTATTTGTCTGGAAAATGGGCCTTGAAGCTTCAGTATGTTAATCCCTGCAGAGTTTTGAGTCTGACGGGAAACATAAGTCCAGAGAATAAATGGAATTGAATCTCTGAGTTTCCAAAGAGCCTTACTCCAAGGACACAGAGATCTGCATAGATCTTGTGATTTCAGCCAAAAGTATCCCAATGACACCCTCTTGTGAGGAAACAAAGTAAAAAATATGGGGGTTATAATATATTGCTAAAATTATAAATTATTTTTTTTCCCTTTTCTGAAAAACATTGTACCCTGGAGTTGGGCCCTTCGGAAACTCAAAATTTCAAATCCCCAGAGTCCTTCAAGAGGGACTTGAAGTCACGGCTCATTACAGTCACCCATATTTCATATCCTTCCTTCAATACTAACCTTCCTTTTCTTGGTCTTGGCTTCACGCTTTAGGGAGATGGGGAAAAAGGTGAAAAGCCAGTGAAGATGGGGGAATAAAATAAACATAAATTACAGTAACATTGCTCCTCCATAGAGCACCTGGCAAAAGTTTGGAAAGAACTGCATTTTATTGGCTAGTTTTTGGTCAAATTTAGATGGTTTACTGTCTGCAATTAACCTAAACTCTGGTCAGAAGACAAAAAAGGAAAAAATTTACTTGACATGAATGGTATCCAAAAAGTTGGAATTTTTAGAGAGGCCATATTTTGCGAAATAAACACATATTTTTTCCATATTCTGACACGTGAATTAAAATCCTGGTTTGGGACCTCCAGACAAAAAGACAACGGAGAAGCAAAAACTAGAGGGTGTGTCCAGAAGGCCAGATCACCCCGACCCGCGCCCTCAACACCACGTGAAGGTCAATGTCATGGTGCAATTGGTGTCCCTATATATGGTTTCCCATTTGTGACTGAGCATAACATAGGGGCTATCCCAGGTGCAGAGCCTGAAAATAGGAAGGTCGGCAATTTTGATCTTTCAAGGTCACTTGAAGGTCAAGGTCACGGTGCTATTAGATTCCCCATATATGACTTACTATTAGTCTTCAATGGTAACTATGGGTCTATCTTGCACCATTTGGCTGCTAGGGCACTCGAAAAAGTGGTGATGCTGAGTTTGACCTTTCAAGGTCACTTGAAGGTCAAGGTCACGATGCCATTAGATTCCCATATATGACTTCCTATTACTGGTTAACAGTAACCATGTCTCTATCTCCTACCGTTTGGCGCCTAGAGCCGCCTGAGAAATGGGTGACCTTGAGTTTGACCTTTGAAGGTCACTAAAGGTGATAACATTTGGTGGTAAAAGAATCTCCATACCCAACTTCCTATTAGTGATTAATAGTAAGTACATGCCTATTTCCAACCAATTTCAAGTTATAAACAGTGGAAAGTCTGCCCTATCTCCCAGTGTTAACAAAATCTTCAAACTGATCCAGAATCCAGGATTTGATCCGGATCTTCACCAAAAACTAATAATTTCTTCCCTTCCGCCAAAGGATTGTCCCTACCAAATTTGAAGACAATCCGTCCAGAATTGTGGCCTGTAGAGTGCAAACACACACACACACACACAAATAAATAAGTAAATAAACGTGTCAACCACACACACCCTTCCGCGGGTGAATAACAAGTGCAGCACATCTATAGGAACTTCCTGTGCAGTCCTGGTGTGAACCCTTTTAACTATGTGACTGCTGTTGTAGAAATAAATGTGAGTAAGCCCAAGAATTATTATAAAAAATGAGAATTGGATGGATTTAAAATTCTGATTTGTTTAATAACGTGTCTCTTTTTTCATAATTGTTAATATGAAAAGTTTGAATGTGTTGATAAGTTTGACTGGTACTGAATGTCAGTTGGAAACGACAGTTACAGGCACAGCATTTGAGGAGAGTTGGTTTCACAGGTCAATCGATCATAGATCGCGCAAAATTTTTCTGCAACGTGATTTGCAGAGTGAATAATCCAAATAATTTTGGTTTTTAGGAAGTATTTTGGTTTACTTGCTCAAAATATCAGGAAACTCCTCATTCCTATTCCTAAAGTCATTAACGGATTGGACTGTCCTTCATTATGGCTGTGGGACCTCACCTGCTATCTGGGTGATGCTTGATGGAACTTCAGGGGGGTTCGACAAATAAACCTCCATCTGGTGTAGATGACACCTCATGCTCTTTATTTTTGGCATTTGGCATTTGAATTGTGACATCTCTCAAAAGAGCTGGAAGCTAGCTAAGTTCACACCAGGCCCGGTAATAGACTGCTTTGATTGGGGGGGCTATAAGAGATGTTGATCGGACACCAACTGCTGCTGTGTTGGGTGCCCAAGGGATGTCTTTTGTGTAGGCAAATTGGGACATCGGGACATCGCTATTGCTGTAATTCTAACGGCAAAAGTCTAATAATGCCCTGGACTGACTCAGAAAACAAACTCTTGGTATAGTTCAGTAGTCTTACATATTTTCAGTCTAAATGTAAAGCAAAAAAGTACAAGTGACTAAGTAATAACGAAGAGGGATTGGACTGGATAGCCATGTATTCTTTCTCTCTGCCGTGTATCCACTTTTATATGGCCAGACCAAGCAATCGGATGTAAGTAAAGAGTAAGCCTGTTACGAGCCGAGTGGCCCATTGGGCCGGTGCTTAACCCCGGTTTCCATGGCATGAAGCGACTGGGAGTATTACTACTCCCCCTGGATGGGATGCCAGTCCATTGCAGGTTCTCCCCCAACTCTTAGTCAAGTTTCCCTGACTGGTACCCATTCATACATCTGGGTGGAGTGAGGCGTGGAGTTTGGGAGTGAAGTGTTTTGCCCAAGAACACACCGCGAAGGTCATGGCAGGGGCTTGAACTCAGGACCTTACGATGCCAAGTCAAGCCTACTTGACCACTGCGCTATCACGTCTCCCCAGATGTAAGTAAGTTACATAATATTGATGTGGCATGTACATATGTGATTGGCCAGATCTACAAGGAAAAAATATAATGGAGCCTTAGACGTTAGTTCAGTCACGCACCATAGTCAGGCTGGTCACAAGCCTGTTTCTGTCCAATCATTCTTAACTTTAGCTCCTCCCACCTAATTGGAGAGCTTTTATAACCAAGGCAGTGTTCCTTCATTTCTCTGGCGCCGTGCCCTCTACACCGCTTGTACTTGGGTTCAATTTCTTTGGTTTTTATGAGGTTGATTGCTCCCAAGGTAAACCTTTGTCAGCATTAAGGGACAGGGAGAGGCTTTTTTCCCCCACTTCCTCTCCTATTTGAAGGTAATCTGGCCCACCTGCTATGGAGGCTGTGGTTTTGTTCACTCTCGGGGAAGCAATTATCATAATATTCTCAAATAAATGTCTAGGTTCGTCTCTTCTCTACGTACCGCAGTTTTGCAGAGGTTAATTTGGCTGTTGAAGATATAGACTGATCTAATGCTTGTGCACTCTTTAAGGACTACCAAATGCTGAAGTTTGACTGCCTGAAGGACCCGGTATTCAATTAACGCCTATTTAAGATGTTTCTTCTCATTACCGGCAAACCATGGATTATGAGCTCAAGTCTGAAACACATAGTTACAATCTCCTTCAAATCGTACTCAAACACTACTTTGAGTAACCTCCGGTGCATTCAATTAATCCCTTATGGACTTGCGTGCAGGCCGTATTTACACCATTCTGTTTATTCTGAGTTTCGAACTTTGTTGAAGGTTTGGCTCGAAAGCTACGTCTCGTGAATCTTGCCTTCTAAACGTGGCTATTCGAAATTGAATCGTTGCCTGTGCATAGCCTAATCAAATGCTTGGCAACAGGTGAGTGTGAGATCTGTCATTTCACCTCTATAAGGGGCAGTGCGCATCGTATTAACGAAACAGTAATGTAAGTATCCGCTCGACCATTTTCTATCGTTAAGCTACCCTCTTAGAGGCTGGCGTTTGCTGGTTTCAAATTAGACAAGTAAATTATGAAATAAATGATGCCACTTTAAGGGTTTGTGCTTGCGCTCTAATTCATTAAGGTCTAATTCATTAATTCATTAACTGCAGCTCGCAAATTCTACACGGCTTGTTGTGATGAATTACAATTGGGATGGACTGCAAGTAACTTATGGCTCATTGTAGTGTTGCACCGATACCGATACCAGTATCGGGTATCTGCCCGATACCTCGTTAATATGCTCGTACTCGTACTCGTCCACATTTGCCGATACCACGCACCGATACCACTTAATGTAAGACGCAAGGTAACTGCCTGCTCACGGTCGGATAGGCTCCAGTATGTTGTACTATCTGACTTCTATGTCTAGGGGGAGACAGCGAGTTAGAAAAAATACGAAAAGAGAGCTTTATGGTCATCACATCACATGCAGGCATACGCGCATACACACAAGAGGTGTATAGTAAAGAAGTACATGTAAGCACCTTCGTTACAGTACTTAAGTAGTTTTTTTGAGGATTTTGTACTTTACTTGAGTTTTTTTTTTTTTTTTTCCAGGACTTCTACTCTACCACATTTAAAAGATAAAAAGTATACTTTTTCTTTGTTACTTTGACACTGGCCACTTCACTACTCGTAACAAATTAAAATATGTATATAATTCATCATTTAGGGATTATCTGGATGCGGCGTGTTCAAGAAGAACAACGGTGTTCGGCAGGTTATCTTAAGCGTTTTGTGCAGATGTTTCTGCCAGCGGACATGGAGCTGCAAATTTATGTCCGCAATTACAATATTCTATCACTAGATAGCACACCTGGATCAGTTATTGAATGTTTACAAGCAAGCCGAGCTCGCACAAGTACGCACCCACAATCACTCACACACGGAGACTTAGAATTGTGAATCTTCTTATATTACAACAAATATATTAGTAACATATGGTTACCTTAAACATTTTAGTTGTGGTTAAGTCTTTTTCATTTGTCATTTGTGTAATTGAAATATGGCAATACCACACACTTTAAGTGATGCCTTGTTTGCTTGGAAAGCTATTATTGACTTTAGTTGTATTGAGATTGCCTATGAATGTGTATAGAAACTATCTGTGCCAATTAATAGTTCTACTGACTTTTTATGAAGTTGGGTGTGTTACCTTGCCTATGCAGCGAGTTTACTCTTCATTTGTCAAGCTTCAGTGATGGTTTGCCTCATTTGATGGCAGTGCTAGTTCAAAGGCTTTTTGTCAGGCCTAAATACAGAAAGATTTTTAGCAGTTAGGCCTACTATTTTTTTTTGGAAATAGCCATGTGTGAATCGTTTAATATTGGCCTCTTTTAGGCTTGTTATAAAAAGAAAATAAAACCTGTACTCCGAAATTGTCATTGTATTTTCCTGGAAAACATTTCAGAAAAATCAGTATCGGTACTCGGTATCGGCAAGTACACAAAATATAATACTTGTACTCGTATCGGTTTTTAAAAAAGTGGTATCGGTGCATCCCTAGCTCATTGTGTTCGTTCTTGCACTAGGCATCGAAGCAATTCACAAGCAGGGAAGGAACTCACCTTATACAGGGTGGGGAAGCAAAACTTGCACTGACATTTAAAGTACAAACAATCCCACAACCACTCCTCTGAATTGTGTGCGCCTGTTATTTGAAAAAGCAAAGACTATTAAGCTGTTATCTGAGTCTGCGCTTTAGTCGTTTGGTTGTAAAATGACTAAAATGAATAATATACAATCTATGGATGGTGATTTATTTTGCAAATTTTGCTTCCCCACCCTGTATTCGGACCAACAATTTATACAATCAATTTTGGTTGCACTTTGGATGGCTTCCCCTCGGTTTTTCCAGTGAAATTAGTTGGCATAAACTACTTCATCTGACGTTAAGTGGATCTCCGTCCCTGCTCTGTTTCGGGAGATAACGGTAATCTAATATTTCAAATGTTCAACAAGTAAAATTTTAAAAAGCTCCTTGCCATGCCCGACATTGTTGCCTATTTCACTTGAAGTTAAACCATTGTGTGCATCGACGTTGGCCTTGTTGTTCAGGGACTGCATTTCGGATGGAAGAACGAGGGAACCCAGTGGTTATTCAAAGTTTGGGTCTGCATCTATCTAGGCAGCACTTCAGTCAGCGATGGGAATTGTTTATGGTCATTATTGATTAATATCCCATTATCCAAATGACTGTCAGCACATTTGCCTTCGCGTTTCAGGTCGTGTGGCAGTGCTAAAAATAACAGAACCGAATTGTGGTCGCATAGTAATGTTTTCATTATTTGACACCATACTCAGTGGCGGATCCAAGGGGGGGCGCACAGGGGCGCACGCCCCCCCTTTTTTTCGCAGAGAAGTGAAAAAATTTCCATAGTTTGCTTCGTTGCCTAATGAGTAATTCATTGTATAACATATTCACAACAGTTACATGACCTTTTAATTAGCAAATGGGTGGGCTCACGGTTTATGTACCACTTTTCAACTTCACTTTTCCGGTTGTCTAGCATCATGACCAATTTATTTGAATCCAATTGTATATATTTGCTTTATGCGATAGGAATGACTGAGAAACTCTTCTCTTGCAAATAAAAAACGATTCATGGACTTAAACTATGTACAATTGATTTAATTTTATTGTTTTCGTCCTAAAGTTTAAGAAGGCAGGCTTGCTAGGAAATTTGTTCGACCAATGGCCTTGCTTGTCCCCTGTTGCGGTAACAGTCTAAAAATGCGTCTCAATGACTACGACTTCAGACGAAAATGTCAGAAAGCACTGGAGAGGCGGATAAGATTAGAGAATGAAATAAACAGACATTTGAGGCTCAGACTTTCAAATGCAAAAAAAAAAAAAAAAAAAAAAAAGACCAGCTGTTTGGCCATGATGATCCTCGTAGCAAGTAGTTTTCATTTGCAGGGGGACACGGAAGCGGTAAGACTGACGTTAAATTAATAGGCTTTCGCAAGTATGTATTCGGTTAAAATTTGCTTGAGCTTACAAAAGGACCCCACTGATGGACCAGCGGTTCATAGCCTACTATTTGATGTATATTGATTTGTTGTTTCCCGGTGCCAAATAAAATTTGTCCTGGAATACCGGAAGACTTTCCAAATTTTCCATTCCAAAACCCCGTCTTGACGTTCAGAATCACCTGTCATTAAACTTGTAACCAGCGAGTACTGCGGTTCTGAAGCTAGTGAGCTATTCCATGCCCTTTAGAGTTTGTAAGATATGTAGCATTATTTTAAAAAGGTTATGTATGAGTCAATCCAATTAGTCCAATAGTCTTATTGAAAAATTCTAAATGGCCCTAAAGTCACATTTCTTTTTCACATTCATTCATGTAAATATAATAATAATAATAATATTTCTGTAAAAAAAAAATAGTTTATATGTTGACAATGTTATGTTTTAATATAGGACAGCATCATTGTTTTAAATTTATTTCAGGACATCTTGAGGATAAATAGGATCTTTAATACAAATAAGAGTTTGTTTTTGGACATTATCCACCCAACCACTGCTTCCAGATTAGTAAATTCACTCACATGTGCAGAAATTCAATTTAATGGTGACTCGGATTATGTGTATGACAACACTTCCTACTCTCACAGCACTTGGGAGTGTTTTGGAAGCATGAAAGCCTCGTATTTTAGAACCATTTTGAAAAAAGGCAATCACAGCATTGTAATAACTTTTTACAAGCTGTTGAGGGTGGTATCTTTTACTATAACAGGTTTAGGGACTTGGGGGGGGGGATTTGGTGATCTGTAAACATCTGCTAAAATCACAGATGCATATAGCCACTGGGTTTGCATGTTAGATATACACTACAATTATTTTGTTGGAGGCTATTTGGTGTTATATAAACTCAAAAACTAATAATATCAATGTTTTATGGGAAATATGGTCAAACCCTTTCACTGCTAGTGGTGATTTTGTCAACATTTCTGAAACGTCAAAACCTTTGAAAATCGCTCAAATCATAGCACATTGGTATTCACTGGAAAGCTCTCATCAAGTACTTTCCAATGAATACCAACACAGTAGGGTTTGGACAATTTCGAAAGATTTTCTCCTCTTTGAAATTTTGACCAAGTCACCAACAGCAGTGAAAGGGTTTAGGTCATGAACTTTGATAGTAAAGTGAAAGTCTTAGGTCAAGGTAGAAGCTGTCAGTTAATGTAAAACTGTGTTATACCAGCACTTTGAAAGTTTTCTTAGCTTAATTTTTGGAACCTTGGGAGGAAAATCATTGAACAGATAGGCCAGATTTTCTCCCAAGATACTAGGAAAATGTGTTTTCAGCACATTAATTTTTCTGGGGGATTTCCCCAGACCCCTAATTGCGCCCCCCCTTGAGGCAATTCCTGGATCCACTCCTGATACTGCTTGTATCCATTGGATTTTGACACCCTCTGCCTTAAAGCATGATGGGTATTATTAATGTCATTTTATAATCCCTAGCAGGCATCATTTAGTCGCCAAGCTTCGGTAAATTGAGGTATGGATGCAAATACTCCATTCCATTAGCTTTGCATGCAGCCGCGCGGCTAAAAGATGTTCGCTATTTGAGGCCTAGTAGCCTCAAATATGGTCATCTGGAGGTTGCACCAACAAACTCACCATCTGAGGCCATGTGGAATGTTCAACGTTAACTGTTCAGTCACCTGGCAAGTATTGGAATTTTTGTTTAAGTAGCCCTTCTTTGTAGCTATTGGTGTTGCTTTTCCAAATTGTCATGTTTCCTTGCAATCTTGGCCGATTACAGTTTTGCATGATTGTACACCTTCTAGTATTCTACTCAGTATAGGCTGGGATTGCTGCATTTGCCTGGTATGCAAGACCTTAAATATTTGCCAGCATGAAGCTCAGGTCGCCTAGCTGTGGGTACTGTCACCTGTACAGAATTGGCGCCAACCACGTGTTTAGCAGTCAACCAATTCAGAATTTGCTTGTATCTTGCTTGTTTCTGCAAGTAGTGGCTTATTTCAATAGCTCCCACAATTGCAATCGCTCTCACAATTGCAATGGATATGGAGGCACGTCACCTGTAGACGAGCATTGCTAATATTTTCAGTCTCACCTCCTCATGCCATGGCCCGACCCGTATGTGCTAAGCTAGTGCCATCTTTATCAGTGTATGCTGCCGACCAGGCAAACCATCCTGATACCCCACCAGTTTCTGCTACACATTCCTAAGTTAATTTTTTTTGCTAAAATTACTGTTTTTTATTTGATTTAACCTGACTTCATGTTTTTTTGTATCCATTTTCCAGAGCCTTTACTGTCATCTGCTCCAACATCTGTGTGCTTCGTTTGCGACTGTAGCCTCAGCCAACTTTGAAATATCTTCAACTGTCTAGCAGTAATGTGAATCATCTTAGTTGAGCTAATGCCGTAAATACAAGAGAACACTGTTTCTGGCTCCAAAGGGCCAAAAATGCTAGCCTAAGGCCTTGAGCCCAGCCTGCATGAATTTGTTTTGGGGTTTTTGCGGCACATTCAGTTGAGTTACATGCAATCTCAGTCAGCTCAGGGGAACTTGCATGAACACACAGAATATTTCCTTGGTATCAAGTCACTCTAATGGTGTCTTACCAGATGCTCCTCTGTTTGCATCCGGCATGCCTGCCGATTAACCTGTAACCAGGGGAAAAGGTCATACATGCTTGCGTGAATTCAACAGAAATGCGACATGCTTGTTGCGGCACATAGTCTCACATCTCACATAGTATATTTCCTTTGTATCAAGCCTCTTTAGAAGTGTCTTGCCGGATGTTCCCCTGTCTGTATTCAGCAGACCGCTGAGCTCCATACACCCAGAGGAGAAGGTCACGCATGCTTGCATGAATTCAAAGGAAATGTGACATGCTTGTCACCGCACAGTATCATATCTCATATAACATATTTTCTTGTACTAAGCCACTTCAGGAATGTCTTTCTGAATGTTTTTCTGTCTGTATTCAGTTAGCCATATGCATTTCCAGAACTCAAAATGGAATGCAACGTGCTGGCTGCAGCAAATGAATAAATTTCATTCCATTGCATTCATACAATCCCAATTACAAAAGTTGGGATACTGTGTAAATTGTAAATAAATGTCATGGTTATGGTTTTGGTTCATGATTATGTTTATGTTCAAGTTCATGGTTTATGATTTTGTCTTTTATTTATTCCTTTTGGTTATTGTTATTCTCTGGTTTTAGTTCAGTCCATTCTTCAGTTCCATTGCACTTGTCTCCCTGTCTTGTGATCTAGTTGGTTCAGTCCGTCTTCCCGGTCTCTGTGCTCACATGCTTCGGGTGATTTCAATGATTTCTGGTGTTTAATAGTATTCCTTCAATCCTCGTTTACTTCCTTCGCCTTACTGTTCTGATTACTAACAAGACTAACATTTGTATTTTGTATCATAGTCTACTAACCCAACTAATCCATGTATATATATTACTAACTTACTAACGAGCACTCTAGTTAAATTTGTAAAGTTGCACCGCTACTAATTAGTACTAATTCCCTCTCAGCAATCGCCCTGTTCTAGTCTCCGCCTCTTGCTCAGCTTTACCTATCTCCCCCTGCGTTTCTGCGAGATCTCTCGCACGTGCCTAATTACTTTCCTGCACTCATTATCTGTGCACTTAGAACTCCTTGACCGGAGCTGTTTAAATGTCATAGGCTGTGTGCGTGATTCCCGTCCATGTCTTGGCTTTCGCCAATTTTCGTGGTTAGAATTTCCCTCATGTGTTCCTCCCATTGTAATTAGTCTGATCCAGCTCACCTGTTCCCTGCATAGCATGTGACTTCCCTCCTGTCTATTTAAGAGTACTCACTGCAGTTCTGACTTTGTCAGAATGTTGATCAATATTTCTTTGCACAGAGCCTCTTGTATGCCATTGAGTATTGTTTTCCTTCGACTGTTTCGCCCGACTACGATTCTTGCCATAGCCCTTCTTGTATTGTTTTGTCTTTTTGGATTTCGACCTATTTTTGTATGACCACGATTCCTGTGTTTGGATGCCCTGTGTATGACTCTCTGCTTTGTTCATCGACTATGACTTTTTGCCTACCGTCTATGTACCTTTGCTCATCTGTTTTTCTGGTTCTGACCCCTGCCTAGTCGACTCTGTTTTTGGAATTCGTATTGTGGCTTGGCAATTGTGTTTTTTGGCTTTGACCCGGACTTCATTAAAGGCGTACGTTTTTTGGATTTCCATCTCTTGCGTGTGGTTCCTGAACGCTACGTCACAATAAAAACAATACAATGATTTGCAAATCTCAAACCCACATTTTTATTCACAATAGAACATAGACAACACTTCAGATGTTGAAAGGGAGACATTTTATCATTTCATGAGAAATATTAGCTCATATTGAATTTGATGGCAGCAACAAATCTCAAATGAGTTGGGACAGGGGCTGCAAAAGGCTGGAAAAGTAAGTGGTACTAATAAACAGCTGGAGGAGAATTTTGCAACTAATCGTCAAAAGATTCAGAATCTGGAGAAATCTCTATGCGCAAGGGACAAGTCCAAAGGTCAGTATTGAATGCTCGTGATCTTCGGGCCCTCAGGCGACACTGCATTAGAAACAGGCATGATTCTGCACTGGAATACACTGCATGGGCTCAGGAAAACTTCCAGAAATCATTGTGAGCACAGTTCGCCGTGCAATCCACAAATGCAAGCTAAAGCTGTATCATTCAAAGAAGCCATATGTGAACACAACCCAGAAACGCCGCCGTCTTCACTGGGCCAAAGTTCATTTAAAATGGACTGGGGCAAAACGGAAAACTGTTCTATGGTCAGATAAATCAAAATTTGAAATACCTTTTGGAAACCACGGATGCCGTGTTGTGTGGTCCAAAGAGGAGAGGGACCATCTAGTTTGTTATCAGCGCACAGTTCAAAAGCCTACATCCCTGATGGTATCAGGTTGCATTAGTGCCAATGGCGTGGGGAGCTTGCACATCTGGAAAGGCACCATCAATGCTGAAAAGTATATAGTAGTTTTACAACAACATATTTTCCCATCCAGACAATATCTCTTTCCAGGAAGGTCTTGCATATTTCAGCAAAACAATGCCAAACCACATACTGCATCCATCACAAGAGCATGGCTTCGCAGTAGAAGAGTCCGGGTGCTGAACTGGCCCGTCTACAGTCCAGACCATTCACTAATAGGAAACATTTGGCGCTCCATTAAAGGAAAAATCCGGCAAAGAAGACCCAGGACTGTTGAGCAGCAAGAATCCTACAGCAGACAAGAGTGGGAAAATGTCCCTCTTCCAAAACTCCAGCAATTGGTCTCCTCACTTCCCAGACATTTACAGACTGTTGTTAGAAGAGGGGATGCTAAACAATGGTAAACATGGCCCTATCCCAACTTTTCTGAGATATGTTGCTGCCATCAAATTCAAAATGAGCTAATATTTTTCATGAAATGGTAAAATGTCTCACTTTCAACATCTGATATGTTGACTATGTTCTATTGTGAATAAAATGTCAGTCTGAGATTTGCAAATCATTGCATCCTTTTTTTATTTACAGTTTAGACAGCCTCCCAACTTTTTTGGAATTGGGGTTGTACTTTGATTTTTAAGAAGGTGACTCTGCTCGCCTGCTCCCCTCGGGAGCGTGGGATTGGGGGTTGTGATCTCAGGGACTGTCTGTGTCATGCTTGCTCAGATTGTTCCAGAGCATCACTCGAGCAAATCACTGCCAAACTCAAATGCAGGTCGTCCTGCAATAAATGGTTAAATCTGACGTTAGTGCCCTGACTGAAATGGAGCCTTCGGCGTTAGTTCAATCAGGCAAGGTAGTCAAGCTGGTCAATAGCCTTTTTCGGTCCAGTCATTCTTAACTTTAGCTCCTCCTACCAAATCAAGGCCCTTAACAAACATTCCAGAGGTTGATTAGTAGAATCAGGTGTGTAGCAGCCTGGTTGGTACAACCCCAATTCCGAAATAGTTGGGACAAAGTGTAAATTGTGAATAAAATCAAAACGTAATGACTTTCACATCACACCAGCCAGTATTTTATTCACAATAGAACAGAGATAACATAGCAAATGTTGAAACTGAGACATTTTACAATTTTATCCACAAAATGAGCTCATTTCAAATTTGATGGCTGCTACAGGTCTCAAAAAAGTTGGGACAGGGGCCTGTTTACCATGGTGTAGCATCCCCTCTTCTTTTTAACACAGAGTGGAGGTGTCTGGGCATTGAGGAGACAAGTTGCTTGAGTTTAGCCATTGGAATTTGATCCCACTCTTGTTTAATACGGGCCTCTACCTGCTGGAGAGTTTTGGGTCTCCTTTGACGGACTTTTTGTTTAATTATGCGCCAAATGTTCTCAATCGGTGAAAGATCAGGACTGCAGGCAGGCCAGTTGAGCACACAGACTCTTCTACTATGAAGCCATGCTGTTGTAATAGCTGCAGTATGTGGTTTTGCATTGTTCTGCTGAAATACACAAGGCCTTCCCTGGAATAAATGTCATCTGGAGGGGAGCATGTGTTGCTCTAAAACCTTTATATACCTTTCAGCATTCATGGTGCTTTTTTTTTAAGATTTTTTTTGGGAATTTTTTCCTTTATTTGATAGTTATACAGTGTAGAGAGACAGGAAAGTTTTTTGGGGAGAAGAATGGGGGATGACACGCAGCAAATGACCCGAGCCGGAATCGAACCCAGGTCGCTGCGAGAAGGACACAGCCTTTGACGGTACGTGCGCTTAAACCGATGAGCCACCGGGGCGCCTCTCGTGGTGCTTTTTAAAACATGCAAGTGTCCCACATCATATGCACTAATGCATCCCCATACCATCAGAGATGCTGGCTTTTGAACTGAATGCTGATAACAGGAATGAATGCTTCTTTTTTGCATGATAGAGTTTTAGGTGGTATCTGTGGATGGCACAGCGGACTGTGTTTACTGACAGTGGTTTCTTGAAGTATTCCTGGGCCCATTTAATAATGTCAATGACAGAATCATGCCTGTGAGTGATGCAGCGGCGTCTGAGGGCCCGAAGATAACGGGCACCCAGTAAAGGTCTTCGGCCTTGTCCCTGATGCACAGAGATTTTTCCAGTTTCTCTGAATCTTTAATGATGTTATGCACTGTTGATGATGAGACCTTCAAAGCCTTTGCAATTTGACGTTGAGGAACATTGTTTCTAAAGTATTCCATTATTTTTTTACACAAGCTTTCACAGGTTGGAGAGCCTCTGGCCATCTTTACTCCACAGTTCACTTCCTGTATGCAAATTTCACATTTCAAATCTATTTTCTGGACAGTCCCACAAGTAGGTACATATAACCAGAATATGGTTCAAATTGGGCTGTGGGCAAATTTGCCTATACCCTGCAAAGCCTCCTTTATTCATTCTTTACATTTGAAAAAACTTTAGTTCAAGACCTAATGTTTTGATGGATGGCAATGTAATGAGCATTTTTGAAGATGTTGGGAGTATATATTCAAATCGAGAGACTACATCCTTTAAAAATACATCTCAGTTCCTCCCTCCAATTTGAATCCAGCTATTGTTACTTATAGCCAACTGGTGGAAAATGACATTGCCAAAATCTTACAGAGGAAAATCCCTGTTAAGATTAATTTGTCTGATGTTGAACTT
Source organism: Gymnothorax javanicus (assembly GCA_029692085.1). Classification (NCBI taxonomy): domain Eukaryota; kingdom Metazoa; phylum Chordata; class Actinopteri; order Anguilliformes; family Muraenidae; genus Gymnothorax; species Gymnothorax javanicus. Next base: position 105,074,586 of record CM056194.1, on the reverse strand, counting down.
AAGGCTTTGCTGAACTTGGGAAAAAAAAAGAAGAAGAAAAGATGTTATTATTTGTTCTGCCAATAAAGGGGGCTCAGTGGTTGTCATGAGTTTTGAACAATGTGATAAAGAGATAAGGTCACAGCTGAATGATACAAAGTGTTATATCTCATTAAATACCAACCCAACACAAGAAATTAAAACAGAGATTGATTTATACAGAGTCTGCATATGCTTAAGGGTGGATTCCAGAGAGAGAAAAATCATTTCTGATTATCAAACATCCGATTTGTCCTGCATTTTACGGATTACCCAAGATTCACAAATCAGTTGAAAATCCCCCTTTGCGTCCTATTGTATCCAGTATTGGTTGTTTGACTGAACCTTTATCCCAGTTTGACTTAAGTAAAAAAATATTTACCTACTTTACCTTCCTATTTGGGTGATACCACTGATATCCTCAAGGCAAATAATTCAAATGTGATGAAAATATGATTTTGGCAACACTGATGTTCAAAGTCTGTATACATGTATTCCGCACATTGCTGGTCTAGAAGCTCTTACTCATTACCTAAATACCCGTCCCACAAACACTCAGCCTCCCAATGAGTTTTTACTGACATTAACTGAAATTATACTCTAAAAATGTAATGTCTGAAAAAAAGGAACCAACTGCAAGTAGTTAAAAGTGCAAAAATCATGGTCTTAATTCAGTCCGAGTCCAAGGCCAGGTAAACACAGTGACGGTACAGAAGGGCAATCCATAAAACAGAGTCCAAAGACAGGCAGGGGTTCAAAACCAAAAAGCACAGGTCACTGTACCAAATCGTGAGGCCGTGGGAGAGTAGAGTCAGTAATCTGAATTCCAAAAGCCAGGGCAGCAATACACAGTCATTGTGGTCTGGCAGAAAATGGGTTGTAAATGGGAGCAAACAAATCCAGGCAGGCACAAACAGAATTCGATATCAGACAGAAGGGCGTCACAGAATCACAAACAAATCACTGACGTACAAGGAGCTCGGCACAGGAAAAGTTGATCGCCAGTCTGGCAAGAGCTAAGCAGAAGTGAGGGACTATATATACACAAGCACAAGGGAGGTAACGAGCTTGGCAACAGGTGTGAGGAACAATCCAAACTTAACTGAGAGGGGAAAACACAAGAGGTAATTAAACAATACAAAATGGGAAACAATGACAAAGACTAGTTTTCACAGGACATCCTTAAACAACAACGGCTCCATTCAAGGAGTGCCTATGTGGGTAGAGATGGGAGAAACAGATTAGTAGAAGAGATAGTTGCAAGTATCTGCAGAAACAAAGCCAGAGCACTGAGAGAGCAAAGAGGGCGGAGTTACAGATTAGTGTGGAAAGTGGATAGAATCAATTAGTAGAGTTAGTAGTCTGTGCAGAATTAATCTTACCCAAATGTGGAAAATAGTATGTTAGTTATTTAGTGTGATTAGAACTTGATTAGAAATTATTGTTGAAGGAAGTAAATGCGGCATGAAGGAACTTGTGAAACACCAGAAACTTACGAAATCACCCAAAGTGTGACAGGAAAACAATGTGCATGAACTGGCAAATAATACTGAATGAATGAACTAAATAAACCAAGTGGAAATAAACATAAAACCAGAACAGGCAGAACACAGATCATAACAAAAAATTTCTTTCAGCATGCAGGATCTTATTCCCTTCAGGGACGAGGTGTGTGTATGAGAAGCGCTTTTTCACCTTCATATGCATGTTTTGTGATGGGCTTTTGGGAAGACAGATCCACTTATAATCCTTCCAATAATCTTTTCCACTCAAAAATTGCCCTCTTGATGCAATATATAGATGATATTCTTTTACTATAGAATGGGACTCAAGAGGAACTTAATAACTTTATGATGTATCTTAACTCCAGTTCTGATTTTCTCTTTTTCACAGTTGAATATGATCTTAAAATGGTTAATTGTCTAGATCTGACCATCTATAAAGATACTTATAACTATTTATGTTCAACTACATATTGAAAACCCCTGAGTAAAAACACTCTTCCTCAAGCTGACAGCGATCACCCTAAACATTTATTGAAGAACATACCAGTCGGACAGTTTTTACAATTACGTAGAAATTGTAGTACTGATTCAGAATTTCAGTCAAAAGCAGTAGAGATGAAGGTGTGTTTTCTCAATAGAGGCTACTCTGAATTGGATGTGTCTATAGCCTACACGAAAGCCGTGCACTCAGATAGAAGCAGTCTACTGATTAAAAAACAATATGCTGCTACTTGTTCTCAACTTTTATGTTTTTCAACTGAGTTTTCACCTGAAATTGGAGTAATGAAAAATGTAATTTTAAAACATTGTCATGTTCTTTGAGCTGACACTACTTTAAAGAATATTTGTGCTGAACCACCCCCCTTTTCATTCAAAAAATCTAATTCTGTTAAAGACAGAGTGGTTTATTGTATGATCCAACCTATATCACCACCTACTTAGCTACCTACACAACCTGTGGGTTTTATAGATGTGGACATTGTGCTCATTGTTCCAATTCTAGTGATTCTAAACAGTTTTTGCATCCTTGTACAAGTAAGAAATATAACATTAGTTCCTTCATAAACTGCCGTTCCACTGAGGTTGTGTACATATTAAAATGTCTATGTGGTTTGTTTTATGTTGGACAGACAAATCAAACTATGAAGGTCCAAATAGCAGAACATAAAGCAGCGATGCGGAGCAATAACATGGATTATGCGACCATGGTTCTCCAGCTTCATTAAAGTTCTAGGATACTGAAGTCTCCCTCTAGAGGTGGTGATTTTGTTAACAAATTAGTTAAAAGGGAAAGTTTCTGGATCCATGAATTAAATACAGTAGAAGTAGTACAGTAGTACAGTAGTACAGTTGCTGATCCTAACATGTTTTTTTACATACTGAGCTCAATAGGCTGTTATACCCATTTATTCCGGTGTTTTTACCTGTGCATCTATGTTATACAGTATGTTTAGTCAGTGGACTCATATGTATTTATATGGCCCATATATATTTTTTATATTATGTGAGATACACTTGTTAATGTTGTAGCTGTGGTTATGTGAGATGCACTTGTTAATGTTGTAGCTGTGGTTATGTGAGACACACTTGTTAATGTTGTAGCTGTGGTTATGTGAGACACACTGGTTAATGTTGTAGTTGTGGTTATGTGAGACACTTGTTAATGTTGTAGCTGTGGTTATGTGAGATGCACTTGTTAATGTTGTAGTTGTGGTTATGTGAGATACACTTGTTAATGTTGTAGCTGTGGTTATGTGAGATACACTTGTTAATGTTGTAGTTGTGGTTATGTGAGATGCACTTGTTAATGTTGTAATTGTGGTTATGTGAGGCACACTTGTTAACATTGTAGTTGTGGTTATGTGAGATGCACTTGTTAATGTTGTAGTTGTGGTTATGTGAGATACACTTAATGTTGTAATGTTTATGTGCACTTGTTAATGTTGGTTATATGTGAGATGCACTTGTTAATGTTGTAGTTGTGGTTATGTGAGATACACTTGTTAATGTTGTAGCTGTGGTTATGTGAGATGCACTTGTTAATGTTGTAGCTGTGGTTATGTGAGATACACTTGTTAATGTTGTAGCTGTGGTTATGTGAGATGCACTTGTTAATGTTGTAGCTGTGGTTATGTGAGATGCACTTGTTAATGTTGTAGCTGTGGTTATGTGAGATGCACTTGTTAATGTTGTAGTTGTGGTTATGTGAGATGCACTTGTTAATGTTGTAGCTGTGGTTATGTGAGATGCACTTGTTAATGTTGTAGCTGTGGTTATGTTGTTAATGTTGTAACTGTGGTTATGTGAGATGCACTTGTTAATGTTGTAATGTTGTGGTTATTATGTGAGATACACTTGTTAATGGGATACACTTGTTAATGTTGTAACTGTGGTTATGTGGGATACACTTGTTAATGTTGTAGCTGTGGTTATGTGAGATACACTTGTTAATGTTGTAGTTGTGGTTATGTGAGATACACTTGTTAATGTTGTAGCTGTGGTTATGTGAGATACACTTGTTAATGTTGTAGCTGTGGTTATGTGAGATGCACTTGTTAATGTTGTAGCTGTGGTTATGTGAGATGCACTTGTTAATGTTGTAGCTGTGGTTATGTGAGATGCACTTGTTAATGTTGTAGCTGTGGTTATGTGAGATACACTTGTTAATGTTGTAGCTGTGGTTATGTGAGATACACTTGTTAATGTTGTAGTTGTGGTTATGTGAGATGCACTTGTTAATGTTGTAGCTGTGGTTATGTGAGATGCACTTGTTAATGTTGTAGCTGTGGTTATGTGAGATACACTTGTTAATGTAGCTGTGGTTATGTGAGATACACTTGTTAATGTTGTAGCTGTGGTTATGTAAGATGCACTTGTTAATGTTGTAGCTGTGATTATGTGAGATACACTTGTTAATGTTGTTGTTCTGCTTATGGGAGATGCACTTGTCAATGTTTTAGTTGTGGTTTTATATGTTGACTGTTGGTTTCTTTGTTGGTCTCTAAAAGAGGTAGAATGTGCATTGGTTAATTGGGTTAATTTGCGTTAATTGATGACCCAGCTTGTATACTTTAATCTGTTCCGCCCTCCTCTTTATTTTAGCCTATGAGCTGCGGGCTTCCAATGAGGGGAAGGGTGATAGCAGCCTTATTGTGTCCTATGCCATAGTCACTCTGAATAAGACCATGTGTGTCGAAACATTAGTGAATGCTTAATGAACTCATTTTTTATTAAGATGATCCGTTGAGCTCCAGTCGTCTGTCCTTTTTGAGGTTTTTGTGGTCCTGGTCTGTGAGTGCTGGTTTTCATCTGTTAAACCAGTTTAGGATGTGAACCCTCTTAAGTCCCAGATCTGATTTTGCTCACGCTGCCAGATATGAGCCAGGCTGCATCCGAGGTGATCAGGCTCGCATTGTGATTGGGACTCTGCAGTCTAGGCTCATTCCAGCCACAACGTCTACATGAGCAATGCTAAGAAACCGGTGAGCAGGAAAAAATAACGTGGACACAATCCTGCCACAAGAGAAGTAAGTATAGCAGGCATTATCGAGCAGTGTATGGACATAAAGCTAATAGGATCTCACAACATCAGGTCTGGCTTTTCAAGTAATTTTGTGCTGGCTGCTAAATCTAGTCCATACATGCGAAAAGAAATTATATCGGTGGGATTTCTAAGTTGGAATTTGGTCCAAATCGAACCCCATCATTATTTTCGTTATTATTTCGCAGATAGACTTAGTAACCTCTGCCCCCTAAAGGTTAAAAAAGAACAATGAGCCATAAGATCCAGCTCCCTTCAAAGAGCCGCAATTCTTAAAACAAAGAGGCAGCTAGTGTGCAGAGAGGGAGTCGCCTCTATGGTGAAGTCGTTTAATGACAACACTCCTACCTAGTGGCTGAAACTGAAAATTGCCTCACAGTATTACATGGCCTATACAGCAGGGCTTCTCAAATCACGGTCCTCGAGGGCTGAGAACTGCTGGTTTTCCACCCTCCCTTTACCTGGGAGTCAGGTGAGATGGCAATCTGGCCAATCAGCAGCATTAATTGTTCGCTTAATTGCCTGGAAGGAAGGAAAACCAGGACTGTATTTGGATTCGAGGGCCGGATTTGGAGAGCCCTGCTATAGAGGCACTGCATGGTTCCACTCAGTTTGAACCACATCACTGATGTTTCAACAGTTTACATGAGGCGAAAATTCAGCAACGGTGTTACAGCAGTCGACGCTGATCCTTGTGAATAATTACTGCTTTTTTATGACCCATCCTTCCTGCATACTCAATTTGCATATTTCAATTTTGTTAGGTGTTCCCAGCTGTCTTTCAAAAGTATGACAAGGATAATGGGCAAAAAAGTGTGACTTAAAATTATCTTTTATGACAACATTTCCCGAAAATAATTTCATAAAAAGTGCACACATGGACATGAAAATGAAAACGGAAAGTGGACGATTACATTATCATTTTCGTGATGATACAATTAAATTATAATGCGCTAGCGTCTCAAAAAAAGAAAAGGCATTTCTGAGAAAGCATTTTCATTTGAAGATTTTTTTTTTTTCTATTTTTGTTAGTGAGATGGCGGGGCACTTTTTGAGAATTTAAACGCAAATAAGAATGCGTTTTATTTTTCAATTAGTAGTAAAAAGTGCATACGTGGATTGGAAAATGAAAAAGCAAAGTAAAAGATTACTATTCTATTTTCATTAAAGTACAGATAATGTGTTGACTTCTTGAAAATGAAAAAGCATTTCTGAGAATGCATTTTCATTTTAATTTCGTCAGGTGTACAGCTGACATATTTTACTAGCAAATACTGACTGGGGCTAAAGTGCACATAGCAAATGACAAACCAACAACTTGCAAACTTAAAGAAGGGGGTGTGTATATATATGTCACAGGCACTTTAGGTAGAATAACAATGAGTTAAGACATTGCCAGGATCAGGGAACTTGCAAGGTGCAAACCAATCATAGGAGACAATACTTCTAATAGACACACAAGTTTTGAATGGGAAGAGTCGCGGAAGGCATTCGCATGAGGGTTGTGACAACTCATTTGACTACACCCCACATCTCAAACACAGTCTTGCTATTAAGGAGATTCATCCAATCTCATCCAATTGGTTTTGGAGGAGACCCTTTTAACTTGCCATGATACATCAGAAAGAATAGTGGAATAAACACTTGTCCCTAGTGGCTCCATTACTTCTAAATTTCAAATGCTATCAGTGACATTACAGAGCACTAAATCTATAATTGCCTTCTCTCTTGTTGGTTTACTGACATGCTGCACCAAAAAAAAAAAAAAACGTAATTTATAACGTCTCACCTTTACCCTGTCCTGCCATTTCCCAATCACTAGAAGAGTAAGTGAGGTCATCCATAATGACAGTCCCCTTCAAGCTTGCCTTACATTCTCAAAGAGCACTGCATTTACAGTACCGTCCGAAGCTGGCGGTCAGTACCACACTCCTATGTTTAGACCTGTCTCATGTTCCCCTATGAGCTAGACCCAATATCCTCACAGGGCAAGAGATGATCGATTTCAGGAATTTCCTGTTCAAATAGGAGGAATTAAAATCGCAGGGGGCATTTGAATGGCTACAACTGACTGACTGGTATTTGGTCACTGTCAGCCAAGGAACCGCTTTTTCACCATCTGCAGCTTGGTTTGAACTTAGTCAGTTTTCTAACATTACCGGACTTTAATAGTCTTTTTCAAAAGCCCTCAAGTTTGAGATGAGCAGTATTTGTGCTCGTCCTACACCCAGGCAGATTCAACACCGCTCAGATAAGGTCTGTTATTCTGATCATTTTTCCACACTGTGTAAGATCATGGTGACATTGTAAAATATTGTCACCGTGTGACCATTTTTGCTCATTCAGCTCTTACTATCTGCAATCTGCAGATGGCTAGATGTGTCAAAATACCGTAGTTCCAAGTAATATACGAAAAGCTGCCAAATATGTATGCAACAAAAAAAGTTAAGGAACACTCAGTTTTGACCCGAGTGCATAAATTTTAAAAACTGAACATAAATCCAAAATGTTGCTGTATGTCATTTGTCTTAAACCAAGACGCAAAAAGCATCAAAACATTTAAAAGACAACTTTGTTACCCCAAGACAGGGTATCCACAGGAAAAACCAGAATCACATCAAGTTCAGAGTATTAAATTAAAACGTCAAACAATGTCCAAAGTCATTTAAATATCTTATGTGCCCACTACGAGCTCTCACTACAGCATCTTGGGAAGCTCAGAACAAGAGAAAATTACAGAGAAAAAAACTCTGTAATCCTCAACTTTTTGGTTGAGTATATTTCAATTACAAACACAGTGACCTTTCCCTTGTCCTAAAATGGTGTAACGACCGGTGCCCCGGGTGGTGTGCACCGGTGTAAGAATGAGAGCCAAGGATTCAGATGCGCTGCAAAAACAGGGCTTACAGGATTCCACACAGGAGAATAATACACAGGTATAATTAGCGAATAAGACCGTAACACAGTTTAACACAAACAGAAATTCTAGCAGGCGACAAAAATTAAAATACAACACTGAACACTCCTCAGCTACACTAAGGCCTCCTCATTAGAAGCTGGGAAAACAGGGGCATATATGCACAGACAACCGTGTTAGATAATAAGCGACAGGTAAGAGTAATTAAGGGAAACAGGAGCAGGCCGATAGTTAAGTATTCTTTTTTTATAAGATTATTTTTTTGGGAATTTTTCCTTTATTTGACAGTTATACAGTGTAGAGAGACAGGAAAGTTGGGGAGAAGAATGGGGGAAGACATGCAGCAAATGACCTGAGCTGGAATCAAACCCAGGTCGCTGCGGGAAGGACACAGCCTTTATGGTGCGTGCGCTTAGACCGATGAGCCACTGGGGCGCCCCAAAAGGTAGTAAAGTATTCTGGTGAAGTGGGATATGGGCGGGCCGTGGCAAATGTACACGATTAATAACAGATTCTATCAGCTGTCATGTCCTGAGCCTTGTCTGAATCATAGAGTGTATAAAAAGATGGACGCAGCGCCCGAGTCTGAAAACTGAGGCCAATGCGGAAATCTCAAAAATTTGCATTATATTTAATGGCCGACAGATGGCGACGTCGGTGGTTGCAGAAAGAAGTTCTGCTATTGAAGTCTATGAGAAAATTACCCTACTTTGCCACCTGATTTATTATTTCAATAATGATTTTCCACATCATTTTATGGTATCTATCGCAAGTTTCAAGTCTCCTTCGATATATACTGATGTTCATTTTTGTAAATTATGGTCCGAAGTAGACTAGAATAAAGGATAAAGCCAGAATATGCTTTAGGGGCGTGGCTATCCTCTGGTCCTCGTCCGATACGGTCAGATCTAAAGCCACGGTCCTCCCCGGATCTTCAATTCACGCTCTCGTCCAATGTGAATCACATCCGGTTTCAAAATGACAAATGACATGACATGGTGCTGTTCATATTGCCAAAATCGAGGCTTCCTAAATGGTATGCTGAAACCAATGGGTGACGTCGCCGTTGCTTCATCCATCTTTTTATACAGTCTATGGTCTGAATTGTTTTCCTCCTCAATTCAGCCATCCTTATCAGTTCCTCTTTCCTTTTCCATCATTAGTTCTCATTGTTTAATTGTCTCGTGCTTCGGCCCTCCCTTTTGTGATCTCTCTCACCTGTTCCTTGTTGTTAACTGTTGTCTTGTTTATTTAAGTTCCTAGTCTGTGTCTCTCCTTTGCTGGATTGTTTTCTTCCTTCCTCGGTGTTAAAACCACAAAGAGAGGGAATTTACTATTTACAGGGAATCTCTTGCTACAGTTAGTGGTTTTATTTCAGTCTCTTCTTCACTCCAGTTTGAAGGTGTGCACCTCCCCTGCTTCATTTAGCTTGCCATCCTGGTTACTGACCTCAGAACAGTCCCTTCGATTATGCCTTGCCTGACCCTCAGTGAAATCCGCCTTTTCTGCCCGACTTTGGACTGTCTTCAGATAACTCTCTTCAAAAGAGCCTTTGAGTTACTGTATATTCTTCTGATTATAAAAGAGGCCATTTTGGCTTCATATGTGATCTGCATCTGGGTCTTGTCCAAAAATGTGTGACACTCAGCAAAGCAGTCTTTGGTTATGTGTTGGTGAATAATGGCTGTAAATATGCTTCAAAAGGAAACATTTTAAACCTATTTAAGAATTCATTGTGGGGGGGTTTTTTCTATCTTTCCGCTCTCTGGGACTTTTGTTCTGTGATTTGGGAGGAGCGCACACCTGCCCCCATTCTGTGATAAATGTGTGGGCACCTGTGTGTCATTTACTCTATCCTCTGATCCCTGATAACCACTGCTTTCATCACGCAGGTGCATCAATCACAATGCCCTGTGTTTCTCCTCCCGGTGAATTCATTCTGGCCATCAGGGAAGTTCAAAAACATGCTGTACCATTTTGAAAACTGTGACATGAGAAAACATTACTGCACAGTTTTCCACTTAAGTTTCATTTTTGGTGTCATTTGTGAAACAATCAATCAAAATGGTTTTCACGATTTATTTTTTAAAACAAAATATTTGAGGGAAAATTAATCTGAAACTCAGTTATGTGATAATAAATCATTCGCTTTTGCTGTCAGTGGTTTTAATGTTTTGGCCAATCCGTGCACATTTAAATGCAAAATGTTAATCTAAATGTTAAATTTAGACACCAAATATTTGGAAAATAATGGGTCATGCCCTAAATACGAAGTGTCAGTCTTTTGTTTTGTCTTGAAACAGCATGATGGGCTGTATGTACAGTATTTGTGGTCAGTCACTGCAAAATGATCTGGGTACAGACGCTTCTCCTCTCAAGGAGCTCTCTATCTTTCTTCATTTGTCTCTGAATTTCATTACTACGGAGAAGGATGTCAGTCTGAGAGACTGCCTTTTTAAATCGTGGGATACAAAAATACACTCATATGCGCGTTCTTACAAGTTGTGGAGTCTGTGTAGGTACTAACTCCAGTCCCAGTGTGCTTAACACTAATGCCAGATCTGGGCCTGTGAGCCAGGTTCTGAGTTGGTGATATGCAGGCCTGCTCAGATGCAAGGTGAATTTAACAGTCATTATCTGTGATATTCAAAGAGTTTTGAACTAAATGTATTGGTGTAGAGGTGCAAAGTGAGCAGGGACAGTTTTCCTCAGAGGTAATGGGATATCAAACGAAAAGGAGGCTTAATTTATGTTTATTGTGCATACTGCCTGAATAATGATGGATATAATTGGCTTGAATAAGAGCAAAGTTATTCAATGTTCTGCTGTTTTTTTTTTTCTCAGCTACCTCCACTGGATTTGTCCTGAACTCCCTGAGATCCTATTGACATTAGTCTGAGAGAAACAGGGAGTGACCTTTGTGGGATTATTTCAGTCAATGGCAGATTGAAACACGTCCTTTGATTGCTGTGATAACTCAAGCCCTGAGTCAAACTGGCAACGCCCAGTGTTAGTGCGGAGAAATGCAGTATGTGCAAGGATTAACGTGAGGGGGAGAGAAATCCATAGATAAGACAAAGAAATACTGTTCCCCTCTGACCTGCCTTTCATTTGAGCTCAATTGCTCTTGTATTGTATAGACAATATCACCAACAAAGGGTCCGACTGAAGAAAACCTGAATGAGTACTGCTTTTGGTTACTGCCTGGGTGTGTACTGGTTCGCGTCGCTTTGAGGAATCATGTTGCAGACATGTAGTACAGACATTTGCAGACCAACCAATCAGCTTCTGGGTAGCGCTTGTACGCACGGAGGCTTATGAGGAAATGGTTTCCTCAAATGAGGAACATGGTTTCCTTTCGCGCCCCTAATAAGTGACGTCCTAGTGGAAGACCCGCCTTGATGAGACGCTGACAGATTGCATTTTAATTTTCATTGTGTCCCAAAAAGAGCGTGGTGACATGTATTTGAAAATGCAATGGACTGGGAGGCGCTGTTTCCCTTACTGCGTTTGAATATTGTCCCATGTATTGCAGGATAAGTCTTTGAAAATGAAATGTCGAATTTTGTTATCATTATTATATCATTATTTTTTCCAAGTGATTTGAAAACAGCATTTTCATTATCATGTTGACCCTAAAAGAGCGTGATGACATGTATATGTAAATGCAATAGGCTGGGGGTGCTGTTTATCTTATTGCATTTGAATATTGTCCTCAGTAGAGCACGTTAAGTTTTTGCAAATTAAATGTTGAATGCCGTTTTCAATATCATTTTCAAATAGTCAGAAAATAGTATTTGCATTTTCATGTTGACCCTAAAAGAGCGTGTTGACATGTAAATGTAAATGCAATAGGCTGGGGGTGCTGTTTTGCTTACTGCATTTGAATATTGCCCACTGTATTGCGGAGCATGACTTTGAAAATGAAATTTCAAACAGCTTTTCATTATCATTTGAATATAGTCATAGATTTCCCATATGTTTAGATGAAAATGAAAGAGAGAATTGGATTAATGCATTTTCAATTTAATATTGTCTCAAATAACTCATTCATAAGTGGAAAATTATAATGCAATAGTGGGATTACATTTTCATTTGAATATTGTCCACTATGGGCTTCCATACTCTCTACTACCTCGGGGTGCGTTTTCCAAAAGCGTAGTTGCTAATTAAGTTTGCAACCCACATAGTTTGTCCACTCACAGTTAGTGGTTCCAACTTTGTAAGTTAGCATCTGTGCTTTCGGTAAACGCACCCCTGGGCCTCCTGTGCATGCTGGATGCAGGTCAAGAACAAAGACTGGTGGGAGAGAGTCGTTGTGATAGATTTTGGATGGCAAGTGGTAGGAAAATTTTTGGATGACGTGTAGGTCATTTGACAAATTATGTGGATCAATGGAAGAAATTATGAGCCCCTGAGACGTGACTGTGCGAGCAACAATACCATTGCAGATGAGGATTGCAACTGTTCTGTACAAACTTGCTAGTTGCGCAGAGTACAGAGTTGTTGCTAATCAGTTTGGTGTTCACAAGTCCACATGACTCCTGGGTCAAAGCCCTGCAGTTCGGTTTGATTCAAGTGTATACATGGAGGAATAACGCGACTAGTAACCACATGATCTGGGTGAGTTAGTCCAACTATGAGAAATTTGTTTTAGTACGATTCCAGTCGGACTAACATGTTTACATGTATTTTAAAATTCCGGTTTTAGTCGGACTAATGCAATAAATCAATTTCCTCTAACGTGATGTACATGCAGTCACTGAGTTACTTGGGCCCTGTCTCACAAAACAGTGTTGACATATGTTGGTCAGGTCCTATTTCACAAAGCAGGATGACTGAGTTCCCTGGGCATTGTTTCACAGATGGGGATTTCTGAGTTAGATTGGCTTTCTCACGAAGCAGATTAACTGAGTCAGTGGTTTCACAAAGCAGAAGTACTGAGTTAGCAGTCTCACAAAGCAGGATTATTGAGTTGGCAAGGCTGTTTCACAAAGCAGGATTACTGAGGTATTTTGGCCTTGTTTCACAAAGCAGGATTACAGAGTTAGCTGGGTCCAGCCTCAAATAGCAGGATTACTGAGTTATATGGGTCCAGTCTCACAAAGCAAGATTTCTGAGTTTGATGAGCTCTGTTTCACGAAACAGAATTACAAAGTTAGCTGGGCCTTTGCACAAAGCAGGATTACTAAATTTGTTGGGACCAGTTTCACAAAGCAGGATTATTGTTCGCTGGGCTTTTTCACAAAGCAGAATTACTACGTTAGCAGTTTCTCAAAGCAGGATTACTGAGTTGGCAGGGCCGTTTCACAAAGAGGGATTACTGAGGTATTTGGGCCTTGTTTAACAACTGAGTTGGCATGATTACTGAGTTAGCCAGGTTTAGTCTCAAGGAGCAGGATTACTGAGTTATCTAGATCCAGTCTCACAAGCAGGATTATTAAATTAGATGGGCCCTGTTTCACAAAGCAGGATGACTATATTTTCTGGGTCTAGTTCACAAAGCAGGATTACTGAGTTAGCTGAGTCTTGTCTCAAAAAGCAGGATTACTGAATTTGCTGGGCCCTGTTTCACAAAGCAAGACCTGTTTAACAAAGAGGGATGATTGAGTTAGCTAGGACATTCCACAAAGCAGGTTTACGGTAGTTTCACAGCCCTGGTGCTGTATTTGTCTCACACACACAAAGCTGAAAGTACTATATTCTTCTTCTTCTATGATGTCTATTGGTTTACATTCTTCATATCCTTTGGCTAAAGCACTAAAATAGTTCTTAGAAATCCTTGAATTTACAGAGATAAAAAGAATATTTCCTGAGTAACTAATGTAATGTGGTAAATAGCCACTAGATGGCAGTATTGACTTTTTTTTTGTGAAGCCCAGTCTGAAGCTAGGTTGGGCATGTCCAGGGCATGCCCAGAGGGAAAAGTCCCAGAAATGGGAGGGGGCTGGACAAGAGTATATAAGGAGAAAAATCGAGAGTGTGTAGGAGTAGGAGAAATTGCAAGAAGGATACATTTGACCAGACCTGTCACTCTTTTCAAGACCTTTTAAGCTTTTTGTGGATTTTTGCCTGTGTTGGAGCATTTTCCTGTCCCAGGACATCACAACAGAGCAGCCCATCTCCATTACAGGGAACTGTAAATATCTTATTTTTTTATTTTATTTCAATCTTGGTCAGTAGGGTAGAGAGTAGATTGGTTCTGTTTGTTTAATTAAATCTGTTGAAGTTTAACAATTTTGTCTGTCATCCCTTGCTGTCCGTGACGTCATAACAAATTGAAGCCATAACAATTGGGGCCATAACACTAAAATATATAAAAACAATGACGGATTACAATGATGAATCAGATTTTGACTTGCAGTCTAGCGGATTCACTTCATCTGATTCCTTATTAGGTCGAACAGTTCTCAAAGTTCTGAGCACGCGCAGCAATCATGACACAGCTCCTTTAAATCTGATCTCTGCAGCGTTGACCTAAATTTGCGAGCGTGTGTGTGTGTGTGTGTGTGTGTGTATGGTGTGTGTGTGGGGGGGATGAAGTGGATTCCAGTTTTCACTCTGGTTGATGTTAGGGAAGCAATGATGAGGAGCAGCGCAGTCATCCCTCCAATCCCCCAGCTCACTGCAGTACAATACAGCTCTGTTTCAGACATCCTCCAGCAAGGCCAGCCATCATCTACGAGGAAATGACTGCAGCTGGGATGCCCATTCTCAGTTGCAGTTTTCTAAAAAAAGAAAAAAAAAGTAAATACTTTTCTTTTTCTATCGACTTCATTGAGGTGCTGCAAAACATCTGTTACGCCCTGCTCTAGAGGAATGCGGACACAACACAAAAGTACATTACAACAATGTGGAAAACAAAGTGAGCGGTTTATTTTCTTACTCGCACATTTCAATTATAAATGAAGCATAGCTTCAGAGTGAACCCAAGCCAACATAATAAACAAAAATAGAAAGTAACTCCCGATTCAGATAATGATACGCAAAAGAAACAAAAGAAAAATGCATACATTTACTAGTCAGACTCCCTGATCTGGCCAATAAACAGGAGAAAAGGTTCTCAAATAAAATGGCAGGTCACTCCTACCGCTTCACTACACAGAAACAGCAGTATAACAGACGGAGGTCTCGGGACACAAATTTACAGGTTAACAACAATGCAGTCAGCAATTTGATATTTTTTAGACCAACAGCAAGGCAGCTACCAGGTCTGGATCTTAGAACACAAGTTTACAGGTTAACAACAATGTAGTCAGCTGCAATAAGCTTTCCTTGTTTTTCGTCTCAATAGGCACGAAACAGAATGAAACAAGTACTACCGGAGACAGGTTTACGAGATCGTGTCAGACACATTTCATAGTTCACACTCAAATAATGACAAAAACCCGAATGACGAGGAGCACCAAAAGCCAAGCCACCTGCGTTAATCCTTTCTTCCTGTGGATCCAGGAGTTAACTTAAATAGCCAAGCCACTGGAGACGGCCAATCTGCGACGTCCACACCACAGCAGCTCAGCCAATCTGCGCTGGACCTGGTAACTGTCAATTGGCAGACTACTGGGATATTGGGACAGGAGCTCCACTTTGCAACGGCAAGCAACATGATAAAACAAAAATACGGCCAGGGCCGTCACACCATCCAAAACTCATCACATCTAATAAATGACATGAAAAGGTCAATTAATAATTCAACAAGTCTCGATGAAACCAGTGCTCAGCATTGTATTGCATTTAACGACATAGGATGCCATTCCAGTCGTACACTGTAATGTGTACTAAACACAGTAAATACTGCATTTCTCGACATCACACCTCCCCCCAACTCTACATCCTGTGGCGATGGTAGATGTATGAAGTAGCAGTTGAAGACACGCTGGTAGCTGCAGCTGAGAAATGACACACAGGCGGCTCAGGCCTGATCCGGATCTGAGGTAGAGGTGGAGTTTGGCAGTCCACTGAGCGACTGAGCAGCCCTCTTTAAGACCACACTGCTTACCATCATCGCATGAGGACGGGGCTAGAAAAGGTGCCCCAAAAATTCTCTCATCTACTCTGACCAGCTTACTGTGGCTGGCAGATATCGATATCCCATTCCTGCGGTTGAAAAACGGTGCGCCAACGCCATTTCAGCGCCCGCATTGGCCTCGTCAGCCACAGTCGGAAATACCGACATCTTCCCCCAGCCTATTGATGTTCGTGGTCATCATCTCTCGGATGGACGAACACTAGTATTTAATTCAGAATACGTGCACTTCTCTCCTGTGATCTGGAAAAACCAAGTATGTGTGCCACTGTTGGTAGAAACTGAGTTTAACCTTCATTTGCAGTAATTAGAAGTGGTAAAAATCTTAAAACACTAGCTATCAGTGTCATTTGAACTTTCAAAATCAAGTTTCTATCATTTTTTTCTGTTAGGAAATGTCCAGAGCCTAAAAGTTTTTGTTCTATTGCGAGATCTTTGCCGCTGATAAACTTACTAGGTTTTTCCAGATCACAGGAGTTCTGGTTCAATAACAGATTTTTACAGGGTCTGATTCCCTGAATTTAGTTCAAGCAGTGGAGTCTGATTCAGTTGTGTAAAGGAGGGGATAGATTGGTACACAGAGTATACCCACCTCTTTTTCTGTCAATTTAAACTATACCCTCCTCTCAGCCAAAAAGCCATTAAAATACATTTAGGGAGTATACCCACCTTCTCCTCAGTGATCTATCTGTCTACCTAATGGAATATACCATTGAAATATGTGTATTTCCGGTATATTTTCTTTTGCCATCTCTTGAAACAAATAAGAACTCTGTCAGACTCAAATCCACATTTACAGTGTGCATCACTTATTCATCATCATTGAATTAATATGTACCCGACAAAGCCTTTTGAATCAAAATGCAGATGCAGAATTTTCAGGTTATTGGAGCGGTCTTCTGGAGTTTGCAAAATAGTCAAATCAAGCTGTGTCCAGGCATGTGCATTCACTCTTTAGCAGAGAACACAATGTTATGTTTAGCATTCGTAAAACTGCATGTACTTTGTCATATTGAGAAGATTATGGACGCATCCGCCCTCAGTTTGTGCTTCAGCACATGCATGATTGGGCAAATCAAACTGTGTGGAAAGTTTTTGCCGCGCGATCAACTCAGGCCCACTGATCTCATACCATGTCTGCTCATCATTTCAAGGGACACAAAGGACATCAACACCTTTTTTTAAAATGCTGCTGTATAATATAATTCATATTAACCAAATAGGTCCCAGACCAGGACATGCTTCTCCCCGAACCCTGTGGACCAGCCCGTGGACATGTCACTAAGTGCTGTAAAATATTTGCGAAGAAGGGCATGGCTACATTTGTATTAAAGTTCATCTTGATTCAACAGGATATGCCTAATACCGGCTTATTCAAACTGCCAATGGTCAAAGTGATGTATGTTACATTAAGCTGGCTAGCTTCTTCCAGGTTTTATATGTCAAACAGAAGCTCATTTGCATTGGCCTGGCAGGAAAGCACTGAAGGACAGGGGTTAGACCTTCAGCCAGCCATCAGACTTACATGAGCTTCCGTGCATCCCGGTACTGAGCTGTGCACTGGGTTACAGACGGAAACCACACCCTCCCCGAGTATCCATGACTGTTTTCCCTCAAAGCCGCATGCCCTTTGAGAAATTATCACAGAGTACACGGAATCATAAAATAAAAGCACAAAATCCAAGTACTTAATGATGTCTGGAGTCAAGTCAAAAGTAGATTCAGGTTAACAGGCCAAATGGTTGTTTATAGAAGTTTTCAAACATTTTATCACCCCAAAGGGCAAGCAAAAATCTTAAGGCACACCTGTATTCTTATCATAACAGTCTCTATAATATGTTCTGTTACTACATCACTCCGTAAAAGTTATTTTTATTTACTAATGCTACACCAAATTTGCAAAAAACTACAGTGGGCTCCAAAATTACTGGTAGGCTACTCCTGACTAGCAATGCATAAGCAATTCAAATAAAACGTATAAACAATGTAATTATAGAGAAACGGGTGTACCAACGTGTGAAATACTTCATTAATGTTTCAATGGAAACAACCAAAATCACAACAATTATTCAATACTAAATAAATTTCAACAATATCAAGGTTTCACAATAATTGGCACCCTTCATTCATTGGTGCAACCACCTCCCCCCCCGTGGGATCACAACCTCATCGCGGGTGTAGCGGTTTGCGTGTCTCAGGAACACCGAGTGCTATACCGGTGGGAGTCACTCGTGCCGGACAGGTAAAAGGGTGGAGGCCAGACTAAGAGTGGTCCCCTTGTCCTCTAGGTTGGGGGTTGGGCAACGGGCTAATCACCCATTCCCGGAAAATAAAATGGCGATTACAGAAACCCAGACATTAGGATCTGCTGCCTCAGAAATGACTTGTGCTACCTGTGATGTTCCGGAAAATAGTTATTTAAGATGGGACATCGAGCATATCGTGACAAGCACTGGCAGAAGCCAGGTGGAAGCCAGCACTGTGATAGTCAGGAGGCAAGCCGTTATTCTCAAAACCTGTCTAGTAATAATGTTCTTAACATAAAGCAGAGTTAGAAGACTGGCTCCTGGAATGTATGCACTTTGAATGAAGTTGGAAGAACTGAAACTCTAACTGCAGAGGTGAGGAAATATAACCTGAGCAAACTAGGTGTCAGTGAATCCGCTGGATTGGCCATGGGAGACTGAGGACAGAAACTGGCGAAATCCTCCTGTACTCTGGAAGTGAAGACAGACATGGAAAAGGTGTGGCAATATTTCATGCCAAAGGATTAGAGAAGTGTTTGATAGTCTGGGAGCCAGTGAATGAAAGAAAAAAAGTTATTATGCCTCGGTGTGCGCATGCGCACAGCGAGCATACGGTACTCAGTCTGTGTATTTGTTTGTTTGTTTGTCTGTCTGTTACCATCATAACTGCGACAGCGTGTGCATCCAAGCTAAAGTAACAATGCCAACGAGTGACAAACACTGTTCTCTTGATTTTAAATGTGCCAGAATTTTGATTTTTTGTAGCACTTCATGTTTCAGTATACACATTTTGTGTACATAATGTTAAGCCACACTCACATGATTTTGGCACAAGGACCGCACTCTATTGACTGTTTATGTATTCAAGCTTGCTTTTATGTTACTGTACAACTATTGTACATCAGTAGTGGCTAAGCAATACACACCGAGGCATCAGCACCTCTGGTGCTTTCATTTTATTTTAATTTACTAATACTAAACCAAATTTGCAAAAAAACTACAGTGGGCTCCAAAATTACTGGTATTCCTGACCAGCAATGCACAAACAATACAAATAAAACGTATATAAAACATGAAAGAATAATTCGAGGAAGGCTCTCAGGAAACTTCATGAATACCACCATAATACAAATAAATGCACCCGCAAAAAAGGTAAACCTAGGAGAGAAAGAAAAGTTCTATGAACAGCTAAGTACAAAACTTGTGAGAGAGTACCACGGCAGGATCTACTAATTGTTATGGGTGATGCAAATGCCAAGGTTGGTCGAGATAAGTTTGGAAAAGAAAATACAATGGGCAGAGAAAGGTTAGGCGAAAGAAACCAAAACGGCGATCTGTTCATCAACTTCTGCACACAAAATGAATTAGTAATTGGAGGAACCATTTTCAAACATAAGGCGATTCACAAATACATATGGACCTCGCCCAATGGTCACACCAAAAACCAAATCTATCACATCGCCGTGGGAAGTAAATATAAAAAAAGTGTTCATGATGTCAGAACCATGAGAGGAGCTGATATTGGTTGTGACCAAGAGTTGTTGGTAGCAAAGATAAAGATCAAGTTAAAAAAAAGGAAGAATAAGAACCAAAGAAATCTTGAGAGTCAGACATGAAACCAATAAGCTGATCTGCCCCAATATACAAAAGCAGTATGTAGCTGAAATGAGAAAGATATTAGAGCAGAAACCACCAGGAGATGATACAGAGCGTTTGAGGAGACAACCTGCAGATGCTCACAATGAAACTGTAAAAAAAAATGTCCTTGGAATGTAAAAAGGCCAAAGTAAACCATGGATATCTGCAAGTTCTTGGGCAGCTATTGAGGAAAGGAGAAAAATCAAAGACCAGATCAATGGTACAAAAACTGAAAGGATCAAAGACAGATTAAGGAAAGACTGCTCCGATAGGGACTGCGAAGTGAAGTGAAGAGTCAGGGCAGAAAAAGATGCAAGAGAAGATGGTAAAAAAAAAAAAAAAAGCTGAAGCAGTCAGGAAAAGTGAAATGAGCACCTTCTATCAAATCACAAAATCAATTTGTTGGAAAAAGAACAAGAAAAGTGCAGGTGTCAAATCAAAGGAAGACAAACCGCTAACCCAAAAGGATGAGGTCAGGGCAAGATACCAGAGATATTGAACATACCATGTGATATACTGGTCAACGGGTAATTAGAAAAGGAATAACAGCCTGGGAATAGACTTGAAAAACATCAACCTTGAACCTCCAACCAGAGAACAAGAAAGGAGAACTTGAAAAATATACAGAATAACAAAGCACTCGGCATTGATGGAATAACAGCCGAGATGTGCAAAGCAGACATTGAATGATCTGTAACCGAGTTACACAACCTTTTGCTGAAAATCTGGGACAGAAAAAATGTGCCATCAGATTGGAAGAAAAGTCTTATCTCAATCATAATAAAGAAAGGCAATCTCACTGTATGCGATAACTCCAGAGGCATTTCCCTCCTCCCAATAGCGAGCAAATTATTTGGAAGAATTCTCATCGACAAACTAATGACAGCAGTAGATGAAACGCTTAGACCCGAACAAGCTGGATTCAGAAGAGGCCGCAGCACAATTGAACTAATTTTCATCCTGCGTAAAATCATTGAACAGAGTACTGAATGGCAGGCAAGCCTATATGTTAACTTTATAGACTTCCAAAAAGCATTTGACAGCCTTGTCAGAGGAAGAAAATGGCAAATATTGCGACATTATGGCATACCAGAGAAGTTAGTACGTATCATCAGGAATTGGTATAACAACTGTGAAAGCTCAGTCATCTATGAAGGGGGTATCTCAGATTGGTTTAAAGTCACCGTCGGTGTTAAACAAGGCTGTGTAATCCCATGTTTTTTCTTCATCATTAAACTTGACTGGTGATAAAAAGGACTGTGGACAAAGAATGAACTGGAACACGTTGGGATTTCAACACCTCCCGTGAAGATCTGATATTTGCTGATGACACTGCACCGATATGAAGCACCTGGACACATTTACAATGAAAAACATCTAGACTAGAATGAAACACCGCCTACGTTGGTCTGAAAATGAGTGAGAAAAAGACGAAAGTCATGAGGATTTCATACAAGAAGAACAGACGACATTAAAATCCATGGTACAGAACTGGAAGATGCTAAGGAATTTTCCAATTGATGACCCACAATAACTAAAGATGGAGATGCAGAAGCAGACATAAAAAAGCGAATATAAAAAGCCAGGAGCTCATTTAACCTTCTTGGGAAAGTAAGGAGGTCCAAAACATACAAACAAAAGACTAAGCTGTGCATATTTCAAAGCAATGTAAATTTGTCTGTTCTACTGTACGGAGCAGAGCAGCGGAGGATGACTCACACCAGTGAATTAAAACTTGGCAGACTTCACTGTCTGTGTCTCAAAAAGATAATGAGAATTCAATGGCCCATGAAGATCACAAACAAAGAACAGTATCACCTTACCAGCAACAAGCCAGTACGTGAGATCATTTGTGAAAGACGGTGGAGTTACCAGAGATGCCAAGTCTCACGCATTCGGCGTAGGTCTCGAGCATTTTGTAGGCTTATTCACCGTAGTCCGCAATTATTCATTGAATGCTCAATGAAATTCTCACGCGGTATTAAAATCCTTGTGCATTAAAGTTTCAGTTTCACTTGCGTGAAGGTGGACCTCACCATGGAAAGCGATTATGACTCCAGACTTCCCGTGCTTCTCTTTACTCAGGGATTGGAAACAATGCATGTGCTTCATGATCGTTTAAATTGTTTAAATGAAATAAGACCATTTGAAACATTTTTATGCAATTCCATTGCTTTCAATCCCTCAGTAAAGACAAGCGTGAGAATTCCCGAGTCATAATCGATTTCCGTGTCACTAGAGGGGAAATCCACCGTAATGCATGAGAAACTGATTAACTTGATGCACAATGATTTAAATTCCGCGAGTGAATTTCTTCAGTGCGCGTAGATTGAATAATTGCTGACTACGGCACAGGACCGTGAATGCCACTAAGAGGAAAGACTCATGCCTAAGGCATGAGACTTGGCATCTCTGAGTTACACAGGACACATTTTAAGAAGAGAACCCAGAAGCAATGTGAGAATAGCATTAACATGACGACCTGAAGGGGCAAGGAAGAGGGTAGACAGAAAGAAACATGGAGAAGAATGACAGAAAAAGAAAGGAACCTATTTGGATGGAACAGTTGGAATGTAACTGCACAGGCAGCGCAGAACAGAGGGCAGTGGAAGAAAACGTGTAAGGCCTCAATCTCCACCATAAGGAGAACAGTAAAAGCAGCCTCCTCTGGCAAGGATAACAACATGGAGTCTTTTCCTGAAATTTTTGATAAGGTTTAGGCACACATTTGGGGGGGATTTTGGACCACTCCTCCGAGCAGATCCTTTCAAGATCCTTCTCATTCTTGAATCTGCATTCATTACCTGCCCACTTCAGCACAGCCTGCAGGTTTACCATTGGATTGAGGTCTGGCGACTGAGATTGCCATTACAAAATTTGATTTTGTTGTCACAGAACCATTTCTGTGTGGATTTTGAGGTTTTGTTTGGGTCATTGTCTTGTTGGAAAGTCCACCAACAGTCAAGTCCCAGCCTTCTGACGGAGGCAACCAGTTTGTCAGCCAAAATATCCGGATACTTGGTGGGATTCATTTTTCCATTAATCTTAACCAGTGCCACTGGACCTCTTGAATTTAAAAAATGCCAAAACATGCCTGACGCGCCATCATATTTCACCATGGGTATGAGGTGTTTCTCCTTGTAGGCATCTCTGTTTCAACGCCAAACATGCTGTATCTAACCGAAAAATGCAATTTTGGTCTCCTCTGATCAAAGCAATTTGTTCCAGTCATAATTTAAATGACATTTGGCAAACTTCAAGCACTTACTTCTGTGTCTTCTGGTCAGAAAAGGCTTTCTTCTGGCAACCGTTCCAAAGAGCCTGTGGTTGTGGAGGTGGTGCCTGATGGTGCTTTTTGAAACCTGGTGACCCCAAGATGCCACCAAGGTCTGCAATTCCTTCACAGTGATTCTTTGGGATTTTGTTGCTTCTCTCACCATCCTCCTCAGTATCCTGGGGGCAAAATGCAGCTTCTACCCAAGAGGTTTTCAACAGCTTCATATCTTTGGAATTTTTAAATAATTGCCCAGACAGTGCTCAGTGGCATATTCAATCATTTGTGAATCTTCTTCTAGCCATTACCAGATTTATCAATTTACCAAATTTATTAATTCATCTATGACCATCTTCCTCTTTAGAACTGATGGTTGCTTTGTTTTCTTCATGATGATGGATGACAAAGGGATATTGCATGCATGTAACCCTATTTTTATACCCTGGTGAAACAAGAAGTGATGTAATGGCTCAATATAGTTCCTAAAAACTGAGATAAAACTTCAATAAGTGGAATTTGATACCTGGTTAAATTTGGTAGACATTTACAATAATCTTTGAGGGTGCCATTAATTGTGAAACCTTGATTTTGAGGAAATTGATTTTGAACTAAATCAGTAAATGATTTTGGTTAGTTCCATTGGAACATTAATATCGCACAGTATTTTTTCACATGTTGTCATTTAGAGTTTCTCCATAGACACATTTTCAAAAATTTTTTAAAGAATTCTTTGTGCATTGCCAGTAAGGGGTGCCAGTAATTTTGGAGCCCATTGTATACTGTATTACTCATGAAATGTGAACCAAATAATTCAGAATTCGTTGAAACTTTGGAATTTTATATCAAAGCAGCGACATACCCATTTAAATCAGACAGGCTGCAAAATTAACCTGGTGATTGCTTCCGTTAGAATGTTGGATTTTCAATTTAAGGATGAGAAGCCACAAGACTAGGCCTATTAAATATCTTTATCTTCCAAAGTAAAATTTGATTTAAAAAAATCTCTCTTCTTTCTTCGTACAGTTGCAGAAACACTCAAACCCCTTATGTGCTTTTCATCATGGCTTATAGTGTTTCTAAAAGAAGAGGTAATTCAGCACAGTGGTAAACCTGCCCCTGTCCAAACTTTTTTGAAAGGTATTGTTGGTATCATATTCAAAGTGCACGTATGTTTTTCAAAAAACAATAAAATTTCTCAGTTTCAACATTTGATTCGCCATCTTTCTGCTACTATCAATTAAATACAGAGTTCAAATGATTTGGAAATCATTGCACTCTGTTTTTATTTACTACACAGCATCCCAACTTTTTTGGAAGCAGGGTTGTAACATACCATCCCAGCGTTTTCTGATTTAATGATGTAAATGATGACGTAAAACGTCAGTATGTCTTTTGAATAATCTGATCTCATATATGTCATGAAATGGTGCAGAACTGCATAGTTTACATGTCATGGTTCTGGATGTTTGTGCGTGTGTTTTGGACTTTTCTTTGTGGCTCTCGTCCCGGGACGATATCGAATTCCTGTTCAATCGGATTCTTTGCCCAGCTGGCTGATTGAACTGGGGCGGCGCTTCCTCGGACTCTATATAAGCCGGATGTTCGCCATGCCTCTTTGCTTGAGTGTCTGTTTGTAGCTACGCACTATAGCCGAAGATATCTGTAGTCAGGATTTGTTTGACTTCTTTCTTCTTGTTATTATAGGAGTTATTCTCCCTTTTTTCTATCTCGCTTTGCTTCCATGTTTCAGACTATTATACGTCCTTTGGAAGCGCAAGCACTTTCCGGTGGTTTGTATTATTCTCTGTGTTTGTATTGTGTCCGTGTTGCTCGTTTCCCTCTTGTCGCTGCAACTGGCCTCAAAATTCTACCTGCCATTACATTACAAAGCTTATTACGCAATAAGTTGGAGAGGCCTTGCCTTACTGTGAATATAATCACAGCTAAGGACAGAAACATGATTCATGCACAAACGCAGATGCTAAGCTACCTAAGATCAATTTCACACGTCGTTGCATGTTGGGTTGCATCCCCTGACAAACTTAATGCAACACAAACGCGAGCAGCCATCTGAGCTTTCCAGATAGCGGGTGCTATGGGCATTGAAATAAACAAGAGAAAGCTGACCCCTGCTATTTGGGATTGCTTTTGTGTTTACTACTGTGGTCACAGAAATGCTCTGGTTCCCTCCTGAAGACTGACATTTGTTACCTCCACTGGTGCGTAGGAGTGTATTAGGTATGTCCACCGGGAACGCCGTTTGTGCCAGCTGGGCTAGGCGTGGTCATTTGCCCTGCGCATGAACCATGTTTCCGCTCTTAAGGGCATTGTTACGCACAACGCAAAGAGCAGTGACATTGTAAGGACAGCAATAATGCAAATAAATGCAAAAAAATTCAAACTTTTGCTGACTTCCATCTCTCATCTCAGAAGCCAGCTAAAGTTATGGATTTTTTGCTTTCATATGGACTATTGCCATCCTTACAATGACACATCAAACACATAAATGTAGCCAATAGGCAATTACTTCGTCATTGTCATTTTGTACACTGTAAAACCAAATGTTTAAGTTCTGAACATATGCTAAACACTTTTTTGTAACACTTTTTAAACATGTCACAGTGTTTAGATTCAGTTTTAAAGTGTATTCAACAAATCCTAAAAACCTTTATCACAACATCCAATAAACACCAGTGTTTTGAATGAGAACACCTATTTACAGAAATAATCACCAGGGGCCTCATTTATAAACGGTGCGTAGGCAAAAAAAAAAAAAAAAAAAAAGATGTCACTTTCTTTGCAGATTTCTGATTTATAAAAACAAACTTGACATTAAAAAAGGGGAAATTATTAAGATTATGCACAATGTCAATAAATTCCAAGTCCATCCTGATTAAAGAAATGAAAATTCCATGCAGTTTATTTTACCCATAGGTTTATAAATTAGGTTATTTTCCACAAAATGTCATTTTTATTTTTTTGTGTGTACGTATTATTTAGGTATGAAATCCACGAAAATTTTTATAAATAAGGCCCCAGGCATTTAGCTTTTACACACTGGGCTCTAATTTCTTGGCGCAGCGCAGGGTGGCGCAGCGTGGCGTAGCGTGGCGCAGCCCACGCAGTGGTAATTTCGTCCGGTGCAGCCTGCGCAGTGGTAATTTCGTCTGCGGTTGTAACACGTCGCGCAGCCGCTTTGGCAATTTGGTAGACGGACGTGGGCCGAGATGGGTGTGGCGGCGTAGTAGGGGAGGTGTCACATATTCATCAAGACGCAGTGACAATTTCAGAGAAAAAGTCTTCGCTGAAGTTGCAGAAAGCTCGCCAGCTCCAACCTGGTTTACTTTCTGTGCAGTGGTAATTTGGACCGGACGCACAGTCGCACACGACACGCCACCGAAACCTCACAGGCAGGTTTCCAGAATGTCAGGCACATTTCAATGCAATAAATAATTACAGCAACCACTATTTAATGTAACTATCTAAACCAGGACATAAATTATAGTATCTATATCGATTGTCCTGATGTCAGATTAAAGGCGGTTGGCACGCGTAATGGAAACTCCACCTGGCTTAACAACGTTGCTGAATCTGTGATGCAAACTAACGACTTCACATCTTTCTCAGCCAACCACAAACTCCCTATATATAATGCTTGTGTTCTATGCTCAGTAAACCCGCTTGCACACTGGACGCGAAACGAATTTTTCCCATGACTGATTACAGTCAAAGTCAATGCAAAGACGCGAAAGTCGGACAGGGTTTTAATATATCTCCGTGTCCGAAAGTCATAAAAGTTCTAATTTTTCGAGTATTCCAGGAATTATTAGACGTGCAAACTTGGCCATGTTTGTGTTCGACCTTCACAAAATGCAAATTGATAGCTATCGACTTTTCTTGGTCTTTTTATTTGTGTGTTTTCTTCCGTTGAAGATATACAACAGTCTTTATTCGGTCTCTCTTTTGAAAATTAGACAGATGGATCGAACAGATTCACGCTTTATTTCCACACCAGAGATAAAATAGTGTTTGTAGTCAGTGAGCAAATCAATTCCATGACCATTGACAGTGTGAATAAATTATCGCATGCACGATCAAGACTGTCCGAGGCGAAATGCAAAATACTCCATGTAATGCAGCCAGCAAAAAAGTAAAAAGTAAGTATGAGAACAGATTTATAACGAAATAAAGAATAAAAATATATCACCAACAAACAGAGCATCCAAAAAATGGCCCGCAAATAAATAAATCGCCATGCTTCATTGGATGTTCTGTTTGTTGTTAAAATGTTTCTTTTTATTCTTTATTTCGTTATCAATCTGTTCTAATCGCCTCTTTTTTTTTTTTTGAATGTCAGACACGGAGTATTTTGCATTTAATGTCCGACAGGCATTGTACATTGTCCCGCCGCCAATGTCGACTCACTTTACTGAGCAGAGCTTAAACAGAAACATTGATTGAAATTCTCGGTACTCATCTTGAAGAACTGAGCCCTCTTATCAAAACATTCACCTTTAATATCTAAAACATTCAGTAGATTTGAAGAAATTAAAAACAATAATCGACTGTCGGACACGGAGATATATTAAAACCCTGTCAGACTCTCGGACACGAGACACTGCGCTCAACGCAATCTGTCGTCTGAAAAAATGCGTTTCGCGTCCAGTGTGCAAGCGGCTTAATACTAGGCTACTATTTATTGTCACTTAGGTTTTATCGTTTTTAGTGGGGGAAAGGAATACAGCCTGATTGCTATCATCTCGTACTGAGTTAAGATCACATAGTGAAAATAAATGTGTAACGTATCTTGCATTGTTGTCCATGCATGTTAATCCCAAAATTTTAAGCAGCAACAGGGTGTAATAATAGGAACACGCTATCCATCGTTTCTCTTCCCAATGATGTAGGCAGAAGAAATAAATGAGCAACCGTCGTATTTCATTCCAACTTCATAAGTTTGAATGATCTGACGTAGTTTCGTTTTGAAATTCCATTCAAGTTCGCTAATGGTAATAATTCGAGAATGCCCTAGCTAGCCAGCTAACTCATATTCGTAATGCTTAATATAGACGTAAGCGGTGCAGAAAACATGCCTGAAGCAGCAAAGTAAAATGCAACATTAACGCATCATGCAGACATAGGACAGAGGCTTCTATAGTCCAACATATTAAAGGTGAGGAGAGGAGCTCATTTGATTGGTGAAGATTTGACTCGGCTGTGTTATACCCAAACACGCCTTCTTTGCCACTAGCGCCGCAGGAGGGACCGAGGCGGACAGAGGAGTACTTGCGCCAGGCTACGCCGGGCACGAAATTGCAACATACGCCTGGACACACCCCCTTGGCGCGGCGCACCCCCCATTCGCCGCGCCTGCGCCGCGCCTACGCCTGGTCTACGAATTTAGAGCCCACTGGTGTTAGATTATCAACATGTCACATGTTCCACAGTTTTACAGTGTAATCATTATACTGCAGGCCGTGTATCTGTATTGATTATTCAGTAAATAACCTGTTTCATTGCAAATCAGGCAAACCCAAACAGGAACTGCTTGAGAGCCATCATGTTTCTGATGGCCCTCAAAACATCTGAGGGACACGCCACTGGTGCTGTCTTGTAATCGAAATTGACGCCAATGATAATTCAAATCGATATCCTCTCTTATAAATTTTACAGGAGAGGCAAAAAAACTGCTCCAGGTAAATCTCTACCACATGGATAAAAATTTGGGTCATTAGATGATATTGAAGCCTGAAAACGATTGATTCCTAATCATTAGCCAATGAAGAGATAATCCAGATTATGTCACTTACGCCCTTAGCATGAGACGGGATGAAGAGTTCAATACATGAGAAACGCATCCTAAAAGGGCATATCTGCAACACTCTGCTGACAGAAATTAACGTGACCTTGTGAGAGTCTGTTCAATGTTCATTATTATTTCTCATTTCTAAATACGAATTTAGTTTCCTGTTTCCCTACTCTCTAGTAAATGTTTTAAATGTTTTAATACATGGATTTGATATGGCAGGATATACATTTTGGTTTCCACTGTCAAAATCTTGAAGTATTTTGTAAAACAGCTGGTCTATCCATACTGCATGAAATAGCGGTCAAACTGCAAAGAACTTGAGCATGAAAAAGTGAATCATCAGATCTAAAGATACATTATACACCTCAATGGCTAAAAACAATGCAAGGTATTTCTGAATTAAGGTCACTATGTCACCTCTGTGCTGACACTGATATCTGAAGCCATAAACAACAGATAACACAACAAAGGATAATACAGTGTGCACTGACTGTGGGCATATGTACAGTTCATGATAGTACCAACTAAGACCAGCAATATGCTAAGAAGGTGCAAGACGCCTGGACTGAAAATGCATTTTGTTTGTAAAAAGGCCGTTAAGTACCACTTACACCCATTTAGCATAGGAATTGTAACACATGCCCTTCTAGCCAATAAGGAACATTGGCGGGAAAATTTTACTTGCAGATACGCCTTTTGACCCCTTTAGGATAAGAATTCAGACCTAAAATATTGCCAGAAGGTGAGACCTACATGGATGTACACTACCGGTCAAAAGTTTTAGAACACCCCAATTTTTCCAGTTTTTTATTGAAAATGATGCAGTTTAATGTCTTATTGTACTCTGGAATAAAAGCATAGATATGATAGAACAAATACACAATTGAAGTTAAAAAAGAAATCATGGAATCAATTTATAAACCAAAATTTATTCTAAACTTTTGATTCAAAGTAGCTACCTTTTGCAGACATAACAGCTGAACACACTGGTGGCATTCTTTCTACAAATCAAAATCTGGAAATCAAATATTCTTCAGAAAGTTCTTCATAACTCTGTTGCAAAAGTTCCCATAAATGTGTGACACCTGTAGGTTGCTTTGCTTTCACTCTTCTGTCCAGTTCATCCCAAACCATCTCGATGGGGTTTAAGTCTGGAGACTGTGCTGGCCACTCCATGTTTTCAAGCTTACCATCGAGTTCTTTTTTCCTAAGGTAGTTCTGGCAGAGCTTGGACTTATGTTTTGGGTCATTATCTTGCTGTAGGATGAACCCCTGACCAGCTAGACGCATACCAGAGGGTACTGCATGGCGCTGCAGAATGTTGTGGTAGCCGTTTTGGTTCAGGGTGCCTTTCACTCGGCAAGTCACTGACCCTGGATCCAGCAAAACAGCCCCAGACCATCACACTTCCTCCTCCATGTTTGACAGTTGATGTCACACACTGAGGAACCATCCTTTCACCTACTCGACAGCGTACAAAAAACCTGGGTAACCTTACCTTTTGTTTAAAACTTCTGATAGTTCACCGCTTACCTTTGTACCATTTCAAGCTATTCATTGGACTGGAACTGCATAATTTTCAATAAAAAACTGGAAAAAATTGGGGTGTTCTAAAACTTTTGACTGGTAGTGTGCGAGAAAAAACGGAAAACATAATTTTTGCCCAACATGTCACTCACGCCAGAGTGCGAATTATACAGTGACAATCGGGGGGGGGTCAACTTTTTCTCCAGGACATAAAGGGAACTCTGTACTACATAGGCACGTTTTTCAGTGAACTGAAGTCTGACAATCTATTTTGCTCGTTAAACGTAATGTCTGATGATTATTTATATATATATATATATATATGCGCACTGCACTACTTTCAGAGGGAAATACTGTACTTTCTACTCCACTATATTATACTTCTTAGATAATCTTATAAAATTATACTGCATTGTTAAGGATTAAACCAGTGGCTCCCAAACTGTTTGACTTGTGGGTGTCTACAAAAAAAATTGTGTGTGTTTGTGCCCTTTGTCACATTTCAGATGTCTGTAAGTAGTTTACAGTTCGACCAAAGAGACATTTCCCTTCACATGTTTTCAAGTAAATCTCCAATATTATAACAATTCAAAAAAGAAAAAAAAATCTGAAAAATTAATCCAAATATATGTCGCAGAACTCTTTTTTTTTCTATTCCACCCAATCCATCAACTCACAACCTCTCAGATTTATTCTGTGACCCTTTCAAGGCCGTTCAAACCAGCTCCACATTGAATGCTGCTTCTTGCCTTCATTCATCAGCATTAACAATGTTACATTTATTAATACATCGGTCACAGTACAATTTTCTGTAAAACCAGTACTTTAATACCTTAGTTTTACTTAAGTAGGATTTTAGATGCAGGACTTTTACCTGTAGTTAAGTATTTTTACTCTATGGTATTGATATTTTCACTTCGGCAAAGGATCTGAGTAGTTCTTCCACCACTGTTTATGTTCATGTTAAAACGTAACATATCTGTACAACTAATCCTCCATTGTCTCATTGCTCATAATGACTGAGCACCAGTGTGAGCTAGCGTTAGATATGAGATTTTATCCCATAAATGTTTAAAATTTGGCGTGTCACAACCCATTAGAACAGGTCTGGCGTTTCACATGTGCAGGGCTGGACTGGGACAAAAAACAGCGGCCCTTGCATTTTCGGCCATGGCGGCCCAACCTGATCGTGAGGTGACAGCCCGCTGTACGCGCACACTATGCTGTTACCAAAAGTAAAAATTAAGCTCAGTCGTAGTCTACATGCCCTGGAACTCCACACAAAGGTCCCAGGCCGGAATTGTACCCACACCCTTCTGGCTGTGTGGTAGGGGCACACTGGGGCAAAAAAGAGGCCCAGGAATTTGTACCTGACCGGCCCACTCTCCAGGGGGAAGGGACGGGGAGGTGGTGACCAGCCGAAAAAAATTTCACATTATTTGACAAAAAAGTATGCATTTTAACATTAGATTGGACCATATCCCATAAAACATTGATATAATAAATTTATTTTATTATATAACACCCATTAGCCTACAACTAAATAATTGTTGTGAATATCTAACATACAAACCCAGGGGCCATACGCATTTGTGATTTTAGCAGATGTTAACAGATCACCAAGTCCCCCCTCCCCTTCGAGTCCCTTAAACCAGGTTTAGTTAAAGATACCATCCTCAACAACTTGTAAAAATGTTGTAAAATACTGTAATGGTCTTTTTTCCCCCCAAAACTATTCTAAAAGATGAGGCTCAAGTGTTGTGAATGTGGAAAGTGTTGTCTCGTGAAACACCAACATACACATTATCTGAGTCACCATTCAGTTGAACTTATGTACATGTGAGTGAATTTACCATTCTGTAGGCAGGGATTGGGTGGGTAATGTCCAAAAACAAACAATCCTATTTATAATAAAGATCCTACTTATCCTAAAGACGTCCTGAAAGAAACTGAATACAATGATACAGTCCTATATTATAAACATTACATTGAGAACATATAAACTAATGTATTTCTACAGAAATATTATTATTATTATTATTATTATTATTATATTTACATGAATGAATTTGAAAAAGAAATGTGACTTTGGGGCCATTTATAATTTTTCAATAAGACCATTGCACAATTTGGATTGATTCATGCATAACCTTTTTAAATAACGTTACATATCTTACAGACTCAACAGGGCATAGAATAGCTCACTAGCTTCAGAACCGCAGTACTCGCTGGTTGCAAGTTTACTGGCAGGTGATTCTGAAAGTCAAGACAGGGTTTTAAATTGGAAAATTTGAAAGTCTTCCTTGCTTTATTCCAGGACAAATTTTATTTGGCACCGTAACACAACGAATCAATATGCATCAAATAGTAGGTTATTAGTGGGGGCCTTTTTTAAGCTCAAGCAAATTTTAACCGAATACATACTTGCGATAGATTATTAATTTAACGTCAGTCTTACCGCTTCCCGTGTCCCCCTCCAAATGAAAACGGCTTGCTACATGAGGATCATCACGGCAAAACAGCTGGTCAATTTTTCTGGGTTTGAAAGCCTGAGGCTCCGATGTCTAATTACTTTATTCTCGAAGCTTTTCCGCCTCTCCACTGCTTTCTGATATTTTTTTCTGACCTCGTAGTCGTTGAAACGCGTTTTTAGACTGTTAATGCAACAGGGGACAAGCAAGGCCATTGGTCAAACTAATTTCCCAGCAAGCCTGCCGCGTTAAGCTTTTAGGACGAAAACGACAACATTCAAGAAACTGTACATGGCTTAAGCTTATGCATTTTTTTTAAATCTGCAAGAATACAATTTTTCAGTCCTATATCATTAAAATGTATAAATAGATACTGAAAAATAGCCAAGATGCAAGATAAGCAGAATAGTGAAGCAGAACAATAAAAAGTGGTATATAATGCAAGTGTCAACTATATTTTGAGACGTTGAAAGTCTAAGGGAGAACTCTCTGAGTAACACAATAGAGAAGAAAACAGATATTTTCTACTAAATGATTTTTCCTGAAAGAAACTACAGATTGAAGTACCTGAATTCACCTCGCTGTTTGCTTGCCGTGATGTAGGCCACTGGCTACCAGCAGGCCGTCAACGCAATTGCATTTCTTTTTTTTTCTCCCTGAGGAGGGAGGGCTCAGAGATTTCATTGGGCCAGCCCTGTGTCAACGTAGAAAATGAACCAATGGGCCACTTTCCGCGTTTTAAAGGCCGGCGTGGTCGTTCAAAATTATCGATGTTATTACAATTTTATAAACTATGATTGCATCGGCCCAAAATGTGCGTCGGCCCACCGAGCATTGCCCCGTACGACAGATTACCAGTCCAGCCTTGCACACGTGCGATCTTTTTATATGGTCTACAGCTTTCTGGCGTCCCGACTGATCAGATTCCAATCATTGGCAAACAGGGTTACGTTACCAGTCCTCCTGCTGGTAACCGCTAACCATCGCTAGCGTTGGTTTCTAATTTGTGGTTTATTCAAATCAATGGGATTAATAATTCGCAAGCAAGCATGCCATCGCTTTTGCCATTATATTAGTAAGTTAAACGAGTCATTTTTATCGTGCAAAACTAGAATTTATTAATTTAATGGCGAAAAGCATTAGCATGATAGCTTGGTTATTATTCATCCTATGGACTTAATAGACAGCCAACTAGAAGCTAACGCTTATCTTAAATTTTCCAAATAACACGATGCTGACATTTATGGGATAAACAGGATCTCAAATTCGTGAGCCCGAGATGTCAAATTTATGAAACTCGAGTGGTAATTTTTGTTTACGTTATTCCTCGACGAGGGCTTGGAATAAACGAAAATTGCTACTCTTGTCTTGTCTCATACATTATTTGATATCTTGGGCTCACTCATTAGAGATCCTCTATTTATACTAAAATGCCAAGCCATAGATGAACTTCAGCTTTCATTCGTAGACACCTGACTCAATTTAATTCAAAAACTCAGAGAAAGAAGCTAAACTGTATTGAACTAACTAGATTGCTACTTACAGTAGCCTTCACGTTCGGCACAACACACGCGATCCATTGATGGGAGTGATTCAGGCAGACGAGATGTTTAGCTAGGGTAAATGTCAATGGTATGGTCCACTTTAGGGGTGTCTGAAATCGTATTACAAGATTCTTTCAGGCATGAATATAAGAAATATAATGTAATATTTATGATGATAGGTACGATAAGGATTAATGTTTTAAACCCTACAACTGTTAAGAAGTGATGTTTGTATGCTTGGTTTTAGTTGGTTTTAGTCCATTCTAGCATATTTCTAGTGTATTTATTGTATTTATATATTTATTCTGAGTTACATGTTTCATGTTTAGAGAATGAATGCTTGCAGTCTCATGTCTTACTTTCCTCTTGTTTCTTTGTGTGGTGTCTTTAAAAGATTCTCACTCTTTCTTTTCCATTTCGGTTTGGTAATTCCTCTTCCTTCTCTCTTGCTGTTCTGATTGGACTATCCACACTTAGAGAAGTTCAGTTAGGCACGGGTGATTAGTTAGTTCAAAGTTAGGATCCCACCTACTTCCTCTCTCTCTCTCCTATCACCGTCCTTGCTTTTCTAGATCCGCCTCTCCTCTCACCTGTTCTGAGTTTAGCTGGGCCTCCACTTAATTTGTTTGTGTATAAAAGACCCACTTTCCTGCTGCTTCTTGTGGACTCGTTTCTTCCGCCTAAGCTCGCTTTGGTCAAGTCTCGTTTCTGCATCTTTTCTCTCGATTTCTGCAAGTTTGTATTTCGTGATTTCTCCCGTGAGTCTTGTTTACGTTGTTGTTTGCGTTGTGTGATTGAGATAGTGATTGTGAGTACCACGTTTACCCTTTATTCCCATTGTACCAACTTTGTTAGAGATTTCCTTTGTGCTACCCTTATCCTCTCCAACTCCCCTTTCCCTTCCCCATCCAATCCCTTTAGTATTTCCCTGTGTTACTGTCTTTGTGCGGACTGACATCCTGGTTTATAGATCTTTCTGCTTGTCCCTTGATTTACGATTCTGCCTTGCCTAAACCATTCTGTTGCCTGGCTTTGATTTCTGTTCTGTATGACCATGAGCTCACCTAATAAACGCCCTGCCATTGCTGAACTGCATTTGGAGTCTCAAGCCATTCCTTTCAGTACGAGTCGACCAGTTCAGACTCCAGCGGACTCTGCTGAGATGCAACGACTCTTACAACAACAACAGGTCGTCATTCAGCAGCAGCATCGCGATCTGCAGGAGATGAGAGCTACCTCCAGCGACTCTCTCTGGGCTCCACCATTCCCACTCCTGCAGCCGCTCCGCAGAGGCAGCTCCCGTCCGGGAGCCACGCCTTACTCCCCGCGGAGTACGACGGAGATCCCACCTCCTGTAAGGCATTCCTGTCTCAGTGCTCGATTATCTTCGAGCTGCAGCCCCTGACCTTCCCTACCTCGCGATCCAGAGTGGTCTACATCGTCACTCTCCTGACCGGCAAGGCGAGGGATTGGGGAATTTCGATGTGGGATGCTGGCCACCCCTGTACTCGCACCATAGAAGATTTCATGGCGGAGATGAGGGAAGTGTTTGACCGGTCCTACCAGGGGCGAGAGGCAGGAAGTGCCCTACTGAGTTTACGACAGTCTGGCTGCAGTGTTTCGGATTACGCGATCCAGTTCCACTCTTTGGCCGCCTCCACACTATGGAGTGAAGATGCCCAATTCGATGTATTCTACCGGGGGCTGGCGGAGAATATTAAGGATGAACTGGCATCTCGCGAACTACCTTCCGACCTGCAGGGGCTAATCAGAGTGGCTATCCAAGTGGATTCACGACTCCAACAGCGCAAGAGGGAGCGCCAGTGCCACCCTGAGCCCCGACGGTCTGGCCAGCATGGGAACCTTCGTCCTCTTTCGGCGACTCTCCTATCCAGGAGACCGGCAAGCCCCGGAGATCGGAGGAACCCATGCAGGTTGACCGCTGCCGGCTGTCACCTCAGGAGAGAGCCAGAAGACTGCGTGCTGGGGCGTGCCTTTACTGTGGGCTGGAGGGGCATCAAATTAAGAGCTGTCCTTCACTCACGAAGGAGAGGGTGAGTGGAAGGATTGAGCAGCTGGCTCAGAGCAGCGATGCCACTCGTAAGCTGGTTCCTGTCACTCTGGTTGTTGGCAATCGTTCTATGTCTACTAATGTTCTGTTTGATTCAGGTTCAGACATCAACCTGATCGACGCCAACCTGTGTAACCAGCTCCGGCTCCAGCCCCAGAATCTGCCTGCTCCGTTCCGGACACTTGGCCTGTGTGGGCAACCGCTAGGTCAGGTGACCCAAGTCACGCCCCCTCTTACGCTCATTGTCTCTGGCAACCACCAGGAGTAGATTCGCCTCCACCTCATCTCCTCCTCCTCTGGCCCCATCGTTCTGGGTCTTCCGTGGCTTCAACAACACAACCCCACTATTAACTGGAAGACAGGGCAAGTGATCGAATGGAGCACACAGTGTCTACGCTCCTGTCTTCACAGAGCACCTGCCAAGCAGAGTGAGGAGGGACCCAAGGAGCCCCCATTTTCTCCAGACCTATCCAAGGTTCCTAGTGAGTACCATGACCTAGCCGAGGTCTTCTCAAGTCTCGTGCTCTGTCTCTGCCCCTCACAGACCCTACGATTGTGCCATCGACCTCCAACCCGGTACAGCGCCCCCTAAGGAGGCCTCTACTCTCTGTCTCGTCCAGAGCAGGAGGCCATGGAGAAATATGTGGAGGAATCACTGGCTGCTGGGATCATTCGTCCCTCGTCCTCCCCCTGCTGGTGCGGGTTTCTTCTTTGTTAGCAAGAAGGATGGATCCCCAGACCATGTATCGACTACCGGGGACTCAATAACATAACCATTAAGAACCTTTACCCTCTCCCACTAATGAATTCTGCTTTTGAGTTGTTGCAGGAGCTACCATCTTCTCCAAACTCGACGACGCAACGCCTACCATCTTGTCAGGATTAAGGAGGGGGGGACGAATGGAAGACAGCTTTTAACACCGCTTAGGGGCACTACTTATACCTGGTCATGCGGTTTGGGCTAGCTAACGCCCCGCTGTCTTCCAAAACTTGGTCAACGATGTCCTTCATGACATGATTAATCAGTTTGTGTTTGTCTACTTAGATGATATACTGATCTTTTTTCTCGCTCTAAGGAGGAACATATACGCCACGTTAAATGCGGTCCTGCAGCGCCCCTGGAGAACCAACTCTACGCCAAGGCAGAGAAATGTGAATTCCATCTCGACACAGTCCCTTTCCTTGGATTTGTGGTCACTCCAGGAGGCATCCTCATGGACCAGGAAAAAGTCAAGGCGGTAAGAGATTGGGCTACTCCTTCCACCGTAAGGAACTGCAGTGCTTCCTAGGGTTTGCCAATTTCTACCGTCGTTTCATCTTGTAATTACAGTACTGTTGCTGCTCCACTGACCGCCCCTAACCTCTCCCAAAGTTCCATTCACGTGGACTCCCTCGGCAGAGAAGGCATTCCGGGAACTCAAGCAAAGGTTCACCACTGCTCCTGTTCTCCAACAGCCAGATCCCGAAAAGCAGTTCATTGTCGAGGT
The DNA here is from genome assembly GCA_029692085.1 of Gymnothorax javanicus. Lineage (NCBI taxonomy): Eukaryota > Metazoa > Chordata > Actinopteri > Anguilliformes > Muraenidae > Gymnothorax > Gymnothorax javanicus. The sequence continues at coordinate 105,036,512 of CM056194.1, read as the reverse complement.
AGATGCTTCTAATACCGGTGTTGGAGCAGTCCTATCGCAGCTAAACAGTCAAGACAACAAGGTACATCCCTGCGCCTTCTTTTCCCGCCGGCTTAGCCCAGCAGAACGCAATTATGACATTGGTAACCGGGAGTTGCTTGCCGTAAAGATGGCGTTAGAAGAGTGGCGTCACTGGTTAGAGGGGGCTAAGGTGCCGTTCCAGGTCTGGACCGACCATAAGAACCTGGAGTATCTTCAGACTGCTAGGAGATTGAACTCTCGCCAATCCCGCTGGTCTCTTTTTTTTTTGACCGATTTAATTTCACCTTAGCCTATCGCCCTGGTTCCCAGAATAAAAAGCCAGATGCCTTATCCCGCAAGTTCCTCCTGACGCCCTCCCAAGGAACCTCAGACCATTCTGCCCAGTCGTGTGGTAGTGGGATCGTTAGTGTAGGAGTTGGAGGACCGGGTCAGAAAGTCGCAACCTTCTGGGGGCCTCCTACTAACTGCCCCAAGAACTGCCTTTTTGTTCCAGATGGTCTCCGAGCCGAGGTTCTCCAGTGGGCTCATTCTTCCCATCTCGCCTGCCACCCTGGTGCCAATTGGACCCTGGCCATGCTAACTCACAGGTTTTGGTGGCCAACGGTACGTAAAGACGTAAAGAGTTTCTCTACTGCCTGTCCAGTCTGTGCCCAAAACAAGGCCTCCCATACTGCTCCAGCTGGTCTCCTGCTGCCCCTTCCGGTGCCCTCCAGACCATGGGCTAACATTGCCCTGGACTTCGTCACTGGTCTTCCGCCTCCAAAGGTAACACCGTCATCCTCACCATCGAGACCGCTTCTCCAAAGCCGTGCACCTCATCCCTCTTCCCAAGCTTCCATCCGCTAGGGAGACAGCGGACCTCTTAATTCAACATGTAATTCAGATTCACGGTATCCCTTCTGATATTGTCTCTGACCGTGGTCCCCAGTTCTGCCTCGCAAGTATGGAAAGCCTTTTGTCAAGCCCTGGGCATTTCGGTCAGCTTAACCTCTGGATTTCACCCCCAGAGCAATGGACAGACGGAGAGAGCTAATCAACAAATGGAGAGTGTCCTTCGGTGCCTCACTTCCCGCGCCAAGGGGACTGGAGCGAACAACTACCCTGGGTTGAATACTCGATCAACAGCCTTCCGGCGGCTGCCTCAGTGTGTCCCCCTTTAAAGCCTGTCTGGGTTACCAACCACCTTTGTTCCCCTCGCAGGAGGTCGAAGTGGATGTCCCCAACATTCAGGAGTTCGTACAGAGGTGCCGAGGGACGTGGAGGAAACCTGCCCGCTCCAAAAGTCCGCAGACGAGATGAGTCGCCAAGCCAATCGTCCGCCGCTCCGCTCCTCCAGATTACCAAGTAGGACAAAAAGTTTGGCTCTCTTCTACAGACATCACCCTCAGAACTGAAAGCCGCAAGCTAGCCCCCCCCTTCACATAGGTCCCTTCGTCATCGAGAAAATTATCAACCCAGTTTCAGTTAAACTCAAACTGCCTGCCACCATGAGCCGCATCCACCCTGTCTTCATGTTTCATGCCTTAAACCGTTTGTTTTGTCCATCCACACCCCTGCCCCGACCAATCCTCCTCCCCCTAGGCTCGTCGACGGAGGAGAGACCTATACAGTTCACAAGCTGCTAGATGTCCGTCATGCGAGGAAGGGGCTTCAGTATCTAGTGGACTGGGAAGGATACGCCCAGAGGAGCGTTCCTGGGTTCCCCTCGTCATATACTGGACAAAGGACTCATCAAAGACTTCCACAAAAGGACATTTAAACCAAGGCTTAGACCGCCAGGTGGCGGTCATCGGGGAGGGGGTTCTGTTAAGAAGTGATGTTTGTATGCTTGGTTTTAGTTGGTTTTAGTCCATTCTAGCATATTTCTAGTGTATTTATTGTATTTATATATTTATTCTGAGTTACATGTTTCATGTTTAGAGAATGAATGCTCGCAGTCTCATGTCTTACTTTCCTCTTGTTTCTTTGTGTGGTGTCTTTTAAAAGATTCTCACTCTTTCTTTTTCCATTTCGGTTTGGTAATTCCTCTTCCTTCTCTCTTGCTGTTCTGATTGGACTATCCACACTTAGAGCAGTTCAGTTAGGCACGGGTGATTAGTTAGTTCAAAGTTAGGATCCCACCTACTTCCTCTCTCTCTCTCCTATCACCGTCCTTGCTTTTCTAGATCCGCCTCTCCTCTCACCTGTTCTGAGTTTAGCTGGGCCTCCACTTAATTTGTTTGTGTATAAAAGACCCACTTTCCTGCTGCTTCTTGTGGACTCGTTTCTTCCGCCTAAGCTCGCTTTGGTCAAGTCTCGTTTCTGCATCTTTTCTCTCGATTTCTGCAAGTTTGTATTTCGTGATTTCTCCCGTGAGTCTTGTTTACGTTGTTTGCGTTGTGTGATTGAGAGAGTGATTGTGAGTACCACGTTTACCCTTTATTCCCATTGTACCAACTTTGTTAGAGATTTCCTTTGTGCTACCCTTATCCTCCAACTCCCCTTTCCCTTCCCCATCCAATCCCTTTAGTATTTCCCTGTGTTACTGTCTTTGTGCGGACTGACATCCTGGTTTATAGATCTTTCTGCTTGTCCCTTGATTTACGATTCTGCCTTGCCTAAACCATTCCTGTTGCCTGGCTTTGATTTCTGTTCTGTATGACCATGAGCTCACCTAATAAACGCCCTGCCATTGCTGTACTGCATTTGGAGTCTCAAGCCATTCCTTTCAACAACCTGTTGTTTTTACCTCCTTTTAGGGGGGTTAAAGTCTTAATTAGGGGGGTCAGACCCCCCCCAATCCCCCCCGTAATTCGAACCATGACTTACGCCCTTTTTGCATGAAGGCATCGAAATGTAAACGGTGAGCTTTTTCATATTGAAATTGCTAATTTGCCTTGGATGTTCTGCTGCCTTTGCTGGGCTTGCAACTATAATTATTATTATTATTATTAATAGTAGTAGTAGTTGGGTAGAGTGGGGTAAGATGCCCCTGAGGGTAAGATGCCCTTTGCTTATAATTCAATTTCAGCTGCGCCCAGTGTGTTGCTCTTGACTTAGACAAATGCACTGCTGCCTGGAGGGAAATGCTCAGTTACAGATGAGTCAACAGAGCAAGTGACATGTGAGCACTCAAAGTATTTGTGTTTTACTGTCTTTCAAGAAATGACCGAATGAATCATTTTGCCACAAGTATTTGAATGCTCCAGGAGTCTGCAGGACATGTCAGTGTAACTCTCTGATGCCTTCTCTATGTATAAAAGGGGGTCCTGTGTGGTGATAATAGGAGAAATTGGGGTTAAAGAGCCAAAACCAATATGGTAGTGCTGGGGGTAAGATGCCCTTTTTGGTTTGGGGTAAGATGTCCCTAGGGAAGGAAGGCATCTTACCCCATTTTGAGTCATACTCATTCTTTTTTTTCTAAAAATTATGTTCTATTTATAGGAAATATATATCAAACATGATGATTTTTATAAAGAACTCTGGAATGAAAATTTAAGTGTATCCATACATGTTAAAAGTAGGGCCATATGGAGTTACACAATAATGAATCATATATGCATCAATACCCATAAGGGCCTAAAAAGAAATATATTGGGTGAAATGCACTATGGTCACTTAATTTTTTTTATCACAAAAGTATTTCTGAAAGTAAAAGTAAAAAAATAACGTTTAAATTTACTTCTTCATCAACTGTCCTTTCATTTTTACTTTGACACTGGGGCCTAGTATGACAGAGTGTTTCAGTTCATGTAAGATATCACATTTAAATATTTTTATCAAGATAATGTGATTTTCCTGAATTGTCACTAAGTCAAAGAAGTTCAACCTTAAATGGATTCAGTCACATGATATTAGGCTACCTCTGATGTGGATGAATGTATGGTAGTTAAATATTTTTTCCTAATATTCCCTCTTGAACTCTCTTTTCACGGATACTCATATGTTCCATACCGCTACATGTTTATGTAATGTGGTGCCTCATATTTTTTAGTAGTCCATACGATATAACCATCTATTCCTTGATGCATTGAATGCCAACTGTTGCTTGCCATCACTTGTGCGTTAGTGTTTAGTCAGTTAATAAAAAGTTGAGGAGAATGTTCCTCTTTCTTTCCCCATTTCTTTGTGGGCCATCTTACCCCAGGGGTGGGGCAAGATGACATTTAAAAAAGAAAAAGTAATTAAACATTTAATTTCTATTGTGACTGTGTTATAAATCTTTCTAGATGTGGCAGCCAACTTTACATTCTATCCATTCAAGCAAAAAAATTATTCATTCATGTTGTTTACCTTCAGTTATGAAAATTCGTGCTTGAGGTGGGCATCTTACCCCGCTCTGCCCTTATAGATTAGCCTTGCTGTTGCAGGCATTTCCTGGCCGCACCTTATCTGTAACAGCGATTTAGACTGCTGGTGATCTTTAATCTAGCCTTGTCAGAGCTAAGGAAACCATGATGTTTCGGAACTGCACTTCACTCAACGATAACTTTTTTTTGTGCTGATGCCACACCGAAGTTCCTTCAATTTACAAAGCAAATCCTCTGGGACCTTAATACATGGATTTGATATGGCAGGATATACATTTTGGTTTCCATTGTCAAAATCTGGAAGTATTTTGTAAAACAGCTGGTCTATCCATACTGCACAAAATTGCTGTCAAACTGCAAAGAACGAGCATTTAAAAGTGAATCATCAGATCTAAAGATACATTATACACCCCAGTGGCTAAAAACACTGCAAGGTATTTCTGAATTAAGGTCACTATATGTCACCTCTGTGCTGACACTGATATCTGAAGCCATAAACAACAGATAACACAACAAAGGATAATACAGTGTGCACTGACTGTAGGCATATGTACAGTTCATGATAGTACCAACTAAGACCAGCAATATGCAAAGCAGGTGCAAGAGGCAGATACGCCTGGACTGAAAATGCATATTGTTTGTAAAAAGGCCGTTAAGTACCACTTACGCCCATTTAGCATAGGAATTGTAACACACACCCTTCTAGCCAATAATGCACATTGGTGGGAAAATTTTACTTGCAGATATGCCTTTTTGACCCCTTTAGGATAAGAATTCAGACCTAAAATTTTGCCAGAAGGTGAGACCTACATGGATGAACACTACTGGTCAAAAGTTTTAGAACACCCCAATTTTTCCAGTTTTTTATTGAAAATGATGCAGTTTAATGTCTTATTGTACTCTGGAATAAAAGAATAGATATGATAGAACAAATAAACAATTGAAGTTAAAAAAGAAATCATGGAATCAATTGATGAACCAAAATGTATTCTAAACTTTTGAATCAAAGTAGCCACCTTTGGCAAATACAACGGCTGAACACACTGGTGGCATTCTTTCTACAATGGAAATCAAATATTCTCCAGAAAGTTCTTCCCAACTCTGTTGCAGAAGTTCCCATAAATGTGTGGCACTTGTAGGTTACTTTGCTTTCACTCTTCTGTCCAGTTCATCCCAAACCATCTCAATGGGGTTTAAGTCTGGAGACTGTGCTGGCCACTCCATGTTTTCAAGCTTACCATCTTGTTCTTTTTTCGTAAGGTAGTTCTGGCAGAGCTTGGACTTATGTTTTGGGTCATTATGTCGCTGTAGGATGAACCCCTGACCAACTAGGCGCATACCAGAGGGTACTGCATGGTGCTGCAGATTGCTGTGGTAGCCATTTTGGTTCAGGGTGCCTTTCACTCGGCAAGTCACTGACCCTGGATCCAGCAAAACAGCCCCAGACCATCACGCTTCCTCCTCCATGTTTGACAGTTGATGTCACACACTGAGGAACCATCCTTTCACCTACTCGATGGCATACAAAAAACCTGGGTAACCTTACCTTTTGTTTAAAACTTCTGACAGTTCACCACTTACCTTTTGTACCATTTCAAGCTATTCATTGGACTGGAACTGCATAATTTTCAAAAAAAAATCTGGAAAAAATTGGGGTATTCTAAAACTTTTGACTGGTAGTGTGCGAGAAAAAACGAAAAACATCATTTTTGCCCCACATGTCACTTACGCCCTTTTTGCATGAAGGCATCGAAATGTAAATGGTGAGCTTTTTCATATTAAAATTGCTAATTTGCCACGGATGTTCTGCTGCCTTTGCTGGGCCCCTCACGTGCTGCTTGCAGCAATTATTATTATTATTATTATTATTATTATTAATAGTAGTAGTAGTAGGGTAGAGTGGGGTAAAACGCCCCTGAGGATAAGATGTCCTTTGCTTATAATTCAATTTCAGCTGCGCCCAGTATGTGGCTCTTGACTTAGACAAATGCACTGCCACCTGGAGGGAAATCCTCAGCAACAGATGAGTTAACAGAGCAAATGACATGTGAGAACTCAAAGTATTTGTGTTTTTACTGTCTTTCTTATAAAAAATGACCAAATGAATTATTTTGCCACAAGTATTTGAATGCTCCAGGAGTCTGCAGGACATGTCAGTATAACTCTCTGATGCCTTCTCTATGTGTAAAAAGGGAACCTGTGTGGTGATAATAGGAGAAATTGGGGTTAATAAGCCAAAACCAATATGGTAGTGCTGGGGGTAAGATGCCCTTTTTGGTTTGGGGTAAGATGCCCCAAGGGAAGGAAGGCATCTTACCCCATTTTGAGTCATATTCATTCTGTTTTATGAGGTTTTTTTTTTCTAAAAATTATGTTCTATTTATAGGAAATATATATATCAAACATGATGATGTTTTATGAAGAACTCTGGAATGGAAAGTTAAGTGTATCCATACATGTTAAAAGTAGGGCCATATGGAGTTACACAATAATGAATCATATATGCATCAATACCCATAAGGGCCTAAAAAGAAATATATTGGGTGAAATGCACTATGGTCACTCTTAATTTTTTTTTATCACAAAAGTATTTCTGAAAGTAAAAGTAAAAAAATAACGTTTAAATTTACTTCTTCATCAACTGTCCTTTCATTTTTACTTTGACACAGGGGCCTAGTATGACAGAGTGTTTCAGTTCATGTAAGATATCGCATTTAAATATTATTATCAAGATAATGTGATTTTCCTGAATTGTCACTAAGTCAAAGAAGTTCAACCTTAATTATGGATTCAGTTACGTAATATTAGGCTACCTCTGATGGGGATGAATGTATGGTAGTTAAATATTTTTTCCTAATATTCCCTCTTGAACTCTCTCTTCACGGATACTCATATATGTTCCATAACGATGTGGTGCCTCATATTTTTTAGTAGTCCATACGATATAACCATCTATTCCTTGATGCATTGAATGCCAACTGTCGTTTGCCATCACTTGTGCGTTAGTGTTTAGTCAGTTAATAAAAAGTTGAGGAGAATGTTCCTCTTTCTTTCCCCATTTCTTTGTGGGGCAAGATGACATTTAAAAGAAAAAAAGTATTTAAACATTTAAAAATATTTCTATAGTGACTGTGTCATAAATCTTTCTAGTGGCAGCCAACTTTACATTCTATCCATTCAAGCAAAAAAATAATTCATTCATGTTGTTTACCTTCAGTTATGAAAATTCGTGCTTGAGGTGGGCATCTTACCCCGCTCTGCCCTTATAGATTAGCCTTGCTGTTGCAGGCATTTCCTGGCCGCACCTTATCTGTAACCGCGATTTAGAATGCTGGTGATCTTTAATCTAGCCTCGTCAGAGCTAAGGAAACCGGGATGTTTCGGAACTGCACTTCACTCAACGCTAACTTTTTTTTGTGCTGATGCCACACCGAAGTTCCTTCAATTTACAAAGCAAATCCTCTGGGACCTTGTTCGGTTCCCAGCAGGGGTGAACCGCTGTAGCACAAACCCCGAAATCTGTTACATAACAAAATAGTCTTTTCTTTGCTTCTTCAGGCAGTTTCTATGGGTGTTTTATGTCAGTAAAGCATTGTAAACCTGTTTGGATTCCGCTTTCTATTACGGCCATTTTCATTGCCTTGCACAATTCATAAAAAGTGTTTAAAATGTCACTGCAGGATTAGTAAATTTTACCATTTTGCTCCTCCTTCTCATTCTCATTTTAATAGATGTCCCCTAGCATTCAAATGAACCGCAACGAAATGGAAACTGTCCAGTAGCCCATTTCAAGAGTAGCAGCACACTGTTAAAATAACGTTTATGTCAACATGTTTTCATTTTCAAATCCTAAATGTTGTTGATAAAATTATTATTTTAATTTGAATAACCAAAAAGTTATAATTACAAAGAACGAACATTAAAGCAAAGTATCTTCATAGACGTAGCCTGCTTCTTTCATTTAGTTGATCCGAAAAATTTATCTTCACTGAACTGAGCTGTTTGAGCCAAACCTAATTAGTGTGAAGTTGGTTTTAATTTGCAACGCGGAACACAAATGACAAGTTAAACAGTTTGCCTTCTCGGGTATCCAAGTCATAAAAAGACAGCGTAGCCTACATCATGGATAAAATGCGTGGGTGATAGGATTAAAAAAAAAAAAAAAAACGCCGTAATTTCAATGAAGCCAAACCCATTCCGACGAAGTCCGTTAACCCCTTTGATCACCACTCACTTGGGCGCACAGCCGCAAAGTGTACTGTAATATCCACTTCCGTCAACGTTTATACGACCACTTTCGTTTATTGGGGGTCCTCGAAGACCATAAGACACAAATGGCCTGGCAATACGTTAAGATTGTAGTTTCCGTCGCTTTCTTGTTACTTGGCATTTTGGCTATTCTTCTTCTTACAATTCCTACCCAAAACATGAACGCACAGCCGGATTACATGGTAAGTTAAGATTTATACTGCCCTCACTGTTAACGTATTTAAAATATAATAAGTGTTTCTTTGCATGAGCTGACTACATTCCAGCGACAGAGCAGGCACTATCTTTCATCGTGACTAAGTGGCAATATTTTTAATTATGAGTAATTGCGAAGTTGTCAGTTCATTTAATCACTACGGAAACTCCGCAGTTTTCCTCTGGTGGTGCCCGCTATGTTACACGACTAACTACGCGCACTTTGCAGCGCGGTCACGTGTTTTAATTTGATTAATTTTACAGCCGGCCGGGGTAGCGCATTACAGCTGTCATTTTATTCTCGCGGTTGCAATGGTGTCGGTGGATCGTGATATTTCATCTGTTAACTCCAGTGATGCAAATTACTTGTTGATCTTGGACAGCATCGCAACCATTAGTGAACGCGCTGAAACGTTCAATGGAAAGCGGACTGAATAGCACGCGCTGAAGACAAATTTAGGCTTTGAAATAGGCAGCGGCAGTGATGCCCAATATTTATTTGAATGTGTGCGTAGGCCTGCTGGGCATGCTTTTTTTTTTTTTTTTGCAATATACCTTAAATGTAGGCTAAATACGGTGAAAAAAATTGCTCATATATATATTTTTTTATCTCCCCGGCATATAATGCGGGGGGACATAGTCATCATCATGTCCGTCCGTCCGTCTGTAATCATTTCGTCTCCGGAGCAGAACTCGAATACCGTTCAAAATTTTTAACGAAACTCGCTGTACGTATTAATCAGGTCCTAGACTGGTGCCTTTTGATATTTTGGGATTTCTGAGATCAGATTGCCGGGGCCGGGGGGATATGTCATCTTCTAATGACTCTTTATTTCACATAGGCCAATACTGCCTGCATTTTTCAGCGTTCCTTTTCCCGCTTATAAGTAATTTAGTACACCTGCCTTACTGTTTATTGTATGCATTTTATGACGCTGAATGCGCTTCACAGCTTTTCGACGTCTGGACCAGGGCTGGAGTTGTTACATCCTCTGAGTTTTAAAAACATTGCTATTTCCATCAAAATGCAAGTTAACTCTGCTTAGCTTTTGACTTCTCTGCCTGGGAATGTTGAGCTGTTGAACATGTCATGATCATGTCTGAGGCGGTATTCTTTCCAGTGTGCTGTCAGCTCAGCAGAGCAGTGCATCTGAGATACAAAGGTCTAGATGCTAGTATCTCATCGCCTGGACAGGGCCATTTTCTCTGCTTTTGTTGCATCGTGGAAAAGGGATAAAGTGAAGGCATGCATGTTTGCCAGGGGTGCTTTGCTCATTTAAACAGTTTCTTTCTGTGACATCCATCTTTGAACTGCCAGCTCAAACATTTTTGCACATGATGTGCCCATTAAGGCATTAACACCCCCCAACCTGCCCATCCCATCACCTCATCTTTTTTTTTTTTTTTTTTTTTGAGCTGCATGTTCCTTTGAATCTCCTTGTTCGGCTTGAAATGACTTGACATCAGTCGGAAATTAGTTTGGATGATGTCAACCACCGGGTATTTCATCCACCAGTGAGAGTGCGGCTATGTGATGGTATGGCCTTTCATGTGTGCTGAGTCGGATGAAGAATATAATGCATGTTTTAAGGCCAGAATCAGAGTTGTAGAGGGCAAATTGTACTGACTGTTGTAGAGCTTTGTTTTGGGTTTACAGTAGTAATTGTTATGTGTGTGTTTGGCTGAGTTTGTGAATATTTTATAGGTGTATCCAGAGGCCCCTTATACATTGCAATTTCGGTTGCACTATTTTTTCAATCGCACTATTTTACAATAGGTTTCCTGCAACGCAGCATGGCAGTACATGCACGCACACACTTATACATACAAAACCTAGTAGGTGCAATGGGACTGTAGAACAATGAAACTTTTGGGCATAGGGTCAGATTTTCTTCTTTTTCTTGCATACGCTAGGTCTGGCGATGGAGACAGACTGCTGTCTATTCCAATTTTTCATCAGCCACAAGCACTAATTGGTCTTTTCCTGCCAGCACTGCACGCAACTGGTCGGAGAGTTAAATCTTAATGGTGTAGTTCAATTTCATGTGGGCGTTTCCATGTAAATTAGGTTTTTTCCTTTGCTGTGTCAAAGGAGGTTGCGCAAGGCAATATTTGGTATTTTCCTGAAACATATGAGCATTTGCACATGGCTTTTAAACTGGCGTTTAAAATAGCCCAGCCTATTTCTGATTGCATCAGATGGTGCCGAGAAACGAAATAATGTATCTCATAATGAAAGGCATTCCAATAAATAATGCATCAAGATCGTATTGTGTGTCTTTCTATCATCAATATGAAATTTGCGTTTTTCTAGCAGGCATACGATTGGCATTGATAACACTCTAAAATAACTGTGGAACCTGTGTGCTGTTTCTTGTAGCCAGCTTTACCCTGCCACATGTACATAAAGGCTTGGTTAAAGAATAGCCTACTCAGAACATGATCAAATCTATTTGTGACAGAAGGTGAGGCTCAATAGTGAAATGTTTGCTTAACTATATACTAATGCTATAAAAAACCCACACATGAGGTATCTCAGCAGCATTAAAAATGCATGTGTAAACATATCTTACTCATGGTTGCCGTGGGTGGGGTCGGTCAGCGGCAGTGCCGGTTTCCCGTTCTTGGACACACAGTCGACTGATTGTTGACCCGTGACAGTGAATTGTAAGCCATGCCATTTTCTTGAAGCTGTAGCATTTTCTTTTTTTTGTTGGCCTTATATAGGCTATTGACCACACCCAAAAGAACAAGTCAAGCGTCACTGTATACATCACAAACAACTCAATGTTCATTATTACAGACGTGCTCAGCATGTCCATGTGGCGCGATTTGGGATTACAACACCACGCACTTTTCTTTATTTCACTCATATCTCACTGGCAAAATAATAAAAACCAATATGATTCTTCAATTTGCTACAAATACAGTTCATACCTCACGCTTGCATTTTTAATAGCACCAAGAATATTTGATTCAACCAAATAACTTTGATATAATTACAAAAAAAATTAATAAAATTCTTTATTAATGTTGACAAATGTCCAGTGCCTTTAAGAATACAAACAAAATAAGTGATTTATGTGTGAACTATTCTCTTGTGCATTCACTACGGGCCTGACATAAGGTGGCAGTGTTGGTACTGAAGTTGAACCAGCCTCTCTGGACGAAAAGCCGCTCTTTATATCTTGCCCGCTTGCGGCTATGGCATAGCGCGTAAACGTTTTAAAATTTACACAAAAGAACCACTCCCTTTGACGGATTGAGTAAGATGTTGTAATTGTTGAACATGATATGGCCTATCGTGATAAAAGTGGCACGAGCAAGGATGATAAGCCTATGATAAGCGCCCAGCGTTCAGGGAAAGATGCCCCCGGATGCTGTCTAAAGAGCCATGCCTCCAGCGGCGAGCCGCAGACAGCGAGTCTGCCGCCCTGACCCAAGCAGGCAGCTCATTTGTTTCCTTGTTCTTGTAATTCTTCTTTCTAAACTGTCAGGCTCTGTCCCTCTATAATTCTCCGAAAACTACCCCACAGCTCCTCCCACCCTTCCCCCTTCCCCCCTTCCCTTACTCCCTCTCTTTTTCGAGAATAAAACTTAGGCATTATGTCCTTTGACTGCCCGGCTGAGACAGGCAGCTATATATGGTGCTGCCAAATCCCCCCCCCTCCCCCCCCTAGCCTGTTATCCTCCGGCTTACTCTCTCTCCCTCTGCTCTCCATCTGGGAGAGAAGTTCCACTGGAAGCCCTTTGTGTCCTTTTGTTGGTTTCGGCTGTTTTGTGTGGTGCCAGCTCTGGGTTGCCGAGCGCTCATTCCAGGTGGTGAGAGAGAGGTTGAGAAGGTGGGCAGCCTGGCAAACAGCCACTGTCTGTTTTATGTGCTTATAAGAATGGGCCTTACAAGATCAAAATACAGTTTACTACATAACTGAAGAAAGTGAAAGTGAAGTGATACAGTGTAATGCAGAGCAGAGAGAGATGGGTGAGCCGGAGAGAGAGAGAAAGAGAGAGAGAGAGTGATAGAGAGAGGGTTGAATGCATTTGCTGAGAGCTGAGAGATGCAGGAAATAGGGGTCATGTGGAGGTCTTTCCTCTTCAAAGGGGTCACAGTTCCTCTGACATTTTACGCCTCACACTCATGCAAGCTCCACACCCTGTCTTCAGATTTAGGGAACCCCATACCCCATTTTACGGCTCCCACTCACGCAAGCTCCACACCCTGTCTTCAGATTTAGGGGTCCCCATACCCCATTTTACGGCTCCCACTCACGCAAGCTCCACACCCTGTCTTCAGATTTAGGGGTCCCCATACCCCATTTTACGGCTCCCACTCACGCAAGCTAACCACACCCTGTCTTCAGATTTAGGGGTCCCCATACCCCATTTTACGGCTCCCACTCACGCAAGCTAACCACACCCTGTCTTCAGATTTAGGGATCCCCATACCCCATTTTACGGCTCACACTCAGGCAAGCTCCACACCCTGTCTTCAGATTTAGGGTCCCCATACCCCATTTTACGGCTCGCACTCACGCAAGCTCCACACCCTGTCTTCGGATTTATAGATCCTCATACCCAGCCGGCGCCTATAATCACTGCAATTATGACAGCAATGCAAAAATAATTGCATTGTGTCAGAACCCCACTTCGTGACAGAATATGCCAAATTTGATCAAATTCCCAATGAATTCGACCCCAACACTTTCCAAAAATACCCCCAGTTCAAAAACATGCGTGATGCAGATAAATTACCCCACTGACTGGGGGAACATGAAAATTAGTTCATCTGAGCAGCATAACTTGTACACTCCTGCCACTCTGTGAGCGCGTGTGTGACCCTCCCTACACACACACACACACAGACGCAAAACATCTTGGCCCTCACACTCCAGTTACTGCTACATGGACGTGCACACAAACACACGCAAACACACACTTCTCCTCGTCAACTTACCTCAGCTTCACACATACATTAACGTTACACCTGTTTACTGTCATTGTTTATGCACATTTATTAAGAAGAATTTTTTAAATGTATCCAATGAATTACTTAAAATAATTTTGTAAATAATGTAAATTATGTTCCTTTTTTCCTACATATCTTCCTACTTATCCCTAGATAATGATAAGGTTATCTTAATTAATTTGATACTTTGCAGAGTACTGCTGCCAATCCTACCACATGTAATCATGGACGTTGACCAACTGCTTTCATCTTATACATTGAGTGTGTGGACTTTATGAACATCATGGGATCACGATGGAAATAAGTCCTGGACTTTTTTGTGTTATCCCTGACAATGTCTCATACGTGTCCACTGTTTTTATTAGCTCCCGCCGCTCACGGTGCGGGAGCTATGGTATCGGGCTCCGTCCGTGCGTTCGTGCATGCGTGCGAGTGTGTGTGCGTGCGTGCGTCAACACATTTTGCTTTATCTCATCAACGATTTCAGTTACAGGCTCCTAATTTTTACTTGACACGCATCTCATAAAGGCCTACAAATGACGTGCCTAAAGGTGACCTTGGCCTATTTTTTCAAGGTCACTGGCCTAAAAATATCTCCAAAAAATCTCGACATTTTGTTTTATCTCATCAATAATTTCAGTTACAGGCTCCTAATTTTTACTGGACATGCATCTCATAAAGGCCTACAAACGACCTGCCTATAGGTGACCTTGGCCTATTTTTCAAGGTCACTGGCCTCAAAATATCACCAAAAACTTATACATTTTGCTTTATCTCATCAACTATTTTAGTTACAAGCTCCTAATTTTTACTTGACGTGCATCATTATTATTTTGTGTGTCCATGTAACGTGCGCTCATTATTTGTGTGTGTCCATGTAACATGCACTCATTATTTGTGTGTGTCCATGTAACATGCGCTCATTATTTACCGTAATACCATTATTTTGCTGTCCATTGTTGTTCACGGAGTTTGATGTTTACCATTAATGTATCTCAGGGCAACATGTTCTTTCGTTCTGCAAATGAGAGATTCTCACATTCTTTTGTTTAATGGTCCAAGGTGTTACCTGTGAGCTAAAGCCAAATTTACCCACAGACATGGGCTACAACATTATTTTGATGGTTATAAAACTGGAAAGTGTGTGTTCAAGGGCACCTGCTACGGCCCTTGGTGTGCACTTCTAGCATTTTATCAGTGGACTAACCAACCTAACCTCACTACACTTGCCATGCAAATAATGCTCATTTTGAATTTGTATTTGAATTTGAGAGAGAGAGAGAGAGAGAGAGAGAGAGAGAGAGAGAGAGAGAGTGTGTGTGTGTGTGTGAGAGAGAGAGGAAGAGAGCGAAAGAAATAAGGTATGGTTTTGGGTATATTTGTTATAGTATACCCTTTCACTGCAACTTCCTGCCTTTTTGGGCACAGTTCCAGTGTTGACATGCCCATTTCAAATGGAGTATAGAGGAGGGTCAGCCAGTGGCTTTTAGTTGTGCGTTACTGCATGTCTTGTACATTACATTACAATGTCATAGTGACCTCTTTCATGTCTCCTCCTAGCAGGACATAGTCAGAGTCATTCTAAATATATGGAGACACTGCGTTGATTACCAATGGGGAAATTTGAACCGCAAAAGATGACGGAGCATCAACGAAGTCGGCCAATCCCAAACTTTGGATTTTGCACAGCCATACAGCCTCTATGTTCAAGACAGACTGTTAGGGCTTGGAGCTCAACAATGCTACATCCCGTCTCTGTGATTGGAGTATTTTGGCTTAATGACAATGACGAAGGAAAAATTTTTTCATCAAAATGAAACGGATATTAATTTCGCTATGTGATCCTAAACCAATGACATTGATCCCAATTGAAGAGCTAGTCATGGGTGAATTAGAACTAGATGCTCTGATTCAAAGGCTATGCTTCCGTAGCTGTGCATAATAACCATAGTCATAGGCCAACGTATAGCCATGTTCACTGTTTACAAACAATGACGTCAAAGTTGTACATGCGCAGTTTGGCGGTTGGCAGAAAGCGTGATCAGGACATAAATAACATGGCAAGGAGCCTCTTTGGTTCTTTGCTTAAAATCCTCAAAAAACGTGATTCCTGAACCCTTTGCGAACCTGTTGGTGCAACCTATTACACAACAATTGACTGGCATCGCTATTTTAGATGTTTTATTTAGTACATATAGAGACGGAGATCTACTAGTATAGGATGAGCCTTTTTGCCAACCACTTATCAAAACATTGACGTCATCGTGAACATCGCAATATTCATATAGTCTACATTCACTGCTACTGGTATCCATGATTGTGAAGGCTAAATATGCAGTAAAAAAACTTTTATGCTGTTTTATGTTAGATACATGAATTGCATGAAAATTGAGCTAGCTAAGAAGCATTGTGTTTATTCATACTCCACAGATGATGGTGGATAATAATGGCTTCTCTGTCTGACAAGACAGTTTACGCTCACTATGGCTACATCAAAGGGTATGCTTGCCTTAAAACAAAATGTGATCAGCGGTGGGTTTCCCAAAAGCCTCATAACACTAAGAACCTCTTTAAATGACTCTTACGATCGTTCTTAAAGTGTGGGTTTCCCAAACACGGCCTCGTTTCCCAGAAGCATCTTAAGTCTACGATGATCGTAGAATCCCTCTTACGACGTATTTTGCATTTGTGGATTGTTTCCGAAAACCATCGTAATTTAAGACGCTCTCAGAAATGGTTGTAGATCTACGAGAGCTGAAGACCACTCGTAGAAAGCTAAGTGGGTCTTAAGACCTGCAGGAGTCATCGCGAACTATCTATAATATAATAGCGAAGTGGACTCTTTGTGCGTGTCCGGCCAACCAGTGGTAAATGGCCTGGAAATGACTCAGTCACGTGACCAAAGTCCACTTCGCTTTTATATTATAGTGAACAATGCACCATTATGATGTCATCATGTTGCTATGGCGTTTCCATGAAAACATCACGTGACCGAGCCAGTTCTTCACAAGAGTCCTCACTCCCAAAAAACAGATGCCAGGCCGCAAGAGAAAGCGTCTCAGTGACAGCCACCTTAAAGCAGATGCTGAGTGGACTCTGTGTGCGTGTATGTCCTGCCAACCAGTGGAAAATGGCCTGGAAATGACTTGGTCACGTGACCAAAGTCCACTTCACTTATCAGTGAACAATGCACCATTATGATGTCATCACGTTGATATGGTGTTTCCATAAAAACATCACATGACCAAGCCAATTCGTCCACAAGAGTCCTGAATCCCAAGCCAATTCATCCACAAGAGTCCTGAACCCCAAAAAACAGATGCCAGGCCGCAAGAGAAAGTAGCGCGTGAGGTCTACACGCCAGGCTGCTAGTTATAATTATTTTCCTGTGTGCTTGTTGTTTTAATAATCGTATTTAATCATGACTACTGCTGCTGTTCGTGAATCAAAGTGGTGATTCATTGAACTTGAATGGTGATTTTTAATCATACATTCACCAAAAATGAACAAGAATTATAGACATTATTCCAATAATAATAATAATGATTACATTAACAAATAAAGACAAGAAAAAATTAGACATTATAACAAAAAATATAGCCTATATAGGCCTACATAACCTTTTTCAGCGAATTAAAATACCAAACCAGAACCGTGAAAAGGAAAGTGAAGAAAACACAAACAGGTGGTGCCAGCAGGCACAACAAACCCCGCCCCTCGCACATACTTTCACCTACTTTTCCAAATTCAATAGGCATCTATTCTGGGTCAGTGGCAATCCCTAAATCCAATTTGGGGTGAATCTGGCCATTAGTTTTGCTGCTAAAGTGTTAACAAACAAAAAAACACACAAACAAACTGAACCAAAAACAATACCCCTTGCCCTCCCCCTTCAGGCGGGGTGGGGCGGGGTAATAAACGTGTTGCTGGTGGTTGATGCAACTGAAGTGCTGATCATGAGAGGGGAAAAAAGGAGCATATTCCAAAGATGTCCAATAACTTTTTGACCTGCCCCGGAACCAGCCGTAGCCTATATTGCGCACCTCTGAGCTGATTTACGACTGCAAATCTGTCACTTGCCTCCTCCTACTGGTCATATGAGGGGGGTCTTGGCCGTACAGCGATGTTACAGCACTTTGATGGAGAGAAATGTAGGTCACTGCTCGACTTGTGCACACACCTGAAGAACAATTTACATCTCCCCATTGTGCGCTTTGCCGCGCTCCTGGCCTCTCGGTGAGCCTGGTTGAATGCCAGTTCACTAGCAGTTGTGGGCTTTGTCACCGAATATGGCCGAAGTGGGTACCCAGTGTCCTCAAGGAAACGCCAGCGATCAGGGTTTCTTGCTGTCTCTTGACCATCAAGTTTCACACACCTCGTTGCTGTAATTTTCTCTGCAACGTCTTCTCAAATGTTGGCTTTATTTTTATTAGTACTTTATTATTACTTTCAATCTGTTGAATAAAGTGACTTTGTTTGCCTTCACTTCATCCAAAATTATGCATATTTCATCTGGATGGAAGAGCCAACTTTCAAGGCTTGTTTCCGTAATTGTTTTGAATGTTTTATTGGTTTTGCAGAATTTCCGATACTCTGTGGAAACCTTTAAATTAAGGGTGATAATTTGATTACAGAGTGACAATACCCGAATGTGTCACCACTGCCGACAGAAATATGCAACCATGAAAGATTTGGTTCTTATTTTGTTCTCAAGGGCAATAGACAAACTAATCAAAACACACAGGCGACTGGTTAGTGGAAGAGGAAGAGAAAAATACACCTTTAAACTGGATTTGACGTGTTGACCATCAGTCATTCAAATTAACAATACCTGAACTTGGCAAACATGAATATTATCAGCTGCAGCCAGTTATCCTCATGAAGGTAAGATGAAAAATAAAACAAATTATATACTACTCAAAATTTGATAGGGATCATAGGAATTTTTTTGTGAAATGACATGCAAATTTGGTAACTGCCACTGATGAACAATATATTGGATAAATGACATGCAGTCAGACACAAAACACATTTGCAAGTGCATTTATTGACATTAAATGAGCGTGCAGCCTCACACTTTTGGCTTTCACGAACACTTCATGGTTTCACCTTTGACATGTAAAGTGAAAACAGACAGTGTTGGTTTGATGTTTCATTACCACAGTTATTGTCAATAACGGGTATGGCCTCCCCTAGCTTGAATGACGGCTTGACAACGTCGGGTCATACTGTCAATCAGAATCCGGATGCTTGCAATTGGAATGTTGTTCCATTCTTCAACAAGGGCATTTCCGAACTCTTCTAGAGTCGTGGGTTGTGCCCTACGACCGGAAATGGCGACCTGCAGCATGTTCCACACATGCTCGATAGGGTTTAGGTCCGGTGAACGCGCGGGCCAGTCCATGCGGACAATTGTCTTCTGCTCTAGGAATTGATTCACCACCCTAGCACGATGGGGACAGGCGTTATCATCCATCAAGATGAAATCAGGGCCAACGGCACCCACCAGCATATGGTCTTATGTACACATTGAGGATCTCATCCCTGTACCGTACCCCTGTCATCGTGCCTCTCCCCATGACACGCAGGTCCGTTCTGCCATTCCTGCTTACTCCTCCCCAGACCATAATTGATCCGCCACCATAACGGTCGTGTTCGTTGATGTAGGCATCATTAAATCTCTCACGTTGTCTTCGCCACACCCGTTGCCTCCTGTCAGTAAAGTCCAAGCAATATCGGGACTCATCAGTAAAGAGAACTGGAGCCCAATCGTTGTGTGTCCATGTGACATGATCGTGAGCCCAATCCAAACGGTCACGCCTATGACGCATGGTCAGTGGGATTCGAACACATGGCCCTCTTGAGTTGAGGCCAGCAGTATGAAGACGATTCCGTATCGTCTGAGTGGATACCCTGACCCCCGAGGCGTTACGAAGGTCATTTCGTAGGGTAGTGTCTGTCCAGAAAGGATGACGTCGTGCCTGAAGTGTGAGAAAGTGGTCTTGTCATTGTGTAGTCGATCTCTGACGACCACCCCCATGACGGTGTGCTGCTGTACCAAACGTTTGATGCTGGTTCCATGATCTGTTCACAACGCTTTGGCTGACGTTAAGTGCATTAGCAACGCGACGTTGTGAGAAGCCAGAGTCAAGCATTCCGATGCATCTTCCCAATTGCTCTGAAGTCAATCGACGTCTAAGACGTTGAGGAGACATTGTTATTGCTAAATGTAATGCAAAAAATTTGGGAACTTCCAAATTTTCACCAACAAGCAACACACACGTCTGAGTTGAAATGGTGAAGTGTTAGTCAAAGCCAAAATGTGAGGCTGCACGCTCATTTAATGTCATGAAATGCACGTGCAAATGTGTTTTGTGTCTGACTGCATGTCATTTATCCAATATATTGTTCATCAGTGGCAGTTACCAAATTTGCATGTCATTTCATAAAAGAATTCCTATGATCCCTATCAAATTTTGAGTAGTATATATCCACACTATCCTGTCCGTATAGTGAATATTTTTTCTTGAATTGTAGGCCTAGTATTTACTAGCCGCAGCAATGCATTAAGATGGAGACTTGAATTTAACTGCTAATGGATCATTCATATTATTGGAAGGAAGTGGCTATTTGCCCCATAGGGGGGTGAATTGGGGAACAGAGATCGTCTATCTGCCCCCCAGGGGGGCCGACAAGAGAGGCAGTTCTGCTATTCGCACCGCAGCGGGCCGGAGAAGAGAAGCACTTTGGTTATATGCCCAGCAGTTGGGCCAATAAGGGATTTCATTTTATAATCCGCCCTGCTCTTTTAACTTTCATGCCAAAGTGCCGCAGGGTGAATAGCCTCTTCCTTATTGGAAAGCTTGATCAAGGAGAATGAATGGAAACAAATCAAGACTACGAGTCACTAACAGGATTTTTACTTTAGTTCTGTCATTTCAACCGAACAGCCGTCACAGGCACATCACCTTCACTTTGTATACTATGCATCCACTGTGTAATATGTTTCATTTATTCATACTATTTTTTATGTATATTTTACTTCGTTTTGACTGCGTGACATATCTCATGCGGGCCTACATGAGGTAACTGAGGCCTAAAATCAGGTAATCAGACATCTGTGCACCATTAAAGTAGGAGACCGTACTGCTGCAAAGTATATTAAAGTGTAAAGTAGAATTCTTGAAGTGTCTAAAACACATAGTTTTATCACTTCTAATTTGTTAATGATCCAGTGCAACACATTTTTAAACCGGAAAGTCTTCAAATCAGCATCAATATCAGGGGGCAGACATTTTTACTCGGGGAATCTAAGGCTGCGTTCGGAATGCACACTTGTCCACTCGCTCACTCACTCTCTATATAGTTCTCAATGTAGGACATTCACTACATAGTGCCCAAAATAATGGGTGAGTGTGCATTTCGAACGCATTATCCAATCAAACGCCAGTGCCGTGGTGCTTGTGGCATAGATTACAAATACATCTAGAGATGCTTCTCCTTCACTCTCCCTAAGTGAATGTAGCCTTGGTCAGGAGGAGTTGATGTCATCAGGTGGTACCCACCGTTCATCAGGTGTTTCGACCCTTAACCACAACACCCTCTGGGTGGTGGGTCGGCAATGTGTTGGCCAAGTCACTGCCCATCTCCTTCCCCCCTGCAGTCATGCAGAAGGTCTTGGTATTTGGCGCTCTTCCCTTCAAAGGCCTGTTCACACCCCTCTTCCCATGGGACTGTAAGTTCTATGAGGATGATCTGTTTTGCCTCTTCAGACCACAGTACCACGTCCGGCCTCAGAGTTGTCTGGACAACCTGGGGGAACTGCAGCCTTCCTCCCAGGTCGACCTTCCTTTCCCATGATTGGGCCTTTTGTAGCAGACTGACTCTTGTTGTTGCTGTGGTTGGTAGCTTTTCCCCCTCCCTTACAAACTGGATTGATATTGTTTTCCAAAGTGGTTGGCGTTTCTTCTTTCTCTCCTGCTCCAAGGTGTCAGCGAGTGTCATGAGCACTTTGTCATGGCGCCACCTGTACCTTCCTTGGGTGAGTGCTGTTTTACACCCAGACAAGAAGTGTGCCATGGTGCCCCTTTCCCCACAAAGCTTGCACAATGGGTCCTCCCTCATGCCCTACTTGTGCAAGTTTTGCTGGGGTTGGGAGTGTGTCATACACTGATCTCAGTAGGAAGGAGATGCGGAATGGCTCCAGTCTCCATAGGTCCGCCCAACTGATCTTCCTCTTGGGGAGGTCCCATTTGGTCCAGGCACCTTGGGAAGCTAGCTCCACTGCCCTTAACCTTCGTCCTTCCTCCTCCAGGTTCCGTACCTCCTCTTGAATCATGGCTCTTCTGTCACTGGTTCCTGCCTTCCTCCACTGTTGGAGATGAGAGGTTCCAAGGCCCTGTCTTCCTGTGCATGGTGCTCCAATGATGTCACGTATCTTCAACATGCTCTCGGCTTGTGCAACAGATGAGTCAGCTGCCCACTTGCGTCCTGATCTTGTGATGATGCCTGCATGTCTAACTTGTTCATCCTTGGAGTCTCTGTATGTCATTACGACTCTGCACTTTGCAACTTTGACTTCCTCAACCACAGATGACAGAGGAAGTTGTAGCTGCCCTGATCTTATGTAGAGGCCTACTGCAGTGAAGCTTGGAGGGATTCCCAACCACTTTCGGAGGTACTTATTGATCTTCCTCTCCACTCCCTCTACGCATGTCATCGGGACTTCGTACGCAGTCAGCAGCCACATGAGTCTTGGCAACAGTCCGTGTTGATAGAGCCATGCTTTAAACTTCCCCGTGAGCTGAACCACTTTCCGAGGCACTTGATTGGATTCTCCTCTATCAATGGAATCACTTCCCCTTCCACATGCAGCTTGAACCTGTTAGTCAATTTCCCATTCCTGATCACCATACTCCTGGATTTCTTTGGCTTAAACTTCAGTCTGGCCTACGTTGCCATGTGGTCCAGAACAGTTAGCACCCATCTTGCCTCCACATGGGTTGTGGTCGTCACGGTGAGGTCGTCCATGTAACCTCTTATTGGGGGTTGTCGGATGCCTGACTCCATTTTTGGACCCCGGGCTTCCTTCTTTGCAGCTGTTATTAGGAGGTTCATTCCCATGGCGAAGAGGATGGGGGAGGTTGCGCAGCCAGTTACGATGCCTTTTTCTAGGCTTTGCCACTGAGTTGTAAAATGGGCTGTCTTAAATCATAGCTGGATTCTGCCAAAGTAGCTGGTGATCATTCCCTTGATGTGCTGAGGGATGTGGTAGTGGTCTAATGCTGCATGGATGAGGGCGTGAGGGATTGATCCATAGGCATTGGCCAAATCCAGCCAGACAAAGGTCAGGTTGCCTTTGCTGGCTTTGGCCCCACGGATCATCTGACTGAGAACAACGGTGTGTTCCAGGCACCCAGAGAAGCCTGGGATTCCACCTTTCTGGATAGCAGTGTTGATGTATCCATTCTCTGTCATATACAAGGTCATCCTCTTGGGCAGTACAGAAAAGAAGATTTCAGTTATTATCTTTTGTGACGTCAGTTGTTCTCTTTCCTTTCATCCGGGCCATGGAGTTGTTCAGAGGGCCTTCACAGTAAGCTCACCTTTTACAGCTTGGCTGCCCGCAAGCTGTTTTTATTTTAGCTGGCCTGATTAACAATCAAACAATTTATCGACTGAGCGACCAAGACCAATACATGACCTATAATTAGAAATGATAATGGAAAGATGAATTCCCGTTGCCTACATTCATATAATTGATATGGCATTGTAAATCCAAAACTTTCACTGACTTTGCAGCATTTATTTTCGCCGTCCTTAGGATTGTCACACAGCTGTGCAACTTGCCTTACAGCGCCCTTTAGCCGTGACGACATTAAGAATAAAGGACGGATTCTCGCAGCCTCACAAACTAGTTTACGCACATCTGTGCTGCTTAATGAGCAACACAAGCGCTGAAATTATAAAGACATTGATATTTTACGTCATCATTTAAGCGCAGAAGAAGACGCCTCATAATTTTGTGGTGCAATGAATAACAATGCTATCAAAAGTAAATTAGACTGTCGTCGGTTTTTACCAATTAGTCTGAGCAACTGAGGCTAATCAGGAGATGTAAAGTAAACTGCGAGAGGTTTAGGTTATTAAGGATTTTTTAAAGGTGAGGTTATCGAAGATCAAATTCAAAATCAGAAGATTCCCCAAGTAAAAATGTCTGCCCCCTGGTATTGAAGCCAATTTGAAGACTCGCTGGTTTAAAAATGCGTTGCACTGGATTATTATCAAATTAAAATATGCATTTTAGACACTTCAAGAATTCTAATTTCCACTGAAATATACTTTGCCGAAGTGTGGTCTCCTCCTTTAAAGTGGACTGCGCAAAGCAAAGTTACGACGTACTTAACCTCGTGCACGCGCTCCTGCTTAAGAGCTACTTCTGGAAACGCACGTTAACAAAGAGGAATTATCGCTGATAGCAAACCCTCGTAGAGCTCTACGATCGATCGCAATTGGGAAACGAGGCCCACGCTGGTAACTAACACCCTGTTACACCAGGCTTACGGCCGAGTTGCGACCTAAAAATGACCTCTGCTCGCCCTCACTTGCACTGACTCACACTAGGGTTGCAAGCTGGTCTCTATGCGGTCTCCATGGTCTCCAAAACCATCTCTCTTGGTCTCCATCACTCTCCATCGGTCTCCATCACTCTCCATCGGCCTCATAGACGTTTGCGAGTGTATGGAACTGCTCAAAACACTCACAAAGGTTGTGCGACCAGTGAGAAACACAAGAGGGTATCATAATCGGTCGTAATAAGCTCGCACAAGTCTCAACTTATGCCTGTGATCCACTTACGCTTTTAAGGCTTCCGCACGCAAGCAATCGTGGCCAGTCGGAAGCTTTTGGAAGCGCCAGGAACCATCCGAAACTCGCGCAAACAATCGTAGAAAGTCAGAGTGATTGGGGAAAAAATTTTATCCCATGATCCACTAACGCAAACATTTCCGATTGATTTTTGCCAACGTCAGCAATAAAGATGGCGGTTGTTTTTGTAAACGGTTTCTAATTGGCTAATTGCAGAGGAAATATTTGCCACCTAGTTTGCACTTGACGAACCGATACTCCCGCGTCCTTCAGACAACCCATACCTTCTGCCAAATCAAACTGGTTTGATTTTGTCGGAAGAGGGATTCGCGTGATCTGATCCAGTCGGAACCTGTCTTACAGGTCGGAAGTCACGATCCACCTATGTCTTGCGCGTAACAGAAATTTCCACTCGTAATCGCTCGTAACTGGTCGCAAGGGGAGAATCGGGACAATCAGACACCTTAAAAGCGTAAGTGGATCACGGGCTTCACTCTCAACTCGGTATCGCAGGTCATAATAGACTCGCAAGCGGCTCGGCATGTGGTTGCATCAATGATCGCAAATTTTTAGGAATTTTTCACTCGTAAACTATTGCGAGCATTATGGCGAGCTTAATGCGAGCCTATTGCAACCCCATAACAACCGACAAATGTACACGTTTTAAATGCGACCGAATTTGCGACCGCGCTCAGACCGCATGCGTGATTAAAGGGATCAAAATCTGATCAATGGCGAGGCCTCCTGCGACTAGTAGGACGCAACTTACGACCACACGTTGTCTATATAAACACAGGGCCACCGCTCTCTCCATCACTCGCCGACATGCTTTCTACAAGTACACACGACAAGTAAAAGTATTGCGACTGCATTATGGTTCGAGGGGTAAAGAAAGTCACGATTCAGTCACAACTGAGGTTTGGTGTAACCGCAAATAAGCGATCAAAGTAGGGAAGGGCCGCGACTTGTGCGAGTAACCAAAATTTCACAATCGCGCTGGTCGCATCGGGGCCATATCAGGGTCGCGGTTCGGTGTAAAAAGGCCATAAAGCATCTCTTTAGTTTGCGCTTAACAAACGAGCGATCCAGACCACTCGTGCACAGCAAAGAACCGCTTTAAGATCCCTCTCGCAGCCGTCCATTCTTGCAGAGCGCACAGTACGCATGCGCTTTCGAAAACAGTGCTTAATTCATGGGTAAGTATTTGCATTTTGTGCACTGATTTGGAATAACAGTGTATTGAATTAATTTGCACATGATAATATCACATTGATAATTTTATAATATTTAATCCAATTAATTTACAATAATTAGAAAATGATCATGGAATTACTTTTTATTAATGACAAAAATGGCAGCACCTGAATAATCTTATCGCTACATAAGGCCGAAACACCACCACCCCTGCATTCAGTCACAACCTTTACTCCACCATGACCGACTGTCAGACACCACATTGCCATAAGCCAGTTTATTGAAGCAATCAGGCTCTGATTGAATAACAATGAAATGAGCAGACAAGGTGAAGAGTTTTACTTATTTAGCCTTTTCTTAATAATTTTTTATTCCTGTAATCTTTCATTGTAATATTTCTGTAGGTTTAATTAATTTTAAAAAATACTCTCTGAATCAATTTATTTACAGTATGACGATAACATTGTGTCTTTAAAACATTGTATTTCAGTGTTGATTGGTTAAGCGTGTGACGTATACCTCACAGCAGCGATTCATCAACTACTGGCGCTTTAGCGAGGATGCGCTTAGCAAAGAAGCTTTATGCAAAGTTCCTCTTCTGGGCCCGTATTCATAAACCGTGCGCAAGTTACGTTGTGCGTTGGCTTAAGTACGTCGGAGCTAAGTACACACGTAGAGGAGGTATTCAGAATTGATGTGCAGGGCTCCACTTAGCTCTGACGTGCATAAGCGCCAAGACTGGGAAACACCCTCGCAGTATTCCCTCTGAGCATGCGCTTTGCTCACTGGAAAAGGAAGAGCACAGTAGCCTGTTAAGCGGAAGAAAAAAAATACAACTGTGATACCATGTGAAACGTTTCGCTTCAAACACTGTTTGTTGGTCTAGCCATATACAAAACGGATAGTAACATTGGTGGAGGAGCAGTATTATGGGCCTAATATCAAAATGGTAGTATGGTCATTTTGACAGTGAAAGGAAAAAATGTGAATGGGGGGCAGTGAAGCAGTGTAGGGTTTGGCAACTCTATAAACTGCATAAAATTGTTTAGAAATCTATCATATTGCACACGATGCACACTTGAAAGGCAGCAGGCACAGCGCCACCACGTCCGTCCACCGGTTCAATCCACTCGCTCACTTCGTCGACTAAATCTAAGATATGTCGTCTTTCAAAACGGTACTTCGAGTATAGTTCTACATCATCGAGTGAGTCAAGAGGATTGGCTTCATCTCAAAACAACCTTTCTCTTTGTAATTGTTGACGAGCGCGCAATCGGTAAAACGCTGCCGCCAATTTGGATTTCCTCTTACAAATGGGTGTAGTACTGTTCCACGGCATACTTAGACTTACGCATGAAGCTACGACTCACGTAGCGCTAAGAAGGGTTTATGAATAAACTTTTTGCCTGCGACTACACTTTGCGTTAAAAGCGTGCATAGCGTCCTAACTACGGATTATGAATACGTGCCCTGGCTCCGTCCAACGATTGTGTTTGGGAAACCCACCATATCGAGAAAACGTCCGTTGCTTAAGAATCACTTCAAAACACTTGTTGATCCTGAGATCCAACATTATCGGGGAGGCAGTTGCTACAGGTACGGCAGTTTTCTAATGCATTTTCAATGTATAGAGGTACGGCAGTCCCCATTTCAAACCCTGCCCTAACGTAACCCTGAATCAAGAATTGACAATGGAAGTATTGTTTATGGAGCAGCAGCGAAATCAGTTTTAGCAGACTTGGATACTGTGCAAGCGAGGGCTCTTAGAGGGTGTATAGGAGCATTTAAAACATCACCAGTTTGTCCACTCCAAGTTGAAGCAGGGGAAATGCCGCTGGGGTTGCGGCGGAAACAGCTGGGGGCAAATTACTGGATTAACCTTAGGGGGCATGTACATAATCATCCTTCAAAAATGGTGTTGCAGACATGCTGGGAAAAGGAGAGGACAAAGAGAGACAGTTTTGGCTGGACTGCACTCAAAAAAATGAAACCCTGTGAAATGTTAGATTTACTTAATAATGTTATGTCAACTGGTTCCACGCAATAGCTTTGCGTAACCTTCGTTTGACTTCTAACATTTTTGGCCAGTTTGATCAATTGTATTGAGTGGAATTTATTTAATTCAGTTTTGTGGAAAAAGTTGACATAACATTACTGCACGCATTATTATGTAACCATGGAAAAAAATGTTTCAGTGTTGCATATCATTTAAAATGTTCTCAAATAAACAAATTTAACTTTATTTTTTAGATTTTATTTTTTTGGGGGGTACTTTGGAGTGCGTTGCCAGATGGCAACATTATGCAGCAATGGAATGCCCGAATGCATTTTTTTTCCCCAAAATGACATGAAGTTCATAAAAGATTACAGACCTTTCTTACAAAAATGAAATGATTTTTATTGTATGAAAAGACTTGAAATATGACCACCATTGATTTCAGGGGGTTGTTTAACAAATACAACAGCAATTAAAAGATATTCGGCAACAATATTTACAACATATTTGCTGGAATCTCGTATCATTCCTTGTCATAGTGTATAGGTCACAACAATTTTTTTCTCTCTCATAAGATAGCAAAGGCATTCACATTACTGGTTTAAATATGGTAAGAATAGGGAATTTCTTTACAATATAGCTTTGCAAGCTGTCACAATTCCATTTCAAATGTAAAACAGTCAAATTGAGGGCTCATTTCAGCCCTCCTCTGAGCCTTGCCATAGAACACTGACGGGACCATTCTCTAAACAAAATAATGTAAATGTAAAATATACATTTCTTAAAATAAAGTCTATAGTAATTCTATCCATCCATACACTTTTTATTTGTGCATCCATAATTTATTTCTGCTTGTCAAACTCATACAAAACTACTCTGTTTTACTGCCTAACAGCGGCGGAGCTACAGGGGGGGGCGAAGACACGTCCCTTTTAGTCCTGGCTAGATCTCAATCATTTTCCTTTATTGACGTCTTATCCGATTATTGTAATTGCCAACTGAAGACACGGTTTCTCTCCACATGCGATCTAATGGCGATTAAATCGCGGGTTAAATTCAGTACAGTGGCGGAACAGAGAATTGGGTTGCACAAAACAGCCGTTTAAAACAGTTATAAATCCTGACCTGTTCTCAGTCATCTTCATGATTAACAAAAGGTTCACTCCGAGAGCGCTCCACACTTAACAGGTGCTGCTTCTTCTCCCCGATTAGGTAAGATGACAATCATTCATCTGGACATATATTTGCTGTATTTAAATCTACGTTATTCAAAATTGCATAGCCTACCTGTCGACTCTCACACAAATGGCTTGAGCCGCACGCTTTTTATAACCTAGGCTATTTAACTGCCGAGTGCCGCTGTTTTTTTTTGTTTGTTTGTTTTTTTTAAATCAACCCACGAAATACCGAGAGTGAAAGTCCACGTTTCATTGGAACACGGACCAGTTCAATCACGCGAAGCATTGGCCAATTAATTAGTAAATTATTTTTCTGCACTGAATTTAGCCCATGATTTCATCGCTGTTAGATCGCATACGGTGAGAAACCGTGTCTTCAGTTGCCAATTACGATAATTGGAAAAGACGTCAATAAAGGAAAATGATTGAGATCTAGCCAGGACTAAAAGGGACGTGTCTTTGCCCCCCCTGTAGCTCCGCTACTGCTGCCTCAGTATTCACTCAAACCACATGCAGTACTGTTCCATTACCGCACATTGTTGCCATTTGGCAGCATACCTATTTTGTTGGATTAAAAGGCAGTAATTACAAAAAAACAATATTCAAATGAATTTAAAAGATTGGAACTAATCACAGATGCTTGCAATATTTTTTTTTTAAATGCTGCAGACATTTGAAAAATTGAGAGAAATCTGCGCAGATTCAGGTGCGTTTCTTCAGTGACTCAGAGTCATCAATAGTGTGGGGAAAAATGGGACTAGCAGGGAAATTGGTGTCATGTGAGGTCAACAAAGCATATAATTGGTAAGCCCAGTGTTCTACCTTACATTTTAGACCAATCAGTGCGCAAGATTATTTTCAAATTTCAGGAAATTGCCAAAGAAAGGGTATGTTGCCATATGGCAACAGTGTGCAGTAGCGGGTTAAGTAAATCTAACATTTCACGGGGTTTCTTTTTTTTGAGTGTGGAGATCAAATAGCTAAGGATGTGGGAGTGTTTGATAAGGAATTTGGGAAAACTCTAGAATGGCCTCTCTGGCCAGCCTAGCTTTTAGAATATCCATGTGTAGATCTGATGATGCATGAGAGAAAGCACAGAAGGGAGGAGGCTGATTTGGTGAGAGCATACCATAATCATAGGGAACATAATTATCAAAACACTGTGCAGATTTTTGTTGATGGATCAAAGGATCCACAGTCAGATGCGACTGGAGCTGCAGTTGTTGTGCCTAGTTACCAGGTGGAATTTAATAGAAGGACATCAGATCATTTAAGTGTGTGTGCCGTTGAATAGTTTGCCATGCAGTTGGCTCTAGAATGGCTTGAACAGGTTAGATGTGCAAAGGTGCTAATATGCAGTGACTCCATGTCAGGACTTAAGAGTGTTATGATGGGTACAGCCAGGAGTCACCAGGATCTTCTATTCAAAATATTAATTAGATATTCCAATATGGTGAGGCAAGGTAGAAAAATCACTTTTATATAAATACCAGCACATACAGGTATCTGGGGTAATGAAAGGGCAGATAAACTGGCAAAAGAAGCGGTCAGAAAAGAAACAGTTGAAAGCAATATTAAATTATCAAAGTCAGAGGGGAAGAGCAGAGTATGGAGAGTGGTAAATCAACAGTGGCAACAGTACTGGGATCGAGAGGTGAGAGGGAGACATTTACACACAATTCAAAGTAATGTAGGTATGGTAAGGAGTAAAGAAACAAACAGAAGAGAACAAGTAGTAATAAGCAGGCTGAGAATTGGACATTGTAACCTGAACAGTTCACTTTATATCATTGGAAAACACCCATCAGGACTTTGCAGTTTATGTCATGAGGCCGAGACAGTGGAACATATTTTCATAACATGCAGGAAGTATTCAAGAGAAAGACAGGTCATGATGCGGCAGTTACAATCAGTTGGGCGAGTAGAGAGCAATATTAAAAGTGTACTGGAGATAGGCGACAGTGCTCAAGGGAGGGAAATGATAATGGGTTTTTTAAGAAAGACCGGACTGGAAAGACGGATTTGAGAAAATGATAAGGGCGAATAAGTTTTGAAGGTGGCAGTAATGCAACTGCAATAAAACCTCAACAAAGAAGAAGAAGAACTAACCCTAACCCTAACCCTAACCCTTCCCCTAACCATAATTCCTAATCCTTATCCTAATCCCTTCAAATCGACTGCCGTACCAATAAAAACTGCCGTGTCTGTAGACACTGCGTATCAGGAAACCCACCCCTCAGCTGTTGAATGTGCATGCATACAAACCTCTGTGTGGGGGGGGAAAAAGTGCTGTTTCTTTGTGGAATTAATGCCTCTCAAAACAAATTTTACGACTCGAGGCAGTTTGTGTTACACTCTGCATTTTCTGTATGTTCTGGTTGATGTTTTTTCTACTTGGTTGTGCTAGTTTATTCATTCTGCTGTATCATATACTGGTTTCATGCACATTGTTCTCCCCTGTGATGTCTTGCGTTTCTATGTTCTTTGCCAGTGTACGCCTCTGTCTGCGAGCTGTCACATTTCGGGTGATTTTAGAAGTTCCTTCACACCTTGTTTACTTCCTTCAACACTGATTACCAATTAAGTACTAATCCCACTAACACTTCATGTTTCGTGTAGTTTATTTACTAACCCAAGACTAAAATACTAATCCTGTAAATTATTAACATATTAACTTACACATTTGGGTAATATTATCACTGCGCAGACTTATAACTCTACTACTTGATTCTTCCCGCTTTCCACACTAATCTGTTACTCTGCCTTCTTTGTCTTTTGCCTTTTCTGCGGAGACTTTGCAACTATCTCTTCTACTAACCTGTTTCTTCCATCTCTCCCCACTTAGGCGCTCCTTGAATGGAGCCGTTGTTGTTTAAGGATGTCCTGTGACAATTAATCTTTTTCATTGTTTCCCATTTTGTATTGTTAAATTAACTCTTGTGTTTTCCCCTCTCAGTAAATGTTTAGATTATCCATCACACCTGTTGCCCCGCCCAGCTCGTTACCTTCCTTGTGTATAAAAGTCCCTCACTTCTGCTTAGCTGTTGTCAGACCATTGAGCATCTTTTCCTGTGCCGAGCTCCTTGTACCCCAGTGATAGAGATTCTGTGACACCCTTCTGCCCGATTCTGATTTCTGTCTGTGCCTGCCTGGATTTATTCGCCTCCTGATTACGACCCTTTTTCTGTACAACCATGATTTCTGTGTATTGCTGCCCTGGCTTTTGAATTTGGATTTTGGACACCC
Source organism: Gymnothorax javanicus (assembly GCA_029692085.1). NCBI lineage: Eukaryota > Metazoa > Chordata > Actinopteri > Anguilliformes > Muraenidae > Gymnothorax > Gymnothorax javanicus. The sequence continues at coordinate 105,004,292 of CM056194.1, read as the reverse complement.
GAACTTCCATCCTTTCCAGCTCTTCCTTGACTTTGTCAGTGAAGGGGATTGGTATGTGACGAGGGGTGGTCAGAGCTTAAGGGACAGCATCCACTTTCAGGCGGATTTGATAATCACCTTCAAGCTTCCCTAATCCACTGAACACTTCTGGAAATGTCTTTTTGAAGACCTCCCCTGAATATTCTTTCTCGCCCAGTTTATCAACTGCATCCACTTGCTCAATGAGGCGCAGTGCTGCAAGTGCAGTTAAGCCTAGCAGTGGCCTGGTTAAGTTGTCAATGACAAATACCGACTGAGTGGCATTTTTATCTTTACTTTTCTAGTCTGCTCTGTATATGTCCTACCACAGGCAGTCTCTTGTTATTAGGGCCATACAGCCTTTTTGAGGTGTGAAGTAGAGGGCCATCTCTACTACACTTGTTAAACTTAGTGGGTATCGCGGTCAGTGCTGCTCCTGTATCTAATTTAAAAGAGACTATTTCCCCATTCATTTTGATGTCTGAGAACTAACCAGCACTGTCTGACTTCACCTCACTCAGGAAAAGACTGTCCTGATAGAGCTGCCCCTCCTCATCTACCAGCTCATGCAGAGGCTGCTTGGATCTGCAGACAGCAGCAAAGTGTCCTCATCTGTCACATTTCCTGCATTCAGCTTCCTTGACCGAATAGTCTTTCCAGTTATGAAGTGGCAATCTCCCACATTTATGACTCATTCTCGAAGTTCCGGTATTTTGTTTTTGTCTTCATTCTGAATTTGATTCTTTCCTACAAGCGGGTGAAAGCGCGAGCACTTCCTCACTGGGTTTGCTGTGTGCGTGTCCCCCTGCGCCGCGCAGCAGCACTTGCTGTTATTTTACAGTTTCACTCTGCCTGACTAAGTTTATTGCTTTAGACAAAGTAAACTTTGCATCGAACTGTAGCTTTTCGGAGAGGGTGACGTCTCTTATGCCTACTACTGTGCGATTGTGAATCAGTTCATCTTTGAGAGTCCCAAACTTGCAATATTCCGCCAATTTGTGGACGGCAGTGACAAAGCTCTCAGCTGTTTCCCCCGGCTCTTGTTTTCGCATGTTAAACCTGGCCTTCTCGAAGATGACCTTGTGTTCTCCAGTGAAATATTCATCAAAACACTCTTTTACTTTCTTAAAAATTAGCTTTTTTCCTTCTTGTAACTCAGACGCATTTCAAATATCCTCTGCCTCATCTCCCATGGAATATATCAGTGTGTTCACCTGGAATGCCTCATCCCTTTTATCCAAACCAGACGCTACACGGTACCTTTCGAATGGTCTGATCCATTTCGGCCAATTTTGAATGTCTCTCCAGTCAAACTTCTCTGGAGGGCTAATGTGAAACACATCTCCTACGTTGCTAGCTGTGTTCTCCCTCTTCTTTGGACATCTTGCTTGGTCCGATATGGGTCCGATGCATTGATTTATGTCCAAACAGCGATAATTTCCTTTCGCGATGTTAAGTCCTCAGTGCCCTGTACTTTCACGACTAAGGCTGAGTTATTTTCTAACATTTAACACTTCTGACACCATGTAGTATTTTGTATTATAAACAAACACAGACAAAGGCATGTCTTTAGCTTACTGGCATGTTTACTGAACTGGCTCCATTACAACACGCAGATACACAAAAGGCTCCAGGTACAAAGCACCCAGGGCCAGACTACGGCAGCAAAGTTTGTTGATCAAATTGCCAATTTTAAAACTTACTTGTGCCCATCCAACTTGAATGGTTTTCTTTTTCAAAAAACTACTGGTTTGTGTATGTAAGAAGGGTGCTTAGCATCTTTGAAGTTTTGAAGGCTTCATTGCTTCTCAGGACTGCATTTTGGCCTAACGCCAAATAGGTTTATTGCCTGCGAAACTCCTATCGCAATAAAATCTACTTACGAGAATCATATTTTTGATTGCAGCTTTAAAGATTTACTTTTCTTTTCGACATCCTCCAATTGAGAATCATCATCTAGTCTCCCCAAACAGCCCGCAAAGAAACTGTCCAGAGAGACTGCTTTCATCTCTGCCTGTGCACTGTGCACAGAGAGACTGCTTTCATCTCTGCCTGTGCACTGTGCACAGAGAGACTGCTTTCATCTCTGCCCGTACACTGTGCACAGAGAGACTGCTTTCATCTCTGCCCGTACACTGTGCGCAGAGAGACTGCTTTCATCTCTGCCCGTACACTGTGCGCAGAGAGACTGCTTTCATCTCTGCCTGTGCACTGTGCACAGAGAGACTGCTTTCATCTCTGCCTGTACACTGTGCACAGAGAGACTGCTTTCATCTCTGCCCGTACACTGTGCACAGAGAGACTGCTTTCATCTCTGCCCGTACACTGCACAGAGAGATTGCTTTCATCTCTGCCTGTGCACTGTGCACAGGAGACTGCTTTCATCTCTGCCTGTGCACTGTGCACAGAGAGACTGCTTTCATCTCTGCCTGTGCACTGTGCACAGAGAGACTGCTTTCAGCTCTGCCTGTACACTGTGCACACAGATGTGCAGTGCCAGCCTGCTGTAGTTTATGGGTTCTTTTCCTGTGATGTCATGGGCCAAATGGTGGAAAGTATCATAGGATACTACAGCCATTTTACTTCCATAGCTTGTGTTTATTGAATTGTGAAAATACTGTACCGGTATTTCATTTTATCTGCGCCAAGGGGTCAACAAAAGCCATATTAATTCTGACTCTCTGAGGATTATCTCTTATCAGGGTGATGAAGCTTATCAGCTAAGCAAAGAAAGGCACCAGTTGTGGAAAGCTACTATAATCGGAGATTATATTATGTTTCAGGTTGGCAATGCCAAGATATTTTTTTTCTTTCAAAGATGCAAAATTCTGCAGTTAACCTGCTTAAATGTCCATAATTAACTTTAAGTGTTATCATGGCAATACAGTGTAATGTAGGGTAATCAGACATCCTGATAACATTGGGAAGGTGTTGATTTGAAGAGCCCTGCCCCACTTGAACTCTACTGTAAATAAACAACTTCAAGTAGCTTAATGACATCCTTGTGATTCCTCCTTTTCTATCATAATGGGCCTATTTGCTAGCAGACATATCATCACGTAGCCTTTCAGCCCAAAACGTTGGCTACATTGTAAGTTCGCGGCGAGAAAGTTTAACTATAACCTTCCACAAACAGCATGGCCTGCCTTACTCTGCCGTGAGAAACGTTTGTGAGTATGGGCTAGCTCCATGAAAGAACTAGCCACTAGCTGCATATTGCATAATGTCAGCCTCAAATCTTTGAGTAGTGCCATAAAAATCTTAGTAGGCTAGTCTGTATCCAGTACCACATGTCGCTAAAATGCAGTCAGAAGCCGAAGGCCAAACATTACCAAATAATTTGATGTGTATGTTTGCTATTGTAGTTGCATTACCTTGTTTGATGCTGCAGCAGTATGGGGGTATTGGGAAGCAAAACGGCGGCATGCTGTGTATTATAGGGGAGAACACAAACATCCATGATGTCCATGAATACAACCCACGTTTGATATTCAAAACTCCACTGATCACAGGGCTGCCGCTAATCAAAGAAAGTAATTCCAAATTTTTTATGTTTTGAATGATATGACTGTTATGGGTGTATAAATGTATGTGGTATCTTTTTTTTTTGAAAAAATATTAAACTTTTCTTGAATTGTTCCCCCAATTCCGCAGTGGGGCCCTGCATTTGGATTTACACTCGGGGGCAGGAGATTTGACGCGATGGCCCCGTCTTTTGGGGCGCGTTCGATTTGGTGGCATTGGTCACTTTCCTCTTTCCAATGATGCGGAAATTAGATTTGAGTAATAAAACCCTAACCCTTAGCCGCCGGATCGCCTCATCTATTGAATCAGCAAATTCTGCAAATATCGTTGTTATCAAAAAGCACGTTATACAAAATGAACTATTTGTCAGTGGAGGAGGAATCTGTAAAAAAATGCAGTTTCCATTAGTTTTAGTTTCTCTGCCTTAACCTGTCCTGGGTGCTTCCCTCATGGGTCAAACATGCAGGACGGAAGGAGTGGGGAGTCTGGCAATGCCGTCCCGTCACTAAGTGTAGCCTTTCCATACGAAACTTTGTCTTGAGATCACAAACTGTAGAAGTAACTTGACCGTGTTGGGTTCATTTAGCCGGCTAGTTTGTTACCAAGGAGTGTCACAAGCGCACATCTGATACAGCTAAGCTAGCCCCTCCCACTTCAACAAGCGACTCTCTGCCATTGGTGGGTGCGCTCTAATTGCCGCCTGGTTTACGCTGCTTTGAAGTTAGTGGGCAACATGAGCTCCAAAATCAAATATAAGCTGATTGATGAATTAAATCTAAATGTGCCTAAATGTGAAACCACGAAGGTGATTGTGACTTACAAATTGTGTGCTTATTCCGCCCATTCGCTGGGCCACTGGCCCATTTGACCCCTAGAGTGACTTAGTGTGCGTGCGCAGTAATTTTTTTGAGCGTTGATAATAGCCGATAGTAGGGGGTGTTTTTGATGATGTCACAATGTCCTGTCTCTCCCCCTAACAGTATAGTATGGTCCTGGATGATGTTACAATGCCCTGTCTCTCCCCCTAACAGTATGGTATAGTCCTGGACGATGTCACAACGCCCTGTCTCTCCCCCTAACAGTATGGTAAAGTCCTGGATGATGTCACAATGCCCTGTCTCTCCCCCTAACAGTATGGTATAGTCCTGGATGCTGGCTCCTCCCACACCTCCCTTTCCATTTACAAGTGGCCGGCAGACAAGCAAAATGGCACTGGAGTCGTCACCCAGCACAGTGAATGCCACGTCAAGGGTGAGCAAGGCTCTGTCTGTGCATATGTCTGTGTGTGAGTGTGTGTTTGCCTTTCTTTTGCATTTGCGAATGCATGCATGTGTGCCTGAGTGTGTAGCGCCGTCGTATAGGGGGGAAAGGTAATGACAATTCTAAGGGCCCACAGTCCATTGGGGCCCACAAAACCCACAGTAGCCGCCATGACAAAATGATTCTGCATAGATTTACCTAATATTCATACTAATGCATGAGAGTTTAAACAAAGCCATTAAGGCATGCAATATTGATGAAATACATTTCAGTAACCCCCTTCTTAAAAAATGGTTCGGTCCATGCTTCGTGCTTGTCTTGGAAAATTGTCTGTGCGATTTTGCTGGCGAGGTCGCGAACTAAGGCAGCAAACAGGGATTACCGCCCTCGCGAATATGATGTCCAAAAAAAAAAAAAAAAAAAAACACACAAATCTGGACACCAGAAAAGAATAGAGAGAGGACAGCAGGAGCAAAGCAGGGGTCCAGAACATTACAAAATTCTTTTCAAAGAAAGGTGAGAGTATTTAACTAGCTTGCTATGTTAGCTGTTTAGGCTGGCTATTGAGCTGCTAATGTTACGTTAATGTAACATGCAGTCAGCTGAGTAAATAATCGCCTGACAAGAATGACATTACTCCGTTATTAACGGTATCATCCACAGAAAAGATCCGTAAGGTTATCATTTGCCAGCCATTATAATATGCCGTAAAAAAAATCCAGTAGCAGCAGGACACGTTCCTCCATTCTTATTATGAGTGGTTACTGCATACTTAGCTCTCTCTAGCTGTAAGTGACTGTACAGGCTAGGTTTGGCTGGCGAACTGCATGCAGTCAGTGTGGTAACCGTAGGTGTAACTTAAATAATCACTTGACAAGGCTGACATTACTTTTACCTTCTTACATATGTGTTTACTAAAACTAAACTGCTACTTTAGCCTGTTGACATAAGTCTTGTTCACACAGGGGGTTATTTTGCAGAGCTTGCCCTCCTCTTAACAATAACAAAATGAAGCTGAGTGCTTAGAGCTATGGTACTGAGAAGCCCATTTAGATTTTGTTTATTCCATAGAACATAACTTTAAATGTTTACGAAAGTAATATGAAATGGAACAATGAAACCTTTATGCTCTGCTACTCCAGAATCAGCTGTGGTCACTTCATCTGACCCGGACCCAGCAATAGACCCTCACCACCAGCAGTCTGAATATGTTTTTGATGGTGAGTGAGTGAGTGAGTGAATGTGAATAAGACAACTAATAATTCATAATTTACATAATGATACTCTGACTCTTTGTTGAGTGGTTAATCGTAAAAAAAGGAAAAATGGGGTGTATTGCATTAGGCACTGCCAAGAACACTGAGAAACAGAAAAATAAAGAATAACATCATGATACACAGGCGTAAAAAAATGGCAATGAAAAGTCGGGGGTGGGAGCCCACACTGATATTCTGTCAGGGGGCCCAGAATTCCTAGCAACTGCCCTGCATGTGTGAGCGCGTGTGTAGGTGTTCGTGCGTGTGGGCCTTGTGTGTAATTGTATGAGTGCATGCATGTGTGCGTGAGTGTGAATATGCACGCGCGTGTGTAGGTGTTCGTGCGTGTGGGCCTTGTGTGTAATTGTGTGAGTGCATGCATGTGTGCGTGAGTGTGAATATGCACGCGCGTGTGTAGGTGTTCGTGCGTGTGGGCCTTGTGTGTAATTGTATGAGTGCATGCATGTGTGCGTGAGTGTGAATATGCACGCGCGTATATAGGTGTTCGTGCGTGTGGGCCCTGTGTGTAATTGTATGAGTGCATGTATGTGTGTGTGAGTGTGAATGCGTTTGTGTGTCTCTGTGGTTTTGTGCTTGTGCGTGTGTGTGAGTGAGTAAGTGTGTAAGTGACCTCTGTGTTTTGGGACTAGAGCGCATCTGCACAGAAAATGGCTCCAAATCTTGCAGCAGCATCGTATTTAAAAATGATTGCCCCACCCCCCAGGTGCTCCTTAGATAGATACAGCCTTGACTCTGTGACCTAAGACCATTATTAGAGATTTTCCATTCAGACAGCCTGCCTCTAGTCATTTATTTACTTCATGGGTGAAAACTGTGGGAGTTAGAGCAAGTTTTAGAGAAGACTTCTTTACAATTTTACAGCTGTTCGCCATTCTAACAGTGACCTCATCACACTGTAAGTCCCCACCATGTATTGCAACAGAAATTATGTTTAAAAATTATAATTAAAAAATTATAGAAGTTACAAAAAATTTGAACAGAGAAAAAATATTCAAGCTTTACTTAACATTTTGCAGTTTGAATGACATTTCTAGGTAAAAGTATGACAGAGTAAAAAAATAGCAGAAAATAGCTGAATCTACTGAATCAACACAAACATGGCTTGATGTAATAGCACCCCAAAAAATGACATTTAAAATTAAATATCTCAAAAACTAAAAAGAAAATCAAAAATTTGCACATATGCAACGTAATTCAGAATAAGCTGAATTTTTTAGAGTTTGAGCAGAATCAATAGCTTAAACGGTGTAGGAGGAGTTAGTCGGAATTTAGGCGGAAGAAGAAGAAGAAGAAAAGGTAAGAGAATGGAGTGTGCTGCTTCACTGAAGTGTGCTGCTGCGGGGATTGACGATGACTGGGAATCCCCACACATCGCCTACTGCCGACTAGACCGAATACTAGAAAGCAAATTTTTTTCCCATTCTGGTTCTGGGCTCAAATACAACTCATTAACATATGACCAATCATTTCCCTTGTCAGAGCCGCATATACTATGAACACGTGGAATTATGAAGCCAGTTGGCGTTGAAGCCTTTTGTCATGTATTGGCTGCTTCAAAATAAACGCAGAAATCTGTGCTTCGTAGCTCGCCTCGCAATTACAGAACATCATTAACATGATTAAAATAACTTGCTGGGAATATCCATCAACGTGCTCAGGAAACGACCACTTTCAAAGTGGAAGAACTGTTGGCTTTTATACGCATTTGATTCCAGCCACAGTCGAAGGAATTTCGTTTCACCAAGAGATTTTCATCTCAGATGAAGGGGCCTTTTCCAGATTCAAAATAAATTTTTTTTTCTTTTTTTTTCCCAATTTTTCTCTTTTTTTCCCTTTAAGGTTCACTATGATGTGTACTTTAAGAAAATCAAAACATTTTGTCAATAATTTCATCAATTTTGTTAAAAAATGACTTTTTTGAAGCTCTCCCACCTAGAACAATTTTATCAGTCAGATAAAATCTGCTGACTTTCAACACTTATGGCGCTGATAACTTTTATTTTTCAACCAAATTGCCTCAAATTTTGACTGTAGACTTGTTGGTTATTTTTGCATGGTTGGCTTTTTCTGGTAGGAGCAAAGGTCTCAATTTCATGGGACTGTATGTGTCAGCCAACTGACCCGACTAAAAAAACAGAATTTTTTTAGAAAAACAACTAGAAAAATAAATACACAATGTATAAAAAAATCCTCAAGTGATTGCATAGACATGACATATATCTAACCAGGAAAAAGAATTAAGTGATTTGGTTGGGAGGTTAGGGAGTAAGGCTTGCCACAATACGGACCGTGATTTTGCTTATTAACGTCAATTCCATGGTAACAATGTGAATGAAGACCAATGGAATGATACATTTTTGTGTTGAACTAATAAACTGTAGAGTTATTATACCCATATCTGCGCTGGAACAAAGTAAATCAAATGAACCTAGGAAGGCCCCTTAAATAGAAATATGTGTATAATTTTACTGTTAAACTACTATCAGACTTGTCGCCTCCATTTGAGTTGTATTTTTCGTTTGATTGGCACGGACTTTGAGAGAGAGCCAAGAAGGAAATTGTATGGGTCTTGGGCCACAAGTGGATCAGCTATGGATGAAATTTGGCGACTGTTGGACTTCTGAGAGTGGAAAGCCGGCGACATGATTCTAAAAAATAAACGGAGCCGCCTTTACTGTAACACATGTACACTGATGGACTTTAAAAACTTATAACCAGAATTGTAGCCAAACTCTGATTCAAATTTGTAACCATTTATTGACTTTACCCATAACAACAACTTCGACAAAATGTCAGATAACATCAACAAAAAAAGAAAGACAAAAGAATCAACAATAACAAGTTTAAATACAAAATCAACAACAAAGATCAACTCCAATCTCTGTACCGAGTGTGACCACCACGTGCCTGCAACAAAGCCATCACTTGTCCTGGCATGGACAGCACCATTCTGTTGAGCTGTTGCTGGGGAATGGCTTGTCACTCCTTGAGAAGGGCTTCTTGGAGCTCCGCCCTCGTCCTGGGCGCTGGAGCGCGTTGCCAAAAATCCGCCGATCCAACAGGTCCCACACATGCTCGATGCACTTCATGTCAGGGCTGAAAGGTGGCCATTCCATGACTCGCACACCATTCTGGGCCAGGAGCTGCTGGGTCACATGTGCTGAGTGAGGTCATGCGTTGTCTTGCATAAACGTGACCTCAGGGTGGTCTGTGATGTAAGGCACGATGTGCGGACTGATGACAAGGTCACAGTAGCGGCTGCATTAAGATTTCCATTGATTATGACCAGGTCAAACCTCCAGCCACACCGATTGGCACCCCAGACCATCACCGAGCCTCCTCCAAAGCCATCTGTCTCAGCAATGCAGGGGGCCGCGTATCTCTCACCGTGTCGTCTGTAGACCCTCTGTCTTCCATCATGTCGGTACAGACAAAATCTGGACTCATCACTGAAGACAACATTCCTCCAGAATCGGTTGGGGACTCGTCTCTGACTATATTCCTAGCCCAGCGAAGCTTGGTAGCCCTGCGCCGTGTATCAAGCTGCATTCCAACACATGCTCTGTGGGCTCTGATCCCTCGCTCTGCAAGTCGGCGACTCACTGTTCTTCTGCTGATCCTTGGTCTGTGGATTCCTAGGGTCTCCTGAGCCGTCCTGGTGCAGGTTCGAAACCAATCTCTCAGGTGGACGAGGCGGATCTGATTGTCCTGGGTTGGGGTCGTGACCCTTGGCTGACCAGGTCGGGGTCAATCATTGGTGCTTCCAGTCTCCTGGTAACGAGCCACAAGGTTAGAGATAGTGGGTTGGCTTACCCCAAAACGCTGGGCGATGCGATTTTGGGATGTTACAGCCATCCACAGCCCAATGGCTTGATCACGTTGGGGTCAGGAAAGAACCAGAGTGGGGAAAAAATTGGCTACCATGAATAGGGTGAGCTGAAGCAGCAGCGGCAAAATGCAGCAGCAGCTAACGTTAATGAAAAACACAATTTTTTTGACCAGTAAAAAGTAGATGGCGCAGACGGCTGTAGTAGGCAGCAAAATCACTGCCCCCTGCCTCTTATTGAGAAGGCTCCTAAGGCCCTCGTTCCATATAAGCTGAAAATTTTACCTCTTGGGTAAGCAGTGTATTTTGTTCTAGAGGTTTAATAGCAATCCCTCAGCACGCAGTGTGTGTTTTTCCATGGCATTGTGGGATATACCGCAGTGGGCAATGCGTGTTACATTCCAGGGGGACTGTGAGATATCCAACAGTAAGCAGTGCTTCATGTTCCTGGAGGGTTGTGGGATATCCCACAGTAAACAGCGAGTAATGTTCTCAGGGGATTGTGGGATATCCCACAATAATATTCTCAGGGTTTTTGTGGGACATTGCATGGTAAGCAGTGTATTATGTTGCAGGTGGGGGCATCTCCAGCTATGCGGGGCAGGAGGGCGGGGCTGGGCGGAGTCTGGAGGCCTGTCTGGACCAGGCCGTGCAGGAAATCCCAAAATCCAGACATCACCTTACACCTGTGTACCTGGGAGCTACCGCCGGCATGAGGCTGCTGACGTTAGTTTTCCCCTCTGTCCCAGACTTGCACACAAACTCATATACACACGCACACATTGCACACAAACATAAACACATGCACACAAATGCATATTCATATGCACACACTACTCTCCAACGTATGCACACAAACATATTCATATGCACACATTACACACAAACATGAAAACATGCACACAAACATATTCATATGCACACTTTACACACAAACATAAACACATGCACACAAACATATTCATATGCACACATTACACACAAACATAAACACAAAACACATATTCATACATACACATTACACACATACAGTGGGCTCCAAAATAACTGGCAACCCCTGACTGGCAACGCACAAACAATACTTTAAGAAATTCTAAATATATATATATATATGGAAACTCTTAATAACAACTTGTGAAAAATACTGCACAATATTAATGCTCCAGTGGAACCAACCAAAATCATTTACTGATTTAATTAAAAATTTATTTCCTCCAAATGAAGGTTTCACAGTTAATGCCGCCCTTTACAAAGATTATTGTAAATAACATCTACCACATCCTTGTCTTGAGGCTCGTTCAGTTTGAAGGTCTAAGAAGAGGCAATAATTTTAAGCATAAACATCATAAGGGTCACAGTTAATAACTATATTACTGAAGAAACTTAAACTAGAAGAATTAAGTGAGAGCCATACTCACACAATCCATTCCGAATCAACACACCCCATTTTAGGGCTTACAGCGGTCGGTTGATGCAAGTGTTCAGATGAAGATGTTGCTGGTGTTAGTAAGTTCAAAGTTTTACCAGGAACAAATATTATGACCGTCGTCCAAAAGAAGCAGACCCGATGTTCGTATTAAAAAAACAGGAAAGTAGCCCATTTATTACATGAGCCAGCAAGGAAACAAAATTCGACAAAAAATGTTCATTGAAGCACTGTTTATAGCATTACATTTGCATATAATTTGTGTGTAATCCAAGTTTTGACCTCTGATTGGTCGGAAGCAGTTGTGTGCCATGTTTGGCACTGCGGATTGGATTATTCAAATCCCGAATGGTTGTGGGGTCTCGCCCTCTTCTCCCCTGTGGGTTAGTGGAAAATCCCCAAAGGCGGAGCTGCCAGCAGTCATTAACATGTACATGTGAGGTGGGCTAGTACACAAATCTGTCTGTCTCTCCACTCTATTCAAAAACACAAATTAATCTGTTTCCCCACACCGGTGTCGACACATCCTGACATTGCCATGCCCTAGGGCAAATTTCGGCAAATTCCCTTAGTGATTCCTGGCCGGGAACTTTGTCAAATGTACCGTCGTTTACACATGTGACCGTTGGAAATCTCCATTTCAGAAAATATTTTTTGAACAAATATCTTCCTATCTCGGCAGTATGACATCAATTTCAACAAATTCTTTTTTTATTCATCAGGAAAATATATCAGCGACAATGTGCATTGATAAGCACATGATTAAAATTATTGGTGACACTTTGTGTGACACCCTCATAATGGGTGGCCCCTCCCAAAAACTAAAAAATGTTAAATATATCATTTTTTCTCATGAGGAAAATTGATATTGCAGGTTTCTCTGGCGGATTCATGAACCCCATGGGGTAGTTTATCAATGCTGAAAATTATTTTGAATTTGATGGTTTGGGTCAGAAAATGCCCTTAATGGGACGCCACCTTTTCCGTCTTGTGAGCATCTCAAGTTCGATGCACTGAGCAATAATGCAGTGGAAACTGAAGTTGGCCCGTCATTCCGCCGATTAGTCTTAGTAAATTGGTTAATCAATCCTGTGATTTCTAATCAAGCGAAGTAATAGGGAGTTATCGTTTGTTTAACAGTGAGGATTCTACTTCACCTACCTTGCCTCCAATGGCAGGTCACTGGTCAAAACAGATATGCTTACCAGGAAAAGCAGGTCATACCCAAGGTGAAATATGTTGGTGGGTCAGTCATGTTTTGTGGCTGTTTTAATTCAAGGGGTCTAGGGACACAGATTAAGATTAACAGCATGATGAATTCCACCAAGTACCAGGACATTTTGGCAAACAATCTGGTTGCCTCCACCAGAAGGCTGAGACTTGGCCGTAGATGGACTTTCCAACATGACAATGACCCAAAACAAACCTCAAGATCCACACAGAAATTGTTCTGTGACAACAAAATCAACATAGTGTAATGTCCATCGGTCATCAGTCCTCAATCCAATGGAAAACCTATTGGCTGAGTTGAAGGGGGCAGTTAACAAACGCAAACCCAAGAATGTGAAGGATCTTGAAAGCATCTGCTTCGAGGAATGGTCCAAAATGTGTGTCTGAATCTTGTGAAAAATTACAGGAAAAGAATCCATGCTGTTATCCTTACTAGAGGTGGTTGCACAAAGCACTAAATGAAGGGTGCCAATAATTATGAAACCTTGATTTTGTTGAAATTTATTTTGTATGAAATGATTGGTATGATTTTTGGTTGTTTCCATCAAACCATAAATAAAGTATTTCTGACATGTTGGTGAATTCCGTTTCCCTATAATTACATTGTTCATTTTTTTTTTTTTTGTATTTTTGTGCATTGCTAGTCAGGGGTACCGCTGGGCTCCAAAATTACTGGCACCCCTGACTGGCAATGCACAAGTAGTACAAAAAAATGTTTAAAATACCATTGTAGAGAAACAGAAAATACCAACATGTGTGAAATACTTTACTTTATTAATGTATCAATGGAAACATCTAAAAATAATTGAAAACCTTATAAATTAAATTAACAAAATTAACATCACATCCAGACCATTACTTCAAAATGTCAAGCAATAGGTCAAGTACCTTAGTATAGAATAGCGTTCCCCTTTGATTAATTAAATGTTTAAGCCATGTTGACAAACTTGCGGACAGTTTTTTACAGAAATGATCTGTTGTTAAGAGCATTAAAAGCTTGATATTTTGTCAATTAGGGCTTGGACCTTTTCTTTGCCGAGGACCATATACAAACTTACGGACTCATTATAGAGATATACATACACACTCAAACACATACATGAACATATTGTATCATCAGTAAGCCTGTTCCGAGCCTAGTGGCTCATCAGGCTGGTGCTTAACCCCTGTTTCATCGCATGAAGCGACTAGGAGTATTGCTACTCCTCCTGGATGGGATGCCAGTCCATCACAGGTACTCCCCCAGCTCTTAGTCAAGTTTCCCTGACTATTTGCTGGTACCCATTTATACACCAGGGTGGAGTGAGGCAGTGTGGGAGGGAAGTGTTTTGCCCAAGAACACCAAAAGGCCTGGAACACCACAGAGATAACAACTGTGGATGACGCAAGAATTCTTTGCAGAGCAACATACCCCCAATAAAGATCGACTATCAGCCATAAAATAGTTTGATTTGCAATGGTGGAGCTAAGTGTTGCTTGACTGGATGGTTTAGATGTAGGAGTTTGAGTTTGTGTCTCCTTGTGGAGACGTTTATTGGCTCTGCATGTACAAGCTACTGGTGGGCCGTAGTAGATGTATTTAAAAACAAAAATGGACTACTCTCCCTACACTACTACGGGAGAGCTACAGTTCGCATGAATGTTCCTGAACAAACACGCTCCAGAGAGGCGGCATGTCAGATTAAATGGTGACCGTGTTATCTTGTGACCACATCTGGATTTTTGATTCCTTTCGACACAGAAAATGAATGAGCTATGATTTACATCAGGGAGATTAGAACAATGGCCACTTCAGTGAAATGTGACACTGGTTACTGCTCTCTTTACAGTAACACACTGTTTTGTATGACACAAGAAGGACTTCTTAAAAATCCTGAACATCATAAAGACCAGGGCCACCCAATCCAGTGCCTGGAAATCTATCATCTTGATGGTCTTCACTTTCAACATAAGTTAGCATACCTGACTCTGTTATTTAGCACTGAACAATATCTCCACCAGTTGAATGAGGTGCATATTGCTGGTGTTGTGGTGAGAGGTAGATCTCCAGGAACAGGATTAGGCAGCCCTGATGGAGACAGTCAACTCAGAGTCTATAGGTCTGCATCAGCTTGTGTACATAATGTAGTTTGATACAGTATCATACTTAGTCACTTGATGAGACACAATGTACACATGAACTGATTGTGGACAGGCAAATATTTGAATAAAAAAATTTGAATGACTACTGAACAAGATTACCGAAAGGAGATGACAGGGCTTTGAGCTGAAGTCAGAAATGACTTGGTGTTGACAATCACGTCGCGGGTTCGAGCCCCGCTTCGTACCAGCCGGCAGTGGTCGGCAGCTTTTTCAGAGTAGCGCACAATTGGCTATTGCGCTATAGGGTTGCAAATTGGGAAGGGACTGCCGGGTAGGGATTACAATAGTTGCCTTGTTCGTTGCTGAAGCGCCTCCTGTTGGCCAGACGGGCGCTCGTCAGGAAGATTCTAAGCCTGGTCATGTCCGGGTATCCTCCACCCTCGTTCTGAACTTGCGAAGATTCAACCAATGAGTGTATAAGAAGCGGTGGTTGACAGGCGCGTGCTTCGGAGGAGAGCCGCGAACTGTCTACACTCTCCTGAATTAGCAGCAAGGGGTCGCACACGAGCAAGCCTTGTACATAGTTCACCAATTGGGTATTCCAGATTCGGGTGGGATTGGAGATGCCAAATTTATTAAAAAAAAAAAAAAAATAGAACTGACTTGGTGTAACACTACAATCAGATTGAAAATAACTCTGTCATAGTGGCTGCATGCTTTTATACGTAGGTACCTTTTTCACGTACTTGAACTATATCAGACTACTTGCATTTTGGGAAGCTTTAAACGTCACTCCATTACATTTCAATGCAAATGATCTTACTTTTGACTTCAATACATCTCAGAAAAGTATGCCAGACCATGTTTCCAAGAAGTGAAAATGTAAATAATAGTAATCCTGTGACTCCCTGTTGGTGATGAGACATTCTGTGACGGTGCAGTGAGGAACCAAACCAAAATTATGATCGATGGCTCTCATATGGCCTCCCTAAATAGGGGGTAAAAAGCCGGGCTGATATATGCACAGTACATATGGCTGTGATCGCCAAAAGGACTGTATAAAACTGGTTGGACTGTAAAAACTCTGGTACTTTTCTGATACAATACCTGCACTATTTTTGGAAAACCCCTTAAAGGTCCCATATTATGCTATAATTAGTCATTTAAAATATGTCCAATGGGTCTTTAAAATAATGTTAAGGATTCAGTTAAAAAAAAAAAAAACCACATACATTGAGGCCTAGTGAGACCTCTTCTCTCACCCCGTCTGTGCCGGCCTGAAACGCGAGCTGTTTTGAGTGGGCGGGGAGGCTATGCTAATGAGGCACTGCTCTGATTGGCTGCCTGGCTGCTTCGATTCCGGGGGAGGTTGCAGACCAGAAAAACAAGGAAACCAAGATGGCAGGTATTTCAGGACAGCTTTCCACAGCATCTATTGCTGTAAGACCATACTTAATTGATCCCGAATCTGACCCCGAACAAGAGGAGGAAGCAATTGAAGTACTGCAGCAACGTTTACTGCAAGATGTCGATAAGTGGCAAGTTGAAATTTTTGTGTTTCGCTCGTACTGTCTCGCCTTGCATGCATGTGATTGTAGCTGTACTGTTATATAGTCATGTTATATACCCACTTGGCTATCCGGAGGAAACTTGGCTAAAAGCTCCTGTTAACCATTTCTACCAAAACAAAACACAATTCCAACACCAAGCTACTTTTTCGGCTTTTTATTAGCTAGAACAATTTTCAAGGGTGGATGAAATTCGGCCACGGCAATGCAGAGAAATCATTTGTTATACCAGGCACATAATAGTGCATTTCGCGATAGCCCACATCACGGCAAAGTACTCGGCTGGCCCCGGTCTTGGATAAGTAAAATGATCGTTTTACAGCAGCAGTAAACAAACCCAAACATGTACCCTAAGCTCCGCAGAGCCTCCGTCTGGTCTAACTGCAGCCTTATCAGCCCAACTTTGCAGACACGCACAACCCCTCTCCAGTTAGCTTCAACTGTAGCGGCTACAATCAGGTAACGTTATGATGAAACTACCACCTTGATGCTAACCAAAGTAACACAAGCATACCAATCTGAATTGCTGCATATAAATTTACTAGGAGCATTTTTTAAGTAGCACGGAACACGAACTAACATGTGGTAGTAACTGAGGGGTCATTATAACGACAGAGACAAACGTTACCCTGCAATACAGGTTTTACAGACAAGTAAGTTCCGTTACCGTGAACAGTTGTACCAAACATCCAAATTACAAACAAATATAAAAATTAGCTTCAAATGAGGTTTATGTTCACGCACCTTCTGTTGAATGTCTCCTTGATATTATTTACTCTGGCATAAATAGGACACAAACATTAGCAACAGTAACTAAGCTACGTTAGCCGCATAGCTACAGCCACATTCAACAGGCTATCACGTTAGGTAGGCTTATGCACTAATGCAACACAAAATGGTAAAACTTACTGCTTCCGCGTCTGTGGGTCATGGACAGTTAGTACAGATCCAGGCTTTTGCTGCGTTCGATTTGCACTGGGAAGTCGAGATTTCCAAGCTCCCAGTCTGAAATTTCAATTTCAACGCCCCCTGAAGTCGGATTTCCAACTCGGAAAGTCAGAGATTCCTCATCTGCTCCAAGTTACGAGTTCAAGATGGCTGCACCGTAAATCAACAATAAGTGAAAGCTGTAATAACAAACTGTATATTTGCAATTCTGTGTTTTTCGCGTGTCATTAAATCAGTCGTACACACAGTATTGAATTGAGCTTATCGGTAGAGTTATTGCTACGGTGTTTGCACGCAAAAAATACCGAGTAATGCGTTGTTTTCAACTTGTATTCCTAAAAATGCTAATAAATGCTATCCTGGCCAGAGGACACCCCACTGACCTGAAGTCAGTTTTCCAACTTTCTTAATAGAACGCAGTCAGCTCAGTAATGACGTTATTCCCAGCTCCAACTTAAAACTTCCAAGCCAAATCGAACGCAGCATTTATCTTCAGATATTTTACAAAGCCTGCATTTGAGGCCAGTTGTTAGAGCTAACTATGGTTAGCGGCCCTGCTAGCCACCCGTAACACGTTAGCTTCACTTACATTATTTGCTGTTATATCGTTACTTACAGCTTGATCGATGCATATGCTCCAGGTTTAAGAAGCAGCTGAGACGCATATCCAGCGTCTAATTATCCTTTATTGACAAAACTGTCTTTGGTGAAATGCCGAGCACAAACGACTAACGTTCCCTTTGAATGTGGCTGTTTGCCGCCAGCAACCAAAAAAGCTACTCACTGATTTCTGGTGGCATCCTCTTTTGGAAGAGAAAATAGTTGTGCTTTTTTTTCCCGTCCAAAAAACACGTATGACTAGCTTTGGTAGACATACTGATAAATCCACACGTTAAATGACCTGGGCTCGTTTGTGTCTGGTAGAATCGATTCTGGGGTGGGCAGGTCCAGCACTGTGATTGGCTCTGACCAGGTCTCTCCTGATTGGACGCAACAACCTGACGTCAGGTTTTGCCCAAATCTCGTGAAGATCTTGGGACGAGCTGTTCAGAGCAGAAATCCCGCTCATGAAATCACATTCTCGGATTACGGCAAAACCCCTGTATCTTATGTTTAGAAACTTTGCAGAGGTTGAGTATGGACATCCAACATTATAACATTACTTGTATGTATTAAAAGAAGGATCAGCATAATAGGAGACCTTTAAATCTGAGAATCTAGCATTTGAGCGTATCTTGACTGATTCATTTCAAATCCATTGTGGTGGAATACATAGCCACAATGATGAAAATCGCATCACTGTTAAAATACTGAGGACCTGACTGTACTTACTCACTCATGTACGTACACATATTACACATGTGCTTGTGCACACATACATATACACACAAGCATATATACAGTACATACATGCACACGTCACACAAAGATGTATATACACACATTACACATACATATGCAGACATAATTATACATACACTCATACAGTATATTCACTCACACATACACACAAACTCTCACACATCCATGTACACATTCGCAATGTTCGTACTTATTCACACGCGCATACTCGCAAACATGCATACATTCACGTTTATACACGCAATGCACATACTTACACACATACACGTCATCACACGTACAGAATCGCACGCACAGAAACATACACTTAGACTTACACTTGTACAATCTCACAAACACATACATGTTTGTACACACACACACACACACACACGAATGCATGCCCCCATGCACCCGCACTTACATGCCCATATTTATTGCATTTACTCCTGCTCACACATATGCCTTTGTTATTCTCACTTAGTGACCGTTCAGAGAGACTGTTATTCCTGTCTGCACACTGGTAGGTGCACAAGAGTCCATCACCTGCAAACATCCCCCTGTCATGACATATATGTTACAGCCATTGTGAAACCAGTCATTTCTTGAAATTACTAAAAATGTTTAGTCATTTGATGAAATGACTGAGGTTTAGCGCAAGCCATGTCATGAAATGACTAAAATTTTCAGCCATTTCATTAAAAATATATATATATTGTTTTTTTTTTTTGCCTCGTATTCGATCTTCAACCAATCTCCATTTTATTCATGCAGAATTTCTGACCCCAAAGTCTCGAAGGAAATTCTGGAGGAAGTGGGAGCCAAGATAAAGTCCTATCCATTCAATTTCAGTGGGGCAGCAATTTTGAGTGGTCAAGAGGAAGGGGCTTATGGCTGGGTTACTGTGAATTACCTGCTGGAGAACTTCATTAAGGTAACTCCCCTCCTGCCCTCTTGTGCACTCACTAACCCACACACTTGAACGGGGAGGGATCTGGGCTGAATCAGGCTTAGCTATTTCTGGGTGCTGATCAGGTCACACACACTCTCGTCAGATGATCGAGGCTAATCTGCCTTAGCAATGCAGGGGTATCCTGCTGTGATCAACTACCTTTAACTCTCTCTCTCACACGCGCACACACACACACACACACACACAAAAGGAAAAGCTGCCTGTGGAATTTCAGACCGGCACGCTTCCAACAGTCTTCCGAATAACAAATTAAACCTGACTCTCGTCCCATCATGCGGCTTAGGGATTTGGGGATTATTCAGGTGGTGCTATGAGGACCTCTGGTGGCAAATTTTGGCAGTAAGTTTATTTTACAAGAAAGCAAAAATTATGGACTAATTTTATGGGGGGGGGGGAATATGGCAATTTGACATGCTGCCATTGGTCAACATCTACATTTTCACCAACAATACATTTCAAAAGACACATAAACATCATTTGATGGATCCTGCCGCAACAGCACAGTAAAATAACTCTCAACAGAATACAGTAAAGCCTGTTGTGAAAAAAGTGTAAAATCAGTTGCTGCAAGGCCACAGTATCGACAAGGGATCTCTAAGGTCGCAATGGGTTAAAATCAGGAGCGGGCTACTAATTTGCTGATGTGCTTTTCACCCATGTGACTTGAGCTTTTTTCTGCTTGTTATTCTAATAGCGAAAATTCTCACTGCCAACTAGTAATACTCTTTCTTTTGTTGAACCAACAACATGGTCTTTTGCCTTCATAATTGTTTGTCTTTTGTGCACTGCCTTATATCTTTCCAGCTTTCTTTTGCATCCTGTACTGTACATTTTTGTTCACACCAAAGGAATGTGACTGCAAATGTGTCTCTTCTCTGTTGGCAAAGTAATCAATGGTCCAAAAATATGGAACTAACTGATAATAATCACACGTTTCTCAGTCCATTTCTCTCTGGAACCAGGGTCCTGGAAGAAGAAGGCAGGCTAGGGTGTTAGTTGTAGGTTATAGATAAATGTTGTCACTGCGTACTTTCAATGTAGGTGAAGTTTTGTGCTGAAAGGCAATGTGATGATACAGCCTACATCTATTAGTGAACTGGCCTATGATGTCATTGGGCTGCTTGAAATTATTTATTTATTGTAGAATTCATACTTGAGCCAAGTGGGACCTGGCTTGTAAGATCAATACAGTACATCTGGTCACCCTATGAGATACTTGGGACTTTTCGATTGTCATGTCGACAGGAGGTACATCTCAATAAGAGCGACCTAAAGGAAAAGAAAACCCTGACACAAAGTGTTATTCCAGTGAATGTTTAGCCATAAAAATACACATCTGAGCCAAAACAAATGTTTAATATGTCATTATGAAACAATTATTGCATTATAAGGTAATGATTTCATCAATTCATCAATGGCAGGGTGTCATTCATTCCTCGTCACCAACTTTTTCTCGCTTGAACCCGCGCAAGTATGACATAGCAGCCACCCAGCATGATTGACACTGCGCATTGCAGTATGCGCCCAGGTGATTTTAAATGGGGAAATATACAAACAGAAGAAGCAAACTCTTCCGTGGAAAGAATTCTGTCTCCTTACCACCACTTACTTTTGGCTATTTATTTGCCAGTAAAGGAGGCGCCAATATATTTTGGGGAGTTTTATTATTGAGAAGGGGATTTAAAATATTAATATCGTGAATGCATATGCTGCGCGTGCCCTAGCAATCTGGTGTGTCATCAGTAACATGTTTTAGCACACATAGCAGCACGAGAAATTAAACTGGATGCTTGATGTTTTTAATCACCCGAATCTTTCTCTGGGTACCCATATATCAAGGTAAGCCGAAAAAGTACTGATTTTATTCGATATTGGTGGAGGCCGAATATGGAATTCTTTCGCCCTTGCGTTTTTGACCGATTATGCTGTCTGCTGTCTCATACCACAAAAATTTATCTTTCTCATAACTTGAGCTGCCAGACTTTTGCACCGCGTCCCACACTTTGAAATATCACAGCCGCATTTTCTTTAGTTTGTCACGGCACTGATCTATTATTCTGTGATAACCACGCGAATGTAACTACTCACAAATTATTCCATAAATCTCTGAGTTTTTGTGTGTAGTATCCAATTGTAATTGTATGTTTTCGTCTGCTTAAATTTCGAGCAAGCATTGAATTTCTTTGTTTGAATGAAGAGATCCTTTTGCCACTGCATTTGTTAGAACAAGAGAGCCATAACGCATTACTTTAATCTTCCATGCCTAAGTACGGTTGCTTTCACATTCGTAACTCCTCCTCAGAGTACTCAGGCTCATACTGATAAGGTTTCATCTGTGGCTCATGCTCCATGTTGTACTTTAACACTCGAAATCACTGTGTATGCTGCGTGTTGTGTGTGTATTGAATGCACTGTGTTTAAGGTTTGTGTACAATATGCTGGGTGGCCGCTACGTCACTTCCGGTTAATATAAAATGCGAACCCAGTGTCATGGCTGTGGTGAAACTCTGATTTTTTAATTGGCACAATTGGTTGGATGAGCAAGGCTGAGCTTTGGCAAGGTTATCTATATTAATATGTGGATTCTGTACATGCACTAAAATTCCGGGGGTTTTCTTTCCCTTTAAACATAGAATGAAGGAGAGCCGGTGTCTACATCATAAAAAGTAAAATAAAAGAGAAAAAAAGCAAAGTAAATCTGATCTTATACCTCCAAAACACTTTCAAAACTAGGGAGTCTGGTCGCTCGCGACCGCATGCGTGTTGCCCCGGAGTGCCCGCTTGTTCCCTTTTCACATTTTGCAGAAAATTTCACAATTTCCGCATACTATTGTGCTTTATTCGGCCAATTATGTTGTTTGGCCCCCAAAATCGATAGGCGCTGTGACCTACCCATAACCTATGCCTACACCAACTATCAAAGGAATGGGTTGAAATTTTTGGCCTGTAGAGAAATTTGTGGCACCACCAGGTGCCAAGAAATGCCTGACCCCACCAGGGTTCATTAAACACCACCAAGTGCGAAATAAAGGCCATCAGGTGCTTAATGAACACCCCCAGGTGTTTAGTAAACAAGCATAATGCAAAAAAGCCATGCATTAAAAGCTGGCGAATTATGTCTCTCTTGGGCTTCCATATCCCACGTCCACTGCTCAGCTATATTCAAATTCTGCAAAGAGCAAGGAACCTTCCTCGCATTCAGACATGAACCGGAAATATGGCTGGTAGTCATGACAAGGAGCACCGCATTGTCTATTTCATGAAGGAAAGGAGGCAATTAGCTCCCTAGCTGCTTCCTTTCAGCAAGGAAACAGGAACAACCTTGAAAGGAAAGATCAAATGTAGACCACAATCATTTACAGCTGTAGTGATTGAAAATGTCATTCGGACCAAAGTTTTCGAATAAGTTATGAAGGCCATCTTTGCTGCCAAGCGCATGACGTCTTGAAGGGAAGGAAATCCGATTTTTCTGAGACATGCACAAGGTACCTTAAAAATCTCCCTGCAACTTTCCCTTCACCTATGTGGCCTTTCCTTGTGAGGTCAAGGAGAGGTGGAGAGGAAAAAGGCTCCCTATTAAGAGCATTCGGATGTAGCCCTTGAATGGCGAACAGGTCCACTGTGGTTTTGTCGGCGTACTTCGTCAAGAATGCCCTTCTCATGTGTGACTTCATACCAAGCTTTCAAGATGGATGCATACCAAGCTTTCAAGATGTATGAAATTGCTGCAAACATCCAGCTTGGTCTCAAAATTTCAGATGTGAGTCTGAAATGAGTCTAATTTGTAGTAAGTATTCTGTCAAAAATGTTATGTGCGCTCCATTGCATCAGATGCCCACGGTCGCATTTTGCTGATGGTGGTGACAGTATTATGATCCAGACCAGGGACTAAATGCAGATTCAGGGTACAATCCATAAGGGAGTATTAATCAACAGGAATACTGTAATAGAGGAGGGAAAGGCTGTCAACCTGTACTGTTGAGGAGTGGTCCTGGTAAGTTGGTAATGACAGGAGAGGGTCAGGGCGTGTCCATGCCCAGGCCAGTGGCCATCCCGGGGCAGACGCCAGGTGGTGAATCCCCCTCATAGAGGCAGGGTTTAGGAGGAATGCAGTTCCAATCCTAGAGACCGATGTGAGCTTGGGAGGTGTTCTTAATGAACTGACTCAGAGGGAAAGGCCGGAACAGTGGATGAACAAGAACGTGGTCCCAATCCTGGAGACCGCTGTAAAGACTTGGGAGCTTGTTCCTATTAATAAGACTCTGACAAGTAATTCCATATATCTTCATCATTAATTTGCCAAAAACACAGGAAAGAAGAGCTTAACTCAATACCAGTGGGCAGAAACTGACAGGAAGGCTATGTTGGGTATTAAGCAATCCAGCTGCCATACTGAAATTGCAATGAACTTATATAGACAGGACATTCACAAAAGCAACGAGGAGTATAAGTGATAATGTCTGGGAGCAAGGGAGGAAACGAGACAATAAATCAATTAAAGGAGGCAAAACCACATAACAAATGCAGACTGCTGTAACAGGGGAGGAACCTATTAAAGACACATAAGGGTTGTGACAGACAGTGTTGTCTAACTCATTGTCCCAAATCTCCCATATTTGTTCAGTTGGTTTGAGATCTTAGGACTGTGAAGCTGGTGGCATATACTTCAGGGCCCATATTCACAAAGCATCTTATCTTACCGCTAGGAGTACTCCTAAGTCGCGCTAAAACATTTTATGTAGGAGTAAAATCTTTAAAGTTATTCACAAAGCCGCTGAGAGCAACTTTTAGTTAAGAAAACTGCTAACTCATGCTGCCTTCACATGGAACTCGTGAAGTTGTGAAGTCATGTCGTGAAGTTGTGAGCAGAACTGGCTCAAAGTTCAAGTGATAACCGTGCGAGAACATCGTTGCTACGGCAATAAGGACGCCAAAGCATCGTTTCTCCTGGCAGTCTATACGCAAATATTACATTATTCATTTGTATCTGAACGCCACTCGGAGGAACAAGAGACACAACGATAAAGATGACAATTGTCTACACTGTTCCTTCTTGTCCAGTAGGTTAGGGTAATATTATGCAAACTATACTGTATAGGCCAGTGCTCTCGCTAACGTTAGCTCCTCCAACGTAGAGTTGCTCACGCAACTACAGAACCCGCAAGCATGGGAATTAAGGGATTACTTGGAAAGGCATTAAGGCAAAATTGTGACCCCGCCTGTGAAAACCCGGCTAAAGTCGCATGATCTAATTTTGAGATAAAGGCCGTCAAATAGTCCCTATGATAAAAAAATGTCAAAAAATATGAGATGTGAGTTTATTGGTGTAAATGATAGGTTACATATTGGGGTTTCAAAATATAGTGTTCAAAATTAATTTCTAACACCATACATATTAAAATTAATGAATTTATTGACACTACGTTTACGTTTTTTTCGGAGAAATACCGGAAGTTGGTTTCCTCTAGGCTCGTTTCAATCGGCTTAAGTATACCTTGGCAGATAAACACCCGATAGTTTGGGTGTCATTCGGTTTAGGAAGTTCTTTTCAACCATTGAAAATGAATGTAGACCATAATAACAATGCGCACCATGGTAAAGAAGGTCGTTTAGTGGTATGGCAGAAGAGTTGCGACTTAAGCCGGGTGCGGATTTCTCCATGGATTATGTCGCATCACCTCGAAATGTCAGAAATTAAGTGTTTGCGTTTATAGATTAACGTTTTGTGAAGCTAACCAGCCTAGTTTGAAGACATGTCATGACAGCTACTTGCGAAACAATTTGGTGTTTGGACATTGACGACATGCAGACCCATCGTTCTGGGGGCGCGTTTCCCAAAAGCGTAGTTGCTAACTAAGTTAGCAACTTACAAAGTTCGTCCATTCACAGTCAATGGGTCCAACTATGTAAGTTAGCATCTGTGATTTCGGTAAACGCATCCCTGGAAGTAGGGCCATTCTTTGAGAAGTGAACCAAAATGTCACACACATGACCAGATGTCATCAAATAAAGAAATACTTTGAAAATTAATGAAAGGTATCAAATTTATTCCTTGCTATTCTCCATACCCCAAAACTATGAAAATTCTAGATTTTTCAACTTCACAGAGTTTTTGAAGTCAAATAGAGTTATGAAAAACCTGTTTCCGTGTGAAGTCACACACGTGACCAGTCGTATTTGACCTCTGACCTTAAGTAGTTAAAGTTAATGTAACAAATAACATTTTTACTTGATAGACTTGGATAAGTAGTACTCTTATACAAGGTCCACAATCATGAACCTCCAATGCTTTTGTAATTGGAGGAGATTTTTTCTACTATTTGTTACATTTTTGGTCACACACGTGACTGAGAATGGCCCAGTATCTTTTTATCCGATATTGTGGCGGCACCCGAAACACAAGAACGCAGCCTATCCGGGATATTATACAAATGTTATGCCATAGCCTTGGAGCTGAAAGAGATTTTGATATTGACTTGCAATTTTACTAATAAAATATACAAATTATCTCAATAGAATTATTTTTGCTCCGTAATTGCTGTTGCAGTAAAGTTTATTACTGCTGTTGCCGTAAACTTTATATGATACACCTTCCTTCCATGCATTTCAATGGGATTTATGCTTTTTGGTCATGCGCATCCTTATAAAAAGACTGATTTTGTCAAACTAATAAAATTTTCCCATGTATGTATCATACGTGGATGAAAAGAGGAGGATGTAAGCTTTAGTTTGGTATATGACACATAGTCAGGAAAATTATGGTTCAAAAGTATGGCTGTTTTAAAAATGTACTTATTTTCAAATTGCAATTTCTTGAAAAACAGTTTTTCTGAGCCTGAAATTTGCCAAAACTTTGAAATGACCTTTCTCGATCAATATTAGAGATATCAGTTAGATTTTTTCACAGAATATTCCTTACTTGATGTAGAATGACTTTGTGTAAAAAAACTGTAAATCACCAAAAAATGACTTTAGCTGGGTTATCACATGCAGGGTCACAATTGTAGTCCGGATACAATTTCTGAAAATGTCATCAAACACATCACAACTCGTGAACTCGAAGCTTTCAGAAAAGTTCGACTTACGACGTCATGAATACCACAAGAAGGCGGCGTTCATATGGACTTTTCTCGTGAACACAGTAAACACGACCCCATTTGAAGGTACTATAAATCTCTGTTGCTATGGATGACGTCAATTCTCATGCACGAGTCTTGGGACAATGAGCACAGTGATTGGTTGTTTGGTGGCAGGGCGGCCCATTGAAAAAAATATCCCACATACAACCCATGGAGGAAAAAATGAGGAAATAGTCCAAGCGGCTGGTTTGTCCCATAAAATAATGGCAGTTGCTACGGGTACGGCAGTTTTCCAATGCATTTCAATGTAGAGAGGTACGGCAGCCCCAATTTTAAACACTGCCCTAACCTTAACCCTAACCCTAACCTTAACGCTGACCGTTAAAATGGCTCTTTCCCTCCGAACATCACGAAGCATTATTCTCATCTTTCCAAATAGACTATGGACTTAAGCGAGGTAATCGGTTTTCTAGGTTTACCGTAAAATAAGAACATACTGAGCACTTCTGAAAATGCACAATACGCGGTCCCCGCATATCACGCTCTAGGCAAATAAACGAACATAGGAAAGAGATAATTGTAAAAACGTTAATAGCATAAAACGAGTTATTAAAGAAACGCGTCATTTGCCCCAATAATTAGTAATTTATTACCCAATGAGAATGAGAATATGTTGCGATCATTTAAATGTCGAGCCGTTCAAGTTTGTTTGCCCTAAACTGTCATGGATGAAAGTTCAGAAAGGACGTGAAAGCTCAACTAGAGCTACGACCAGGTACTGCTGCTGGCCCAGTAGGTGCTGGAGCGAAAGCATGTAATCAAAGGGAAATTTGGCTTGGGGGTGAACAGCAAATCCAAGCGGGATGCGTGGGATAATATCAGCCTACAGATCAATGCTGCATTCAGACGACTGCGAGAAGCTGTGGGATGGGCAGCAATCGCAGGGGTGGTCCGAGATTGCAGCCTATAAACGGGCTATCGTGCAAACAGGAAGGCATACTAAGCTTGTTTGTAATTTATAGCCTACAATTTAATTATGTATACAAAATATGACATAGGCTGGTATTATTATGATGATCTATAAATGGAACCCTCGCTCAACAGCCTAATAAAACAATTCATGCATAGCAGGAGGGGTACAGCACCAAAGCCACTGTCCCCGAGCAAGTGGCATCTCGCAGGCACATAATGCCGTCAAATAATTGGCAGCAGCTGCTTTCCATTAAAATGCGAGTCGTGAGTCCCAGATAGCAAGCACCTCCGCTCCGGATCTGCCCTGGCTCTGTGCCGACTCCAGCTGATCCGGCTCAGAGCCGGGGCAGATCCTGAGCGGAGGTGCTTGCTATCTGGGGTGGATCCTGGCTATTTCGCAACAATGTCCAAAATGTTGTATTCGCCATCAAATAGGCCTACTATCTGGGAGTTGATGGAATTAACTTTTTTCTATTTACAAGTACCTCTTCATATTCGGTCGGAGAAATAATTCAAATATGGGTCTCGTCAATAGCACCGATGATACCGGGCATACCTGAGATGGGCATGAATTCAAGTTTAATTCTGTGTTGTTGGCGAATGTCCACTGGAAACCGGATAAACTGTCAGATGATATGGGGTTCACAGAGCGCATTGATTGTTTGCTGAATTGTGCGACTGGCAGATGATTGTGAAATCCCTAAATTGTCCGCGTTGCAAAGTTGCATTTTCTGGTGGCCAAGTAACGAAGTGTTGTCAAACATTTTATTTCGGAGCTTATTGGGTTGTTTCTCATGGTTGGAGATGTAATTCTCTCCCTCTCCCAAGTCAACAACAAATAAAATCCCTTCATGGTTGATCCGATATCTTTTCAACAACTGCGCATCATTCAGAATTTCCAAGTCATTCCGTCTTTCAACAGCAGCAGCCATTTTCCGATTCTTTGTGGATAGGTTTTAGCGAGTTAGGAGTCCTCTTGACTACTTTTAAGCTCTCTCAGACTTAGGAGCTACTTTTAGGCCTAAATGCTTTGTGAACAACACTTAGCAAAAATAATTAGGAGTCCTAAATTTACGACTGACACGCCCATTTTTTTTAGGAGTTTCTCCTAAATCCGGCAGTTAGGACCTACTTTTAGCGCTAAGATGCTTTGTGAATACGGGCCCAGATCATTTTCATACTCATGAGACTATTCATTGACCCCTTGTACCCTGCGGGGCTTGGGCTATTATCATCCTGGAACTCACTGCTCCCATAAGGGTAGAATCACTTCATCATATGATACAAAGGTGATTCACCCAGAATCATTCTGCACTGATCTGCAGTGACTCTTCTGCCTTTAAGGGGATGTGTGGACCCAAACCATGCCAGGGAAATAAGTGGAAGCATCATCATTTGTTATGCTTGTCGAAGCATTTATTCAGGTTTTCCTGTAATCTGTTCCCTGACTGTATTTTGACAAAGATTCAAATATTATCCTCAATCTTAGTGCGACTTTTAGTGCGACCTGGGCTCTGTTTCATGAAGCAGTATTTCTGAATATGGTAAATAACTACCCTGGAATAAAACTGCAAACTGCCCAAAGTTTCTAGGTTTAATTCACTGTGGTTATTCTTCGAAATCAGTGACCCTGATTTGTCAAAGGTGGGTGTGAGATCTCTTTCGGTTACTGCGGATAATGCAGCTCACAACCACATTCTCTGCTCTCTCACCCCCTCCGACCCCCCCCACCGCAGTATGGTTTCGTGGGCCGCTGGCTGAGTCCGGGCAGGGACACGGTGGGAGCGTTGGATTTTGGGGGGGCGTCAACGCAGATCACCTTCCAGACGCAGGGCGAGGTGGAGGACCAAAGGAACAGGATGACGCTGCGTCTGTATGGACAGGACTACCACCTCTACACCCACAGCTACCTCTGCTACGGACAGGACCAGATGCTGCGTCGACTGCTAGCGCAGCTCCTGCAGGTATGGACGGATCCCAGGCGCGAACACGCCGCTTGCAGACGCCACAATGCGGATCATTCTCCTTCTACACACAAATTACATGAAAAATGCTTCTTGTAGACTGCTGAGACTGGGCAATGCTCTACCGAAGTCAAACTGAAACTCATTATATATATCTTTATTTGTGCTTGTGGCACACAATCACACATTTACAGTAGTAAATAAAACATAAATAGGTTACATATCAAGTAGGACACACAAAGAAAATACACAATAAGCAAGACACTGGGAGAAATTACGAAACAAACAAGACACAGTCAGATGGTGCGCAACAATCAAGACACGACAAGAAATAAGAGCAATAAATTAGACATAGCAAACAATAACACAGGACCTAATTGGTTCCTAAATAAGAAATTACATCCACAATTTCCGCGTCTTTATATAATTTCCTTAGCCCGATAAAATCTCTGAGTACAGCAGGGATGTACGGTCAGGGTAGGCAGTGAC
Source organism: Gymnothorax javanicus (assembly GCA_029692085.1). NCBI lineage: Eukaryota > Metazoa > Chordata > Actinopteri > Anguilliformes > Muraenidae > Gymnothorax > Gymnothorax javanicus. The sequence continues at coordinate 104,974,314 of CM056194.1, read as the reverse complement.
TTCTCCTTTTTTATCACTAGATTTTGTCAAGCTGTTTCCATGTACTATGCCTGATTGTCAATCAATCAATTTCACCTTTTTTTCTGGTCAATTAAGCCTGTAATGATTAAGAGGTGATAGTAACAAAAAGATTAATTTACCTTTATGCTTTGATTCGAGACTGCAAGGAAGTAAATCTTAATAATTAATTGGGAAAAAATCTCAACTCTCTTGGTAATTCTGTATATTGTTTTGATCTTTTGTTTATCGGATTATGAAAGAAGACTGAAAATAAACTCCCTATTTTTTAAAAAATGGTATTAAAAAGTACATGTTTAAGGGGGAAAATATTATCGTAAACATATTGACTACACATTGAACGCCGCATAAGAAAGGTTTTAACATTTGCTAATGGCATTGCATTAGCTTCCTCTAAGCAAATATGAACAAACTTGCTGTCTCGTGAGCATTTTAAGTTCGATGCACTGAGCAATAATGTCGTGGATGGAACTGGCACTCTAATCTGCCGTTTAGTCTTGTAAATTAGTAAATCAATCCTCACATTGCTAATCAAGCAAAGTAATAGAGTTATCGTTTGTTTAACGGTGAGGATTCTGCCTCCCCTAACTGACCTCCGACGGCACATCACTGGAGTAAAGCCAGTCTAGCTATAGTTTCCTCGGTTGACACCCCACTCCTATTAATCCTATTTAACAGTTACGTAATTCCTTACAGACTACAGGCTGAGGGTCATTTTCCATTTAAACTCAAAGTAACTGAAGCACACTGCTCACATACCACAGAGTGTGAGTCATTTTCAATTTAAACTCAAACGGAAACACTCACCTCACAGACTTCAAAGTATGAGTCAATTCTCATTTTTTCTTAAACTGAAACACACCATTCACAAACTCCATTGTGTGGGTCATTTCCCATTTAAACCAAAACTGAAGCACTGCCCGCACAAAGTACAAAATGCGGGTCATTTCCAATTTAACGTTAGACTTTTGCAAATTAACTGGATAAAGCAGGCTGGAGTGGGAAAAACCAAACAACAAAGGTTTTCAGGCTTATTATTACTTTAATAGCATCCACATTCAGCATTCAGTACGAGATGTGTCCTCCACGGTTCTTGATAAGCTGTTCCACCCGTTTTGGCATGGAGCTGACCAGGTTTTTCATGATGCCACACCTGGATAACAGTATCGATGACTTTGGCTTTTGTGGTGCAGTCCTTTTGCTGCAGCCTTGACTTGATGATGGACCAGAGATTCTCAATGGGATTGAGGTCCGGTGAATAACCAGGCCAGTCCAACACAGTTTCAGTACTGTGTTGATGATGCAAACACATTAGTTGCATCATAAAAGTCAAGGAAATTAATGAAATGTGGCTAAAAGGTACTATGGAGTGAGCTTTGAGGTGGTTATGTAAAACATTCATCACTTGGTACGGCTATTTGCACTCCATTCAGCTCATTCAATTGACAAGCACCTTTAGCCAATTAATTTGCACAAGAACGTATAGTGAAACACACTGGTCACAGACTTTGACTACTGCAGCTCTATTTCCTGGTACTCCCTCAGTCCCAGGGCCTGTCCAAACACACTTTAAATCTGCACGAACTGAATTTGATACTTATAATTCAACCATTGATGTGCTAGGCAGTTTGTTTGCATCAACATTGCATGTGCGAAATTGGACATACTACAAGGCCACCAACATTCTTATATCTTTACCCATAACATAGTATAAACTTCCCCCCAGAAAAATGTAAAGACACAAGTTTACCTCAGAATTGGTGGCGTTTATAAATATTTTTATCAACATAGACTAATATGGCGCTTTGTTTATTTTATGTATTGTTTATCTTATGAATGATTTAGTCTTACATTTACAGAGAGCTGTCGTTTCTCCCATCACCTTTAAAATGGTTTATCACATAATTGTGGTACTTTTCCCATAGCGCAGCTCATGATATGTTTTTGATATTACCCCATGTACATATCACTTTTGTGAAAATTTCATTGGCTGACAGCGTGGAGAAAAAAAATCACTCTGCGTTACATCAAGCTGTTGATGTTTAGCCCAACTGAATACCAAGTGTAACATTGGTTAAATTGGTATGGCTCAGCGCTGTAGCAAGCTAGCATAGTGCCACTCATGTAACTAAGTTCACATTATTTAGCTAGCTAGCGTACACGCAGTTCTTTTTCATAAAGATTGTGTGACAGTAGTTTGTTTGCTAGTGAGCTAACATTAGCTAGCTCCTCAGTTGACTGAATTTACAAATCGTTTTAAGTTCAAATGTCAATGTCTGTGACTCAGTTACTCAGTTAGCGGGCCGATAGAGTTAGCTTAGTGCTAACATATAACGGCCGCAAACGGAAATTACATTTATTTTGTATTAAAATACGGAATTCAGTTATTTGATAAACAAAAATCTTATACACTTGGTTGTGCCATAAGAAAGTTATGAAACGGGTTGAGTAAATTTTGCATTTGTTGCGAGATTTAGCGAGCAACAAACGCAAAATTTACTCAACTCATTTCATAATTTTCATTTGACACGCCCATTCACGTAAGATCCTCTATTTCTAATCTCAGTGCCGGTTGCAGCATGGTACAGTGTAGCATCCACTGGTTGAATTGAGCATAATTCTGCAAAATACAGGGGACCATCTAGGTAACATAGTTTGATCCATACAGAGCATTCAGATTTATTACACCTTCTTGTTTGTGTGTCTGGCATATCATTGATGCAACAACTCTGATGGCTGCTCTGAATTGATCATTCCTTATTGCTAGATGGGTAGATTCCTTTCGCCTGTAGTAATCATGCGTGGGTCTTTGGATGGAACCCCAGGGCCACCCTAGCACTGTCCCTCCCCTGACCAGGGACTGCTCTCTCTCTCTCTCTCTCTCTCTCTCTCTCTCTCTCTCTCTCTCTCTCTCTCTCTCAGTCTCAGGACTACCGCAGCACTGTGTCACACCCCTGCTTCCCTGCTGGCCACAGCGTCTCCACGCAGCTGGGGAAGGTGTTCGACTCGCCGTGCACAGCAGACCGGAAGCCAGAGTCATATGACCCGCAGGCTCCACTGACCGTGCTCGGGACGGGGCAGTACGAGCAGTGCCTGGGGAATGTGAGCCAGCTCTTTGACTTTGAGCACTGCTCCTTCTCACAGTGCTCCTTCGACCGAGTCTTCCAGCCCAGTGTCACAGGAGACTTCATGGTGAGACGGGACCACAGTGTGGAGAACAACCTTTAGTATACTCATAATCCTCTATAGCAGTGTGGAGGACAGCCTTTAGTATGCTCATAATCCTCTATAGCAGTGACCACCAACCCTGATCTTAGAGAGCTACCATCCTATAGGCTCTCATTCCCACCCTAATTTGGCACACCCAATTTTGCTAATCAGCAATTCAGTGAGGTCTATGGTTTTTGAGTGAGATGTGCTTTGATATGGCTGTAGTTATAACCTACAGGATGGTAGATATTCAGGAACAGGGTCAGTCACCACTGCGCTACAATTATAGGTAAACAAAACACATTGTGCTGCGACTAATACTGTGGTGGACTGATATTCATTTTAAAATTGTCAAAAAACCTATAAGAATTACTGTCAATCAAATATTCAGTCAGTATGGACTAATAGCTGCCTGGGTTTTCATCTTGTTAACTCCATGTAACCTATGGACTCATATATGGGGTCCGTCAGTTGCAGCTGCAGTGTTCAAACCTGTGGAACTTGAGGCCTATTTTAAATTCTATAGGAGATCCCAAGGTTTCAAGGAATCCCAAATATGTCCTGCTGAATTACTGGGAAATGTGTGTAAAATGACGCGCAATATCCAGATATTTTCCATTTGATGTAATGCTGTGGCCATAAAAACATGGCATCCTGGGTTTGAATATTTCTCTCGATACAAGTGCGATGTACCTTCAGCGAAGGGCTGCAACCAGCAGATGAAGAATGTAAAAAGGAATAAGAGAAAAATAAAGAATAAAGCCGCTTTCACACCGGACGCGAAACAAATTTTTCGCACAACAGATTACATTCAAAGATGCGAATACACGCGTTTCTTGTCATAGTTTGTGAGGTGTGCGTGTTGTTTGGACCTTTCTTTGTGGCTCTCGTCCCGGGACGATATCGAATTCCTGGGCCATCAAATTCTTTACCCAGCTGGTTGATTAAGCTGGGGTGGCGCTTCCCCAGAATCTATATAAGCAGGATCTCTGGCACGCCTCCTTCGCTAGAGTGTCCGTTGATGAACTCCGCGTTTGAACGGCTGCAGGAGGCGTCGTTTTTTACCAAGCTAGACCTCCGGAATGCTTATAACTTGGTTCGGATCCGTGAGGGGGACAAGTGGAAAACGGCATTTAATACACATGACGGGTACTACGAATATTTGGTCACGCCGTTTGGATTGGTTAACGCCCCTTCTGTGTTCCAGGCACTCGTTAATGACGTCCTCCAAGAGATGTTGGAGAGATTCGTCTTTGTCTATCTTGACGATATTCTGATTTTCTCTTCAACTCTCTCGGAGCATAAACAACACGTCAGACAAGTGCTTGAGGCCCTCCTCAAAGTCAAGCTTTTTGTCAAGGCTGAGAAATGTGTTTTCCATGCCAAGACAGTTTCGTTTCTTGGCTTCATTATTTCGGAAGGGTCGGTCCGCATGGATCCTGACAAAGTGTCAGCGGTCAGGGATTAGCCTACCCCTCAAAAAAGGAGATACAATGGTTTTTGGGGTTTGCTAATTTTTATAGGAGGTTTATCCGTAATTTTAGCACAGTAGCTGCGCTCATTATCGCGCTTACTAAGAAGAATACCTCCTCATTGTTTGCTTGGTCTCCGGCAGCTGAGGCTGCTTTTCAGGAGTTAAAGAAACGATTTAGCTCAGAACCCATTCTCATTTTGCCCGACCCTCCCTCCCATTTGTTGTGGAGGTGGATGCGTCGGAAGTCGGGGTAGGTGCCATTTTGTCCCAGCGCCTCCTTCGGGAAAATTAGTTGCACCCATGCGCCTACTTCTCCCGGTCGATGTCTGCGGCCGAACGGAATTACAGCATTGGTGACCGGGAGTTGTTGGCCGTCAAGTTGGCGTTAGAAGAGTGGCGCCATTGGTTGGAGGGGGCTGAACAGCCGTTTGTGGTTTGGACGGATCATAAAAATCTCCAATACATCCAACAGACTAAACGACGTAATTCTCGGCAGGTGCGGTGGTTGTTGTTTTTCAACCGCTTCAACTTTACGTTAACCTATCGCCCGGGGTCTAAAAACATCAAGCCCGACGCTTTATCGCGGATTCACGACCGCTCCGGTCGCGACCCTATTCCTGAGCCGGTTATCCCGGCAGCTCAGATTGTGGCTCCCATTCAGTGGGACGTCGAGTCTGTTGTGCGGGAGGCGTTGAAAAATGATCCCGGTCCTGGTGGGGAGCCGCCTGGCTGTTTATTTGTTCCTTTAGCAGTGCGGTCCCAAGTTCTCCAGTGGGGGCACTCTTCCCATCTGGCTGGTCAACCGGAGGTTCATCAGACCAAGCAGTTCTTAGTCCGACGTTTTTGGTGGCCCAGCACGATGGAGGACATTCGGGAGTTTGTAGCGGCGTGCTGTATTTGCGCTAGGAACAAGACTTCCCACCTCCCCCCCTCTGGTCTGCTGCGGCCGTTGCCCATCCCTAAGCGCCCGTGGAGCCATATCGCTCTTGATTTTGTTACGGGGCTGCCTGTTTCGGAAGGCAACACGGTCATCCTGGTCGTGGTTGACCGTTTTTCTAAGGCCGCCCACTTTATCGCGCTGCCCAAGCTGCCTTCGGCGCGGGAGACTGCCCTTCTTGTTGTGGTCCATGTTTTCGGCTGCATGGCATTTCTCAAGATGTGGTTTCTGACCGGGGCCCTCAATTTACGGCCAAATTTTGGCGTGCGTTTTGCAACCAGTTGGGAGCCACCATGAGCCTTTCTTCGGGTTTACACCCAGAGACTAACGGGCAGACTGAGCGAACCAACCAGTCTTTGGAGAATACTCTTCGATGTTGGGCGGCTGACAACCCATCTTCGTGGAGTTGATTTTTAGCATGGGCCGAATACTCCCACAATTCACTGGGTAACTCCTCCACAGGTCTTTCCCCATTTGAGGCTCAGTTGGGTTATCAGCCTCCACTGTTTCCTGAGACTGACAGGGGTTCAGAGGTTCTTCGGTTAATTACTTTGTTCGGCGTTGTCGGTCAGTTTGGGCCAGGGTCCGTTCCTCCTTGTTGCGCTTTGGACAGAAACAAAAGACCGCTGCAGATAGAAGGCACCGTTCAGCCCCATCTTATCAGGTTGGCCAAAGGGTCTGGCTTTCCACGCGGGACCTGCCCTTGAGAGTGGAGTCCCCGCTTTATTGGTCCTTTTAAGATTGTGCGAAGGATCAATCCTGTCACAGTCCGGTTGAAGCTCCCTAGATCCTTACGGATCCACCCCTCTTTTCATGTCTCCAGACTCAAACCGGTTAGCACTTGCATCCTGGCTCCGGTCGACAAACCCCCGCCGCCGCCGCCACGGATGATTGAAGGGGGGCCGGTTTACACTGTGCATCATATTTTAGCTGAGAGGCGTGTGGGTCGTGGAGCTCAGTTTTTAGTAGATTGGGAGGGTTATGGTCCTGAGGAGCAGTGCTGGGTCCCTTCTTTGGATATCCTGGATCCCACCGTTATTTCTGAATTCCATGCGCGGGGTCTCTGGGAACTTCTGGGGCTGTTCCTTGGGGGGGGGGGTCCTGTCATGGTTTGTGAGGTGTGCGTGTGGTTTGGACCTTTCTTTGCGGCTCTCGTCCGGGATGATATCGTATTCCTGGGCCATCAAATTCTTTACCCAGCTGGTTGATTGAGCTGGGGCGGCGCTTCCCCAGAATCTATATAAGTAGGATCTCCGGTTTTGTATGACTTTCTATCTTCTTATTATTGGAGTTTCTTCTCCCTTTTTCTATGTCGCTTTGCTTCCGTGGTTCGGACTATTATACATCCTTTGGAAGCGTGGGTACTAGCGTTTGGTCTATATTATTCTTTGTGTTTGTACTGTGTTCATGCTACTATCTTTCTCTCTGTCGTTGCGCTTGGTGTCTGTATACTACCAGCCATTACAGTTTCGCGTGTATTCGGGTCTTTGCATTGACTTTGAATGTAATCTGTAGTGCGAAAAATTTGTTTTGTGCTCGGTGTGAAAGCAGCTGAAGACTTTGTCCTGCTCTGGGGCCTCTCAAAGTAGGTCCCTTAAAGTGCATATTATTAGCATGAGCTTCCACGGATATTTAGGAAACTCCTCTCCTTGTAGAGACAGATAATGAATAAGATGAAACATGAATGTACCTTCATTTCATTTTCAGAGCTTCTGTCTTTGAAGACCTGTCACGCCCTGGCACCCACAGATGTTAAAAATGCCGCCAGGGCAAAGAGCGGAGCCCAGGACCCAAGTGCAGGGATGTGGATTATACTAAATAAAGAGTGAAGGGAAAAACCAAACAAATACAAAACTGCAGGAAACCACAAAAGAGAGTGCACACAACAAAAAGGGGAACAGACTAAGACTACCTGCCCATGTGGGGAGAAACTAAGCTATAAATACTAAGGAATGTTAATGAACTAAAAGGAAAAAGGTTACACTAATTAAGGAGGAGGAACAGAGGATAAGCGATTAATTGGTGAAGGGCAGGTAGCCGGGACTTGTATGTCGAAGGGGAGGGGCATTACAAGACCTTGTCGTTGTGTGCAGACTGAATTCAGACTGTGTTAATGGCAGCCTCCTGAGATGATGCATGACTGGCTGTGACATCACTCTGTCAGGAAAGATTTGGTTTGTTTTGCAAATTGCAATCACCAACCTTATTCCAAGAGTTGTAACATTCTACAACAACCTATCAGACATGACTTTGACTAGATAAATAGGCTTGATGAAGACCTTTTTGCCATTTGACTCTGAAGATGACCACTGCTGAGGTGGTCGAAACGTCAGCAAACAACTGTCTTTTTAAAGACAACTTAAGACCCAACTGTCTTTTTAAAGACAATTTTAACCCAGAAGATCACTCTTCCATTAGCTGTAGGTTTTCTCCCCAAGTGAAATTCAGTGTTACTGATTTTACTGACTAGCAACTCAGAGATGCAAACATCATTAAAAAAATGGAAACCTGCCGGATATTAGATCTCCTGGAGCGTGGTTGGTGGCCACAAAGCTAACTAGGGGGTGGTTGCACCAAACTTGTCGTAAGTGCTTGACGTAAGATATCAAACTTAGGACAGCGCTAAGACATGTCGTAACTGCTGTCACTCCAAAAACTCTCACGCGTGTCGTTAAAAAGTCTGTATCTTAAGATATGTCTTAGGACATGTCCTAAGTAACGTACACAGACATCCCTGGCCACAAAGTCCTGACTGGTTTCTCCAACTTTAGGACCTTCAAATCTGAGTGGCAAATGGGTCAAATTTGGGTGGTGTAATATATGTAAGTATGCATGCATGAGAAGTATATGTAATATATACAATAATATATAACATAACATAACAAAACATGAATGGCAAGAACAGGCCATTCAGCCCAACTAGGCTCGCCAGTTTCTTTGTACTATCGTGAATATATCACTTCAGATAACTCAATGACTCAATAGTATCTAACTTTAAGTCAAGCCTGCTCTTGAAAACTCCCAAGGTCTCTGCCTCAACAATATGGTCAGGCAAGCTGTTCCACACCGAAATTACTCTTTGGGTGAAGAAATATTTCCGAATATCAGTGCTAAATTTACCTTTGGTCAGCTTCCATTTGTGACCCCGAGTTCTACTAACAACACTTGGTTGAAGGAATCCTACGTAATTCACTTTGTTAATCCCTTTAACATATTTAAAGACCTCAATCAGATCACCCCTTAGTCTCCTTTTCCTAAGACTAAAGAGATGAAGGATCTTCAGCCTTTTCTCATAGCTTTCATCTTTAATACCCGGAATTAGCTTCGTGGCTCTTCTCTGAACTTTCTCTAAAGCCTCTATGTCTTTCTTAAAGTATGGTCCCCAGAACTGTACACAATACTCTAGATGTGGTCTGACGAATGTGTTGTACAAAAGAAGCATCACCTCCTTGGATTTGAACTCAATACTTTTGGCAATGTATCCCAGCATCCGATTGGCTTTTTTAACTGCTACGGCACAATGGCTAGAGCCTGTGAGGGTTTGGTCAACAATCACTCCCAGATCTTTCTCTTGTGGATCACATTCCAGTTTAAAACCCCATGAAGTAATCCCGTCTAATGTTTTTATTACCTACATGTACTACTTTACATTTCGCTACATTAAATTTCATTTGCCACATTTCTGCCCAATTCTGTATTCTATCCAAATCATCCTGAATCACTTTAGTGGACTCTAAACTATTTGCCAAACCTCCCAATTTAGTATCATCTGCAAATTTCACTAATCGGCTCTCAATATTCCTATCAAGGTCATTAATGTAGATGAGGAACAGCAGGGGTCCCAACACCGATCCCTGGGGGACGCCACTCCCCACCATACGTAGCTCAGATGAGATACCACTGACCACCACTCTTTGTGTTCTGTCCTGCAACCAGTTTTGAATCCACTTCAGAATACCTCCTGTAACTCCAATGGAGCTCATTTTAAAAATTAGTCTCTTATGCGGTACTGTGTCAAATGCTTTCTGAAAATCCAAATATATGATGTCATAAGCCCTGCTCTGGTCATAAGTCTTGGTGGCCTCTTCAAAAAATTCCAGAAGGTTTGTCAGGCATGACCTTCCTTTACGGAAACCATGTTGGCTATCCCTCAAGATATTGTTACGTTCAAGAAATAAGTCCAGCTCATCTTTTATGATAGATTCCAATATTTTGCATGCAATGCAAGTTAAACTGACTGGCCTGTAATTACCTGGCTCAGTACGGTCCCCTTTCTTATATATTGGTATTATATTACCCTGTTTCCAATCATTTGGTATTTCTCCAGTTTCTAAAGACCGTCTAAAGATGGCGGATAGCGGCTTAAAGATGATCTCACTAACTTCCCTGAGCACTCTAGGATATAAGCCATCAGGACCCGCCGCCTTATCTGCCTTTAGTTTATGCAACTTGTCTAATACTACGTTATCCCTAACCTCAATTTCCGCTAAATAATCTTGAGCATTGGACATGCCCTCTGGCCGAATAAAGACCCGCTCTAAGGTAAAATTCTCAACAAAGTAACCGTTTAAGGTGTCCGCAATATCCTTGTTATTATATAGCAGCGATCCATTTTTATTCTTTATGCACTTAACCTGCTCTTTGACTTTCCTTTTTCTACTACAGTACTGAAAGAAGCGCTTAGGGTTAGTTTTTGCCCCCTCCGCAATTTGTCTTTCGTACAGTCTTCTAGCATTCCTCAGCTCTTTTTTGACCACAGCCCGCATTTTACAGTATTCGGACTTAGTAATCTCATTGTTATCCTCTATGTACATCTTATAAAGATTCCTCTTTTCCCTCAAACTCCTACGAATAGCTGCGGTCATCCACTGAGGATTCTGCTTTTTCAGCTTACTTTTGGACACCTTTGGAATGAATTTGCATTGTGAATCAAGTAAAACCCCCTTAAATCTTTCCCACATCTCAGTTACAGACTCACAGTCCAGGAGTGTCTCCCATTTTATTTCACTTAGATATGAGCGCATCCTGTCAAAGTTTGCTCGCCTAAAATTGAAAATTTTTGTTTTTGAATACACCTTTTTAACTTCCCATGAAACCTCAAAATTAATAGTAGAGTGATCACTTGCCCCAAGTGGCTCCCGTACCTCAACATTGCTAATTCTATCTGGGTCATTACAGAGCACTAAGTCTAAAATTGCCTTCTCTCTTGTAGGTTTATTAACATACTGCACCAAAAAATTATCATTTATGACATCTAGAAATTCTTCCTCCCCCCCCCCTGTCCTTTCACCTTTTCCCAATCAATACCAGGATAATTTAAGTCTCCCATAATAATAGTCCCTCCTCCTCTACAAGCTTATGTAATCCTCTTAAAGAGCATTTCATTGACTGTACTGTCCAAAGCTGGTGGTCGATAGCATACACCTATGTTTAAACCAGTCTCGTGTTTGCCAGTGAGCCTGACCCAGATATCTTCGCAGGGGCAAGGAATGTTCAATTTCAGGAATTTCCTGCACATTTATGTTTTTCGTTCACATAGAGTGCCACACCCCCTCCTCGCCTATTGCATCTATCCTTCCTAAAGAGCTTATAACCTTCTACATTATATTCATCTCCATCCTCTTCACTAAGCCATGTCTCTGTAATCCCAACTATGTCATAGCCTTCACTAATCATAACGGCCTCAAGTTCTCGAAATTTATTTTTAATGCTTCTTGCATTTAGATAAAAACATTTCAGGTTATCACGAACGCTCTTCCCTTCGATTTCCCATGTGCCCGCTGCTCAAAGCCCTCACCACGCTTTTTTTGCTTTAAAAATATATCATCAATAGTGCATGTAACGCTGTCAGCTTCCATCAGGGCAGTCTGCATTTCCCTCTGTGTAACACTCTCTAACCTCCCTGCCCCCCAAGTCCCTAGTTTAAATAACTCTCTGCTACCCTCAACATACGCTGACCCAGTGCAAAGGTACCCCTCCGGTTCAGGTGTAGCCCATCGGGCTTGAACAGGTCACCCCTGTCCCAGAAGTAGTTCCATAAATATACATTATTGTCATAGAATGAACGGAACTAAGACAGCTACATGTAGCCCACATGAAAGCAAAGAGGTGGTTTTTCTCTGAAAATCTATGTATCTCTGAGCAGTCTTGAATGAACGGCTGCCGAAACTGCCAAACATCAGAGGGCAAATGAAATGCTTCCGGCAAAAACTTGACTGACATCAGTATTTTTCATTTTTCTGCGACGTGCTGAACGGAGCTGAAGAAAGGACTACAAAGCCGTCTCCTTTCAACCAATAAGGCCAAAGTAGATTCGCTTATTTACTTAGTTGAATGAGTCGATAGTCCAATTTATCGAGATAGCATGTTTGAGTATCGCATTTTGAAATTTAAATGGCCATAGAACAGCACAGATTTTCAAGAATTCAATTGCACGATTTTTTGTTGGCTTACATTAGGCCATTTCGTGCGATTGCAATAATTTATATCTCAATATCACGTTTCATCCGTTATACAGAATGTTTTCCACCTCATGTAGTTTTTGTATGCCTAAAATGCATGGGGATCTTGAAAAGAATCTCTTTATTTTTAAATAATCTCTAATAATGCTACAATGAGAGATGAAATTCAGAGTTGGGATGTGGCGATGTTGAACCACAATTTTTTAAAAGTGTGATAAGGGCACTTGTCGCCGTGGGGTATGCAGACAGTCGTGTGCCATTTCTTGAAACGTGCAAACTTGAAGCAGTCTCATTGTTGCATTTTTAGGAGATTACATTAAAGAATAATTAAAAAGAAAGAGATTTGTTTTAAGATTGCAGCACATGTAGGTTTCTGTCGTTAATTCCGTGTCCTAACTTGTGTTGGTGCAACGGCTCTTTTCGCCGTTGATGGCCTTTGCCCCAACTTGTCTTACAAGGCAGCACATAGGACAAGGCTTGTCGTAAGTCATCGTTGGTGCAACCTATTTTCGTACGTAACTTTAGGACAGCACGTAGGACCGTTGTTGAAACGAGACCCAGATCTCTCCCTGGCTGAGTTATGTTTGTCGCCAGTGGGTGAGCTGGATTAGTGTCTTTTGTTACACAACAGTGACCCCAGCCGGTCGCGGCGCATAAAAAAAGTGGTCTTTTGCCTTTTCTGTGGAAAGCCAAATGTGCCATTATTTGCCTTTATTTTTATGAGATCTACATTAAAATGCCGTTTTGTTGCACATAATGTTGCATTATTTTGTTATTGTGTTTTTTTATTCATCAAAAATGCCACAGTGTTTGGCGTTGTAGGGAGGTACAGTAAAACTCACAAAAGGTGATGTACCTCTCTCCTCCCCCTCTCCATCTCTCTCTCAGGCGTTTGCTGCATTCTTCTATGTTCACTCCTTCCTGAAACTCACAACGGGCATCACTGTCAGCAACCCTGAGCAGCTGGAGGCAGCATCGCGTGCAGTGTGTAGCCTTACCTTTCAGGAGGTGAGTGTGTGTGTGTGTGTGTGTGTGTGTGTGTGTGTGTGTGTAACCTTACCCTCCAGGAGGAGAGTGTGTGTGTGTGTGTGTGTGTGTAGCCTTACCTCTCAGGAGGTGAGTGAGTGTGTGTGTGTGTGTGTGTGTGTAACCTTACCCTCCAGGAGGAGAGTGTGTGTGTGTGTGTGTGTGTGTGTGTAACCGTACCCTCCAGGAGGAGAGTGTGTGTGTGTGTGTGTGTGTAACCTTACCTTCCAGGAGGTGTGTGTGTGTGTGTGTGTGTGTGTGTGTGTGTGTGTGTGTAACCTTACCTTCCAGGAGGTGTGTGTGTGTGTGTGTGTGTAACCATACCTTCCAGGAGGTGTGTGTGTGTGTGTGTAACCTTACCCTCCAGGAGGAGAGTGTGTGTGTGTGTAATCTTATCTTCCAGGAGGTGTGTGTGTGTGTGTGTGTGTGTGTGTGTATGTGTGTAACCGTACCTCTCAGGAGGTGTATACTCATGTATGTGTATGTGTGTGTCTCCTTTCTCTCTCTCACACATCTCCTTCCTGTTTCACCTCTCCCTCCTCTCCCTCCCTCCTTCCCTTCCTCTCTTTCTCTCTCTCTCAGATGTTGGCCATGGCCCCCGATCAGAAGAAGCGGCTGCATAATTACTGCCCCGCCTCGGTCTTCATACAGGTGCTGTTACTGCAGGGATACAAGTTTGATGAGCTCACTCTGCCCCACGTCGCCTTCCAACGCAAGGTGAGCCTCGCTCACAGAAGCTCACTAGCACCCCCTGCTGGTCATCTGCTCAATCACAGTCTGACTTAAAAAAAAAAAAAAATTTAAAGCTGTTTTTAATTCAATCAGCCATTGAGTCTTGGCTGACCAATTCTGCCAGTGTGTTTTATTGATTCCAATAATTGCTTGAACTTAATATGCTGATTAGATCAGAGCACAATAAACCATTTCCTGTGAGGATACAGGAACACTACTCTTTTCTCATTGATGCTTGTGACAGGAAATGGAGCTTGAATTTCAGATGACATAAATGCTATGGCTAATGAAGTAATTAAGAAATGGACTTGGATCTCATTGTTCATCTCTGGTCCACTTATTTTGATAGTACCTTGGATCTGAAAACTGTGTATGTTTACATATGTAGTTAAAGTAAGTATTGTCAGCTTTTCTTTGCTGGTACATGCATTCATGTGTTAGATTCGTGTACAGTCATAAGTGCTGTTCTTTATTGCTGCTATGTAACTGCGTAGCTTGGTTATGGCGTTTCTTATATGACTGTGTTGCAGTGTTGTATAATGTTGTTGGCTTGTTTCCTGACAGTGTTGTGTTCTTTTGCTGTGCAGTCTGTGGCTGTGTGACTGTGTTGTGTTTTTGTGTAGCTGTGTCAAGCCTCTGTTTGACAAGTGTCACAATGTTATGGGGCTGTTTCATTGTGAAGCTGTGCCCCTCTGGGTTTCACCATTTTAGTGCCTCTATGTAACTGTGTTGTCTCTTCATGTAAGTGTATTTCATGTGAGTATGTTGCATTATTTTGTTAGTGTGTAGTGTTTATTTGTATGACTGTGTGGCATTTTTGCGGAACTTCATTTTGTTTTACTGTGTTGCATCATTGTTTTACTGTGCTGTGTTTTTTGTGTGACAGTGTGGATCATGTAACTGTGTTGTGGTCTTGAATGACTGTATCGCATTATTGTTGTTATTGTGTTACTGTTGCTTTTTAGTGTAACTGTGTTGTGTATTTTGCATGACAGTCAGGCATTATCATGGAAATGTGCTGTGTTTTATTGCCTGTCACATTATTACTGCCCCCCCCACCCACGAGAGGTTGGGCGAAGGTGTTGTAATCAACTTGGTTTGTGCATTAGTTTATTAATGAATTTTTCGTTTGTTTGTTAGCAAGATTACACAAAAACAACTGCTTCAAGTTATAACTACCAAATTTGCCAGTAAGTTGGGCAATGACCCAGGATAGATCCCTTTAAATTTTGGAATGAGTTGGATCAAGATCAAGGTCACTGAAAAGGTGAAAATCATTTTGTGGCCATAACTCTGTCAAAAATGGCCCAAATTACATCAAACCAATGGCAGAAGTTTCCTTTCTCAATTTCCAAAATATATTCACTTCCACAGCAATTGTGAAAAGTGCATAGTTTCAAAGATTGGTAAGGGTCAAAGTTCCAGGGGGTCAAGGTCATTGATCTGAATTGCTTAATTTACATTATATTTCAAAAACAACTAAAGATAGCCTATTGGTTAGTATTAAATACATTTAGGAAATCAGAAATGGAGATTTAAGTAAATCAATGACCTTAGAACTTGTGTGACCTTGAAAGGTCAAAGCAGAGGTGACCAGATTTCAGAAGGCTATGGCTTTATCTCATTTGCAAGGAGGTTTCCTATCACCTAGGTGCCTATTTAGGACACCACCTTACTAGGAACCATTCGTTAAAAAGGTTACGTGAAAAGAAACACTCTAACTAGGAAGCATCATGTGACTAACGCGGTTTATGTTGCAGCGTGGGGTCAGCGGTTTCCATGGAAAACGTAAACGTTAGCTTTCTGTCAGCCTAGTTTGTGGAGCCTCAGCGCTTCGAAAATATTGGCGCCAGTTTTTTAATTCAACGTCCTTTTTGCCACAAAAGAGCCGATATTCGGAATCGACGCAGTCAATTTCTCACTTCAAAAATGATTAGAAGCGAATTTTATGATGAAACGGTACGTGAACTCGATCAAATACCAACCGTTGCCATCCCTCGTCTGTGATCTATACGGTGAATCCCCAGCTTGTCGCAAGACATTTTGTGATTTCCTTTGATTAGAAGGTACCACTTGATGTTTCCTTAAAATTTTGCCGAAATGAGGTACCTAACTAGGTTGTTTCCTATTCTTCCTATAGAGATGAGACAGTCCTAAGCAGCCATATTTCCTAATAATGCCACCTACTTAGGATGCTTCCTTGCAAATGAGACACAGCCTATATCTCAAAAATACTGTAGATAGCCACTTGTTTACTCTTAAACACTGATAGAAACACATATTCTGGAATCTCAATGGTCCTATGACTTTTGACCTTGAAAGGTCAAACCGAAGAGCACACACACCGGAACCATTTATCAACTCTTCAAATAGCTAAAATATGTGCAAGGGGTGGGCTTTACCGTGCATGGCACCACCTGTTTTGTAACTGTGTTCTGTTCTTTATGTGAATATGCCACATTATTGTGTAACTTTGTCGAGTTTTTATGTGAGTGCCGCATGATTGTGTAACTGTGTTGCTCTGCATTTTCTCCCCCGGACAGGCAGGGGGCGCCTCAGTGGGCTGGGCTCTGGGGTACATGCTGAGCCTGAGTAACCTGATACCAGCAGAGAGCGTGGGGCTGAGGAAGGCCCTTCATCCTGTCGCCTGGGGCTTCCTCATCTTCCTCTCCGTTCTCCTCCTCGTTGTCGCACTGGGATACCTCTACCATCACACCTCTCGCAGGAAAGACCGGGACGGCAGCAGCGTCTAACCGTCACCACAAGCCTCTCGGGAGTCTTATGCCGTAAACGTCCAAAAAATTCCATTTCACTTATTTTGGTACTTTCTTAACTCATAGAGCCGAACTAGGCTTGAGGAATTGAGAAAATTCAGTACTTACGTCAGACAATTATGTCAGGTTATTTTAGTGTAGTGATTCCAAAACCGCTGGAGCGCCCCTGTGCACGCTGGGATTCACTCTATCTGCAACTGAATCCTCGAGTTTCCAAAGGGCCCAACTCCAAGGAACACTCTTTTTCAAGAAAGGGAAAAGTTGATTTTTTTTTGCCAGCGTTATGACCCATATATTGTTAGTTTATTTCTTTTCAGGAGAGTGTCATTGGGATACTTTTGGCTGAAATACAATGAAGTTCCCCTTTTTGTTGTAAGATTTGCAGACCTCTAAGTCATTGGAGTTGGGCCCTTCGGAAACTCGATGATTCAATTGCATTCGATGAATTTTAACAAACTGTTACTTTTTCTTGAGTCAGTGGTTTTGATGCCCGGAAGAATACATCTTTTTGTTGAGCATTATACCAGAAACAGCTTTGCAATGCCAAAATATACAGTACATAATTCCCAAGATTCATATTTTGCTCATTGCATTATGGCAAACAATTAGGTAACATAAAAGACCGAGGTTAATAGGCTCCAAATTTGGTTGTAATGAATAATTTTGCTTCCTTTAACATCAGTACAATGCTGGTTTGCCTTTTTATCATTGACTTTGACTTTGAAGTGATTACCAGATTGTTAGGAGGACTGGTGGTCAGTTGTCTTGACCGTCTCCAAGGTTCGGGTCGTTGATTAAGCTCAGTCTGTATTTGACCGGTTAAAGGCAATTTCCTTCCTTTTACGTAATAATTGTAATTTAACTCAGTACACATGTCATGTCCATAGACATGCAAAATGCCTCATATAGCTATTTCTGACAAATAATTTGAGGACTTGAAGAGTTTATGAATTCCCTTAAGCAGGCGTCACACTGTCCCGAAATTGACACCAGATGGCCGTACGAATATTGAATTTCGCACGGTGGCCCCGAACTTGGTCAAAAGCCAACCTACAGCCGAAGCAAGTACAATGTCTACAGAAGGTCACATGATGGCACCCGAACCACACACGAAGGCAACAAAAAGATGTGAATTTTTATTAAGTAGTTTACCTGCAGGACACACAAAGGCCTCACGATGGCTTGCATATTTACTACAGCGTAATATAGTCAATTTTCGACAGATTACTGTAAGTTTCTATAGTAAACTATTGTTTTGTTCTGAACAAGAAATGTTAAGATAAAAAAGTATGACGTTAAAAGCAACCAGTTCATTATCAGTTATCAGTTTCATGAATAGGTTGTGCCTTATTTATATATATTTAGAACATGGCACTCTTAAATACTCGATTCTGATTGGTCAATCGCCAGAATTCTGCGGTATTTATTTCCAGAGGTATGACCGCTGTGCTGCTGTCCGTTGCTAGTAATATTAATATTTTAAATGTTTTAGCCATATTTTAAGCGGGATAATGCATAGTGACCTGCGCGTCAGGGTTCTATTCCCCTGTCGGGAGTTATTTTTCATTATAAAACGGGTGCTTCCCATACTTAAATGTGATTGGCTGAGCCGCGTTCCATGCCGGTATAAAATCACTGTAACCCACTGCATTCTGAGGCAGACCGCAGCACAAAATATCCCTGCGCACAACCAACTACTCTACGCTCAACTGACTCGTTAGGTTACGTTTTGTTTCAAGACTTTTAGCTCGCTATTTCAGTGTTAGCAAAGTTTAGCCTTTTAACCCGCTAACCAGTTGGCTATCTACCAAGCTAGCTACTGCATTATAGAGTATGATATCACTTTAGCTTGCTTGCTACGTTGCTAACTAGCTCACTATTTCAGTATTAGCGATAAATTGTTGATTTTTTTACTTGTGTGTTTATTTTATGGGCTATGTGTAGGGTAACCACATCCATTGTAGTGAACACTAGCTAGTTGACAAGCTGGCTAGCAAACTAATGCACAATTCAACATATTTTCCTGGACACCGGCAAGTGTGGAGGACAAAAGTTAATCTTGTTCCCTACTCTCGCAGCTGGTTGTAATGATATGGCCGATCGGCGCCAGTTGAGAACAAGGAAACACAAAAACTGAAACGAACTTGAATTATTTAATGGGGCCTTCGGGAGACCGAAGGAGACATTCCAAATTGCCTGCTTTCATAGTATATCTACATTAACGAGCCCAAATAGCCTGATGTGACATAATGGCGCTAAATGAAAAAGCAATCTTAGCGTGTTGCTTGCCAACCATTCTGTCCACTCTATCTTGCTTGGTGCAATTTTATTGTTGCATTATTACCAATAAATTGTTGATTTTTTTCTTGTGTGTTTATTTAATGGGCTATATATAGGGTAACCGTTTTATAAAAGCAATAAGCCCCTTGAAGAAGTGGGTTACAGTGATTTTACAACGGCGGAGGGGCACTAAGGCACTCTGCTGTGCGTCGTGCCTTAGAACGCCCCTCCACTGTTATAAAATCACTGTAACCCACTGCTTCTCGGGGCTTATTCCTTTAACAATCACCGGCTCACTATACATTATCCCTTACATGTATAATATACGTTGTGCCTGCTCTATAGAGTTGCTCAGGACTGACTGAGGAAGATGCTCTGAGGCTGGCCTTTTATATGTCCACGTTACCATGACACATGTGAAACGCTTGAGCTATTCAAATTCGGCTGTCTTCGCCAACACTGTGGTCCCATCTTGATGTCATCGTACTATAATACGATGGCTACACGACGGCATTGCGAGGGCTTCACGTAGTCGTGTTGCCTTCCTAAGACAATCGGGCAGCTTCTTGTTTCCTTCGTATTATCTTCCTGAGGCGAAAAATGCCCGATGGCACCGATGATCACACTAAGTAAAGACGAAGATGACAGGATTTGACAAGATGCCCTCACGATGGCCTTACGAAGGGCAAAATGGACACACGAATTCAACAAGAAAATGAACCTTCGCAAGGTCTTCTGGCAATTTTTTGGCATGCCAAAGATTTTGCCACCGCTCGCGAAGTTGCTGCCGGAGCCTGAGAAACTCAACCGGCGGTCATACAATGGCTTAAGATGCCCTCACGAATGGCCCGATGTTTTTACGAACAGATCTGAATTTGAACATTTCCTTAATCGTGTGTCCATCTGGTGTCAATTTCTGGACAGTGTGACCCCTGCTTTATGAAAAGCACCAAGTTAAAGACAATAAATAGCCTGCTAAAATAATTTGATGTCCATTTTGGTGAAAATCAGCATGCACAGTTCTACTCCAGGACTGAGTTTGGGAACCACTGTTTTATAGTATGTCTGTTTTTCAGGGCACCCAGAGCGAATTATTTGAATGAAATGGTTTGTTAATTTCAAAAGACTACTTGTTTTGACTTTGGGGGTTTCCTTAACGACTGTCAAATCGTCAAAATATCAGTGAGGAAAAAAAACAACAAAAAAATCATGATCCCTTCAAATACGCACCTAAAGGTTCTTTTACTTGAGTGAATGCTCACCAATCAGTAACTTGAGCAAAATGCTCATTATTTATGTTTGTCTTCTGTAACATTTGGAGTTTGTCTATGGGGATTGATATGGAAGCCCATAGGGGACAATATTAAATTGAAAATGCATTAATCCAATTAGCACTTTCATTTTCACATACTCATATGGGAAATCTATGACTATATTCAAATGATAATGAAAAAGCTGTTTGACATTTAATTTTCGAAGTCATGCCCTGCAATACAATAGACAATATTCAAATTAAATAAGCAAAACAGCACCCCCAGCCTATTGCATTTACATTTACATGTCAACACGCTCTTTTAGGGTCAACATGAAAATGTAAATGCTATTTTCTGACTATTTGAAAATGGTAATCAACATTTAATTTGCAAAGACTTAACTTGCTCTTCTGTGGACGATATTCAAATGCAATAAGTCAAGCAGCACCCCCAGCCTATTGCATTTACATATACATGTCATCACGCTCTTTTAGGGTCAACATGAAAATGAAAATGCTGTTTTCTAATCACTTGGAAATAATAATGATATAATAATGATGACGACATTTGACATTTCATTTTCAAAGACTTATCCTGCAATACATGGAACAATATTCAAACGCAGTAAGGGAAACAGCGCCTCTCAGTCCATTGCATTTTCAAATACATGTCACCACACTCTTTTTGGGACACAATGAAAATTAAAATGCAATCTGTTAGCATCTCATCAAGGCGGGTCTTCAGCTAGGACGTCACTCACTAGGGGCGCGAACTAAAAGGACGTGCCTTATTTGCATACCAATTTTATATTATTGTATTATTATATACTGTATGATAATTATTATATTATTGTCCACAGTAGAGCAGGTTAAGTCTTTGCAAATTAAATTTTGAATGCCGTTTTCAATATCATTTTCAAATAATCAGAAAATAGCATTTATATTTTCATGTTGACCTTAAAAGAGCGCAGTGACATGCAGATGTACAGTATATGCAATAGGCTGGGGGTGCTGTTTTACTTATTGCATTTGAATATTGTCCATTGTATTGCAGGGCACGACTGTGAAAATTAAATGTCAAACACCTTTTCATATTCATTTGAATGATAAAAATCCATATTTGGAAGACAGTCGTGTGTCTTATTTTGTTATTTGGTGCTAATTGCATACCTCTTGGCAAAGGAGATACTTTGTTGATGGAATCATTTCAAAATACAAGTGTGAAATGGATGTTGGGTTTTCCAAAGCAATGCCATCATTTGAAGCTGCTGGACGCAGTAGACATACCCAGCATTGTAGCGTCAGTCAGCCTCTCAAAACTGGTATTATTTCGACGCATATTCCATTCGGCCTCCATTGCCAGAGATGTAAGCTGCTTCATGTTGGCTAGATATGGGCATCTAAAGTCGATTCCCATTGTTTTTGTTTATCAGCCAATCAGCGAGCCACACCTGCGCAAACGAACTGAAATAGAAGGATTATCTACGCGTGTACACAAAACATTGGTTTATATGAATTAAATTGGTCATGTGACAATGCAAACTGTCAACAAAAGCAGGTGATTTATTCGTAAACATTGGACGTTCAACGTACCGTCTGAGAATCGACTTTAGATGCCCTTTAATGATGGGGCTGTGGTGGAGGGGACTCCTCTGGAGGCTGTTCACTCTTAGGGTTTCTCTCCGGCCCTAGTAGGCCTTGGTCGGTCCCCCCGCAGAGTAAAGCAGCCCGCTGTCCCCGGAAATGACGGTGTAACAGACTTCCTTTGAGTTCTTGTCCACCATAGCATGTTCAAATCCAAGACCTCAGTTGAACATAGACTTGCCGCATTATTATTGAGGGCTTTTTAGTGAATAATTGTATTAAGAGTCGCTGCAAATATTTACTCTTTAATGGACAAATATTTTACTATCTGAATGTTGTGCTGGTGAAATGTTTTAACTGTACCTTAGGGCATTTTAAACTGTAACGTTCGGTCTTCTGCTGTTTTTCTTTTACTTCTCTTGTATAGAATTGTATTTCTCCCGCTGAGGAGGTTTTTAAATAAATAATAATAAATAGTCATAGATTTCCCTTATGAGTATGTGAAAATGAAAGTGATAATTGGGTTAATGCATTTTCAATTTAATATTGTCTCAAATAACTCATTCATAAGTGGAAAATTATAATGCAATAGTGGAATTACATTTTCATTTTAATAATGGCCCCTATGGGCTTCCATAGATTCAACACCCTGTAATTAACAAATATGTGTCTTAAAAAATATTGATTTAGAATATTCTTGGTCGTTTTACACGTGACAGGTAACTACAACTTGATGTTCACAATTTCTTTTTACTTAATATATCTTCCCTCTCATATTCTTTGTTTTTCTTGTTATTCCTGGTGATAGATTAATCTCAGCTCCTAATTTCATTCATTTTTTTTAACAGTGAAAAAGGAACATGTCTGGTCTGCACATTTCAGACGGCGCAATCGCATCAAACAATGTTTCTCTTTTGTTTTACATAATAAAAGCAACATTAAAAAGTGCTTAATTGCAAATTTTCTAAAAACACAACTGTTTCCAATGAAATATCAGTAGCCAAAAACCTTTTCTATGCTGAATAAAATAAAAGTTAATATTTTTATTATATTTGTGTAAAACTGTCGTTTGTAAAATGACTCGAGTGAGCACCAAAGTGAGTTTTTAATTTATTTGATTTAAAAAAAAACAATTACAACACTGATATGTTCACATTATTATAATTAATTTTAAACCAAATGAAGGGGGGGTTAGTGATGCGTGGGTCGGGGTTTTTTAAGGCATACACCCACCTGACCTGTCATGAGAGCAGACCTGCTCCACCCCACCCGGAAAAATATGCTCTCATCAACCACCTGACACCGACCCGACCCACTAGCTGCCACATTTTAAAAGATTAAACGAACATTGACCCCCTCTCTCCCAGGTTACGCACGCTCAAGTTGCCTGGTCCCAGTACAATAGAATATAAGCCCTAGTGATTTTGAAAATCAATGAAAGTCAAGGTATAAATGCTGACATGAACATAATATGATGCGATGTTGGGAAAGTGTTTTGAAGTAAAATCAGTTCAATAGCTAAGTCAGGCTAGATAAGCAATATTCAGTAACAGATCACCTTAGCTTGCTAGTCAAAACGAATGTTTTTGTGTGCTGTGATCAGCCAGTAAAAAAAAAGCTGCACGCTATTCTGATCAGGACTTGTCTTTACTGCAAATAATTTCCAGTGGAGCTGGCCCATCACACTTGTTTATTGTGCTCAAGTAGAGTGGAAGCTCTGACTCACTTCCTCGCTGACACGTTTCTCCCATGCAAATAGTCTTACTCTCGGCCTACAAGCTTTTATAAAGGCTTCCCTCACAAAAATGGCAATAATAACAGCAAATTATTATTATATATCAAAGTTGAGGGAATAGGTAAAGAAAATACATCTTCAGAAATGAAAACAAAGAAAAAACACAAGTACAATAAAAAAAAACAAGCGGTGCCAGGTGCGACAAACCCTGCCCCTCGCACATATTCAATGGGTTCAATGAGCTATTCAATGAGTTGATCCACTTTTCAGTTACATGTGATCTTGGGTTTGACCTTTCAAGGTCAAATATCATGGTACCATTGAGATTCCCAAAAATGTGTTCCTATCACTAATTATCAGTAACTAAGTGGCAATCTACAATATTTTTGAGATGTAGCCATCTCAAATCTGGTCACCTTTGGTTTGTCTTTTCAAGGTCACACAAGGTCAAAGCTCATTTTGCTTCGCATGTATGGGTGCCAAAATGTGATCAATTGCATCCAAGTGGCTATCTACGTAGTTTTTGAGACAACGTGTAAAGTAGTCAATTCAGATCAATGACCTTGTCCTCTTATACTTCAACCACCGCTAATTTTTGAAAATATGCACTGTAGCAATGGATGGAATTATACAACCCAATTCCAAAAAAGTTGGGATGCTGTGTAAATTGTAAATAAAAACAGAATGCAATGATCTGCAAATCTCATTAAACCACATTTTGTTCACAATAGAACATAGATGTTAAAAGTGAGACATTTTACCATTTCATGAAAAATATTCGCTCATTTTTAATTTGATGGCAGCAACACATCTTAAAAAAGTTGGGAGAAGGGCAAAAAAAGGCTTGAAATGTAGGTGGTGCTTGTAAAAAAACAGCAGGAGGAGCATTTTGCAGCTAATTAGGTTAATTGGCAACAGGTCAATAACATGACTGGGTATAAAAAGAGCATTTTGGAGGGGCAGAGTCTCTCAGAAGGAAAGATGGACAGAGATTCACCAATCTGCAAAAAACTGCATCAAAAAATTGTGGAAAATTTCACAAAAGTGTCCCTCATTGTAAATTTACGAATACTTTGAATCTACAGTACATAATATCATGAAAAGATTCAGAGAATCTGGAGAAATATCTGTGTTCAAGGGACAAGTCCGAAGGTCAATATTGGACACTGATGATCTTCGGGCCCTCAGGCGGCACTGCATGAAAAACAGGCATGATTCTGCACTGGAATACACTGCTTGGGCTCAAGAACACTTCCAGAAATCATTGTCTGTGAACACACTTTGCCCTGCTATCTACAATGCAGCTAAAGCTGTTTCATGCAAAGAAGAAGCCATATGTGAACACGATCCAGAAACGCCGCCGTCTTCTCTGGGCCAAAGTTCATTTAAAATGGACTGAGGCAAAATGGAAAACTGTTCTGCAGTCAGATGAATCAAAATTTACAACAACATATGCTCCCATCCCGACAACGTCTCTTTCAGAGAAGGCCTTGCATATTTCAGCTAAACAATGCCAAACCACATACTGCATCCATCACAACAGCATGGCTTCGCAGTAGAAGAGTCTGAGTGCTGAACTGGCCTACCTGCAGTCCAGACCATTCACTAATACAAAACATTTGGCGCATCATAAAAAGAAAAATCTGGCTGAGAAGACCCAGGACTGTTGAGCAGCTAGAATCCTACATCTGACTAGAGTGGGACAACATTCCTCTCCCAAAACTTCAGCAACTGGTCTCCTCACTTCCCAGACATTTACAGACTGTTGTTAAAAGAAGAGGGCATATTTAACAATGGTAATCATGGCCCTATCCCAACTTTTTTGAGATGTATTGCTGCCATCAAATTCAAAATGAACGAATATTTTTCATGAAATTGTAAAATGTTTCACTTTCAGCATCTAATATGTTGTCTATGTTCTTTTGTGAATTAAATGTCAGTTTATCAGATTTGCAAATCATTGCATTCTGTTTTTATTTACATTTTACACAGCATCCCAACTTTTTTGGAATTGGGGTTGTATTTTCCAAATCAAAAATGGAAAACTTTTGATATTGGTTGGATATAAATCAGACCATTTTTGACGGAGTTATGGGCAAAATAGGTTACTGATGACTTGATGTCCATCTGCGCCTATATTGATAAACTCGTGCTAAATTCCGCTAGAAAATCATTAATTCATGTATCTGAAGTTTTATGAACATTGGACAATTCCCACAGTACTTCATTTGAATCCCAAACTCGACGGTAGAACTGGTGGGCGGCTATTTTGCATCACAATTGTCTGGATTTGGGCTTGCTAAGTGCTCAAAATAGCGCTGTTTATATTCAATGTCCAAGTCAAGCTGGGGTTGAAAAATTCTGACATTTTTAGTGGATTTCAATATCTTCCTTGCAATGTAAAATACACATTCGATAGCCTATGTGAGTGATGTAACAGCTCTTGGCCCGATTCACCGTGCTGGTCAAGGACGATATTGGGGGTTGCTGAAAGCCCATTTTACACCCATTTTATCATTCTATTCCATTATCATCTCCGGGTGGAAAATGTTGATAGTAAGAGTGAGTATTGCGTGACCTTTTGGACAACACCAAATCAGTAGGTATCTACTTTAAAAATGTAACAGGCGAGCTAATCTTACTGGGGCTGTTCTGGGACTTAAACCAACAGACTTCTAAATCATTGTCAAACTCCTTTACCTTTATGCCCCAGCGGTGCTTGCACTTTAGGATAATTAGCATTTTTCCCCCAGTCATTGAAGACAGTGGTCAAACTAACCTCAACCACAACCAGTGTGCTGTAGCCACTTGGATGATTCGCGGCAGCCATTTTGTGCCAGAGTTCTCGACAAACATGAGCTGTGGGAGAGAACAATTTTATACCCAATTAATGAGCTAACAATTCAAGAGGAACTCAAACATTACTGACTTTTGTGTGGTTTTGGCTGTTTTAGGTACTTGACATTACTCTATCCCCGAATGCATTAGTAACAGAGCTCAATCTTGAAAAAAGAGGATCAAAAACCAGCCCAGCTGTAATGCGATTTCCCCAATATCCGAAAAGCCAAATATATATTAATTAACGCATTTGACGTCGTTTTGAGACTCGTTGCAGCTCTTGATTCAGCACAGATACACAAGTGCATATGTTCCTTGCGAAATATCCAAGCTAAAGCTTCACCTTTGGGTTTTTAATACGTTTTATTCAACAAATATGGAATGCCTCGATCTTATGTAGTTGGAGGCTGTACAAGGCACATTGTCAAAAATCTACATGTAACTATCAGTTTCGGTGTGAGATCTTGCTCACTGTGAAGACATTTACTGTGCCAGTGACTGAAACAAGTGTCATCACCGCTGACCTGCAGAAACATCGACAACTCAGAAAAGCCATGTAACTCAGATTGCATTAATGAGTCAATGCTGTGGAGGATTTGTTGTGGTTTTCATTCAGAAATATTTTCAAATAATGAGGTTCCCCCATCCTCAAACAATAGGAGAGAGACAGATTCTTCAGAAAATTAGGCTTTATTGAGGCATATCGATAAATATAAAGCAGAGTTTTTTTTGCGCCAGAGGAACTGCCATTCGGCTTTTCACACCCAGTTTTTATACCTTCACCACAGGAAATATCTTCCAAATATGGTTTTTCCGCCCTCTCACGCTACAATGGTTCAATAACGTAATGTCTGCTTCTTCCTTGTTTTTCAATGGTACAATCATGAGGTGTCTGCATGTTACTTGTTTTTCTCTTTTTATCATCAGTTGGCATCCTTTGCAAAATAATAACTTCAAGGCTACTTGTTTCAGAGGACTTTTAGTTGGGTCACAGGTCGTCCCAGAGACAGGCAAACCAAAACATTGCCAACTTGCCTTGAAAACTGCAACCAAAAGATAACAACAGTCTTCCAGCGTAATACTGGAGCATCATGCATAACTGTATGATTTCTGATGAATGATGGTGAATAATGCTGATGACTGAACAGATATTGCCTGAATCAACTGAACAGATGTCAGTCAAAGCTACAGAAGCCAACTGCTTGTGTGTGTGTGTGTGTGTGTGTGTGTGTGTACTGCTCATGCGAGTGTGAACTACTTGTATGTGTGTGTTGTGTGTGTGCATGTGTGCGTGTGCCTGTGCGTGTGTAAGTGTGTTACTGCTGCTTACATAATATGGTTACTGATTATGATTATTGATTATGGTTATTGATTTACTGATGAATATGATGAGAAATATTGAAATATAATCCTCAACAGATTTATCGAATATGGCTAGCTGGCTATAAAACTCAAGACTTGACATGGCACAGAACTAAGAGCATGTTATAATTAAATCTGATAAGATGCCGTATTTCAGGAGAGCACACAGAGAGGCTGCTGGTGAGTCTCCATATTCTAAACTGCATATTTTCGTGAACGAGTTAATTTTCATGTGCGTGAAATACTGCTAAAAATTAAAATAAAAACTGCTATTGCATTTGTTTTGTTTGCCAAATAGGGGGCAAGTTAGCTAGCTAGCAAGCTACTTCGAGTTTGCTGTGATTGCCGTTTCTTCCCCTCAAAGGTTTTTCATTTAGTGACTTATGCTATTCCGAACCATTAGGCTATATACAGTCTATGCTCTGAACAGCTTTAATTATTTAGTTTTTCGTGGTGTTCACATACAGTTGCAATCAAAATTATTCAACCCCCATTGCAAATTGGGTTTTAAAAAGCAAAATTTACAAACTTTCAGCTGTATGTGATAAACAGATTTAACAAGAACATTTTAAATAGCTCAACACAACTAATAATACAAGGGTTTTTTCCAAATGTAACACAAAATGCCATTTTAATGACTACTGCAGTCTCAAAATTATTCAACCCCCCCGAATTAGAATCCATCATAAGAGCATAGGCACACCTAATGCAGCTAATCAAGAGCTCAATTAGTTGCATCAGGTTTGCTTGAGATAGAACACATCAAATATTGGCACTCGCTAAGGGTTTGTTGACAGTGACATTTGATTGCATATCAGATATATGGCTGTCAAAAGAATTATCCAAAAAGCTAATAGAGGAGATCATTGCTTGGCACAAACAAGGAAAAGGATATAAAAAGGTAGCACAGGCACTGAATTTTCGTAGAGAAACACTTACAAGCATATTCTGCAAGTTCAGAGTTTTTTGTTTTTTTTCCCCCTGCACCCCCCCCCCATCTGTGGAGGTCAGCTTTATTTCATTGCTGTAAATAATTATGACACATAATGAAGCACCTCCGCTGAGGAAGGGTACAACAAAACAATGGCGTTCTACAAAAGAAAAGTTTTCTTTTGCAAGTTCAGAGTTAAAGGAAGAGTGGCTGCAGTACCAGGATGTGGCAGAAAGAGGAAGCTATCAATGGCTGTCACCAGATTCCTGAGGAGACGGGTGGTCAAAAACCCTCGAGTGACTGCAGGAGACCTGCAGCAAGGCTTGGAGGCAGGAGGCACTGAGGTTTCAGTTTGCACAGTAGGGCGCTTACTAAACGTTGAAGGTCCCCATGCCTGAACTCCATGACATACACCACAACTGATCCAAAAGCACAAGTTCCGACATGCTAAAAACCATATAAATAAGCCACAGAGGTTTGGGGATACTGTTCTGTGGAGTGATGAAACAAAACTGGAATATTTCAGGCTTATGAATCAGTGGTATGTCTGTAGGAGGAATAAAGAAGCATATGCTGAAAAGTACACCCTGCCTACAGTAGAGAATTGTGGGGGCTTTTTGATGCTCTGCGGCTGCCTTGCTTTCTCTGGCACTGGAAACCTGCAAAGTGTGGAGGGCAAGATGGATTCAGTCAAGTACCAGGATATCCAAGGAGAAAATATCATGCCGTCTGTAGGGAAGCTGACACTTGGGCATCATTGGACCTTCCAACAGGACAATGATCCTAAGCATACCTCAACATCCACTAAGGCTTGGTTTCAGAAGAAGTCGGGGAAGATTTTAGAGTGCCCATCACAGTCGCCTCACTTGAACCCCATAAAACATCTCAGGTAGGATTTGAAGAAGACAGTTGCAGCATGCAAACCCAAGAATATTAGTGAACTGGAGGCCATTGTCCATGAGGACTGGGCTAAGATTCCTTGGGAATGGTGCCAGAAGCTGTTGTCTGCCTATGCATCACATTTCCAGCAGGTCATAGCAGCAAAAGGGTGCTCTGTATTAAAGATGCTTGTTTAGGGACCACAATGGAAATAAGCCTTTGGGCTTTATTGTGTCATCCCTGACTATTTATGTATTTTTGATGTGTGACACAGATTGCTGTTCCATATTTTATATCAAGAATGGTCAAATAAAATCAATCAATCAATGTCATGAAGGGGTTGAATAATTTTGAGACTGCAGTAGTCATTAAAAGGGGCATTTTGTGTTGAATTTGGAGAGGCCACTTGTAATTTGTTGAGTTGAGCCACTTAAATTGTTCTTGTTTGATTTGTTCATTGCAAACAGCTGAAAGTTTGTAAATTTTACCAGTAAACCTAATTTTCAACAGGGGTTGAATAATTTTGATTGCAACTGTATAGGATTACGCTTTTTGGATTTCTGACAATGTAGGCGCAGAAACAAAGTACCTCTAAAAACGTATTTCTCACTCAAATCTCTCAAGTTGATTTTTAAAAATTATTTAACCTCTTAATTGTCACCTGCATTTTCTGACATTTGGCCTGGATTGGTACACCACATTTCAAATGCTCACTGCTCCCACATACAATGGTTCTATTACAGAAAGTACTGCGTGTCTGCTGTTGCTGTTATGAGTATTTTCATAAAATATACGGCTTAATCTTCAATTTTGGGACAAACAACGTGGATATCTTGATTTCACAGGTTCTTAGCTTTCGAACAAGACCAAATGGAATGGATAATACATGGTTTGACCGTCACAACACAACTTTGATGATGAGGACTGGCAAGTTTCATTGCACTCAAGTATGTGGTGTCTATGTTGAGAAATTGATTTATTGCTTTTGCTATGACTGACATAGGGCAAAAAGGTGGGTAGAAATGAAATCCTGAGCGTCTAAGCTTTCAAATGGTATATCGTTTGCCTGGATTGGTTGAGGATTTAAGTCATAATTTACAAATGAAGGATTCAAAATTAGTTTGAAAATTCCAGTGACAGTTAACAGGTTAATCCATAATCTACCCCTAAAACACAAAAATATCAAAACTTCAAACCCCTTTTTAGTTCCTCTTTACGTTGCAGTTTGAAAGATCCAGGATGGGAAATGAGCAAGAACATTGGAGAACTACCACCTGTTTGAATTGTTTCATGGAATATTTACTGTTAGCAGACACTTGGGATGTTGGAGGAACATACAGCACCAATTTCTGTCAAAAACAATTTCAGTTACTCAAAACTTCTGAATAGAGTTGTATTTATGCATAGACTTTTACGTGCGTTTTACCAGTCTTCCAACCATGTTGCAATAAATGGCAAAAACCTCTGTACAGTAATTATGATGAACTTGGATCACGATTGTTTCAGTGTTCTTTTCTGCCTGTCGTCTATGTCTTATCAAGTCTCCTGCATCCGTACTATGCCAATGTGCGTACTGTCTGCACCTATGATGTGCCACAGCTGCTGTAGTCAGTGCTGATGCAGTGTACGTCAGTATCTCTAACATACCCCGATTTAAATGGGGGACGATCAGCATCGCTCAAAATGGCATAAAGAGGAATGAGGCATTATCTGTTTTTTTTCCATAATTTAATAATTTACTTTAAAAAAGAGTGTAAAAGACAGATCTCTCCTGCAAAGGAGATCTGACCAATATTCAAAATGCCAGCAGGTGCATCACCCTCTACATCACTAACTCCCCCTCTTTAGAGTTCATATCATGGCAACAATCCACATAAGACCCGCCCTCCCCTCCCCCTACCCCCAGGATCTTAAAAAAAAAAAACCCATTGCTTTTCACTCAAATTGACAAAATACTGCAGCAAAAATAAAAAAGAAACATTAGAGAGAACAAATGAAACCAGCTATCAAATGCAGGCCTACTGCTGTCTGGATTTGCAGAACTGAGAGCTGAAAGGTGTGCATATACATACAAACATGCATGGAATTGTACAAGTATCAGCGCTATTTCACGGGAGGAGACAGGGAGACGAGGAGGGTTGGGTGGCTGGACTGAAGCTTTCCAACCACCCCTTAAAACATTGCATTTAGTAATATACACTATTTTAATTCTCAAATACATACACTTTTAAAAACAGTTGCCTTCTACAATTATCTTGAAGCAGAAGAAACATTATTTGACATCCCTTTTGTTGTGTTCAATCTTATACATACATATAAATTGCTTTGACATTTTGTAACAATATCAATACAAAAGTATAGGACAAACTAAAAGGCAATATTCTCCAAATTTTTTTTTCATGAAAATTTCTTGAGGAGAGTGTTCCTCTTTCATATCAGATTTAAGGAATTTTTTTTTTTTATAGAACTTGTTATATACAGTACATAAGATATAGATGGCTGTAAAAATTTGTCAAGCAAACTTTCCCGTAAAATGAAAATTTTCATCTCTAATCTCAAGGCAAGCATAAATTTTTAGAAAGGCCTTGAATATTTTTTAATTTCTTTTGACATTTTATTCAATAAAAATAGTTACAATTCTTTGAAAAATGGTCAGATTTACATATCCACAGTCCACGATTTACCTTTTTATTTCTCAAGTTATTCAATTACATTTGTTTCCATAATAATAAGAGGTCCAATTCAAATGAAAGGGCAAAAGTGCCTTATTTCTGATGCTGACCTGTAGAGGAAGTCAGGATTGCCACAGCCTGGTCTCACGCAAAGCAAGTGGTAAAAAAGAAACTACACCCCCCTGTGGTGTCTGGAAGAACTGCAGAATGTGCACTTCTGCATTTGGAGGGAGCAGTTTTCGACCCCTTTTCCTCCTTTGGTCCTTGATGCTGGTGTGTCGTCAATTTACTTGAGTGCCCACGATGACCTGGTGTTTTTAGCTGCCTGATTGGATGGTACTTCAGTTCAAAGCAGAATCTTAGCCCACCTGAGAAACAAACCCTGCCTCCTTCATTCTGAGATGAAAACTTCAGCGGAGCGCCACTTATGCTAGACCAATCGCCAAAATAAATCCAGAGTCAGTCAAAAGGTATGGAGTACAGTGAAAGCCTCTCATTGGTTTTGCAAGTTTGCCCTTCACAAAATGGAGGTTAGCTCTGACCAGATACAGCAGATGGATGGATCTGCACTTTGTAGTCAATCCCTTATCGAAGACCCCAAATACACCTTGGATCCATAACCCCAAACTCCTCCTGCACTTTCAACAGTCCCAACACCCATTTAAGTGTAACTCCCATCCTCCTGAAGGACATTGCAGCTATTTATTTTGAGGGGTTTGATGTGCATTTTGGCCAGTCCTTTCTTTCACACTACTCTAA
The DNA here is from genome assembly GCA_029692085.1 of Gymnothorax javanicus. Lineage (NCBI taxonomy): Eukaryota > Metazoa > Chordata > Actinopteri > Anguilliformes > Muraenidae > Gymnothorax > Gymnothorax javanicus. The sequence continues at coordinate 104,941,390 of CM056194.1, read as the reverse complement.
GTTTAAGTTGTACATTTGAAGGTTTATGTTTAGCGATGAATGGAGTGCTGGCACCACTGCCATTACAGCATCCCCAAAAAAATCGCAGGAAAATGCACAACGATAGCCCAAGAATATGGCTTCCTGAATATGGCAAATCAACACACAGATCCGAAAACTGCTTTCACTCCTTTACAATGGTACTCTCAAAACAGTCCAGTTCCCAGGAAGTATATTAAACCTGCCAATACCAATGTGATTATACAAGATAAATCCTTGCTTGTGGTTTTAACATGAAAAACATAAAGCCTTTCCTTCTGAAAAAAAAACTTTATTACTAGTATATTTGTACTTTTATTATCACTTTTCATTATTATAATACTGATTGTTTTTTTAAACGGCTTCACTTGCTGCCACTGCAGAAGTCATCATTTGAAAATTAATGCCACAAAAGGTCTATATTGCACACCTTCAGTGCTGCTGATTTAAAAGTTTAAAAGTATGCATTATAAGTGTCTAAGGTGATACCATAACGTAATCCCTCAACCAATGAAATATATTTTTTTGCGGTACAACTGATAACCACTGTTTTGAGTAAGGGCAAACGGGCACCAGATTTCATCGAAATTCTTTACACGTTTGAAACACATGGGGTGACGGTGAAGCTCCACCCCTTGAGGTAAGTGATGCAGTGGGGTCAGGAAGCTCTGGAATGTTCCATGGCTGAGAGAGTGGGGTCTGTGGCTTACAAGCGCTGTGACAGGTCAGCAGGGAAAGAGCTGGGAGTGGCCAGTTTTGTCCCACCCCACGGTCATGTAGATACGGACGGACTCCCATGCGACCGAGCCTACAGCATGCTGAGGATGGCATTGTACATCTGCGTGAGGACCACCAGATGCACGGGCAGGCAGGAGCGACGGTCATGTGATGCAGGGCTGCAGGTCAGCCAGGAGAGGGCGTTGTACTGCTCCAGAACAAACCTGATGGAGAGATGGGGGTGACACTACTTAGTCTGCCTCCTTCGTACACATGTGCACTAACGAAACAAGCACATGTACACACAGCTACTAACATAAGGCATGCATGCTTATACAATCCAGCTCTATTCGTATTGTGCTTTTTAACGAAGGACTAACAGAAAGACGCTTTATGGTGTTGCAAAAGGGGAGGTTCCTGGCCAAAAATAGTTTAAGTGGAATAGAAAGGTCAGGAGACGGTTGGTTGCTGTTTGGTTAAGACGGCTCCAGGTATGAGTCAGCGTAAAAAGGCGCAAGCTCACCCGCAGCGGTAGTCGTTCAGCCCTAAGATTGAGGTAAGGCTCACCTCAGCACGTCAGACGTGGTCTTTGAGTCCAGGGGGTGGGGACTCCTCTGGGAGGTCTTGTTAGAAAGCAGTTCATCCGATTGGGCGATTGATATGTGATGATGTAGTGAGGCCTGGGGGCGGAGACAGAGTTCAGCCTTCAACATTACAACTGGATGCAAAATGGCCCCATGTTCACTATGGCTACGCATAAAAACAAATAACACTACTTCTAGTTGACTGGAGACGGATCTGGCCTTGCAATATAAATTTTGCAGCCTTGATTTCAAAACAAGGCATAGCACTTATATATCCAAATATCTGTAACAGCAAAGGTGTTTGAGCAATGATGCGTGTTTAAATTGTGCAATATGCAATAATTCTGTGACGTATTCACCCCGAGGAGAAGCTTCCTTTCCCCCCTAAATTCTAATTCAGGGCTGTGCAATGGCACTGCTTTCAGTTACAAAGACTTGAATTTTTAATTTCAGAATCACTGTAATGACATACATTTGATGTTACACTTTTAACTCATTTGTGCAGAGTAGCAGTAATCATTGAAGGTGTCTAAATGTTGTCGCAATTGTTTGTAATTGTACCTGGAGTGCTTAACTGTATATTGAGTATTTATGAGGACTTGAAAAGATGGAGTTCTTAAGTTCTACATGGTGGCATTTAAGTAGCATTTATCAAATCTCCCCATTCATGTCTGATTTGCCACTAACCTGGCATATCTGGTTACAGCGCCCATCGGGGAATATTTCATAAAACACAGTGGTCATGGAAAATTTGCCAAACCTCATGGCAACAACATAAAGCGATATATATAGTGTTGAGCACTATTTCTTCTAACTTCCAAAACCCTGCTTCAGTTTGTGCGCCTAATTGTTTCTTCACCAGCTGCATTTGTGATTAGCCTGGAACACGCAGATAAAGAGCCGGAAATTGAATGTGATACGATGTAATATATGATGGAAGCTTTACTTCAGATCAGATATAAGACTGGCTGATGAAGTGGTAAATTGTGTAATCAATTTCATAAGACATGGAAAGTTCTAGAATTAATCAAATATAGTACTGACTGATGTTTCGAAAACCATTGTACTGGACTAACCTAATAACTAATAGCATTAATAATTCGCTGATTGATGATTCTTTAGGTTCAAATATATATTTTAGATGTTTTGAACAGTTGTCATTTGACAATGTTAGTTTTAGGAATATGTATGTAACCCTGTAATGTCTGATGCAGCACAGAAGGCTCGCGGATGGCATCACATGACTGAAGGCCTGTGATTGGCTGAAGAGATAGCTCAGTGATCTGAGTCCGTCAGACATCGCTCTGCTCCCCTTCATGCCAATCTGTAGTTTACTGCAGAAAAAAAGGGAACTGCCCTGTACCTCAGAGCTCAGTGGCACAGCTTCGCACTACGCATTTCACACAAGATTCACTGACTGGTTACTCTCATGAGATGCAACCATTATGAGAGTATTTTGGGAGCACAATGGGAACACAATGGCAGCGTTATGAGCATTTTGAGGGAAACATAATGAAACTTTAGATTGATGTTGCACATACTATACTCGGTGAAATCAGTTATTAAGCTAATTGTCATCATAGAGAATAGATTATTCCATTCTGCAGTCTTGTCTAATGAGAGTCTAGTAATTTGATTAAACTCATTTTTATCTATCAAGAGTTTCTGCTGAGTTCGTCTGGCGTACTGCTGGATTAGATTGCACCAATAACTCAAATGTATGCCAATGCAGTAGTACAAAGCTGCTCAGGGAATTACAAAATATACAATTAAAATTCCTGAGCTGTCAGTCAACAATCTAAATTGTTTTAAAATTTCCCATTTGATATTAATATAAATACACCATATTAAACAAAATGCAGCTCTCATCAATAGAAAAAACCCAGCAAAAAACAGCAAGTAAAATGCAAAGCTAGGAGTCCAAAACTCCCCCCTATTTACCCCAACAGTGAAAAACCAAGAAGTTAAGTTTTTTCAAAATACGCCCATCATCTGGTGCATTGTCAGTAAAAACAATTAAGTGACTATGATATCTTTACAAATGTAAGGCTGTACAAAGTGATATCCCATGTCAGGTATCTAATATGGAAAGCATGGTGGAAGGCAATTTATTGAACATAACAACATAATTTAACTAGAAAGCACTTAGTATAGCGCATACCTCTGCCAATAGCGCTATCAGTATTGGCCAAACTTGAATCATCCACCATCACTTTGACCTGTGATCCTACAATGTTAATGTTAATCAATTTGTGCTGAGCCCATAGTTCCTCTTTCCACCAAATTCCATCCAATTTCTCTGAGCTGATTTCGCTTGTATGTTCATTCCAGTTTTTGGATTATCTGCGATTTAAAGGAAATGCTAAATGTCTTTAAAATTATGTTCCAAGGCCATGTCGAAGTGAGCAATTAAAATATTGAGGGTTTGGAGTGCAATGGTTATATGTCCATTTTAGAGGTTTTGAGAAAAATTGATTTTGCAAATGTTCTATTAAATCAGGAACATCATTTACATCATTTTTATGTCACTGCATGGTTCAGAAGTATACTGAACATGTAAGTTTTCATAAGTGTGGTACTGCGACATCATGGCCAAAATTGCCAAAATGGACATGTCACCTCCGTGCTCCAACAATTCCAGCACTTGATGTGACATAACACAATAGTGATAGATTGAGGTTAAGTTTGTTTGCAATGGAAGACAGATGATTCTGTCATACTGTTCATTTTTATTTATTAAACTATCAATTTTTAATTCATATAAGCAGAATTTGTTGGACATACCACACAATGAAAATGTGAATTCTGTTTAAAACTGAGGCGCATGGACATACAATTATTGTGCTCCAAGAATTAGCTGATAGAAATGTGTGACAGGAGGTAAAAATTTTCAAAATCACAAAATTTGGACATATCACCATTGTGTTCCAAACCCTCGATATGCCTGTGTCACAAATATTAACTGTAGGCAGATCTTAAGCTACAATTACAACGCACATTTGCTTGCCTATATAAGAAGGATATAGTGCAGGAATGTAAGGAAGTGTTACCCATGTTAGTTTTACATATAAAAATATCACTAGCTATATGTTGCTTGTATTAGTTTAGATGAATTATGCACATGATTAAATTCACCATAACTTTTTATGAAAAGCGCACGTTTGCGCGCCTGAAATAGCATTTGAGCTGCTTATAAAAATGCGCACCTAAGGCTGAAAAATAATGTTTACAGACGCAAATATTTGCGCACCTAAAGAATTTTCAATAAAAGGTCTGCTTTAGTCTAAATTATAGGGTACTTGGGTCAAAAATGACGTTTGTCACAGTAACGCTTTGTCAGCGGCTTTTTATTAGTCAGTTCAGATTTATTTTCGTCTTCTGACGAGTTGACGAATGGGCTGCGGATAGGGGAGACTGGGGTCCGATGAGCCATAGGGACCAATGAGCCATATCACTGTTTTGCAATCAATCAATGACAGAGCTGCTTAAAATAGGCAAAATATTTGACCATTGACTGATGAGTCATGGTGATAAATGAACTATATCACTATTTTGCCTATTTTAAACACCTTTGGCATCGATTGATCGCAAAATAGTGATATGGCTCATTGGTCCCCATGGCTCATCGGACCCCAGTCTCCCCTCCTCAGGAACTGTGTAGAGTGGAAAATAGGCAAATAAAAAAATATCCCCGAATTCCGTCAACCAGCGTTTTACAATCGCTATCAAAAAGTCACAGTAGCGCTCAATTACATTTAAATAATGAATAAAAACCTACCGAAAACGTAACAGCTACACACGCCTATTAGGGCACTAGCACAAACGTGAGCTGTTACTCTCCCAATCCACTCATAGGATGCAAGCAGATTAACTCACGCCCTCTTTGTCCTCTCCTGCTCACCCCAGGGTCCTAATGCTATACCGGCTACACATAAACCCAGGGTCACCACCAAAAAGGGCCACCCTGACCTTGACCTTTGATGTACATGCACCAGAAATTAATCAGTTTGTCCTTGACCCATACTTCATCCTTCCACCAAGTTTCATCCAAATTCAACCCCAAGTTTTTGAGTTATTCTGTTCACAAACAAACCAACAAACAAACGGAGATGAAAACATAACAAAAAACAGACGCAAGTCTTACGGTACCCTTGGGTTCAATAGCATCAAATTACACTGAGGCTCAATTAACTTAAAATGTTAAAAATCTTCACTTTTATTCTTTTATTCTTTTATTTTTAATCTTTTATTCTCACTCATTTACTGAGAAAATTTATCAAAACTATATTGACAGATATTTTGATGAAATATATATTGGCAAGTATTTTTCTTAGCAAAGGAAAATCAATCTAGAAGCATCCAAACTTCTTTGGAGTTGGGTTTGTACACTGAACGAAAATATAAATGCCCCATGTCAAATATTGATGCCACATGGAGTTAACTCTAAGTGAGCATATGCTGACTTTTACTTGTACAATAGGGATATTTCTCTTGATTTGTGTATCTTTTTTTAATCCATCTCTCTGTCAGTGAGCATTTGCTCGGTGATGCAGTGATTTCACTCAGTGCATGGGTGTGGCATTTCCAGACGATGATCAGTAGAGATGGCAATTTCGAACCTTTGAAACAGTTTTGAAATCTCTGAAACAACCTCTGTTTCGAAATGTTCCGAATTGTTTCAAAACCAGATTTATTTCAGTAGTGCACAGCCTAGTGGCAAAAACTTTTACTGCAGCTATTAAAATGTTCCGAAGTGAAGCAAAACACGAGGATCTTTGCTGGGGAGAAGCAGGAAAAACGTTACTAGGCACGTGTCCAAAGTTTTGAATCAGAGTCGTAAACCCGTGTCAAATCCGGAAGTTTTGAACGTGTTCGAAACAGTTCGAATCTGCGTGTTGAAATTGCCATCTCTAATGATCAGACAGAATGAGCAGTACCCAGACACTCCTTATACTGGGGGACAATAAAAGGCCACCCCAAAATGTCAAATTTTGTCAGAAGTCATCATGCCTCAGATGTCTCAGGTCATGCAGGAACGTGCCATTGGCATACTGGATGCAGGGATGTCCACCAGAGCGGTTGCTGTGCAGCTGAATGTTAACTATCGGACGATAGGCCGTTTGAGAGTTTGTTTCCGACAGACAGGCAGTACTGCAAATCGACCTCATCCACGTCGGCCACGTGTGACCACACCAGCACAAGATCGCTACATCCGGTTCGTCTACCTGCGGGATCGGCTCAGATCAGCGACACGCACAGCGGATGAGACCGTTGGTCTGCACAACAGATGCATCACACCACAGACAGTCCGTAACCGCCTTCGAGAAGCCAACTTGCGCGCTCAGCGTCCTCACTGTGGTCTGGATCTCACCGCTGTCCGGCGTCAGAACCGACTCGCATGGGCAAATGCACACGTTCGATGGCCCTTGGCACGCTGGAGAAGAGTGCTATTCACAGACGAATCCCGGTTACAGTTTTTTGTTAATAAAAACTCAAAAATTTGACATGGGGCGTTTATATTTTTGTTCAGTGTATTTTCTGGCCATTGACCGCAATCTAGCCTAGTTCAATAAACTAAAAGTTAATTTTATGCCGCGCGTGTTCGTAATCTTAGCCAGCTTCCTATAGGGAGGTAACGCAAGAACACCGCTGAACACCTTATATTGCTAGATGCTACACTAACACAATTCTCAAAAATGAGAAGAGTAACAGCTTTATACTATCATCTGAAGCATTGGTTAGTTCTGTAACCTCAGTTTTAAAGGCTTAAAATCATTAGCATGTGACAATGTGCCGTTAACATTTCATTTTTGGCAAAGTTCTGAGAGGAATCTCAGTTTTGTGTATGAAACGCAAGAACTACAGTGACGTTAATCAGTTTTTGCTTAACGTGCCTGTTTGGGATGTTCCCAAACAATCGCACCCAAGGGTTTTTTCCTTGACATTGGCAACTAATGACATTGGACAGCTCAGCTTGACTGAGTTTATAAGATAAAATTAATCACTCTGCCTCATATTACGCTTAGAAATGCTGATACGAATGACTGTTTTATCAGTTTCCTGTCTAGTTCACTTGAAAGAAAAAAAACCCCTCGGGCACATTTTAGCTGTTTGGGGAGGGTGGGGGCTTACATTAGGCTTCACAGATAATTAGTAGCTCTGAGTACCACTCTCAGATGTAGCACATTTACATTTGTGGAGTTTATGATCCAAGAAATGTTGTTTTACCTCCAAATCATTTTCCATTTCTTTGCAAACTAAAACACAATAAATTTCAATTATGGTTGGAGTTTTATTGTGTATTAGTGGCACTTTTTCACCAACACTTAAAATAAACAGAAAAAAGTTTTAATTCCAAATCTTGCTTCATTTAAGCCATTGTTCCAGTTGCTGTGACACTCACATTCTAAGCCATAAAGCCTTGAATAGGGGTCATACACACATAGGCTAGGATTTGCTTGAGTTGGCATCGCGTAAAGGCGTTAAAGGTGCACTATGCAAGTTTGTTTATTTTCTGCGCGATTATATTTTTGTCTCAATTCGCCGACATCTCCCCACGATCCGCTAGCTGCCTGCCCCTGAATTCGCTGTAAAAAAAAACCCGGGCTCTGGAGACCGCACAGGCGTCACAACTGCAAATAAACACAAGGGGCACAGGCTGTGCCCCAAAACATAACAAATCGTCCCGGCCAATCACCGACAAGAGTTGACAGTTACGGAATCATGGGAAGAAGGAAACTATGGGAGGGAGGGGCGGGCTACCTCTCTTTAGTTTGAGTTCTAATGTCAACAGAAGTGAAAGTAAACAAACTTGCATAGTGCACCTCTAAGGTGAGTGAGACCAGTGTTTAGAGTGGAATGAGTTTAGCGGTGACACGGTGACCTGTGGGGTCTGTGGGGTGGGGAGGGGATCGCGGCCCCCTTACTTTGAGGAAGTGTGGGCACTGGTTCTGAGCCTGGGGGCAGGACGCCCAAAACCACTGGGGCAGGTCGTCGGCCCGGGCAGTGGAGACGTAATACCCCAGGGCCAGGGGCTGCTGTTTCAGCTCCTCTGGGGCCTCTCTGGAGAGCAGCCGTTCTCCCTGACTCTGAGAGAGAGAGAGAGAGAGAGAGAGAGGGAAAACACGATTTTTCACCCCAATTACTGAGGCACTTTTAAAGAACAGAACTGCAAACACTCAGATCCACGCAAAAACAATACAAAACCAAACCCAACAAAAAAGAGAGAGAGAGAGAGAGACAGAGACAGAGAGAGAGAAATCTAATCATCCATCTGATTTTTAGAGAACAGAGAGTAACTGGCGAGAGGTTGATCGACTGCACTTGTTATGATGCCGCTGGGTAAAGACTGGGTACATGATGCGACTTGAGTTCCACAGACTCAGCAGACAGTGTTTGGTTACCCAGTGTTTGTTTGGAGCACTAGTGTTTGCACAGTCTTGTAAATGACCCATAGGCCTGATAACATAGATATAAAGGGCATATATAAGTGCTCACCCTGTTGGGGAGGAAATGGGAGGCTCCGCCTGAGCCGGAGGGAGACCCGGGGGACTGAACGGGGGACGTGTTGGGTGAGGGGTGCAGGTTTGTGATCAGCATCATGTCGTGCCCGATGTCGTTCTCCAGCTCGTCCGGAAAGGGCAAGTCAAACATGTCATCTGGAGGTGACAGGCATGCCAGTTATATTCATAGACTGTATCAAAAGATGGGCGAAGCAACCGTGACGTGACCCATTGGTTTCAGCATACCATTTAAGAAGCCTCGATTTTGGCTATTTGAACAGCACTATTTTGTCATTTTGAAACCGGATGTGATTCCTATTGGACGACATCGTGAATTGAATATCCAGGGAGGAGCGAGGGGTGGATCTACGGGTGACTCTGACCGTATCTGACAAGGACCAGAGGATAGCTACGCCCCTAAAGCATATTCTGGCTTCATCCTTTATTCTAGTCTGTTTGGGACCATAAGTTACAAAAATGAATATTGTGATATATCGAAGGAGACTTGAAACTTGCGATAGATACAATAAAGTAATGTTGAAAATCAATATTGAAATAATAAATCAGGTGGTAAAGGAGGGTCATTTTCTCATTGACTTCTATGGCATTGAACTTATTTCTGCAACCACCAACGTCGCCATCTGCTGGCCATGAAGTAGAATGCAATTTCCGCATTGGCCTCACTTTTCAGACCCGAGTGCTGCGTCCATCTTTTTACACAGTCTATGGTAACATTACAAGCCAGTGGACATCTCTGCTCCAAAACTGCGCCCTCTGCTTGCAGAATGGGTTACTGCACCTAACATCCACATGAAAGACTATTTCCATTCCGTAACCTAGGTCCTGGGGAGTCACAAACTCCATCGTTCACCTTAAAATTTGGATCTAATTCTCATCCAAGTAACCAGGTGAAGCAAGTTAATTATGAAACAATACAATGATGCAAACCCACAGATCCTGCAACAAGTCCAGACAGACATGCTGATCTACGTCACCAATCCGCTGATAAACTGAAGTGTGCGCAACCTCTGTGAGTAAACCTCTTCCGTAAAACTAAGACCATGAATATTCAAAGATAAAGTTTCAATGACAAATCATTCCTTTTCAACTACCTTTTGGGCTCTGCTGTGACAACTTCAGATGACAATAAACATAATTTTCTGAGCACAAAGAAACAAAGAAATTGGTTGGCGTGTGACAGCGTCAGCAGCCGAGTTGACAGGCGATGGGTCCCGTACCAGGGTTATCCTCTGTGGGGTAGGTGCCCGGCGCCACCTGGGTGGTGGCGGAGATGGGAAAGACCAGGATGTGGGTGCAGGAGGCGTCCTGAGGCGTGTTGAGCTGGGACGTCTGCTGGTTTAGTGCCGTGCTGCGGCCAAACACTGAGCCCATGGTCACTGCATCTGTGAGACGCGCACACAACGAATGCATGCACACACACGTGCACAATCACAAACACACACACCCATACACACACAGGGAGAGTACGTGTCAGCACAACTTATTTCTGGTAAGTGCAGTTGGGTTATAACATGTTCTGACAGTGGAGTGTTGAGCCAGTGTAGTGCCAGTGCGTTTACGGTATTGGGACAACGTGGTGGCTGTCTATTAAAAGTGTGGAGACAGTGTAAACTCTGTGCATTTACAGTAAGGGGACAGAGTAGGGTCAGTGTGCTTGCAACTTGGGGACAGAGTAGTGTCACCATATTAGTTTAGTGAAAATGTACTGTCAGTTTGATTACAGTGTGGGAATAGTAGTGTCCTTGTGGTCACAGTGTGGGAACAGTGTAGTATCATAACATGAGTGATGAGAGCAGGCCATTCAGCCCAACTAGGCTCACCATTTTCCTATCACTAAAGTGAACCTACGACCTCAGATACTTAGCTCAGATGAGGTCCCTCTGACCACAACTCTTCGTGTTCTGTTCCATAACCAGTTCCAAATCCATTCCAAAATACCTCCAATAATTCCGAAGGTCTTTGTGTTAAAAATTAGTTTCTCAAGCAGTACTTTATGAAATGCCTTCTGAAAATCCAGGTATATGATGTCATAAGCCCTGCTCTTGTCATAAGTCTTGGTGAACTCTTCAACGAATTACAAAAGGTTTGTCAGGCTTAACCGTCTACAACAGAAACCATGTTGGCTATCCTTCAGGATGTTATTATGTTCAAGAAATAATTCCAGCTTATCTTTAATGATAAATTCCAACATGCAATGCAAGTGAAACTGACAGCCCTGTAATTTCCTGGCTCAGTAACCCACAGTCCCCTTTCTAATATATTGGTATTGTATTGCCCCACTTCCAATCATCTGGTATTTCTCCAGTATCTAAAGACCACTTAAAAATAACTGACATTAATTTAGAGATGATCTCACCTGCTTCCCTGAGATCTCTTGGGTATAAGCTATCAGAACCCGCCACCTTATCTGTCTTTAGTTTATGCAATTTATCTGATACTTCCTTATCCTCAATCTCAATTCCTGTTAAATTAATTTTGAGCATTGGAAATGTCCTCTAGCCAAACAAAAATCTGCTCCATGGCAAAATTCTCAACAAAGTAACTTTATAAGGCATTTGCAATGTCCTTATTCTCATACAGCAGCAATCCATCTTTATTCTTTATACACTTAACCCCCCCTTTGACTTTCCTTTTTCGACTACTGTTTTCAAAAAAAATAATTTAGGATTAGTTTTTGCACCTTCCGCAATTTGCCTTTATAAAGTCTTCCAGATCTTTTTTGACCTTAGCATGCATTTTACAATATTCAGCCTTAGTGCTCTCATTACTGTCCTTTATGTCTGTCTTTTGAAGAATACTCTTATCCCTCAAGTGTGATTACAGTGTGATGTCAGTGTATTGGCGGGGGGGGGTGGTGTGGGGGCAGTGTAGTGTCAGTATAGTTATGGTGTGGGGGCAGTGTAGTGTCAGTGTAGTTATGGTGTGGGGGCAGTGTAGTGTCAGTGTAGTTATGGTGTGGGGGCAGTGGTGTGTCAGTGTAGTTATGGTGTGGGGACAGTGTAGTGTCAGTATAGTTATGGTGTGGGGACAGTGTAGTGTCAGTATAGTTATGGTGTGGGGGCAGTGTAGTGTCAGTGTAGTTATGGTGTGGGGGCAGTGTAGTGTCAGTGTAGTTATGGTGTGGGGGCAGTGGTGTGTCAGTGTAGTTTTGGTGTGGGGACAGTGTAGTGTCAGTATAGTTATGGTGTGGGGACAGTGTAGTGTCAGTGTAGTTATGGTGTGGGGGCAGTGTAGTGTCAGTATAGTTATGGTGTGGGGGCAGTGGTGTGTCAGTGTAGTTATGGTGTGGTGGCAGTGTAGTGTCAGTGTAGTCAAGGTGTGGGGGCAGTGTAGTGTCAGTGTAGTTATGGTGTGGGGGCAGTGTAGTGTCAGTGTAGTTAAATACACAAAATTATGGAAGAAAAAAATTTTTAGTTCCTGACTTGAGCACAAATCATGTGGATTGTGCGTCTGCGTCTCTGTATAGTTATACTGTCATTGATAAGCACAAGGCCAGTGCAAGTTGTTAGCTAGTCATGTCTGTAGGTCTATAATGTTTTGACAACCGGCTGTAGGTTTTGACGATTGTACTGAAACGTGTGGGATATCATCTGACTCCAGTTATTCAAGGAGAAATTTTTGATAAACTCTATAATCAATGCGAAATGTGGCTTCAGTGCTAATAAGAGACTTAACGAAAGAAGCCACAAGGTTCACAGAAGTGCAGGTCGTCACTTATTCCCATTCGTCAAACGGACATTAAGGGTTAGGGTGAAGTTTAGGGCTACCGCTAGGGTTAGGGAAATAAGCGACGAGCCGCATTAGCCTTTACTGGCGATCGCATCACGTCATGTCAGTTTGGCAGATGGCATTAGGTGACGACCGATAATACACTTGATTTATTATTAGACGGAATTGCCGATATTTCTTGTGGGAAACTTCAAATATCATGGAAAAGGCCGTCTACAAGCGTACCCATTTCCAATGAGAAATACTAGACTTCTGGACTTTTTAACTTGTGTTTATATGAGTGTCTGAGCTGACTTGTACTGCTCTAATGTGGCGACTGTACACACGTATACATCACAATCGACCGGGATAGTGCCTGCGGCATCTAGTGTTTTATATACAGTACCAGTCAAAAGTTTGGACACACCCACAGTTTTCTTACAAGACATGTTAAATAAAGAAATAGGTACCATTCATTTTGTTAAAAAAAAAAAGATCTAATTCTTAAATCCATCAAACTAACCAGCATTTTCTGTCATATTTACAGAGTATACTTGCATCTTTTTTTTTTTCACTAGAGCAGTTATATGGCTATAATGAGTTTGCTGCTGAGCGGCCGTCTGAGCTCCCAAAGATGTGCTGCACTTGTGGTTTGCTTTTCATTGACTTTTTGCCCAGTAAGTCCCAAAATAGCTTGTCTTTAATTTGACTGTTGGAAAATGTAAGGAGCTTGTTTGTCTGCTTACTTTACAAAATATGGCTTCGAGAATTCTAAAATTTTGGACACTATTCAAACAAGTCAATTATTCTCTTTTAACTTCTGACTGTTTACCTCTTACCAGATTCCACCTGAGATTAAATAGAGAAGTTAAGCCATTCAAATTTCTCTAAAAACAGCGCACTGTGACATTAGCAAAGTGCGTCCTGGTACTATATCTATGATGGTGTCAGTGTAGTATCAATGCGATTAGTGTGTGGATAGACTAGTGTCAATGTGTTTTCAGTGTAGCAACAGTGTAGTATGAGTGTGTGATATCATTTGTGCCCTCTCCTATAATTTGACTTTACCGGGCATAACCACAAAGGAGCCCTGGGGCTCTATGGCGACCAAGCAGGCGCTGAGGATGGAGGGCGAATCACTGGAGGAGATTCCACACATCCGACATGCCTCCCGCAACTGCCTGCTGATGGACTGCAGAGAGCTCTCCCCCAGGAGAATACTCCAATCTGGAGAGAGGGATGGAAAGAGAGAGATGAACAGGAGACATCCATTAGGTTTCAGATACACTGACACTGGTGTACATGACCAGACAGGGCTGGGGAGAGCCCCCTTCAGGGTATATTGTCGTACAGACATTGTCTGGCTCTGCACAATGAATAATCCCAAGGTAATGTTCAATGTAATAAGAGAACATAACATGAGTGGCGAGAACAGGCCGTTCAGCCCAACTAGCTCGCCAGTTTCTTTTTACCATTGTGACTATATCACTTCAGATACTCAAAGACTCAATGGTATCTAGATTTAAGTCAAGCCTGCTCTTGAAAATTCCCAAGGATTCTGCCTCAACAATATGGTCAGGCAAGCTATTCCACATCGAAATTACTCTTTGGGTGAAAAAATATTTCCTAATATCAGTGCCAAATTTACCCTTGGTCAACTTCCATTTGTGACCCACAGCTCTACTAACAAAACTTGGTGGAAGGAATCCAACATAATTCACTTTGTTAATCCCTTTAACATATTTAAAGCCCTCAATCAGATCACCCCTGAGTCTCCTTTTCCTAAGACTAAAGAGATTAATGCCCCCCTTTCACTACGACCACGAATATCCCGAATTGCCGCGAATCAGAAATTTTTCATGTTCGTAGATAAATCTCAAACATTTTTGAAGTTCTTAAATAAATCTAATTTGATTCCCAAACATTCGTACAGTTCACAGGAGTTCGTCGAATCGACGAGAAATTTTTTTGTTTGTCAAAAACTTTTGTGGAAGGGTCCCAAAATTGCAATTTCATGGCTGTATCGTAATCCATTCGTAATCAATTCTTATGTTCCGTAACAGCTTCGTAATCGATTCTTTTGCATTATTGGCCATTCTTAGCGATTCGTGGCTCCCTAAAATTCTTGGCCCCAACCTGAAAAGACATGTGTCCCTGCTTAGAACACTCCAGAATTAATAAAAAGCCAGCGCGAAAACTGCAAACAGCTAGACAGAGAAATTAGGGATGAATAAAGAAAAAAAAACAACCAAGGCTCGGGCACTTTTAGCAACTCACTCAGGGGTGAAGAATTTTATTGCTTGAACACCTCTGGAACAAACACTTTTTTATCGCACCCCGTCCAGTCCAACTCCTCTGCCTTCTCAACCCTCTAATAAACCAATTTCATCCACCAACCACACTGCAGCGTTTTACCCAAGACTGTACTAACGGTTCCTTTTTAAACTCAAAACCAATCCTAACATGGGTTAGTTCACCACACTCCTCCCCACAAATCAAAAACACATTTTTTTTTTTTTTACATACTATTAATCTCGTTAACTATGCACACAATGCCATGCCTTGTGATTCACATTAAAACTCTTCCTTTTTATTTGAGTTCATTCATTTGTATTGAACTTTTCAGTCAAACCCAAAGCTATCAGGAGGTTTCCTAAGCCCCACTCCAGAGTGAGTCGGGCAAGACTTTTTCTCTCCTTGGTTTTCTATGTTTGTCTCCCTGTTTTCTGCAGTGACTGGTTCCCAGCCAACGATCCAGGTAATTCGATAATATTCTTAGCGTTGAGAAGCTTGCTGAAGTTTTTTAGCTAAATCAGCTACAGAAAAGCCAGGAGAGAGTAGCTCAGTACTTGAAAACAACTCTGGATTACTTTGTATGTCATACAATTTACTTAGTTAGCTAATTATTTAGCGTTTAAGTTCATTTACTTTACTTTGCTCCCGGGAGACCGAAACCCCCAAAAAACCCCCCGTCACCTTTGTTTTACCAGATTAGCAACTTAATTTGGCTGTTTGCTAACTGAGTTGTTACAAGGGGAAAAAGGGGGAAGATTCTCCCTGCCCCTAATGCGACAAAGGCTGTACCTCGGGAGCAAATCGTCTTACCTCTTTTAATGTTTGAGCTTTTACACACAAATTATTTTCAGAAAAAAACCATTTGAACCATAGTAATCTTCTGCTACAATCCCTGCACGCCTTTCTCCGTCTCAACTCAAGCAGAATGACCACCAACAAACAGCGCTACAGCACAACCAAGAGGTCAGCAACAGCAACAGTAACAGCAACAGCCACCAATGGCCATACCCTTCAGCTCTCCGTGCCCCAGGCGCCCAAGCCGGCCAATCACAATTCTCCATGGCAGGGATGTCATTTGGATGATTCCAACACACCACTCCCAGACCTTCTGCAGCCCCATCTTCCTCGGGGACACCTTAGGCCTGCGAGACCTGAGGAGAGGAGGGGGCAAGCGACGAGATTTATCAAAGAGAAGGGGAGGGAATAAAGGAGAGAAGGAGGGAGAAAGATCTAGAGATTTTGAACATGTTTGCGGGGAAGGTCCACAGTAGTTCATATCAGCGGCTTTCATCCTTACACAGAAAGAGCCAGTGAGGGAGCAGGGTTAGTTACGCACCTGATTCTAGTAATCAACCCCAAATCTTTGCTAAAGGACTTGATGAGAACAGTCAGGTGTGTGACTGGGTAGTTGAAGTGAAAGCCTGTGCCCTCAACAGACTTTTCTGGATGAGATTGAGAACTCTGTGCTGACATGACTTCTTATAAATCTGTTAGTGTCTAGCATGTTTCTGGTGAACGGGCAACTCGTTCCCCAGCTAGAGCTTAACCGTGTGCATTTAATGGGGAGCCCAGTTTATTTCAGTCAATAACTCAATTACACAATACGTTTATCCAGTTGACCAAGTCATGCTACTTTGTGAAACAGGCTCCTGATTCTGGGTTCAATGGTCCTCACAATCCACTTTACATAATCTGGCAGTGTTTGCCGCTGTGATAGAAAAGCTAACTGCTTTTCCCCCCTCACACAATCTCTGCAGCCCGTCGTACCTGTTGGGCACATCCACATTGATGATGCAGGTCTCCAGTAGCTCCCCCTGCTGATCAGTGCAGGAAACCAGGATCCAGCGCTGGTCATGGGACAAACAATACCCCAGGAAGAGCACGCCGTAGCGGGATGCGGGCTCGCCCCATGCCTCGCTCGAGTCCAGCAGCTTCCGATGCGTGGGTGCCAAGACGAAGGGGGGCGAATAGAGCGGATGAGGGGCGGGGTGCTGGAGTGGGAAAGATTTACAGTTTTATTTAACACCACATTAACACACACTATGCTGCAACCACAAGGTCTCCAGTACCCATGTCATCACTTTTGTCTTTAAAAACATAATTCTGGCTTTCTAAGCTAACAAATCGCATAACAAAGTCAATTTACCTGCGCAAAGTCAGTTATTTAACTGGCAGGCCTTTATTATGTTCTTCAGAGCAAGTTCCAAAGATATCGCAGGCTCTCTTCATTTTACCTGCCCGAGCCCAGCCTGTGGAGACCATTCACGCAAATGCAAATCTGGTTCAGGTTAGTAAAATCAAAACAGCTTCCGGTGCTCCACAAATGTGGATTTGACATGATTCCACTTGGAGCTGTTTTAATTGTAGCAATTTTTGAAAATTAAAAGTTTTGCCTTGTGGTGGCACTACAGCAAAGGTCATAGAGTGAACAACATCAATAACAGCCCTTCTCTATACACCGGACACAATCACAGGAAGTGTGTCATGATTCCTGTCAAAAGTGTTTGATTTATTGCATTGGGAATGTACTGTGATGCTGTAGTTAGGAGCCACTACAGGAGAGGTCACAGGGTCGTACAAAACCATTAAATTTGTCGTCTATGCTCCAGAAATGAACACAAGAAGTTCCACACGAACCTCATAAAAACTGTTCCACTTACGGCACGGAACACACAGAATCTGCGGTGGGGGCAGCAGCATCCAAGGAGAAGCCAAAATACCCCCAAAAACTCCGTTTTAGGGATGTAATTATGAGAGCATACGCCAAACACCAGTAAAAACTAGGCCTACGCTGTCAGCGGCCGACAGCAAGGGGTATATCCCCGAAATTCCCCAATCCTCGAAGCCCCCTTTATTAGATTCCCCTTTACTAGACCTATAATATGAGCCAAATTTGAGGTCTGTGTAAGTGATTGTTCCAGAGATATGGAGAAAAAACTGATTTTTTCAATATATAGCGCCACCTGGTGGCAAACCTAGGAGTGCATACTTGCCAAAAATCTAATCAGTTCATCCTCTGTACCATATCTACCCATATGCTAAAAATGAGAAGCCAATGTAAAGTATTTTGTGAGTTATCGCGCTAACGGCTAAAATCTGCGGACGCGGCGGCGGGTGGGGAAAAACAACGATATCCCCGAAACTCGTATTTCTGGGATATAATAAGTTAAAGCTATCTGACTGGGAGACACAGATGCTTGGTAGGACTTTTACCAGAACCTGTCACCTCCCCATCATTTTAATCCATCCAGCCTTGTCAGTTTCTGTTTCAGTTCCTCAGTTGATTCTCGTTATTTAATTATTGCCTTGTTCGCGCCCCCCCCCGCCCGCCCGCCCGCGTGTTCTCCTCGTGCTTGCACATTCCTCTCCACTCGTTTTTTTTTTTTTCAATAGTGAAATTAGCATGTCTGCACTCACAGATTTATTTACTTTGGTTCTTGGCTCAGTTTCCTGTTTCTTTTCTCACAAAGAGCATCTCCCTCACCCCCTCTGTCACATACACATGCAGGTCATCACTCGACTTACAAAACAGGGCAGTAATTGGCCTTTCTTTTCCTTACATCATGATCATGGAATGTCAAATGCTCCACAGGTTTTCTTTTTTTATTGGTGCAAAACAAAAACAACAAATCTGTAGCGGTTCTACAGATATCACAATGACTGAGACTTTCTGCTGAGATTCAGATAGCAGTAGGTGCCATTGGGATGCAGAAAGTTTGTTTTTGTCTGTCCAGTTTAAGAGCATTGTCTTCTATAACATTTTTAAAGTGGCCACTATAGGTTGTTCAGAGTTCAGTGGCGGTTCGAGCAATGAGAGATCTCCTCGCAGACAGACGGATAGAGAGACTGGAATGCTGAAATTTATTTTGTAGAAACAGCATTCCAGTCTTCCTCACATACTGGCAGAATTTTTGATTTTGACCAATTTTTTTCCCCGTGTGAAGTATGACATGATACGTCCCCCGATGATTGTTTTCACTGTCTCCTCAAGTACTGATGGAGAGATTTCTGGAGGGTCATTCAGTCCAATAACGGATGTCCACTCTCTCGTGAGGAGCTTGTTGAAATCTTTGTCTGCTAAAAGCGATGTGCTGAACTGCCACCTACTTGAAGGGGTCAGGGTGGTTCCTCGTATTAAATTAAAGCTGACTGGGCCATGGTCTGAAATGATAATTGTATAAATTTCAGGGTTAATAATTTGAGATATGACAGAATAACTAATAATGAAGTCATCAATGCAGGAGTAACTTTTGTGAGGGGGTGAGTAGTAAGAGTGAATAGTATGAATAGTATCTTGTAATGAACTGTGGAGGGCAGCATCACGCTGGACGGTGTACAGTCTGCCGGAATCTCAGATGAAGAAGAAGAAGAAGCTCACTCAGTTAAAGCATCGCACTGCGAAGCAGAAGTGACTATCACGGCACGGGTTCAAGAACCGGTCATACCATCTGGCAGTGTTCGGCAGCTTTTTCAAAAGTAGAGCGCAATTGGCCATTGCGCTACAGGGATGCAAATTGGGAAGGGTCTGCCGGGAAGGGTAATATTAAATGGTTGCTTTGTTCATTGCTCAAGCGCCTCCTGTTGGCCAGTCGGGCGCTCGTCAGGAAGATTCTAAGCTTGTTCATGTTCGGGTATCCTCCGCCCTCGTTCTGAACTTGCAAGGATTCAACCAATGAGTGTATAAGAAGCAGTGGCTGACAGGCGCGTGCTTCGGAGGAGAGCCGCGAACTGTCTACACTCTCCTGAGTTGGCAACAGGGGGTCGTATATGCGAAAAGCCTTGTACATTGTTCTTGGATTGGACATTCCAGATTCGGGTGGGATTGGAGATGCCAAATTTATTAAAAAAAAAAAAAAAGTTACTTTGTTAATTGTTGTATTGTGTAATTAAGTTCCTGGTCTCGATCTCACCTTTGCTGTATCGTTCGCTTCCATCTTCGGTGTAAATCTAAAAAAAGGCAAGTGTCTGTTTATTAGGGATACTCTTCCACTGTCAGTGGTCCTGGCGAAAGGTGGTTTTTCCAGTTCATTCTTAATCCCATTCTGTGAGTCCGCATGTTCCCAACATAGCCTGATTCTTTCGGCTAGCCATCCCATTCACTGACCTCTGAACAGTCCCTTCTACAACGCCTAGCCTAACCTCCTATGTTCCAGCTGACCTCCAGTTCCTGCCTGACTTCAGACCTTCCACTCATTATCCTCTTCATTTGCGCTAGAATACCTGCAATCTTCTTTTGATTAAACACACCTAAAGGCTCATTGGTGATCTGTGTTTGGTTTCTGTTCTGAGATTTGCCATAGAAACCATAGACCTGCAGCTCTAAAAATCAACACATAATTCAATCAATCCATCACTCAACAAAGAAAATGCGACTCAAACTTCTCAAAGTTAGTATTCACGACAGTTTTGCAACGACCCACATTATACGAGCTGTTCATGTGAGAAATTGTTATGCGCAATAATATACTAAATAATAAAACTGTAGATAAGAAAAAGGGAGTGATATTAGGGAGCGTGAGGAACACTGAATGAAAGAGGAGAAATAAAGGTGGACTGATAGATAGATAGATAGATAGATAGATAGATAGAGAAGCGAGAGAGACTCAGGCAGACAGAGGTCAGGACTCACCTCTGGCCTGCTGAAGTGAGCCTCTGTGGTGGAGGCAGGGCCAAAGCCTGTCAGGGACTTGATGTGCGTGCGCAGTGGCAGTGGGCGGCGGCTCTGACAGTAGGCGGAGAAAGCCAGGGAGCGCAGGTGCTGCAGGTAGAGTATGTTCTCCCCACTGGCCGGCTGCAACAGGTACTGACAGGGCACCACCTGGGGACACGCCCAAAGCAGCGCAAACACACCGTCATGTGCCAATCAAAATCCTCACGGTTAAACCAGCACCACCACACCACAATCACATCCCATTCATTATCCTCAAACCCAAACCAGCACCATCACATCATCATCACATCCCATTCATTATCCTCACACCCAAACCAGCACTATCACATCCTATTCATAATCTAATCCATTAGTGGCAGCAGGTTCACAGATGTAGAGCTGCCAGCTGGAGACCTCCTTGCCAAGTAAGCTGAACACTGCAACAAAAGAAGCTGAAACCCTATAGGTAGCGCAGCCAGTGAATTTGGCGACTGTTCTGACAGTTTATGCATCCTCCTTAAGCCCAGCAGTCTCAACCAAGTGCTGCTGGGCCTCTTAAATTTGGGATGAGAGATTGAGGCTGGTGTCCAGCACAGACTTTTCTCACTATCATCAATTCTTGGCAAGTCATCAACAACGACTAACTTCTAGTCCGTCAGGTCCTATGTCAACAAGCGAGCGGCAAAGCCACAGGGGTGAATACGGTGGAAGCTGTTGACCTGCACATTAGGCGGCCCAGGCCATATGGTCACTCTCTGTAGAACTGAAGCAGGATTCGGCAGCTGCCGACACTACTGAGCAGCCCTATTCAGGACAGTACAGCTCATCCCCAAGAATGGGGAAGGGGCCTGAAAAACAGCCCTAAAGGTTGGCTGCATCACCTTGAGCCGAGCCAGACTACGGCATCTGGCGGGATCCCATCCCGGCGATGGAAGTAAGAAAATTAAATCAAGCCAAGTCAAACTCACATCTGCGACCTGGAATATCAGGGCAGTTCTGGATGACCTGAGGGCAAAACAGCTGTTGTAGCAAAAGAACATGCATGGTTCAACATTGACGTAGCTGCTCTCAGCGAAACGCGTTTCTCATACGAAGGCCAACTACATGAGATCAAATTTGGAATGGAATCTGTCCGCACAAAAAATTTGCTTGTTTGGTGGAAACGCATCATGAGACTTCAGTTGGTTCTGCCTACGGACTAGGCGAGCAGCCTAATGTTTGTGAATATATTTAGCAGACATTTTGAGTTTGAAGTTTAAAATTTCTCAGGAATGAATAGATTTAACCGGCTAAAATCTGGCTATTATTGGCTAACTCTTGTTTTATTGGTGTAAACCTTGGCTGATATTTGATGAGGTCCATGACACCATGTATCCCAATATGATGTCCAAGTCCTTAAGAGGAAAACAGCCACATAACATCAACTGAGCTCATTTTGTGACTAAAATTGTAAAATTTCTCAGTTTCAACATTTGCTATGTTATCTCTGTTCTATTGTGAATAAAATACTGGCTGGTGTGATTTGAAAGTCATTGCGTTTTGATTTTATTCACAATTTACACTTTGTCCCAACTATTTCGGAATTGGGGTTGTAGTTCAGTTAGACTCTAATCATATGATTTTCGAGGGGTGCCAATAATTGTGGCACATACTTTGAGAAAAAAAACGTTTATTGTCAACATGTTTTCTTTCAATAATTTTACTTCAATGAAAAGGTAAGATTTTTGTGAATATATTGAGTGAAAGTCCAAGAGGATGAATATTAGATATTAAATATATAATATTAAATATTAATATTAATATTAATGAATATTAAGGAATATTATGCTCTGCTCATATTCACTAAGGGTGCCAATAATTGGTGTCACAAATTTGTGTAACACATTTTTGAAAGTTAAAAACATATAACCATACAGTATTATGAAGTTATGGCGCAAGATGGACAATGTTTAATGAGCAGCGGTAACTTTGATGGTTCATCATCTCAGTTTCTCTGTGTGAAAGGCCGAGTGGACGGAGCGTTGCTTAAAATATTTCTGCCGCAAGGAATTACGGGTTGGTGTCATCTCCTTTATTTTCCAAAAGGATGGTCCAGTGTACCCTATGCTTAAGGAGATAAGTAAGAGAGCATTCCTTTTGTTCACATTAAGAGAATTCAAACAGCCCTTGTCATGGCTCCCAGGTAAATTCAATTCAACTGAATTTTGTCTCTTTAGAGATTTTCACAGAAGGACTGCCACAAAGATGCTTTACAGAGCTAAAAGGGCAGTGCCAGGCTTTATTCCCAAAATAACAAATTAGGTGAAAAACCCCCAGTAATGAGAAAAATGCTCCAACAGTGGAGGAAAAAACTCCCCTGAGGGAAGAAATCTTGGGAGGAAGCAAACTATAGTGGGGTAGAATTGTGTGGCTCAGAGCAATAAAGGTGTATGCCACAATTTTAGATAACATTGTTTTTTCTGGAATCATACTCTTACTCCCTCTAGCTACATGCCCATGAAATACCTAAACTATGTGGCTTACGCCAAAGCCTCTATATCATATGTTGTAAACACTGTCAATGAGTCTTTGTAACTGACTCCGGGCTATAATGGCTTATGCCACAAGCCACGGTTGGCATTTAAACTTTTCGACCAATCAACGTTCAAAATTGCATACCTGTCGACTCTCAAGTAAATAGCTTGAGCCGCAGGCTTTTTATAGCCTATTTAACTGCTGAGTGCCGCTTTTTTTTTTAATCAACCCACGCAATACTGAGAGTGAAAGGCAATATTTCATTGGAACGCGGACCAGTTCAATCAACACGAAGCAGTGGCCTATTAATAAGTAAATTATTTTTCTGTACTGAATTTAGCCCATGATTTCATCACTGTTAGATCGCATATGGAGAGAAACCGTGTCCTCAGTTGCCAATTATGATAATTGGAAAACGCGTCAATAAAGGAAAATGATTGAGATTTTGCCAGGACAAAAAGGGACGTGTCTGTGCCACCCCACTTCCCAGCTCTACACCCGCCCCTGATCAGATCACTCCTTAGTCCACAGTGCAAGATAGTAAATGGTAGTTAAGGAAATAGTAGAAATATTAAATAGTTATTTAAGTATGTGATGTTTTCGTTGCTGTTAAATCATTCTTAGAGTTTAGTACTTTTTCGCCACTCTGATCATTCATTACTACCTCAAAAAAAAGACAGTCTTTAGTATTTGCAGAAAAATGGCTGAATGTAATATCATTAAAATGCATATGCATAAAAACTGATAGTTTGCACATTCTATGAATGGTTCACAAAATTTGAAAAAGTCAAATGTCTCGAAAAGTTCCTACAGTGGCATAAACCGTTATTGCTTTGAGCCACACAATTGTGGGATAGTGGGTGTGGGAGGTGCGCAGCTCGACCTGAAGGGTGAGGGCTGACTGGAGGCTATCGGGGAGGGCGTGAAGCAGCTCTGTGAAGCATCGCAGAAGACCCAGGACCCAGATGCTGGCAGGCTCCGTCTCCTCCTCTTCCTGCTCGCTGCCCGCACACAGGAAGGGATCCACCACGTACAGCACGATGGCGGGCGGGTGGGCATGCTTGTCGGCTGAGTCCGCTAACGTTGGAATTCCGATTCTCTCCCGGTCTGCAGAGCTGAGGGGAGGGGGGCTGACATGAGGGCAATCTCCCTAAAATACCCACAATCCATTTCAGCACTCCGTGGAACCGCAAGATCTACCAGGGAACTGAAACAAGTATTTAAACTACACTACATTATTTAGCTTATCAAAATTTCTGGCAGTTGCAAACTCCCATTGGTAGCAACCAAATATGGGGTGTGACTGGTTCAATTAGGCAGCAGTCATGTAACTGAAAAGACAAAATATGATCAAGACCGAACGCCGAAGACAAAATATGACCAAGACCGAACACCGTGCGCAAACGGGCTGATTTTGGCTCTGTATTAGCATAGCTGGTACGTACACTATGGAGCACTCTGCTCACATGCACTTCGCCATCTAATTGCTCCCCCTGATGGAGTTTACTAGGAACTAAAGTAAAATAACAGTAAAACCAAATTCTCAACAGAGCTCAGCAAACAGCAGCAAACTGCATCTTTTACACAGACCAGGGACTCCATGCTGAGTGAATAAACCATTGTAAATTGTTTTCATAAGAGTTATCAAAGTTCAAGCCACCATCAAATATTTCTGTGTACTGAGTAAAAATGATGTTTTGAGGAATATCTTTTTTCCGAAAGAGCATTTAATTTCATACAGTATATGGCCCCACAAAAGATTCCACAGCCAGTAAGTTGCCATTAGCAAAAATGTATCAAAATGACAGTCAGGAGGTTTAGCTAATCATGACAAAGTTTCACATAACTGACCGCCCAGCTATAGAAAACTACCTCTCAGCGCCCTCTGCTGGCAGGACTGGAGGTGGTGTAGTATTTAGAGGGATCTTTGACTCCACAGCGCCTCCCTGCACCATCTCAACTCCACCCCCAGCGGCTCCCACAGACGCAGGGGTGCTGACAGAGCTCGTGGAGGCCATGGCTCCGTTGATGACGCCGGCGGCGGCAGAGGGGGGCTGTGGCGTGTTCGCAGGCGTGGCGATCTGCGCAGGCTGGGGCGGGACCGGCTGGGGTTTGGGCGGCTGGAGCAGGCTGCTGTCCAGAGAGAGCGACGCCAGCTGTGGAGCTGAAGGGAAGGCACCGTCATTGCCTGGAGCGCTAGTGCTGTCCCTCTCTGCATACTCATCAAGCATACTTATAAGCATATCGGGAGAGGATACACATAATAACTGTGCTAGTCTCACTGAAACACACAGGCAAACAGGCGGAAACAGCCACAACCAGCCACAGCCAGTGAGACGGGCAGCTGGGTAAGCAGTCAGACAGACAGACAGAGGGACAAACAGACGAACACAAAGAAATGAAGCGGCAGACAGACACAAAGGTCATGAGATACGAGGCTCACCCAGCAGATGTCGGCAGGCGTGAGCGTAAAGCCTCAGTTTGACCAGATTGTTGTCCTGGTTGCTCCCAACCCAGTGCTCAGTAAACCACTGATCCACGAGATCATCATTCGAGTCTTGGGGCTCCGCGTCTCCCACCCGAAAGATGCCATCGCAGGACACCTTGGCCAGGGGGCGGTGTTTCCCCAGCCGGCAGGTCTGAGAGAGATAGAGGGAGTATCGGACCTGGTTAGTAATAAGTAAATAAGCCAAAAAACCCGACTGCGTGAGTTAGAGGTGCGCAAACAAGGCTGAATAAGTAAGGCATTGCTTATAGGGGGGATAGGGGAGGAGGGCAGGTTAGAGGGGATAGGAGAGGAGGGCAGGTTAGAGGAGATAGGGGAGGAGGGCAGGTTGGGCGCAGGTTGGGCGAATAGGAGAGGAGGGCAGGTTAGGGGGAATAGGAGAGGAGGGCAGGTTAGAGGGGATAGGGGAGGAGGGCAGGTTAGAGGGGATAGGGGAGGAGGGCAGGTTGGGCGAATAGGAGAGGAGGGCAGGTTAGGGTGAATAGGAGAGGAGGGCAGGTTAGAGGGGATAGGGGGGAGGAGGCAGGTTAGGGGGGATAGGGGAGGAGGGCAGGTTAGGGGGGATAGGAGAGGAGGGCAGGTTAGGGGGAATAGGGGAGGAGGGCAGGTTAGGGGGTATAGGGGAGGAGGACAGGTTAGAGGGGATAGGGGAGGAGGGCAGGTTAGGATAAATAGGAGAGGAGGGCAGGTTAGGGGGAATAGGAGAGGAGGGCAGGTTAGGGCGAATAGGAGAGGAGGGCAGGTTAGAGGGGATAGGGAGGAGGGCAGGTTAGAGGGGATAGGGGAGGAGGGCAGGTTAGGGCGAATAGGAGAGGAGGGCAGGTTAGAGGGGATAGGGGAGGAGGGCAGGGTTAGGGGATAGGGAGGAGGGCAGGGGAGGTTAGGGGGAGAGGCAGGTTAGGGGGAATAGGAGAGGAGGGCAGGTTAGAGGGGATAGGGGAGGAGGGCAGGTTAGGGATAGGAGAGGAGGGCAGGTTAGGGGGATAGGAGAGGAGGGCAGGTTAGAGGGGATAGGGGAGGAGGGCAGGTTAGAGGGGAGGAGGGCAGGTTAGAGGGGATAGGGGAGGAGGGCAGGTTAGGGGGGAATAGGAGAGGAGGGCAGGTTAGAGGGGATGGGGGGGGGGGGCAGGTTAGAGGGGAATGGGGAGGAGGGCAGGTTAGGGGGATAGGGGAGGAGGGCAGGTTAGGGGGATAGGAGAGGAGGGCAGGTTAGAGGGAATAGGGAGGAGGGCAGGTTAGAGGGGATAGGGGAGGAGGGCAGGTTAGGGGGATAGGGGAGGAGGGCAGGTTAGAGGGGATAGGGGAGGAGGGCAGGTTAGAGGGGATAGGGGAGGAGGGCAGGTTAGGGGGATAGGAGAGGAGGGCAGGTTAGGGGGAGGGGTTATAGGGAGGGCAGGTTAGGGGGCAGGTTAGGGGGGATAGGGAGAGGAGGGCAGGTTAGGGGGATAGGGGAGGAGGGCAGGTTAGAGGGAATAGGGGAGGAGGGCAGGTTAGAGGGGATAGGGGGGGAGGGCAGGTTAGAGGGGATAGGGGAGGAGGGCAGGTTAGAGGGGATAGGGAGAGGAGGGCAGGTTAGGGGAGGGGGAGGGAGGGCAGGTTAGGGAGGGAGGGAGGGCAGGTTAGAGGATAGGGGGAGGGGGGCAGGTTAGGGGGATAGGGGAGGGAGGGCAGGTTAGGGGGATAGGAGAGGAGGGGCAGGTTAGGGGGAATTGGGGTGGAGGGCAGGTTAGGGGGGATAGGGGGGAGGGGGCAGGTTAGAGGGGATAGGGGAGAGGGCAGGTTAGGGGATAGGGGAGGAGGGCAGGTTAGAGGGGATGGGGGGGAGGGGGCAGGTTAGAGGGGATAGGGGAGGAGGGCAGGTTAGGGGATAGGAGGGGGCAGGTTAGGGGGATAGGGGAGGAGGGCAGGTTAGAGGGGATAGGGGAGAGGAGGGCAGGTTAGGGGGGGATAGGGGAGGAGGGCAGGTTAGGGGGATAGGGGAGGAGGGCAGGTTAGGGGGATAGGAGAGGAGGGCAGGTTAGGGGGATAGGGGAGGAGGGCAGGTTAGAGGGGATAGGGAGGAGGGCAGGTTAGGGGATAGGGGAGGAGGGCAGGTTAGGGAGGGATAGGAGAGGAGGGCAGGTTAGGGAGGGGATAGGGAGGAGGAGGGCAGGTTAGAGGGGGATAGGGGGAGGAGGGCAGGTTAGGGAGGGCAGGTTAGGAGGGATAGGGGAGGGCAGGTTAGATAGGGGGGGGGCAGGTTAGGGGAGGGAGGAGGGCAGGTTAGAGGGGATAGGGGAGGAGGGCAGGTTAGGGGGGATAGGAGGAGGGCAGGTTAGGGCGGATAGGAGGAGGAGGGCAGGTTAGGGGGATAGGGGAGGAGGGCAGGTTAGGGGGGATAGGGGGGGGGCAGGTTAGAGGGATAGGGGAGGAGGGCAGGTTAGAGGGGATAGGGGAGGAGGGCAGGTTAGAGGGGATAGGGGAGGAGGGCAGGTTAGAGGGGATAGGGAGGAGGGCAGGTTAGAGGGGATAGGGAGGAGGGCAGGTTAGAGGGGATAGGGAGGAGGGCAGGTTAGAGGGGATAGGGGAGGAGGGCAGGTTAGGGGGATAGGGAGGAGGGCAGGTTAGAGGGGATAGGGGAGGAGGGCAGGTTAGAGGGGATAGGGGAGGAGGGCAGGTTAGAGGGGATAGGGGAGAGGAGGGCAGGTTAGGGGGGGGAGGAGGGCAGGTTAGAGGGGATAGGGGAGGAGGGCAGGTTAGGGCGAATAGGAGAGGAGGGCAGGTTAGAGGGGATAGGGGAGGAGGGCAGGTTAGGGGGGATAGGGGAGGAGGGCAGGTTAGGGGGAGGGGAGGAGGGCAGGTTAGGGGGATAGGGGAGGAGGGCAGGTTAGAGGGGGAGAGGAGGGCAGGTTAGGAGGGGGAGGGAGGGCAGGTTAGAGGGGATAGGGGAGGAGGGCAGGTTAGAGGGGATAGGGGAGGAGGGCAGGTTAGAGGGGATAGGGGAGGAGGGCAGGTTAGAGGGGATAGGGGAGGAGGGGCAGGTTAGGGGATAGGAGGGGGAGGAGGGCAGGTTAGAGGGATAGGGAGGAGGGCAGGTTAGGGGGGATAGGAGAGGAGGGCAGGTTAGAGGGGATAGGGAGAGGAGGGCAGGTTAGAGGGGATAGGGGAGGAGGGCAGGTTAGAGGGATAGGGGAGGAGGGCAGGTTAGGGGGAATAGGGAGGAGGGCAGGTTAGAGGGGGATAGGGGAGGAGGGCAGGTTAGGGGGAATAGGAGGAGGAGGGCAGGTTAGAGGGGATAGGGGAGGAGGGCAGGTTAGGGGATAGGGAGGAGGGGGCAGGTTAGAGGGATAGGGGAGGAGGGCAGGTTAGAGGGGATAGGGAGGGGGCAGGTTAGGGGATAGGGGAGGAGGGCAGGTTAGAGGGGATAGGGGAGGAGGGCAGGTTAGAGGGTATAGGGGATGAGGGCAGGTTAGAGGGATAGGAGGGCAGGTTAGAGGGGATAGGGGAGAGGGCAGGTTAGGACGATGGCAGGTTAGAGGGGATAGGGAGGAGGGCAGGTTAGAGGGGATAGGGAGGGCAGGTTAGGGGGGATAGGGGAGGAGGGCAGGTTAGAGGGGGGGATAGCGAGAGGAGGTTAGAGGGCAGGTTAGAGGGGTTAGGGGGATGGGGGAGGGGGCAGGTTAGGGGTATAGGGGAGGGGATAGGGGGGCAGGTTAGGGCAGGGGAGGAGGGGGGGGGGATAGGGCAGGACGAGGGCAGGTTAGAGGGGATTAGGGATAGGGAGGGGGTTAGGTTAGAGGGGATAGGGGACGAGGGCAGGTTAGGGGGGGTTATAGGGGGAGGAGGGCAGGTTAGGGGGATAGGGAGGAGGAGGGCAGGTTAGGGGGGCATAGGAGGAGGAGGGCAGGTTAGAGGGGATAGGGGAGGTTAGGGGATAGGTTAGGGCAGGGGATAGGGGAGGAGGGCAGGTTAGAGGGGGGTAGGGGACGAGGGCAGGTTAGAGGGGATTGAGAACGAGGGCAGGTTAGAGGGTATAGAGGATTAGAGCAGGTTACAGGGTATAGAGGATGAGGGCAGGTTAGAGGGTATAGGGGATGAGGGCAGGTTAGAGGGGATAGGGGACGAGGGCAGGTTAGAGGGGATAGGAGAGGAGGGCAGGTTAGAGGGGGTAGGGGACGAGGGCAGGTTAGAGGGGATTGAGAACGAGGGCAGGTTAGAGGGTATAGAGGATTAGAGCAGGTTACAGGGTATAGAGGATGAGGGCAGGTTAGAGGGTATAGGGGATGAGGGCAGGTTAGAGGGGATAGGGGACGAGGGCAGGTTAGAGGGGATAGGGGAGGAGGGCAGGTTAGAGGGGATAGGGGACGAGGGCAGGTTAGAGGGGATAGGGGACGAGGGCAGGTAAGGAGTGTAAGTTGGAGGAGGGTAGAGCTGGTAAAGGGTGAGACATAAGTGCACGTAGGGGGAAGAGACACCTCGTAGACGGCGCTGAGCTCCCGGAAGAAAGCACGGGCCCCAGACAGGATCGTGCTGCTCTCGGGGCAGAGCACCAGGAAGGCCACGTCCCGCTGGCCCCCATAAGGCTCCAGCAGCAGCTTCTCCCAGAAGGGCATTGCCAGCGGCGACAGGGCCAGGGTGTCCCGCTCGTATCCTAGCAACATGTTGGGGATGGACAGAGGCTCTGGAGATTCCTCTGAGCCTGAGAGGGAGACAAAAATCAAACCTTTTATTCATAAATCTTCTCAAAATAATTCAAAACCTTGCACAGGACAAACAGCACAGGTATTCGACAGCAGGAGGAAGAACATTCCGGGCTGCTCACCGTAGGAGCCCCGACCGGCCATCTTGTGGAACTGCTGCCAGGTGAGCGGGCCCTGCACGTGCTGTATGTTCTCCCAGGTCCGACCCGTACGCTTCTTCTGTATGGCATCCTGCAGCACCGGCTGCAGCGAGAGCAGCATCCGCACCACATCCTGCGATGAGAGCTGACTCACGTCCAGCACTGCGGAGACACAAGACACACACATGAACACGCACATGGACACACACATTAGCACACATTCAACACAAAGACATTTTTTCACGTGCACTTAAATTTTGCTTGCTTCTAGTGATATAATTGCACATTGGTTTGAACACAAGGAATATGTAGACTAAATTAAGACAACTTCAGTTTCAGGAGTAGCATCCACAGTGAGTGAACCGTGTAAGAATGGCAGAACTTTTCATACCCTGTAGCTGTGGACTGGACTGGACATTTGTAAGAAGCCACTACAGGAGAGGACTGTCCGAAGCTCAAATACCCACACTGCAATAACAAAATCTTACCTAGCATTTCAGTCTTGTATGTAAACTAAAACACTCATTTCCATCACCTTTTTTCTAAGAAAAATAATTCTGCCACAGAATGTGAGATAATTTTGACTAATTTCTGGAAAAAAAAATAGAAAATTTGACTTACTTCGAGGACAAATCTAGAAATGAGTCAGAATTCTCATTCAGTAGCAGAATTTTTTTAATGAGAAAAAAGGTAATCAAAATAGGTTGCTTTAAGTCTCAAAACAAGATTAAAATAACATAACATAACATAACATGAGTGGCCGTTCAGCCCAACTAGGCTCACCAGTTTCTTTTTACCATTGTGACTATATCACTTCAGATACTCAATGACTCAATGGTATCTAGCTTTAAGTCAAGCCTGCTCTTGAAAATTCCCAAGGTTTCTGCCTCAACAAAATGTTCAGGCAAGCTATTCCACATCAAAAATACTCTTTGGGTGAAAAAATATTTCCTAATATCAGTGTTAAATTTACCCTTGGTCAACTTCCATTTGTGACCCACAGTTCTAAGAAAACTTGATCGAAGGAATCCTACATAATTCACTTTGTTAATCCCTTTAACATATTTAAAAACCTCAATCAGATCACCCCTGAGTCTCCTTTTCCTAAGACTAAAGAGATTAAGGATCTTCAGCCTCTTCTCATAGCTTTCATCTTTTATACCCGAAATTAGCTTAGTGGCTCTTCTCTGAACTTTTTCTAGAGCCTCTATATCTTTCTTTAAGTATGGTCCCCAGAACTGTACACAATATTCCAGATGTGGTCTGACTAATGTGTTGTACA
This sequence comes from Gymnothorax javanicus, assembly GCA_029692085.1. NCBI lineage: Eukaryota > Metazoa > Chordata > Actinopteri > Anguilliformes > Muraenidae > Gymnothorax > Gymnothorax javanicus. Next base: position 104,909,774 of record CM056194.1, on the reverse strand, counting down.
AGAGAAGTCTGGCCACCTTGGATTTCTACTCAATACTTTTGGCAATGTATCCCAGCATCCCATTGGCTTGGCTGCTACGGCACAATGGCTAGAACCTGAGAGAATTCGGTCAACAATCACTCCCAGATCTTTTTCATGTGGAGCACATTCCAGTTTTAAACCTCCCATGAAGTAATCCTGTCTAATGTTTTTATTCCCTACATGTAGAACTTTACATTTCGCTACATTAAATTTCATTTGCCACATTTCTGCCCAATTCTAGATTCTATCCAAATCATCCTGAATCACTTTAGTAGGCTCTAAACTATTTGCCAAAGCTCTCAATTTAGTATCATTCGCAAATTTAACTAATTTGCTCTCAATATTCTTCTCAGGGTCATCAATGTAGATAAGGAACAGCAGGGGTCCCAACACTGATCCCTGAGGGACTCCACTCCCCACCATACCTAGCTCAGATGAGATACCACTGACCAACACTCTTTGTGTTCTGTCCTGTAACCAGTTTTGAATCCACTCCAGAATACCTCCTGTAACTCCAATGGAGCTCATTTTAAAAATTAGTCTCTTATGGGGTACTGTCTCAAATGCTTTCTGAAAATCCAGTTAAATGATGTCATAACCCCTGCTCTGATCATAAGTCATGGTGGCCTCTTCAAAAAATTCCAGAAGGTTTGTCAGGCATGACCTTCCCTTATGGAAACCATGTTGGCCATCCCTCAAGATATTATTACATTCAAGAAATAATTCCAGCTCGTCTTTTATGATAGATTCCAGTATTTTGCATGCAATGCAAGTTAAACTGACTGGCCTATAATTTCCTGGCTCAGTACGGTCCCTTTCTTATGTATTGGTATTATATTGCCCTGCTTCCAATCATTTGATATTTCTCCAGTTTCTAAAGACCGTCTGAAGATAGCTGAGAGTGGTTTAGAGATGATCTCACTAACTTCGCTGAGCTCTCTAGGGCATAAGCCATCAGGACCCACCGCCTAATCTGCCTTTAGTTTATGCAACTTGTCTAATACTTCATTATCCCTGACCTCAATTTCCTCTAAATAATGTTCAGCATTGGACATGCCCTCTGGCCAAATAAAAACACGCTCCGAGGTAAAATTCTCAACAAAGTAACTGTTTAAGGTATCAGCAATATCCTTATTATCATATAGCAGCGATCCATATTTATTCTTTATGCACTTAACCTCCTCTTTGACTTTCCTTTTTCTGCTACAGTACTGAAAGAAGCGCTAAGGATTAGTTTTTGCCCCTTCCGCAAATTGCCTTTCATACAGTCTTCCAGCATTCCTCAGCTCTTAATAAGATAAGATCTTAATAATGCTTAATTAGATTTGTTTTTGTTGTTTTGGACAACATCTAATTTCCTGGAGGTGCTACTGACAGTGCTGGCTGATGAAATTATCTATGTGCAAATTTGATCCAAAAACAGGTTTTCGCAGAAAAAGATAGAAAAACAAAATCCTTGTTACCTTCAATTTTGTGGTATGAATCTAGAAGACAAACATTTCTCTACGGCAAGTATCAATGTTGACACAGTATGTCAAGCTAAAGATCAGTCCTGCTAACAAGCGCGTGCAATTCCCTCTTTAACAATCCCAGTAATTTTTGTTCCAGGTGCCTCACATAAGATCAATTGAGGGTGCAAGTTCTCTTTTAAATCTGTGATGCGTCCCTGGAGAGACCGTGTTTCAGTGCTGCCCCCTTACCGTTCGTTCGTGGCCAGCTGTGCAGCGCACTGCTCCTCACCAGGGTGACGTCCACCCGGCTCCCGGGCGCATTGTCCACATACTGCTGGGCCTGCAGCAGAGCACTGTAGCATTCGGCACACGCGTCACTGCAGTCCGCCCACAGCTTATCCACAGCCAGGCCCTGCAGAAGTGCCCCCTGGTGGCTGTCACCAGAGCAGCCAGGGTGCAGGTGCAGGGAGGCCAGCGAAGCCACTGGGTTGGCACATTGGTCCTGGAGCAGTGACAGGACGGCGGAGGGTGCGGGGTCTCCGGTGGGCGGAGTCCTGCGGCAGAGCGCCAGCCTGCGCTCTGCAGCCCTGCCCACCTCCGAGCCCCGCCCAAAGATGTCGAGCTCATCCTCCAGGAAGAGGCCGGCGCTGTGAGCCAGCCGGCGGTTAACAATGGCGCTGAATCCGCAGGTGCAGCGGTACTGGTCCTCACGGGACGAGTCCGGGATGTAGAGCCCCACGTCGGCGCCCTTGACGTTCATGTTGCAGGCGCAGATGCAGCAGCTGTCGAAGTTGCGGTCTCGGAAGATGTCGAGCACAGAGTCCGACAGCAGCAGCGTGGCGTACAGGCTGTGGGCCTCGGGCAGAGGGGGCGGGGCCAGAGGCTCCACCGAGCTCAGCGGCCGGATGGTGGAGGGCGTGGACGCCGGAGAGCTGAGCTCCACGCCCTCCTGCTTGACCGAACCTTGTCCGCTGGCCACGCCCACGCCCCTGGGGGTGCGGGGGGTCCGGGGGGTGGGGACAGAGAAGCGGGGCGTGGCGGGCGAGGGCAGGACTGCTCCCATGTTGCACAGGGAGGCAAACCCGGAGCTCATTTGGGCATAATCCTGCTCCAGAAGACTGTTCCCATTGGACAGATTGCTGAGGAACAGAGAGGCACGTCGGTCACCAGAAGCTAGACTGAGAGAGTCCAATCTCACCTGAGACAGGGCCACAGTGGGTACAGGCTTTTGTATTCCATCAGTGCTACAGTACCGATTCTACTTACTGAAGACCATGATTAGTCAATAAATCGGTAACACTTTATTTTGATGGTCCCTCTGTAGATGCTCAACAAACAGGAAATAACGTGTCAACAACATAAAGGTTGACTTTCAACAAAGGATGATTTGTAGACAGTTCAAGTACTGTAAACAAACACATCATCACACCGTCTACTAAGTGTCTTACACGCGACCTTAATCCTTATGTTGACGATCTACAGTATGATGCTAATAGATGCTCAAGAAACTTTAACTTGAGTATCAGCAGATGATCAGGTTAATACTTGGAGACGCTCAACAAACTATCAACAGAGTATCAATAGATGATCAGGTAAATATATGAGATGATGCTTGTAGATGTTCAACTCACACTGAATAAAGTTCCAGCAGATGATCAGGTAAACATTCAGGGAGATACTTGGAAATACTCAACTTACCATCAACAAAGTTTTAATGGATGATCAAGTAAATGTGGTGCTGGTATCACCGTTTGTCTGTTTTGGGCAAATGATCCATATGTTTCAGTTAAGTCAGTTCATGCTGATTCCACTCACACTATCAACACATTGTCAGTAGATGATCAGGTTAATATACAGGGTGATGCTTGCAGATGCTCTGCTGACATCAATAACATGTCTACTGATACTTAAATGAATGTTTCTTGAGCATCTCTGAACATGTCACTGTAGATTGTCAACACAAATATTTAGGTTTTGTCTAAGATAGTCCGTAGATAGTATGATGATGTTTTTGTTATAACATTTGAACTGGCTATAAATCATCATTTGTTGAAAGTCAACCATTATAAAGTTAACATGTTTTTTCTAGTCTGTTGAGCATCCACAACCATCAAAATAAAGTGAGACCAATAAATCAATAAACAAACGACCAAAAAAAAACTATCCTGCCCTCTCTCAGCTAAGATTGGACATCCTTGTATTCGACACTCCTGTAAGCCCAAAGGCACATCAATCACTGCCCGTCACACACTCCCTTCACTAACACAATAGGATGATGGCGACTCCACTATCCAAGCTCCTCTGCGTTCAGTAGTTGTTCAATCGGACTGGGACCATCCAGTACGATTCTCCTCGAAAATAAAATGTGCATTTTCCACAAAGCGCTTTCCTGCACTTTAGTCACTTGGCAGAGATTTTATTTCGTTTCCACACCGATCTAAGAAACTGTGTCAAATTATTCATACTGGCTTATATCATATAAGAGATGGAGATTCGTGGCTGCCTCGTGAAAATAAACGCATTTTTACACGAGGGTAAAATTTACCTGAAGGTACAGGCTCAGGTGGCCTAACTCAACACTGCAAGCAGTGATCACTATCATTATCAGCATCATTCTGAGTGTTTAGATAAGAATGGGACACACACTTACCCATCCTGGAGGAAGGGGACTTGCGAGTGGAGGGTGAGGTGCTCCACTTTGAGCGGCAGGGCCCAGGATGGCCGATAGTAGCAGTTCTCTGAAATTTTCAGGGGCGGCAAACAGCTACTGGGGAGGGAGCGGAGGGGGGCAAACATGGAGGAGCCCATGTGCGGCTGAACGGAGGGGACTCGGTACACGAAGGAGAAGTCCTATGAGGGGAGGATCAGATCACCTACTGTTAAGTCATGCAAAATATACCGTGAAGAAGTACTTGGACAGTGAGACAATTTCTAATCTCATTTTGTCCTGGTCTGTAAATTAGATTAGAACACAATGAACACAAGGTTATTGTAGGGACTGTCAGATGTAGTTTGTGGATATGAGCATCCATATTGTGCGAAACATAGGAACTCCAGCTCTTCTTATATAGTGTCTCAGTCTGAGGGACCTTCTTGGTAATTACACACTGTATTGTATATCAGTGGCGGCTGGTGAACTGGCAACAAGGGAGGCTCAAACAATCTCGTAAAAATAATGATTGGTCACGACCTGTGTTCAATTAATGTATATGGCAAGATTTAGACGCAAAGCACAAAATACGGAAATAAAATTCTAAACTTGAGGTTCCATCCATCGTAAAAATCAGGAAGTAGTCATAAATTTTTAGATTTGCAAGCGACAAATAAACTATTTTTAACTTTGCCTACAGACAAACTAAAGATTATTCAGTATTTTATGTACATAAATTACAGCGGCTCAAACTATAGCCCTGTCAGTCAGAAAGATCCTGACTGTCCATCCACCAGCACTCCTGAACAGCCAATAAAAAACTCTCCCTTACAAATCTGCCGACTCCGCTCATTGAGTGTGTGTCAGCGCTAAGAAAAGCAACTTAAAGGCATCAGCACAGATGATGAAAAGCGTCGGGATGTCTGAGGAGATTCAAACTCTCACACCCCTCCCTCACCCTGATGTCCTCAGCTTTCGGGCTGGCCATACACTCCTCCACCTCCAGGCGATACTCAGAGACGGGCACGGAGTTTACAGGGGCCGGGGGCAGGTCAAACCCCGGGGGGGGCGCGGGAGGCTCTTGGCTGGGGGTGTCCCGATAGGTCATGATGGGGGAGAAGGCAGGGTGCTGTTCCAGGGAGGGAGGCGTGGGGAACATGCGCTGGAGATCTGCAACTGCTGAGAGGAGGGAGAGACAGACGTAAAGAGGAAGAACAGGGGGAGAGAGAGAGAGAGAAAGAGAGCCAGGAAAGGGAGGGAGAGATAGAGAGGGAGACATATGGGGACAGAGTCAAACAGACAGCAAGGGGAGAGAGAGAGAAAGACAGAGAGAGACAGATACCGAACGAGTAAAGGATGAGGGAGAGAGGGATGGGATGAGACAAGGAGAGAGAAATTCAGCGTAAGAGAGGAAGAGACAAGGAAGTTAATTGCAGAAGTACAATTAAACAGAAAGGAAAAGTTAAATTGAGGGAGTGAGTTGGGTTGAGATGATACAAAACCAAGTGTAACAAAAGTGCGAAAAGAGGGAGGACAGAAAGGGAGAGAGTGTGGAGGAGCGACAGAACGTGAAGACGAGTGGGACGGCAGTGACATCGTGCTAAGAGTCTCTGGAGGAGACTCACTTGAAGGGTATGGCACTGCAGTTCTCCCTTCCTTCACTAGAGGGCGATCTTCAGCTACAGCAGCAGGGGCCTTGGCTGACAGCTGGCTGGGGTATGCAGCCTAAAAATATCCAAACACACGGCTTCATTCGGAGACAATCGCTGGAAACATCCGTACTGCTCTACAGTTTCCATACAGTGAACGAGCGGTAAATATCAATATTATGCCAGAAAGGGGAAAATTCAGCAGGAAAACACTAGGGATGGAATGCTCGTATACTATGTGCTGACTCAATCTTTGTTTTTAATACCAGATCGTTATGCATTTTTTGAAAAGCTCCAGAAAAAGTATACTTCATTCATTTATTTTTTGTCTTTGCGAGAAATAATACTCTTTCTTTTCCGTAGTAGTGCTTACCAGAGTTTCGTGGTACAGAGTATGGCAAGGCACAACATTTGATGAGCTGATAGTTTCGCTGAGCTTTCCTAAAGACCGAATCACTTGATCAGTTAAGCTCCTTTTTGATGATGGAGTGAAACCCCTGTTCTTGCTAGTTTCACACTCTGCCCAGTGTAACACAGGCCTATTCTTTTTCAGTGACTCGTGTTGTGAAGGCCTCTGGACCAGGCACAGAGACGTAAAGTAACAGAGCCAACTCTTAATGCGGTCAAACAATGCTGAAACCCTGATGACTAAATGCACTCTGGAATAGATTTTTTCCCAAAAAATTAAGGAATCCACATCATGATGTGACAACTTGACCAGGAAGCAATTAAAAATCTTCATTCCAAATAGACACACAACTCACGGTACTGCTCAAGAGAACAATCACATTTTGTGAGATGAGATCAGTGCCACCCAATCATGTATCATGGAGGCTTAGATTAAATCTGCATTCCAACCAATCACATCACCTGGCGGTTTTGTTAAGTAAGGGGCCTTTCATATCAAACGCACTTTGGGTGCCCTTTCACACCAAAGGGCACCCACGCCGATAAAGCGCATTTACTGTGAACGGCCCCAAAGACACCTCTAATCGCAAAGAATGGAACCAGTCAGTGAAATCAGCAGGAGTGATCGCTCAGATTTAAATCCTGCTTACTCAAGATTGGCCATAACTTGATCAGATCTTACAATGGACATTCCTAACCATGACATCTGCAGTGACTCCAGGCCAAAAGGCCGTCCTAATTCAGGAGACTCACGCTGAGCTCGTCCTCATCAGAGTTGTCGAAGATGTTCTCCAGGTCGGAGATGAGGACTACTAGGTCTTTCTCTCTAGTGAGGGGAGGGTTAGGTTTGCCCGCTGCATCGTCCTGCGATGAATCATCTGCAGAACACGTGACAAACACAGATAAACTGCGATGAATCGTCTGCAGATCACATGACAAACACACAGATAAACTGCGATGAAGGTGCCTTCTGAATATAGCAGGAGAGGGACTCCTGTTCTGAACATGCAAGCAGCTGATAAAAAAACAGTTTTAAAACAGCAGTAACTCCAGCAGTTCTAGCTCAACTTACCGGATTTGGGTGCTGAACTGAAGATGGACATGGCATCTTTCCCATCAGCCACTGCTCCGTTGCCTGTGAAATCCTCCCCCTAATGCCACCAAAAAGCATATTTCATTCATTATCCACTAATGCACGTTTTTCATACGCATACAGTCATGGCTTGAATCTTCTGTTCGGACAAGGCATAATAATGTCTTAATAGGTGAGTGCGGTTTAATAATAAGAATTACATTCATTCTGGAGAAAAATGTTGGACTTGAGTTTAAAAAAAACATTGCGGGACAATGTTGCTCAAATTCAGGACCAGTTCAGCGAGTCAAATTCCCAAAAATTGTAGCAGCTTTTGACCAACTTTTTCAGTGACAAGAAGAGGTTATTTGGAATGTTTTTATTTTGCTATATATATATATATATATACATATATATAAAACATTTCGCTATAACTCCACTGATTTCAGTCACCAGTAGTGACCATTACATCAGCATTAAAATGCTTGCTGAGGCACACACTGTGACCACATATTTGTAATCTCAAACCGTATGCAGGTCAGGCACGGGAGGATGCGATGTTTACCTTGGTCCTCCGCCCGAGGTCTCTCTCCTGGCACTTGAGGCGTTTGGAGGTGGGGAAGCTGTACTCCACATCCTCATCCTTAAATGTGTAGGGGTCGTCCCCTGGGTCTACCTGCCCCTCCGCCTCAGGCTGCCTCGTGACCCCTAGAGTGTGAACATGCTCCCTTATCCGATCCTCCGAAATCTTGAACCGCTTTTGGGCCTCAGTATAGAGTCTGAAGGAGAAATGAAACATTCAGCCAGTGGTGTATTGTGTGTACGGTAGAGTTTGTGGGAGTGTGTTGTGTGTACAGTAGAGTGTGTGGGAGTGTGTTGTGTGTACGGTAGAGTGTGTGTGAGTGTGTTGTGTGTACGGTAGAGTGCGTGTGAGTGTGTTGTGTGTACGTTATAGAGTGTGTGAGTGTGTTGTGTGTACGGTAGAGTGTGTGTGAGTGTGTTGTGTGTGTGTAGAGTGTGTGGGTGTGTTGTGTGTACGGTAGAGTGTGTGTGAGTGTGTTGTGTGTACGTTATAGAGTGTGTGAGTGTGTTGTGTGTACGTTAGAGTGTGTGTGAGTGTGTTGTGTGTAGGGTAGAGTGTGTGTGAGAGTGTTGTGTGTACGGTAGAGTGTGTGGGAGTGTGTTGTGTGTACGGTGGAGTGTGTGGGAGTGTGTTGTGTGTACGGTAGAGTGTGTGTGAGTGTGTTGTGTGTACGTTAGAGTGTTTGAGTGTGTTGTGTGTACATTAGTGTGTGTGTGAGTGTGTTGTGTGTACGTTAGAGTGTGTGTGAGTCTGTTGTGTGTACATTAGTGTGTGTGTGAGTGTGTTGTGTATAAGTTAGAGTGTGTGCATACTTTTATCTCTCACCTCTTCAGTGCTAGCCCCTCGGTCTCGCTCTTGCTCTCCGCTTGGTTTCCCGACAGCTCAGGCACCTGAAAGCCCGCTCCCTCAGCATCAGGCACCCTGTACCCCGCCCACCAGACAGCCTGGGTCTCCGGCCCCCGGGGCCCCGCATACAGAGCCGTGTCACTGGGGTCACTGGGCTCAGGACCAGTGTTTCCCATGAGCGCCTCAGCAGGGCAGGGGGGAAGGCACACAGGGGCGTCCAGCGCATCGGACTGGTGCAGCTGCGGCTGGGGGCTGAGGGTGGGCGGTAAAGGCGACACTGGGGAGTGCAGCAGGGGCTCCGGGAGCTTCTCGCTGACTGCTAGGGGCTTGGGGTACTCGTGTGCAGGCAGCGGGTCCAGGACGGGCTCTGGAGGGATCTCCAGGCCTCCAGTGGGGTCCTGTTCCAGGCAGAGCTCCTGCTCCAGTGGCGGCCGGTGGTGGAAGGCCAGCATGGCGGAGCGTTTCGGCTGCTTGTCGGGCTTCTCTGGCTTCTCGGTCACTTTTTGTTTGCTGAGGGCAGTCGGGGGCAAGAAAGGAGCCGCACGGGTCGGGTTGGCACCTGGCTCAGGGTTGGAGGCAGCGTATCCCTGCTTCAATTTCTGATGCGCCGACCTACAAGGAAGCGGTTACCATAAATTAGCTGACGGCAAAGTACAGTCGTTTGACCAAGCCCCAAAACTAATGCAAACACAAAGGTCACTTCAGTGAAAAGTTTCCCGTAAAGTCCCGAGAATGTCCTTGAAATAAATCAGTGCACCAACATGGTGGACATATGGTGGAAAGATTTTACTTTCATTAATAACACATCCTCTACAACAGAAACTTATTTTATCTCAAAACAACAGAGAGATGATACAAGAATGTCTATTCAGTCAATACATACAGCAATCAGCCATAACATTATGACCACTGACAGGTGAAGTGAATAACATTACCTTGTCACAGTGGGTGGGATATATTAGCCAGCAAGTGAACATTTTGTCCTTGAAGTTGATGTGTAGGAAGCAGGAAAAATGAGCAAATATAAGGACGCGAGTCACTTTGACAAGGGTGCAATCGTGATGGCTAGATGACTGGGTCGGAAAATCTCCGAAACTGCTGCTCTTGTGGAATGTTCTTTGCCTGCAGTGGTCAGTACCTACCAAAAGTGGTCTAAGGATGGAAAAGCAGTGATACAGCGACAGGTTCATGGGTGCCCAAGGCTCATTGATGCGCGTGAGGAGCGAAGGCTGGCCCGTGTGGTCCGATCCAACAGAGGAGCTATTTCAGCTCAAACTGCAGAAAAAATGAATGGTGGTTCTGATAGAAAGGTGTCAGAACACACAGTACATTGCAGTTTGTTGCGTGTGGGGCTGCATAGCTGCAGATCGGTCAGGGAGCCCTGTCAGCCGTCAGAGGCAGTGTGATGCTTTGGGCAATGTTCTGTGGGTAAACCTTGGGTCCTGCCATTCATGAAGATGTTACTTTAACACGTACCACCTACCCAAACATGGTTGTGGACCAAGTACACCTCTGCATGGAAATGGTATTCCCTAATGGTCTCTTTCAGCAGGATAATGCACCCTGCCGTACTGCAAAAACGATTCAGGAATGGTTTGCAGAACACAACATTGAGTTTAAAGTGTTGACTTTGCCCCCAAATTGCCAAGATCTCAATTCAATCAAGCACAGTTGGGATGTGCAGGACAAACAAGTCCAATCCATGGAAGCCCCACCTCGCAGCTTACAGGACTTGAAGTATCTGCAGCTAGCGTCTTGGTGCCAGATACCACAGCACATCTTCAGAGGTCAAGGGGAGTCCATTCCCCAATAGGTAAGGGCTGTTTTGGTGGCAAAAGGGGGACTGACACAATATTTGGCAATATTTTGGTCATAATGTCATAGCTGACACATGGCTGTATACAGACACTTACGTCCAGAAATAATTGGACAGTGACCAAATTTTCATGATTTTCTCTCAGTCTTCACTTCACTTGCCCCTTAGTCTGGATGACCGTTGGGGCACCACAGATAACCTGTCAACCATCTTCATCCATCCTTCCCTGTTTTCTGCTACCGTAAGGACCTCGCTCAGCCTCAGACCTGCCCATTCTGGGATGTTGTCTTCCCATCTCTTTTTCGAAGTGCCTCTCCTTCTCCCTATTTGTACGGTGCCTTGGGAGATCATCTTTGCAAGTCCTGTTGATCTTACGATGTGCCCATACCACCTCAATTTACGTTTCTTCACAGTGGTGAGAAGATTTTCATAGGGCCCAATGGCTTGATTCTGTTCCTCGCCTCCTCGTTGGTTATGTGAGCTCTGTACGTGCTGCGCAAGAGTCTTCGATAGCATCTCATTTCTGTGGCCTGTATCCTCTTTTCTAACTCTGCCGTGAGGGCCCACGTTTCACATGCGTACAGGAAGATCGAGATGACCAAGGAACGCATCAGTCTGATCTTGGAGGTGAGTACAATGTTCATATCTTTCCATATGGTCTTCAGCTTGGCCAGCGCCCCAGTTGTTTGGGCGATCCTGGACAGTACTTCTTGCTTTGATCCTTCATCAATCACAATTGACCCTAAGTATTTGAAGCTCTGCACGGTCTCAAGTTTCTGGCCATTAATTTTGATGTCTGAGCTGATATCCTTGGTGCTGTTAGTCATCACCTTGGTCTTCTCTGCACTGATCTCCACGCCGTATGCTGTTGATGGCTTGTCCAAGCATTCCACAAACCTATCAAGCTCCTCTTCTTTTCCTGCAAGGGAATCAATGTCATCGGCGAAACGCAAGTTTGTGATTGTTCTGCCTCCAATGCTGACTGATCCATGATGGTCTTCTAAGGCGTCAGTCAAGATTCTCTCAAAGGAGATGTTAAAGAGAGTCAGCGAGAGCAGGCAGCCTTGCCTGACTCCAAATGTTGTCCTGAACCATTCTCCAATACTGCCGTTGCAGCACACTGCACTGGTGGCTTTGCTGAAGAGACTCTCTATGACCTTGATCAAGTTGGCGTTGAGGTTATACAACTTCATCGTAGACCAGAGGGCTGCATGCCGTACCCTGTCAAAAGCTTTCTTGAAGTGCATGAACACATGGAAGAGATCCTGTTAGTGTTGCAGGTGCCTCTCACGCAGTATCCTCAGGTTGAAGATCTGTTCAGTTGTACTGCACCCTGCTCCGAAACCTGCTTGTTCCTCAGCTATGATCTTTTCTGCTTGAGGCTTCAACCTGTTTAGCAAGATTTTCGGCATGACTTTGCTTGGGTGGTTGATAACGCTGATTGTACGACAGTTCTGACTCTCTCGCAGGTTACCCTTTTTTGGGAGAGTGACCAGTGACCCTCATTCAGCAAAAACAAACCAATCAGACAAATAAGAGAGACTTTAGGAGAGGCTAAATCAACAATCTGGTACATTCTTTAAAAGAAGGAATGCACCGGCGAGCTCAGCAACACCGGATGGCCAGGAAAACTATGAAAGACAACTAAAGTGGATGGTCACAGAAATCTTTCCTGGGTGAAGAACAACCCCTTCATTACATCTAGCCAGGTCAAGAACGCTCTCAAAAAGGTAGGCGTATCATTGTCAAAGTCCACAATCAGAGATGCCTTCATGATTGTATATACAGAGGTTTTGCCAGAAGGTGCAAACCCCTGGAAACACAGAAGAACAGATATACAGAATTAGATTTTCCCAGAAAACATCTTTGAAAAAAAGCCTGATCACCTGCTCTAGAACAAGATTGTTTGGTAAGATGAAACCAAGATCAACTTGTTCCAGAAGGATGGGAGGAGGGGAGTATGGGGACGGAAAGGATTGGCTCATGATCCAAAGAATAGCACTTCACCTGTCAGACGTTATGGAGGCAGTGTTATGGCATGGGTACGTATTGCTACCAATAGAACTGAGTTGCTGGTGTTTATTGATGTGACTGCTGATAGAAGCAGTGAGATGAATTCTGAAGTGTATCAGGCTGCACTATCTGCTCAGATTCAGCCAAATACTGCAAAACTGACGGGACAGCGCTTCGCAGCACACATGGATAATGACTCAAAATGTTGCGAAAGCAACACAAGGCAAAGAAATGGCAATTCTTGAATGGCCAAGTCAGTAAGCTGACCTCAAACCAACTGAGCTGCTTTTCACATACAGAAGACAAAACTAAAGGCAGGCAGACCCACATGGCTGCAGTAAAAGCCAGGAAAAGCATCTCATTGGAGAAAACAGCATTTGCTGATGTCAGTGGGTTCCAAACATCAGACAGTCATCTACACCAAAGGATTTTCATCCAAGTATTTAAAATAATCCTCATGATTATAATTATGTCAGTTTGTACAATTATTTTTGAGCCTCTGAAAATGGAAGACTGTATAAAAATGACTGTAATTTCTTAACAGTTGATGCCATAGTTTTGCAAAACCCCTGAAAATGTGTCCAGCGGGAAAATATTGAATATTGTCACTGTCCAAATACTTCTGGGCATAACAATATATATCAAGCACTGTGCAGAAATCCTGGGCACCCAAGATGTTTTTTTTCCTTTTTACTTTAAACGGTAAATTCCATAATATTGGTGCTGTAGATAAAAAGCACATTTGAACCATCAAATGTTAATTTAAAAAAATCTTGCAAAAGAAATTTCAGTTTCACTAAATACAGTCGATACAAACAATACGCCATGACAGAGCCCTAATCTCAACATCATCAATGTCTGGGAATACCTCAGGAGACAGACTCAAGTGAGACTGTGAGCCTGTAAAGGAACTGTGGCATATTCTCCAAAATGCTTAGAACAACCAAACGGCCAATAATCTTATAAAACTACAAAGCTGCAGGACAGTGTCCCAAATTTTGGGGCAAGGGGTGGTCATACTAAATATTAATTTGACTATGCTTTAAAAGGTTCACAGCACTTTATAGTATGTTTTTCAATATTTAGAAACCTTTAATGATTTTTGTTGGCATCTTTGCCTAACAGAATTATGTTAAATATGCCTAAAACCTTTGTAGAGTGCTATATGTATGTACTCAGCAGGATAAAAAAAAATCTCCTTTAACTGCAGTAATAAGAATTGACCAATTCAATCATTTTCCTTGAATATCAAGTTTTTTTTTCAAGAATAGTCCTTCAACACTTTAATACACAGCTTCCATCTCAGGGTTCTTGCTAAGTTTTTTCATAAGAGGTAATAAACAAGAATGGAGAGGGTGTGGGGGTCGCATTATGCGCTATAATCATGTGTCCCCGCAAAGTTCATGAAAACGCAGGTAGACAAAATACACTGGGCTATAAATGGGGTTACTTGCTCATTTGCGCAAAGCTAAACTTCCACTGAGGAGAGAGGGGATAGACATGCTGCTTCCCTGGGGGTGATACATGTAACATCGAATGTCCTTGGCCATTTTCAAGCTTCAGAAAGAAAAAAAAACATGCTGAAAAAGCGACCTTATGTCATACATGAATTTCTATTATCCAACATAGCTAGCTACAGGTTACTACCAATACTTTGCGTTTTTTTGTGTACGACCGTCAATATCTTGATGTTTACAGAGTGGACCCAATCCATAGGCTGAGAGATGCTCGACAAGTGGCTAACATTAGGCACTGACTGGCCAAATCATCAAGGCTAATTTTAGCCAGCACAAAAAAGGCTAACGCTATCATGTTACCAATTTATCTGACCAGTTTAATTTTGCATGGTTACTAATATCTGCTGAAATGGCTCTAAATGATTACTACCTATAACAAATACCAAATGGTTTCAGCTCTCCACAATGCATCGCTCACCTCTCTTTTCATGTGAACGACTACTTTATTATGATGAGGTAAGCTGACAAAACATTGTCTTTACTGATCCCATTTGCTTCTTATGACTACTGCCTTAGCTTATTGTCAGCTATTCAGTGAGAGCTATGACCTCTGTAACCATCTCTGAGATATGTAAACTCAACTCAAGACATCCTTTGGGACTTACATACGTTGTACAAGATTGCATACGACACCCAATGTTTCTAAAATGAAGACAAGGGTTAGTATCTCTTGTTTTATTTTTTATATTTTCCATGTCTGTGAAGGGATATTTTCCCCCAGTGCGAGATATCTGTGGCTACAACGCTATATCCCTGGGGACTATTGTTTGGCATTCCAATTTGGCGCCATGGTTACCTCAAAATTATGTCGTCAGTTATCCAGTAATTCTACACGGATCAGTGGGTGGACGTTGTTTTCAAGGCGTGACTTCAAGGGATTAATTGGTTAAAACAAGCAGGATTACTTCAACGCATGATGTATTTTCAAAGCGATAATATCTGATGGGTATCTTCACAAAATTGGTTGGAAGAAGACAAGCAAGACTAAAATTGAATTTGAACAAAGCAACATTAGTCGGGTTATTATTTTGGTATTTCAGCGGAATAGCTGGTAACATTTACGTGAACAGCTGGTAAAAATAACTGGTTCCCGCCTCTTAACAAGAATGCTGAGACTGCTGACTTGACTTTACAAAGTCTCTGTGCTGTGAATATACTAATCTCTAACAATATAACAAAGCTTAGTCCAGAATCCAATTATCACAAACTGGCTTTTCAAGACAATGTTTTCGAATGAGCAACTCACGTACCCTGCTATCTCATAGACACAAAATCCCAGATTTTCCCTGATAAACAAAAAATGCCAGTGGCAGCTAGCTACCTAGACTCGAAGAGCTACTGCGACCATGGGAACCTAGAAGAGGGAAAAAGCCCCCTAGTTAACATTTCTCTTTAATTCATACAACCTAGCCGAACGAACAACTGACGTAACTGCTACCCTAATAACTAAACACAAGATCCCAGACCCAACTAAAAAGCGCTAACAGTAATTATCTAGCTAGCCACAAACAGCTAGTACAACCATGAGAAACCGAAGAAGAGTAAGAACGTTAGTCATAAATTAATTCAACTTGGCCGAATGAACAAATCACTTACCCTGTTATCTAAACGTGATATCTCCGAACAATTTGTAGGTAAGCACTCTAATAATGTTACTTGATGTTGATGAGCTGATTAATTTACAGTGAAGAGAACACTTGAAAATATTTAGCTATATGTTTAAGTGTAAATGCCCTCCGCTAAGTGTCGGTCTTTAATTAATACACCCACTTATGAAACCAATCCAAGCCGTAGCCAGATAAGTAATTCAATAACATTACTTGACATTGGGTAGCTAGCTAATTTTAGTTAGCTAAATTAGCCGCAACAACCAGACGAGAGCAGCTAAGCTCTTGGAGAAATCCTTATGTTTTATGTATTCCCTACAGTTCAGTCAAGAAACCTCAGATTTAGCCATTTATTGCAGGACGACCTGCATTTGAGTTTGGCAGTGACTCTGCTCGAGTGATGCTCTGGGACAATCTGAGCAAGCATGAAACAGACAGTCGCTGAAATCACAACCCTCCTGGCAGAGCCTGAGATTATTTTAAATCTTGCAAAAGTTAAAGTTATTGAACATGATATGAACAAATGCTGCTTAAGACAAACAATGAAATTATAAAGGAGGAGGCTGGGGAGGAGGAGGAAGATGAGAAACATATTTCTTAGAAACCTAAGTACGAGCGGTATAGAGGGCACGGCACCAGAGAAATGAATGAACACTGCCTTGGTTATAAAAGCTCACCAATTTGGTGGGAGGAGCCTAAGTTAAGAATGGTTGGACAGAAACAGGCTTGTGACCAGCCTGACTACCGTGCCTGACTGAACTAACGCCTAAAGCGCCATTATATTACAGCTTAATTGTCTTGATAGCTACCCAACATATATGTTTATTTCAATATGCCCTCAAAAAACCCACCCATTGCTTTTATTTGACCTGATTAGTGACTCAATTTAGCTATTTGCTCACAAAGTTGTTATAAGGGGGAAAAAAATAGTGGGAAATTTTCTCTCTGCCCCACATGGCAACAAAGGTTTTACCTTGGGAGCTGTGGAAGAAAATTATTATTTCTCATTAGTATTCTGTGTGAGCTGTATTAGTTCACAGTGGGCTATTTTGTGTTCTACTTGAGACATTGTAGTCCGTTTAATGGAGAAGTGCTAGGGCATTGAATGTTC
Source organism: Gymnothorax javanicus (assembly GCA_029692085.1). Classification (NCBI taxonomy): domain Eukaryota; kingdom Metazoa; phylum Chordata; class Actinopteri; order Anguilliformes; family Muraenidae; genus Gymnothorax; species Gymnothorax javanicus. The sequence continues at coordinate 104,893,030 of CM056194.1, read as the reverse complement.
CCTCTCATCAGTGGAAAAGTACTGGGTGGCAGAAATCAAGTGTTACAATGCGTGTTCATGTGTGTTTTCTGTTTACAAAGAAGATGGAAAACAAACATCTGGGACATACACCCCAGAATGAATGCCCAGAACGTCTTGTGCCTGAGATAAAGAGACCTGGCATCAGGAGTTAAACAGATAATGACTTACTGGACGATACGTATGTGACAAACAACATGCCCTCATCTAAGCAGAAGTGAATTTAAGAAAACCAGGAAAGTGCATCAGGAGGAGAGTCTCTGAACTGCATCGGGTGACACCCTCCATTCTTTGTTATATTGCTGAACCATTTAATAAAATCTTTAACGAATATCCACTGTGGTATCATGCTCTGTCAAATCGTCCTACCTTTCCAATTATTTGAGCTTTAAAACATCAGTTATCAGCAAAAACACATTAAAACAAATGAGAATCTTCTTCATTCTACCAAACAACACTCCACTCCCTTCTCAATCAGCAGCCCCAAGCAACAGAGTACAGCAGCAACCCTTAATAAGGATACTATTCCTGGGGTGAACAACCCATTTGGTCTTGATGGGTGTCGATTGAAACTACCTCGTCTACAATACATATTAGAATTAAGACCACCGCACCAGCACAGGGAGTCAAACAGAGTAAAATTACAGTCTGCATCCAGGGGGTGATGTTTTAGATGAGAGATCAGGTCAGAGTTTAATAATCACCCATACAGGGAATTCAGTATGTAGTGGACAATATTTGCTGTTAGTATGTGAGCACCGGGACGATTCAGATGCAACCCGTCCATTTAAAATAAATGCAGCAAGCTCCCAAAACAAATCAAAATTGTCAATAAAACCAGTTTTGCAAGAGACGCATTGTGACTGAAGCCATAAATGAAGGCTCCGAAGCTGAGTAAATCTTCCTGATCTCCGACCTAGAGTTTGAATGGGGCTGGTGATAAAAATATTCCAGCCATATCCACCCAAAAGATTAAAAAGCCACGCACAATCACTTTTAAAGACCTCCGATTGTTGGCAAGGAACATCATTTGCACCGATGATTAAAACAACCTTTTCAGCAGAAATTTGTCGATCCAGAATACAGGGAGTTTATATCTGCTACTGCGGCTCCCGGGAAACAATAAGTCACTGCTGCCTTATTCTTAAAGCCCCTGACAATGAAATCTCTGATGACTAACATTTTTAGGGATGAGGGTAGGGATTTGGCCTTCCGAGCAGGAGCTGCGCTCCATGACTGAGGAGGAGATGCGAGGAGCTGGGCCGTGGTCCACATAAATGAATAGGTTACGGCCTGGGAGGGCAGGCAGCAGAGGGAGAGGAGGAGTTGCAATCAGCAGAGGAATGACAGTTGATGTCGTCCAGGGTAAAGTGTCTGTTGCTGAGCATTAGGGTCTGCAGAGATTCTGGACAAATTGAACAACAGCCTCCTCGTCCTCTCCCTCTGGCCACGCTCCATGGGGCAGGTCCCAGGGGAGCTGAGGAAGACTGTGTCTTGGGATTTGTACCCAGTTGGATCCATAAAACTTCATGATGTAGCTGGCCGACCTCAAACACAGGCCCCCGAGCTGTATCCTCCAGTTCGGTAGCAACACCAGGGAGAGTTGTTACCAGCTAATCTCGAAGCTGTTCGTCCTCTTTAATCTGGTGGAGAGTGGATATTCTTTGTTCGAGCTCAGCGATCTTTTGGCCGAGCTGGAGACTGCTAGTACATCGAGGAGGGGAGGCAAGAGGCAGCATTGTGCCATGTTTTAAAGCTTAAGCTCCTCTAGACCGAGGGTCCACAGGAAATGTTGAAATAATCATAAATGATGCGCACAAAATAAGAAAAAGGCCCCATTAAAAGCAGGAGAGCAGCTTTATACACATTAAAAACAATTTGGTAAACTAAATAAGAGAAAAACAAATAAAATCACCATGGCTAACAGCCACACTGAAGGACTGTTCACACAGGGTGTTGCAGGAAAAAGTTATTGTAACCGCATTAGTCTTCAACTCCCAACGTCTTCAGCTCATAAACTACTTTGCGACTGCATTTCAGCCCCGCACTCCCAAAAGCAGACGTGGCCCAGAGGTCGTATTGAAAAACTTAAGTTGTCAATTTTTGAACTTTCCCATATAAAGAGCTGAAACTCAGTATTTAAGAAGTAAGTAATCTTTCTCAACATGTAAATGAGCAGGGTTTCACGATTTCTGAAACATGGCAATTTTGTGACCTTAGACATTCCATCACCCACGAACACCTATTAAAATGACCCGTAACCTCTGGCAGTCAGAAGTTTTATGAGATTTGCAAACAACGTTTAGGATATGAAGCAGTGTGATATTATATTTCAGCCTTTTGTCCCACTCCCTGATGGCTGTGACAGAGTGGAAAACCAGTTTGAGTTTCAGGTTCTGTTGACCCTCTTAGTTTTTAATTTGTCTAATAAATTTTGGAGCACTACCATATGCACACTAGGAAAAGTAATACCTCAAAGAAAAATCTTTTGCAGCTATCAAATCAGAGAGATGGCAGATATCAATTTGTTCCCCAAGCGAAAATATGCTTCTTAAAGGTGCACTATGCAAGTTTGTTTACTTTCACTTTTGTTGACATTCGAACTCAAACAAAACAGAGGTAGCCTGCCCCAAAAATATAATATAAAAAAATATAATCGCGCAGAAAGTAAACAAACTTGCATAGTGCACCTTTAATTTTGTTGATGAAAATGGCAAGAAGATTGTTCTTTGTAGCCAGAAACTCTTTATCAAAAATACATTTGGAAGAGGGAAACATTAATATTAGGTGAGATCAGTGGTCCCCAACCCCCATCCAGTAAGCTCTGACTCCAACCCTAATTCAGTACACCTGATTCAGCTAATTACCAGGTCACCAGGACCTCTAACTGGAAAAAGAGGTGAGCGTTGCTCTGGTTGGAGCGAAAACTTTCAGCATGGCAGCTCTCCAGGAAAATGGTTGGAGTGAAATGAAGAAAATGATGAAATCACTGCTCAGTACACAACTGCAGCAATTGTGGAGCTAATGTATCATATATACATTACACATTATGAATCACTTTTGTATCATTATTCGGGCCACAAATTTTGTGCATTTTCCATAACCGATATTCGAACACGTTATCAATCAATTTTCAATTAATCATTAACCCAATAAAACCTATGGACCCATATATGGGTCCATCAAATGCAGCTGCTGCGTTCAAACCTGTAGAACTTCAGGCCAATTTTAAATTCTGGTGGCGATTCCAGGGTCTCCAACGATTCAAAATATGATCTGTAGAATTACAGGGAAATGTGTAAAAAATGATGTAAAAAAAATCTATATATTTTGTGTTTGATATAATGCAGTGGCCATGAAAGCAAGACGTTCTGGGTTTGAATATTCCTTCAAATTTAAGCGTGATGTACAACAGCTCTAGTGAAGTGCTGCGACCAGCAGATACAGAATATGTGTGTGACATTGGGCCTCAAGCAGCAACGTTCTCTTAAATTTCTCTTATATGTTCTCTTATTTTTTTGTTGAGAGAAAAAATAAGAGAAATAAACTCTGGATGCACCAAACACTTTTATCGTCCAAAACTGCTCTTACCCATGTGTGCTGAATGTTGAATCCCACTTGATTGTAAATTGGTAGTGTGTGGCCGGTGGTTTTAAATTAGCATATATAACACCCACTAAACACTATATAAGGGCAGGTGACGTGCCGTATGCAAAAAGCCGACTGCTTGTGGCAATCTAGAGCGCTTTCACACTAGGTACGATTGTTCCGTACCGTGCCACAGTACGATTGTCCCCCCTCCCCTCTCCCCCCGCTGGTCAGCTTTCACAGTAGTAATACCGTAACGTACCCAAGTACACTTGCATACATGTCAAAATTCCGATACAGTGCATTGCAGTATGCACCTAGGTGGTTTTAAATGGGCAACAATTTTAAAAGGAGGCGCCAATATATTTCGGGGTGTTTAATTATTGAGAAGGGGGTTTAGAATATTAATATTGAATATTAATATCGCAAATGCATATGCTGCGTGTGCCTAGCAACCCGGTGTGTCATCTGTCACATGGATTACCACATGTAGCAGCACGAAAAATTAAACTCGAAATTTTCTTGACTGAATGCTTCATGTTTTTACACATCCGAATCTCTCTCTAGGTATCCAAACATCAAGGTAAGCCGAAAATGTACTGATTACATTCGATATAGGTGGATGTTGCATACAGAATTCTTTCGCCCTTGCGTTTTTGGCCGATTATGCTGTCCACTGCCTCATTTCACGAAAATTCAAGTCTCATAACTTGAGCTGTCAGACTTTCGCACCGCGTCCCGCACTTTGAAATATCGCAGCCGCATTTTCTTTAGTTTGTCACGGCACTAATCTATTATTCTGTGATAACCACGCGAATGTACCTACTCACAAATTATTCCATAAATCTCTAAATTTTTGCGTGTAGTATCCATTTGTGATTGTATGTTTTCGTCCGCCTACCATTACAAAAATAAGTAAATTTGAGTATACCACTAGTATACTTCTTTTTAACTAAAGATGGGAAAGTATACTTTGAGTTTACCTTTTATGAACTAATCAAAGATATACTAAACAAAATTATACTTGGCATAAACTGAAAAGTATATAGCTACCCTTACAAAAAATGAGTATACTTCTAGTTTAAGCAAAGTAAACTTAAAGTACACATCTAGTTTACATCTAAGTTTTATTTTGTACTACAAGTACGCTACAAGTGAAATTTTAAGTATACCGTGACTTAACTAGTTGTATACTTCTAGCATACTAGATATATACTGCTAGTTTATTAGTTATATGCAGTGCTTAACAAATTTCAAATTTAAGAAAATTGTAAACACTTGTTTAAAACTAAAAATTATTTTGTTATTTCTTTGGCAAGTAACAAACTGAAAGCACTAAATAGTCCTTATTCACACATAAAACCCCCTTCAAAAAAAAAAAAAAACAATAAAACTAAACATTCTTGCATTCAACCACTATAACTAATTTTTACGTTCAGGAATGCAAGAAAATAACTGATATTTGGCAATTTAATCAAAAAATAATAATGTGCTCAACTATTTTTTTCAGCTTTTTTGCAAAACAGTAAATTTGAAAATTCTTGGATAACAACAATAATTATATTTTAGCATTAAACATATCATTTCAGTTAAAGAGCTTGCGCATACTGGTGGATTAACCATTACAGAAACATAAAATTATTTTGGTAATTACCAACACTGTTAATTTAGGGCAGCTGTGGCATAAACCTTACATTGGGCGGTAGTCTAATAAATTTGTTAAGCACTGTACTTCTGCAAAATTTTTCAGTTCATGAAAGCATACTGTGAAGTATACTGCTAGTGAACTTAAAGATGAACTATTAGTTCACTAGTTATATACTTCTAGAACAATTTCTAGTTTATAAAAGTATACTTTGAAGTATACTGCAAGTACATTCAGATAAACAACAACTTTACTAGTTATATACTTCAAGCCAACTTCTTAGTTTATGGAAGTATACTTTGAAGTAAACTGTAAGTAAACTTATAGGTATACTAGTCAACTAGTTCTATACAAGCCCTTTATTGTTTAGTTTTAAACTTTCAGGGAGCTAAAAGTTTTTAGTTTTTAAACTGCAAGTATACTTCAAAGTCTTCTTTAAGTTAACTGAACATCATACTCACAGCTTAGGATTATTGCACTCTAAAATATATTACTGTTGCTATTCAGATATTATTTAACAGAAGTAGACGAGAGCTTAACTCATGTACTCTACTAGCAGACAATACTTAAGTGCATTCTGCTTTAATTTACAGATAACGGTACTTATAAGAATTCACAATGAAACACATACTCAGGATTGAGAACAAAATTGATTCCTTCATAACTTAAATTTTCAAACACAATATTGTATTGGATGCCAAAGAATAGGAACACAGCAATGACAACTCTTATCGATATCCCAATTCAAAACAAAAAACTGCCTCGCTCTCATATGGAACCAAAAATATGCATAACATGAATTAGCACTGCCTTCAGCCTGACAAGTAGGCTGAAGAACTCAAGCAAAGCCTGATGAAATATTCCAAATGAGTACACGGATGAGCCATTTTTTGGTTAATGGAGTTCTGTATCACAGTCAAAAATATGACCAACTAAAGGTAAGATGCAACTGTGCTGTATACTTGAAAGATGATGCATTCTGTTTAATAAATTATTTTATCATTTTAAACAAGTGTGTGGACCTCAAAGTTCTGCATATCGTACCTGTGCCAAACACTGCTGTGTTTTAGTTGAGATACTAGTTAAATCTAGCTGGCCATTATGCGCAGATTCACAAATAAATGTACACAGTACTTTCATTCATGAGGTTAAGAAGACTGGAAACTTCAGTGCTATCTGGCCTGATATAATGACAATGAAATGTGTATATTAGTTTGACAACTGGCAGCCATACCACCACTTGATATGCACCAGTTGTGTGGCTAAAGCTAAGCAGGTGTGGGCCTGGTTAGTGCTTGGATGGGAGACCACCTGGGAAAACAAAGTTGCAGCTGGAAGAGGCATTGGTGGCCCAGTAGATTGTGATCTCCCCTTTGGCGGAATAATGCTCAATAACCCAGTGCAGTGATGGGGACGCTGCTCTTCAGATGTGACGTTAAACTGAAGTCCTGACTCACAGTGGTCATTCAAGATCCTATGACACTTTTTAAGTTTACTAGCAGTATACTTTCATGAACTGAAAAGTTTACTAGAAGTATACAACTAATAAACTAGCGTATATCTGTAAGTTTACTTGCCGTATACTTAAAAGTATACTTTCATTAACTGAAATGTATGCTAGAAGTATACAACTAGTTCACTCACAGTATACTTATAAGTTCACTTGTCGTGTACCTGCACTACAAAGTAAAACTTACATGTAAACTAGATGTGTACTTTAAGTTTACTTTGTTTAAACTCAAGTATACTTAAAAGTATACTTTTATTAACTGAAAGTGGGCCAATTTAGTCCCAAGAAGTATTTAATTAGACCACTTACAAGTATACTACTAGCATATTGACACTAGTACATTTGCTACATATAGTATACTTGGAAAATATACTTGACATTAACTTAAGTTTACTTGAAAAAATGAACTTGAAATGAAGTATACTTCTTTTTTGTAAGGGTCCATTTCAAGCAAGCATTGAATTTCCTCATTTGAATGGAGATATCTTTTCGCTGCTGCATTTGTTAGAACAAGAGAGCCGTAACACATAACAGTAATCTTCCATGCTCAAATACGGTTGCTTTCACGTTTGGTACGAGTAGCCATTCATCTGTCTCAGCAAACAGATCCGCTGCCATCTAAACACGCCGCTTTCTGCGCAAGGCCTGATGGCCAAAGCGCCCAACAGCAATAGGTAAGCCATTCAGAAGCAGAACGCACGCAAGTATCCAAGGGTTTTTATAGCTTATTCCTAATTAGGATCTGCTGGCCAAACTCTTTAGCCCAAGAATTAAATAATAAAATCATTATAATTTCTCAAAAACATAAAACAAACAAAATTTGAAGATATGATGCATTTTTAATGTTTAGGTTTTAAAACTTGTGTTTCCGTGCATTGGACAAGCAATTTGTGGACAGAGATAACAGTTTTCTGTTTTCTCTTATCTCGGTTAGAGTGCTCTCGACCACTCATAAAATTTACTCTTACCTAAGAGAAGAGCAAAAATAAGAAAACATTGCTGCATCCCAGAAATCAATGGGCAAGAACAAAATAAGAAAAAATCGGGGATACGAACAAAAATAAGAGAAAATGTGTTCTTATATCACTTCTTGCATGAGGCCCATTGTTCTACAATATGGAAATAAAAAGCTTTTTCTGACTTTAAGGGAAAAGTTAGTTTTAAATGACTAAACACATTTCATACCACAGGAAAATGGGGTATGATAATCTGCACAGCCATTAAAAAAAAAATCAGGCTTTTCTTAAAGTTACACCAAGCAATGTCTGACCACTTGATGGTTCTACAAGCACCAACTTCATTTGTAAATACACAAAGCCACTTCGTCATCCTCTCTCTCGAACAGCTAATTAGGTTAATTGGCCACAGGTTGGGGACGTGTATGGGTATAAAAAAGCATCTCAGAAAAGCTGAGTCTTTCAGAAGATGGCAAGGGCATCATCACTTGGTGAAAGACTGTGAATAACAACTTATGAATAACATTTCTCAGTGCAAATTGCAAAAAAAATTGTAGATTTCGTCATGTATGGTACATAAAGATTAAGAGAAACTGAAGAATCTCTGCACACAAGGACAACGCCCATATTTAATGGCCATAATCGTCAAGCCCTTTCAGCGACCTTTCAATGAAAACAGAGGATATGGTTGTGGAAATCACTGCATAAGCTCAGGAGCACTTCTGAAAACCAAGTTAAAACTCCATATAAAGAAAAAGCCATATATCAACAAGATCTAGCAATTCTGTCACCTTTTCTGGGCTTGGGCTCACCTAAAGTCAATTGAGACAAAGTGGAAACTCTCCAGCGGACCAATCAATCAAAATTTGAAATTCTTTTTGGAAAGAAGAGGTGATGCAACACAGTTGTGAACATGCCCCCATCCTAACTTTTTTGAAACATGTTGATGACATCAAATTAAAAATTAACATATATTTTTCAAAAAGCATTGAAATTTCTCAGTATCAGCATCTGATATGTAGTCTTTGTACTATTTTCAATTAAATGTAGAGTTTAAATGATTGGCAAAGCATTGCATTCTGTTTATCTTCAAATTTTACAGAGTATCCCAACTCGTAAGATTACATTTTCATCTAGCCACCTGTTGTCACCATTCTCTCAAACCTAGTTTAAATCTACATTTTTCTGGCATGATATAGAAGATTTTGGCAAACCCCGAGGACTGCTTGGCAGTTAGGGTTCTGTTTACTTAATTGGCATATTTACAATTTCAAATGCTCCTCATATATCTGTCTCCAGGTTATGGAATCAACAATTAATCAAACACTCAGCCCAGCAAGGCATTCTGGCCCTGATAGTACTTTTTAATCTAGTCTAGTTTCCGTTATTGAAAGTAAACCACAACATTCTCTTAGTACTAGACTGCCTCCATTTCTGATGGCTGGTGTGGATTGTAACTACCAAAATTACATGAAGATCCTGTTAAGAAGTATTCCTTTATTTTTGAACCAGTAATGCCTGTACCTAGTGCATTGGCAAGACGTTCTCTCGCCTGGGTCGATAAAGTCCCAGACTGATCCCTCGTTGGATATCTCATCTCCTGGTGTCCTCGAAGTACACAAACTCCTCCTGTAGGCAAAAGTTTGTGAGGGGGGGGTGAGGACTGTGCCTTTTGTCACCAATACGCTCTATTGAAGAAAGGAAATAAAGCAGACAGTTTGGGGACTGCAAAAGCTTACCTTTGCTGTGACTGATTCAGGTAGCACTCCTTCCATACCTGGCACACAGCCTGATTGGTCAGTTTCCTCCCAGAATGCTTTGGGCTGAGACTGACGGAGCCAATGCTTCCATCCTGTCCCACGACAGTAGAGACCGAGGTGTGAAAGCCACTGTCGCCTAGTGACATTGCAGAAAAGGACATAGCATGTGCAAGTATGTTAATGTTTCAGCAGGATTTGTTTTCTTATCTTATTTGTTAACCTTTTCAGCGCCGTGGGCAACTATAGTTGCCCAATGATGTAAGATATCAAAGTCAGATGCTGTTGAAAACCTATCATGTGGCAACTTGTTTAAAAGAGCTAACAAGTTGCCACATGATAGGTTTTCAACAGCTCAGGATAACTACATTTTTTATTCCTTGAAAACATGTTCGGCGCTCAAAGATTTAAGACTGTGTGGGGTGAAGCATGTTTCCACAAGGCATGCAGATTTTTACAATTTTTATATCGAGCGCTTATAAAGCTCTCAAGTTGGAAACACTACGAGAAGCATCTGTAAATAGCCGCAGTATCTGATTGTTACAAAGAAAACTGTAGTTATTCACGAACGCCATTCTTTTTGCACCTGAAAGGAAATGTGCACGTAAATATAATCGAACTAGCTAAAATGATGACAACTGATGAAATAAATAATTGAAGAGTTCATTTCCAAAACGCAATAAGTGCCAAAATTACAAAAATTGAGACAATACCATAGAGCGATAGCCCTGCGCTTTTACTCCACTTGACAGATTATGTCGACACTTTTTGCCAGCCAACTCTCGACAGAAATATAAAACGCCTATCCACCTCAGATTAAAAAGTCTCTGACAGAAGCTCCGATCGACTGTCAACTATGTTTCTGGAAGCAACTGTCGTTATAAAATTTCCCATGACGTTCCACTTGAGAGATCATTACAGTTTCACAGTATCGATCATGACCATAGGGTCATGTGACAGGAGGGTCTCTACTCACTCTACTCGACCTCATTTACCATGTTGCCGGCGAGGAGACAACAGGTTGCAGCAGTTGTTGCCGCCTTCATTATAATAAAAAGGAGGAAACCTCTGTAGGGGAGACCGGGTCTGGTTGTTTTTCTTTTAACGGCTGTAGAATTGACATTATCAGGTTTTCGTTATCAATATGCACTGTAAAGATAGAAAGTTTATTAGACTACATGACTGATCTGCAGCAACCCCTATATTCTGCGCATGCGTAATGCTGGTGAGGAAAAAATAGACCCCTATCACCTGTAACAAACTACTCCATATATGGGGTTGTTTGTTACAGGATGTGGGGCATTTTGTTACACAAAGAATTTGCTTAAGTGAGACGTGTTTCCCACTTAAGTAGGCAAGTTAAGGGGATGCCTCACTACTATTATCCCACGAAGCTATAGTAAGGAACCTCTTGAGTCATTCTCTAATGGCATTTGCCACGTTCCGTTATTCATTTGTAATTTTGAGGCATCTTTCTGAAATAAAAAAGGTAGAAAGTCATTCAGTGAGGTCACTTGATCTTGTCCAAGTTGTTACAGGTTTTGGGGAAAGTTGTTACTGTAACAACTTGGGTGTACCAACTAGTCCATCAGCAACCCTTCACCATTGTCCCAACTTTTTGAAATGTTCCAGTGCAATCTTTACATGGGTGTGTCATGACACAGTGGCTAATGTCTTCCTCTCTCATAATCCAGAAAATCTCGGGATGTATCAATTACACTATATGTTAATGAAATCTCCCAAACACAAAGAAAGTTACTTTTTCGAGCATTTTTTTCTGGAACACTAACCTGCGACTTTTGACGACGTCCTTCTGTCACGTAAAGACGCTGGGTCACCTTCAAGGAGCAACAGGAAAATTAGAGCGCCGCCTGTGTTTTATTATCGAACTATTTAGAATGTAACAACATGGACGGTAAAATAACTAGACCCGGTCTCCCCTACCCTGTCCTGATTTGGTTTTAATTTTACATAGCTCGCCATTGAACTGGTTCCGTAAATTATGCATCTTCCGCTGTAGCTCAGCGACGTCCCTGGAACATGCTTTTGCAACATCAGCCCAAGCAGCCATTTTTTTCATCCTGTCTTTATATTCTGATATGCTAACATCCCATAAAGTGGGTTGGTTTTGGTAGCTGTTTATCAGCTGAAATGTCTCCGATTTCATCCATTCTTGGCCACTAGTGCTTGCCATTTTGTCAATAGAAAGAAATCCACACAACACGCCCTTTTATACACCACACCATTCACAGACTATTGCGCTTCCCGAAAGTAGCTTCCCCAAAATAGAACCGGTTCTATTCTCTGAGAGCACTATCGCGAGTCATTATGACATTCTCTCAATAGTCCTTCCACTTGACACCAATAACCTCTGCAACAAACTTCCGAAAGTTTTTCTGCACTCTCGGAAGTAACTGTCGTTTCGTTATCCACTCGAGATTTTCTCTCCGACAGCAACTTCTAACAGTAAAAACTGTCTAGTGGAGTAGCGCCTTTACACACGGTGAAAAATTCCATTTTTAGAAATTCATACTATAAGTTGCATTTTTTCATGGTCAAAGTGTTTTTCTACAAGATGCAATAGGCGCCAACATAGAAAAAGCTGATCTACTCAAAATGAGTAAAATGGATATAGTGCATTTCAGAAACAAACTCCTCAAATTCTTTGATGGCTCAACAGCAGAAAACACAAAACAAAAAACTTCGATTAAACAACCCTGATGAAAAAGTCATGGGCCCTCAAAAATGATGCTCACGCAAGACACAGATCCTTCAGTAACTGTTGTAGCCACCGCTAGCATTCACACATTCTTGGCAACATTGGCACATGCTGTTCACCAAGCATTGAAAATAACATTGATAGCTTGTCATTTTGTGACTAATTATTGAACCAGTTGCCGGAGGTTGACGGCAGTGACGTGATGTGATTGAGCTCGCCGCCCGAATTCATCCCACGCAAACTCATTGGGTGACAGGTCAGGTGACCATGCAGGTCAATCCATGTGCTGAATATTCTGCTGCTGCAGGAAGTCAGTCACTGCCTTGGCACAATGAGGTCTTCCGTTGTCCTCCTAGAAGCTCCTGGTCCAATCTGCTGCAGAGGTGGCATTACCAGAGGTTGAAAAATCTCGTTGAAATAACACTGACCAGTGAAATTTCTGTTGACAACGTGCAGAGGGGTACGGTGGTTCATGGAATATCCCCACTCACACCCTAACACTACCTCCTCCAAATAGTAGACATTGAGCAACATTGACACCAGCAAATCTCACTACGAGGTGACAATAAACACGAGCCTGGCTATCATCGAACTGTAGCAAGACACGTGACTCATCTATAAACATTAGCTCTGCCCACTGACCACAGTTCCACCAGATATGATATCAGCACATGTTGGTGAGCCCTTCTGTGACAGTCAAGTAGTGGTGCTTGGACTGCAGGACACCGGCATTGCAAACCTTGGTCTCGCAGACAATTCCTGATGGTCCCGTTGGACATGTTGGTGCCTCTGCCAGCTGAGAATTCATCCTGAAGATGTTGTGTGGTCACAAAGCGCTGTCACAACGCTGCCGTGGTCTTCTTTTACCATCGTCGTCCAGAACAAGGGCAATTCTGAAAAGGCTTAGTTGTCCTGAACCTCTGCCAGAGTCTACCGATAAGCTTTGGCTAACATTTAGATGCTAAACCACACTTCTCTTGAGTTTCTCCATCTTGTAGTCTGCCGATGGCCCCTCCCCCATCTTGGATGCTGAGTTATTGTCGAACCATCTTCAAATCTCAAGTGATAATGAATGTAAAATGCTCAGCCCGTTTATTGTTAAAATTGGCATGCATGGAATGACACTCATGCAAAACACCTACAAATGGCGCATGAGGTGTCGCAATGGGTGTTTTAAGGCAGTTTGTCAGTTCAGTCGGAATAAGTTTGCGCTTCAAAAATCCATGAAAAGGAACTCTGGATTAATTTGAAAAGTTTCTAAAGATAGGTGCAATGATTACATCGCCCTTAAAAACGTGATGTCAATAGTCCTAATGACAAGCTAAAGGGGGATATTCTAACCTTATCTAGCTTTAAAGCAGATACTAAAATGATCAAAAAACTGACTTTGCCCCTTAACTTCTTTTGAGTAGTTTTTTGTCCAATGGCCCAGCCCTACATCCGAGTGGACAAATAACAGGTTTTTGGGCAGCCTCAGAAAACAAAAGTAAGTTCCAATGAGCTCTATGACAAAACTGATACACAGAACTCAACTCAGAATATAGGCACAAATAAGTTGTTCCTGACCGTATGACTGAAAGATGAAATTGTGATTCATTGTTTCTAAAAACAGTCTGATAAGATCAGAAACTGCCAGCAATTTACTTCTGAACAAGACTGCAAGACAATAAAAAAGAAGAATGATGGTTAAAGTGATACCAGAATCAAAATCAGATTTTTCTTGTTGAAAATCTATGTTAGGAGATGACAATACACCACACCAGTCTATTCCTAATTCTCAGACTGATGTTAGCCTCCGTATGCGTACACGATTTGTTATGTCACACACAGAGCGAGGGAGGTAGAGTAGGGTGGGATTGAGTGAGGCTACAAAATGATTTGCATGGAATTGCAGAAAATTTGAAAGTTTTCTTTGAGAGAGGAACCCAAACCCCTTTTGTCCTCCCAATGCTGACACTATGTCTCCCGCCCTGGGGTGTGTTTCCCAGCAGCGTAGTTGCTAACTAAGTTAGCAACTTGCATAGTTCGTCCATTCACAGTCAATGGGTCCAACTATGAAAGTTAGCATCTGTCATTTTTGGAAGCGCACTCCTGGAAGGCAACCTTCAGCTTTTTCATGTTTAGTCGCATTCCAGTTATTTGAAGCATTCTACAACATAACAAAAATGGCAAAAAATCCAAGTCATATTATCTGGACTCCATATGGGTAATTAGTTTATTTAACTTTGGTTTTTCCTAAAGTTGCCAAACGCAGACATTTTTCCAGAGGTTTGACATTTCCGGTAAAAATATCCTAGGGTGCATCTTCCTAATGTGGGACAGTTTGTTTCGTAATGTGGGACACTGTGAAGTCCATGTTAAAAGGTCTACACCACATTATTTTATATATGATAATAGATATTATTTATTTATTTATTTAACTTACTATTTGCAATGCTGTTCCTCTTGGATGAGATGGGAAATTGAGCACCATCAGACAAATCAAATATTTATAATATTTATTAATTTATTATATTTATTTTATCACTGTGAGCAGAGAAATCATTTTACTAATAATCAAAATGAACATACAACCAGGATGGGTTTCTTTTTTTCGAAGTCTGAATTCATGAACACGAGTTAACCTGAAGTAAAATACTTGAAGGCCTTCAACGATTTAGGCCGTTGAAATACTGACATGGCTTATTAATAATTGGAAAACGCATCAGTGAAGGAAAATGATTGCGAACTAGCCAGGACTAACTGTTGTCATAAAGGTATGTGTCTGCCCCCACCCCAATTCCCGGTTCTAGACCCGCCACTGCTCAAACTGCCATCCCTAAACTTGACCCTAACTGTCCCTTGACCTACTGTCTCACTTTAGGGCACCACATGTCCTAAAGTGGGACAATAACAAAATGGGTTAAAAATCAAACACAGAGTATACACAGCATGCTGTTCTCTTTTTTGATGAATAAACACTTCATCAACACATCAAAATAAAAAATAGCAGAATATTTTAGATGATAATTAATTTATACCCCTAAGATCAATTTTGTCCAAACTCTATGTCACCGACCTCTGGGTGGTCTTCACTCAAGGTGCTTCCTGTTTGATGATTGCCCTGCCCTGGTTTATGACTGTGCTGATATTAGGTCATGTGACTTTAATCACATGGAAGCACAGCTTTGATTTGTTAATTATTTCACTAACATTCATTAGTTTGGGGAAGAGCCACACCCACTGAAGCTTAAGTGTCCCACATTAGGACAATTCACCCTACATATCGTTAGGCTAGGTAAATTTAGTCTGGATGAGGAGGTATTATGTTTTACAGTTGGCATTGGACCAGAGTGAAGTACAAAAACATATTTCCAGACAACGTGGGAGGGAATTAGCATTTTTATTATTAGCATGTTAGCAGAGTTGGTGAGGGAAAACATGTCTGATGCTATTAGAGGGAAGAGTGGAGTCAGATGACTGATGCCACTGCAGGGCAGACAGCGATTGATCCCTGATGATGTCAGAGATTGCGACTGCAGTGCACAGGAAATGACACCTTTAAGTGTGTACCTGAGCAGGGCTGCTCCGGGGAAGTAGGTGGGGTTAGTGGAATGCTGCAGTTTGATAGGTCCCTGATTGGACCTTGCCTGCCCAGGACTGCCGAAATCTGCTCCACTGGCAGGTCGCCCTGGGCGATGAGCACAAATGCTGTTGGGTAAACCATCCTGACGCCACCTGAAAGAGTGACAGAACAGGGAACAGTTTCACTGCAATTATCCCAAACAGTAGGCCTTTCTCAGCCATTAGACACCAATGACAACATTTCCTCTCCCATGAACCTTAATGCGGAGCACGTCTAATGTTCATCTCCAATGGCTACAGTTCGCACAGGAGACTAAACTGACGGGTCAGACTCGATTTGATGAATGAAACCGAAAAGCAGAAACAAATAAAATTTTGGGATGAACGTAACGGAAAACAGGAACAAAGGCAATTTCAGGGGTTTGGGGGTGAAAATGCAATTGTCAATTTTACAAAACTGGTAAATAATGTTATTTATTGTTCAAAATAAATTTCCAGAGGAAATTCTATTCTTGAAGAGATTCACCTGTTGCCCACATGACTTTTCCCCAGGCTGCTTGTAGGCTAAAATCAGATTTTATGACCCTGTATAGCCATCTCGCTGGCCCTGCATTCTACTGTGAGGTGGTAAGATCAATCATCTATCCAACATTAGCTGTCCTTATCTTATCCAAATTATGAAACTAAATTACTGAAACACCTAGTGAAATAACCAAACACAGACAGTAGGAAATATGTTCAGTGTGATGCAGTTCCCAGCAATACATGGGTTAGGTTGTTAATGGTTAATCTTAATATCTGATGAGCTTTGATTTAAGCTTTTAGTTTTAAAGGATAAGTTCACTATTTTGCACTTTGAGCCCCCTTTCTGGGTTGTCTAGTTTGAAATAGAGCGTTGGACACCGAAATTTTGATGATTGGTCCTGTCTCGAGTATTCGGCTCATTTAGAATCGCCCCTGCCATGCTTCAGAATGGCTGGCTACTGGCATTCACAAACCTGTCCTTAAAACAAGCCTAAACATTCGTTTTCAAAACTGTGCACCTCACCGAATGGTTAGTGGTGTTCATTGATCGACGGGTCGAACTTGAGTTTTGAAATTGCCATCACTGCAGATGACATAATCAATAGCTAGCTGACGTTAACTATTTAACTACTCAATGAGTATGGAATAGTTACGTCTGCTGGCTTAGCAAGGATGGCAGTTGCGGTCATTTTGATACCAGCATTTCGCCTGTTTTAGATACGATCGTGAATATATCTAGGTAGTGCGAACAGTTGCTTGTATATACAGGAATAGGAGCTCGAGCAATTTTTTTCTGCTTTGCAATTTTTTACTGTAACGTGTTCTCACGGACCCGCCCTGCGAAAAGACCAGTCTTTGCTGCCCTAAATGTGCTCTCTTGGAGCTGGTTTGAGCGACTGCAAACGATGATACCGAAAATTCTTTCACTGAGTTTGACGCAGAAGAATGAGATTTGTCTAACAGTCGTATCAATCTTAATCCAAACGATGATAATGCTGAGGCCAGGGAAAAGTCCAGCAGAGGGCAGAATTGAACCGCAATGCCGCAATTTCGCTGAGTCACTCTGTGCCATTTGAGTTAATGGTTAAAGCATTTGGTCCAACAGAGATTTTAGCTAAGGCGTCTCTTACATACTACTGCCTCTAGCTCAAAGATACTTAGTCCAATCTACAAAATGGAGATACCATACTAAAGAGGAGAGTCTGCTGAGCAAAATATGTCAAAATTGTGTGTGTAGTGCCAAAAATGTGGGAACAAGAGCAAGTTATAAAACTGTGTTTTTCAGCTTTCCAGCCAGAATTTTCTGTCCCATTTAATATAGGAGTTAATGGAGTTTCGGTTTGTGCTCCCGTGTCTTTTCGGCTCATGCTGCCAAAACCGTCTGTCTGATTGCTTGCATAGTTACATTTTTGTGATCAGCACAACTTTTGCTACAAATTGGATATAAAAATATGCGGAGTGAAAACTGTGGGAGTTAGAGCAAGTTTAAGAGAAGACTTCTTTACAATATTGTAAAGCACTTTGTGATTTTTATCTGTGAAAAGTGCTATATAAATAAAATTTACTTACTTACTTTTACAGCTGTTTGCCACTCTAACAGTGACGTCACCACACTGTAAGTTCCCAGAATGTATTGTGACAGAAATTATTTTAAAAAATGATAATAAAAAAATTACATAAGTTACGAAAAATTTGAACAGTGAAGAAATGATACAAGCTTAACCCTTTCACTACCGCTTACAGGGAATAAGACAACCCTTGCTTACCGTAAATTTTTGTGCTATCACAGCATGATATTGCATGTGGATTTTCACCCCCTTTTTCGGACTAAAAACGCCAGAAATGGACAATTTTATGTCAGAAAACATGTTCAAAATACATTTACCTTTCCATTGACACATATCTTTGCTTAGTTTTTCCAAAAGTAAAAACAGAAAATGAGGATAAAAACCGTATTTTCGTTTGTCAAGACAAGACGATTTCTCCTCTATGGGAGTTATGTACAAACGGAGATACACGCGCATTTCTGTACAAACAGAGATACATGTGCATTTGTGTACAAACGGAGATAACACGTGCTGCAGCACGCACTGCCTGCAATAACCTGTATAAAATAAAATAAAACTGTGCATAACCGGTGGATTGGGAACTACGGGAAGCCTGATGACATCACTGACGTGTTGTGCGAAACCAGAGTCATCCAAAAGGGTGTTTTGTTGCGGAGCTTTGACAGTTTTTGTGTGGGACTTTCTCTAGTCGCAAAATAGCGACAATGGTAAGTGATGCGGGATCGGCGCTGGTAATGACAGGGTTAACTTAACATTTTGCAGTCTGAATGACATTTCTGGCTAAAAGTATGACAGAGTGAAAAAATAGCAGAAAATAGCTGAATCTACTGAATCAGCACAAAAATGGCTTGATTTAATAGCACCCCAAAAAATGACTTTTAAAATTAAATATATCAAAAACTAAAAAGAAAATCAAAAATCTGTACCGATGCAACGTAATTCAGAACAAGCTGAATTTTTTAGAGTTTGAACGGGATCAATAGCTTAAACGGTGTAGGAGAAGTTAGTCGGCCAAATTTAGGCGGAAGAAGAAAAAAAAGAAAGAAGAAGAACAAGTAAGAGAATAGATTGTGCTGCTTCTGCTGATGCAAGCACACAATAATTGGTCATGACTGAAACAATCAAAAGGCAAATTTCAAGGTGATATTGCTTACATATCAGGCAATACAGATATGATAGATCTCAGCTGTTCCAGGAAATTAATGGGTTGATTAATTCATGATCACTTTTAATACAATGCCCAAAATCAATCCAGTTCTCCGTCTTGATAAGATCTACAGGCACATGAAATTTTTAAAGGATCTATAAAATAGTTATTGAGTTATCGCGTTAACACAACACATAGGGTCTGTGGCGGATGCGGATGCTGCTGCGACGGCAATGACAAGGACAATTACATAATGTCAGCTTGCAGGACTGCAACAATCAAATAGTAAAATTTTGTGCTGATATCGCTTACATATCAGGCAATATGATGAAACTCAGGTGTTAATTAATGGGTTAATTAATTTATTATTACTTATAATACAAAGCCCAAAATAAATCCAGTTCTTCATCTTAATAAAATCTAAAGGCACATGAAATTTGAAAAGGATCTATAATATCGTTTCTGAGTTTTCCCGTTAACACGAAGGATCTGCTGTAGAGGTGCCTACGGACACGGCGGCGATGATGATTCCATAATATTGGCTAAACTATTTTGCTGATGTGTCCAGTGTATTTTTCAGCATTAATGGCAAGTTACCCTTGCCAAGGGCACCGACACAACCCCATACTATGACAAACTATAGCTCTGGGGCTTGTCCCTGGTACCAATCTGAATGGTCCTTTTCTTCTTTGCCCTAGAGCACAAAGCATCCATCTCTTCAAAAAAAAGAGACCTTAAATATTAATTCAACTGACCACATTACACATTTCCACAGCGTGATGATGGTCCATTAGTAATCCTGAACCCACGTGGGTATATCACTCATAGATAAAAGGCATCTCTTGATGCAGTGTTGTCTGAGTCATCGGAGATCACAGGTTTTAACCATAGGCTTGCATCCTTGCTCTTCACACATAGAAACTCCTCTAGATTCCTTGAATCTTTAAATGATGTTATGCACCATAAATATCCAAATCCCTTCCTGTCTATCTTTGAGGAACACTGTTTTCAACAAATCCCTTCCTGTCTATCTTTGAGGAACACTGTTTTCAACAAATCCCTTCCTGTCTATCTTTGAGGAGCACTGTTTTTAATGATTTTCACACACATTTGTGGCCAAATTGGTGATCCCATCTTTGCTTCTGAAGGAGTTTCCTGGGTGCTGCTTCTGTACCAAATCATAATTTAAATGACCTGCTGACAGCAGCTATTTGAAAGTACATCATTATTATTATTACACGAATACAACCCCAATTCCGAAATAGTTGGGACGAAGTGTAAATTGTGAATAAAATCAAAATGCGATGACGTTCAGATCACGAGCCAATTATGTTATTTACAATAGAACATAGATCACATTTCAAATGTTGAAACTGAGACATTTTACATTTTTATCTACAAAATGAGCTCATTTCAATTTTTCTGGCTGCAACAGGTCCCAAAAAAGTTGGGACACAGGCAAAATAGGGCTGAAAAAGCAATTAATATATAAGAGAATCAGCTGAAAGAACATTTAGCAAGTAATTACATTAACAGGCATGAAGTGTGTAACATGATTGGCTATAAAAGGGATGTCTTAGAGAGGCCGAGTCTCTCAGAAGTAAAGATGGCCAGAGGCTCTCCAATCCGTGAAGGCTTGCGTAAAAAAAATTGTGGAATACTTTAAAAACAATGTTCCTCAACGTCAAATTGCAAAGGCTTTGAAGGTCTCATCATCTACAGTGTATAACATCATCAAAAGATTCAGAGAAACTGGAAAAATCTCTGTGCGTAAGGGACGAGGCCAAAGATCTTTACTGGATGCCCGTGATCTTCGGGCCCTCAGACGCCACTGCCTCACTCACCAGCATGATTCTGTCATTGACATTACTAAATGGGCCCAGGAATACTTCAAGAAACCACTGTCTGTGAACACAATCCGCCGTGCCATCCACAGATGCCACCTAAAACTCTATCATGCAAAAAGGAAGCCATTGTTGAGCATGATCCAGAAGCGCCGCCGTGTTCTGTGGACTAAGGCTCATTTAAAATAGACTGTAGCAAAGTGGCAAAGTGTCCTGTGGTCAGACTAGTCCAAATTTGACATTCTTGTTGGAAATCATGGGCGTTGTGTCCTCTGGGCTAAAGAGGAGAAAGACCACCCCTCCTGTTATCAGCGTTCAGTTCAAAAGCCAGCATCTTTGATGGTATCGGGATGCATTAGTGCATATGGTGTGGGACACCTACATGTTTTAAAAAGCATCATGAATGCTGAAAGGTATATAAAGGTTTTAGAGCAAAATATGCTCCCCTCCAGACGACATCTATTCCAGGGAAGGCCTTGTGTAATTCAGCAGGACAATGCAAAACCACATACTGCAGCTATTACAACAGCATGGCTTCCTAGTAGAAGAGTCCGTGTGCTGAACTGGCCTGCCTGCAGTCCTGATCCTTCACTGATTGAGAACATTTGGCGCATAATTAAACGAAAAGTCCACCAAAGGAGACCCAAAACTCTCCAGCAGCTGGAAGCCTGTATTAAACAAGAGAGGGATCAAATTCCAATGGCTAAACTCAAGAAACTTGTCTCCTCAATGCCCAGACACCTCCACTCTGAGTTAAAAATAAGAGGGGATGCTACACCATGGTAAACAGGCCCCTGTCCCAACTTTTTTGAGACCTGTAGCAGCCATAAAATTAGAAATGAGCTCATTTTGTGGATAAAATTGTAAAATTTCTCAGTCTCAACATTTGCAATGTTATCTCTGTTCTATTGTGAATAAAATACTGGCTGGTATGATTTGAAAGTCAATGGCCCTCATTTATCAAACATGCGTACACCAAAAAAATGGGTGTACACCAAATCTCCCGCAAGGATCGGCATTTATCAATCTGAACGTGAGCGAACGGTCTGCAAAAATCTCACGCCAGGTCTGACTATACCCTGCATGCCACTGTGGGTGGGTATTCATAAATCTGACTTTCAACGTACACTCACAGAGGCACTGCTCTATCCATTCACTTCAGGCATACTTTTTCGCTCTACGTCTGTAACTTTTCCCCAACTCTTCAGATCGAAACAAATCAAACGCACATACGTTCCTAGCTAAGACAGCTAGACTCAGCCGCGAGTACACGCCAGTAGATGCCTTCCGTGCAGAGATATAAGCAAAAAATTCCTCTGAAGCGACACTGTTTAAACACTTGTCGCCATGTCTTCTAATCCCGACATGCAACGTTACGCCAGGGAATTCCCATTAGAAGACATGGCGACAAGAGTTTGAACCGCGTCTCTTCGGAGGAATTTTTGCTCATATCTCTGCACGGAAGGCATCTATCGGCGTGTACTCGCGGCTGAGTCTAGCTGTCTTAGCTAGAAAAGTTTGTGGGTTTGATTTGTTTCGATCCAAAGAGTTGGGGACAAGTTACAGACGTAGAGCGAAAAAGTATGCCTGAAGTGAATGAATCGAGCAGTGCCTCTGTGGGTGTACTTTGAAAGTCAGATTTATGAATACCCACCCACAGTGGCACGCAGGGTCTAGGTCTGACCAGGTGTATGCTCATCGTACAACATGCTGGAATGAGTGCAGCTGTCAAAATGATTATTAAACCATATGCAGCGATTTGGACGATATGCTGTTGTTGCTTTTATTCGTAAAATGAATAAATAGGCTAAATAAATAAATAAGACACCTTTGTTGAGAAATTAATTAAACTTATATTTTGAGACAACCTGCTTGTCAGGCCAGACGGCTGACAATTACAATCAATTTGATTAAACGCAATGCGCGGCTTGGCAGATATGCAGTGTGGTATGTCAGATGCTCATCCAGTCAGGTATATACTTAACAACAAAAGAAACGCAACTTAATTAAAAGCAGACTGGACAATAAGTTTGCGCGCAATTATTTTAGAAAATCAAATGTATAACCAGCGTGTGCACATTTACACTTGTTTCATCACACTTTTCTTTATTTTGCCGTCACTTTGACTGCGTAACCATAAAAGTACATTAACTAACTAGCTAACTACCGTGATCACATTTTGACACTGGTAGATCTTCTGTTGTTAGAGGAATACGATTCTGTCCGACGTGAGAGGAACTGTCGGCACAGAGAAGATCTCCTCCGGGAAAGTGACGAGTGGCTACTCGTTTTGTGTGGCACCCAATAAAATTTCATGTAGTCACACTAATAAAAGTACAATGAAGAGTGATCTCTGCAGACTATATTTTAACAATTACCCCCATGCAGCTCCGATCGAGGCGGTGGGGACTTGTCCGTGTCCCCTCCGCCTCGTATTCCCACGATGTAGGGGGGAGCCCTGCTGCGACGCGCTCTTCGAACGGTGACAGCTCGAGGTTCGAGTCTGGTTGGCCTCCACCGGTCCGTGCGCTGCGGCGCCTGAGCGCAGCGACCCGTTTTTTGGTGGCGATCTTAAAATCGGACCACTTTTTCTTACCTACATGTAAAGCATTAGGATTGTCAGTTATGTAGGCTATGTAACATGAAATATCACGGATCTATAAATTAAATTTATTAATGAATTAAATCAAACGTCTGCTGTACTCCAGTTTTCCTCCCCAACGGGGTTTACCGCAGCAGCAATAGTTTTCCAAACTACAGCCTTCTAGGCTCCCTTTATGCCACACTTAAGGCTTCCAAATAAAATTATTTTGTTTTTCTCCACCCCAGACGTGATAATTTATATTTCCTCCTCAGTGAAGTTCTTTCTTCTTTGCCGTCTTTCGAGAGTCCATGTCGTAAAGTGGGCAGGACTATGCCTCCCGGAGCATGAATTTAGAGGGGCATGTCATGTAAATTACGATGGTTTCAGCCGCCAGATTTATCAACGCCACGCCAGTTCTACACCAAAATCAGCGACGTACACACTTTTAGTAAATCAGACGTGACACCTGGCGAATGCTGATATTTACACCAGAATCTACACCAGATCCTACGCAAGTTTGATAAATGAGGGCCATTGCGTTTTGATTTTATTCACAATTTACACTTTGTCCCAACTATTTTGGAATTGGGGTTGTATATATATATATATCTATATATGTATGTATGTATATATGTGACAGTCTACAGGAAAAGGGTGTATAAGGGATTTTTTACATTTTAGAGAAAACTGTTTTTCTTTGTTTAGTACCTGGTAAGGGATCATCAGATGCTCTTAACTCAATTTGACCAAAATATCCCTTATACACCCTTTTCCTGTGGACTGTCACAAAGGTTTTTTTCTTTTTTTTACCACATTGATAGTCATAAATTGCCCCTACCCAATATTTTTGGAATGCGCTGCAGGCCTGAATGAAAGGAATAGATGTATATTAACAAGAACATTGAAAGTGCATATTCTTGCTGATTTAAAACGTAAAATGCACCCAATTTTGGGATACCATATAGGATTTTAGTCACTTTGCGCATTTTAACCAATATAACACATCGGTCAGTGTCTGATATACCTGGTTTAATATCAGTATTTTAGGCAGAATTCGTCTGGCGCAAAAAAAGCTTGCGATTTGAATCTCCCGGGGAAAATGACTTTCGCTGATGTCACATGCAGTTTCCGTAGCCCATAGGCGAAGCTGGTCATTCTGTTGATAGTGGATATACTCGGCGGTTGCGTTATTGTTTATGGTGTTTATTTTTGCGATTTTGGGCGTCATTTGAAGTATTTGGCCGGAATGGTCAGCAGGTGTATTGTGGGAGGGCGCAGTAACACCAGTCATGATGGTGTTAGTACCCACAGATTCCCCAGAGACAAGACTGTGATCCATGCAGGCACTGGGTCTCTCAGCGCCCTGGATGTGGGGGAACCGCAGGTGACGTCACGAATCTGGATCAATATGACTAAGGATTCCCATGGGGATTTTTCCAGACACTTCTGGTAATTTTCAGAAATTGTTCTATACACGAACCACCCTTGGCAAAATAACCCTTAGTATTTGGGGTATAAAGGCTCAATCTTTTGGACAAAAAGGGACGAATTTGGTCCAGGATATGCACTTGAAGTCGGCCCGACAAAAAATTCAATATCTTGTAATACTGACAGTGATGAAATATAAGTTGAGCTAAATTTAGAAATCACTATTTCCTGTTTTTGTGTGCATTTTACTTTTTCCGAGTGGGGGTTGTATACGTATCATAAACATGAATACTCACAAACACATCACAGTCAGTTTCCTTTTATCAGACATCTTAACTCATTCCCTACGGAATACTTTCATATAAAATTGTCGTGTTTGTACGGAATACTTTTCCCGAAAATTACACTATATAAAGTATTGAAGTACAGGTGGCCCATGACCGCGATCGTCTACTGATTTTGTGTTTTCATCGGACTGCGAGTGGCCATCCAGGCTGCTGGCACTGGCTTACTGTAGGGAATGGTAGAATTCGCCGCGCCGTTGGCAGCGGCTTGCCATAGGGAATGAGTTAAGTCTCCTGGAGCTCAACTTTCAGCATGAGCTCCCTTCATCACAAGCTCCCTGCCCAAGAGTGAGCTCCACACTGGAAATCTGTGGTAGAATCTCCCATATATTAACACTCGTACTGTTCAGAAGGATCTGGCTATTAAGTCAGCCAGCTCATAGTAAACAATTAATAGAAACAGCTATCTTACTAATGTTGGCCAGCCACTTGCTAGGCTACCAAGGCTATCTCACGCACATCCAGTTAACGTGCCACTTTAGTCACAAACCCACACACGTTTACTCTTGTCCTTCTCCTCCTGTTGGCCACATGCTATTCAAATACAAACCATAAGCAAGGAGGAAATACTCAGATCCCCTGCCATGGGATGGCTGATATCTGAGCAGGAAACTGATCGCAGTGGAGGGACGGACAGATGGACAGAAAGACATACAGAAGTGTGAGAAGGCACATCCACATGATAAGATGTATCCACTCATGGAACGTCACAGAAAAATATTGAACAGTGTAGGAGTTCGGCCCTGGAAAAGAAGCATGACAGATGAATGGACACGCGGAAGGGCGAGACTCACTCTTATACCCCCATCCACTTCCTAGCGGGGGATGAAAAACAGGGCTCAGACCCAGGAACATCCCAAACACTTTCAGAATAAAACTACAGGTACACAAGCAAGGTACTGGGCAGAAATGTAGATGGTAAAGAGTGACTGAGCACGGCGGTTTTGTAATATTTCATGGTAAAAACTCCAGCACAGTATGCCTTCAAAGATACGCCTATTTCTGTCTCGATGGCTTTGAATGCACCTGGAGAATCTCTAGAAGATCTAAGCGCAGTGCAGAGCATCCTCTTCCTGTATAACATGCGTCTTGAAATTCCGTGACGTGAGTTTTTTGGATTTTCTCTCCATACCTACGATGACTTCCACAGCGACATTGCTGTGGGGGTCGAAGGCGGGGCCGGTGTTCTCGTGCTCGCCCCCCCGCCTCCGGCAGACAGCGGGGTAGAAATGACTCCACTCCTCCATCAGCCTGCGCACGGCTGGATCGCACATCTTATAGGTCCGACCGGTCAGCGTGCCACTGAGACCGTAAGGGCTCAGGACCACTGCAGACAGCCAGAGCAGATGGTCATACAGGGAGCCAATCACAAGCACAAACACATTCAGAGAGATGGACACACACACACACACACACACACACACACCCATAAACAGAGGCATACACACATGCACAGACGCATGCACTCACTCATACACTGACACATGCACTCACTCAAACACTGACACATGCACTCACTCATACACTGACACATGCACTCAGTCATACACTGACGCATGCACTCACTCACACTGACACATGACACATGCACTCACACATGCACTCACACATACACTCACTCATACACTGACACATGCACTCACTCATACACTCACACATGCTTTCGCTCATACACTGACACATGCACTCACTCATACACTGACACATGCACTGACACATGCACTCACTCATACACTCACTCATACACTGACACATGCACTCACTCATACACTCACACATGCTTTCACTCATACACTCACTCATACACTCACACATGCACTCACTCATACACTCACACATGCTTTCACTCATACACTCACTCATACACTCACACATGCACTCAGTCATACACTGACACATGCACTCACTCATACACTCACTCATACACTAACACATGCACTCACTCATTCACTCACTCATACACTGACACATGCACTCACTCATACACTAACACATGCACTCACTCATACACTGACACATGCACTCAGTCATACACTCACTCATACACTCACACATGCACTCAGTCATACACTGACACATGCACTCACTCATACACTCACACATGCACCCATAAACAGAGGCATACACACATGCACAGACAGATACATGTGCACAGACACATGCACTCAGTCATACACTGACACGTGCATGCATACAGATTCTCTCACTCTCACACAAAGATATGCAAACATACATACACACATGCATTTCCACATAGAGCACACACGCGTGCACACCCATACACAGACACACACAAACCTGCATCCACATCTCCTGTGATCTGGAAAAACCCAGTGAGTTCATCAGTGGCAAGGGTCTCGCAATTGAACCAAAACTTTTGGATTCTGCACTTTTCCATACCAAAAAAAAAAAAAAAAAAAAAAAAAAAAAAAAATAGAAACCTGACTTTTACAGTTCAAATAATACTAATAGCTAGTGTTTTAAGATTTTCACCACTCTTAATTACAGCAAATGGGGGTCAAACTCAATTTCCACCACGAGTGACATACGTACTGGGCTCTTCCATGCGCACCACACAGACCTGCACACACATGCGCACACTCACATACAATGCACACACACTCACACACACATTCCTCACTCTCAGTATTACTAAACTTTACCTTGTACAGGGCTGGAAGAGACCTGTGTGTGCAGAGTGAGTTCCTCCCTCACAAAGTACAGTGGCTGGTGCCGAGCGATCTCCACACTCACACACACGTTGCTCTCGCCGTGCAGGAAGAAGGAGAAAGCGCAGGAGAGGTGTTCGCTGTAAACACACACACAAAAACAATTCTGTGACGTCATCTTCTCATTACACACATGCTGGAATAAAAACAGGGCCCTGGGGCCCATCTATTTGCTGCAATAGTGTCTCAGCTGTAAAATCCAGACTGTAGTGCCTGTTCAATTCAAACTGTTTACCACTTTTTACAGATCACAGTCACAGACATGCTTCACAGAATAACAGTGGGGCAAACGTGCCACTGCTGAACCTCAAATGGTGCGTATACAAGGTAAGAACGACAGGAGAGAGGACCCCTTTAACAGCAGTGAGAAATAACTCTGATGGGAAGAAATCTTCGGAGGAACCCCGTTATAGGACAGCCCATCCTTCGTTGGCCAGGAAGATGTGATGGTTGAATAGATATGGAAAGATAATAAGAAATCCACACTGCCTGGCTAAAAAAAGTAATTGTGTGGATTTAAATAAGCAAATACCTATGAGCCTGTGATGGATGGTTATTGCAGAGATCAGCACGCTTCAGGTTACAAAAATTCTTTTAACCTGACCGATGCGGTATGCAGCCGCTCATTTTTTTAACAACCATATCTGAAGATGTATCCCATTGTCGAGGAAAAGATGTTACTGTGTTTCAGAGGGAACAAATTATTGGCCTGCACCAAGAAAAAAAACTAAGGAGACTGCTGTAATCACTAGAATTGAGTTCAGAACTATCCAATGGATTAGTGACCTCATTGAAAGCCTTTGGGATGTGCAGGAGAAGACTTAATAGCCGGAGTGGAGAACCTTAACAAGAAAGGGTCAATCATTCGTATTAACCAAGCAGTGACTCACCTGATTCTACTAAGTATGGTCTTTCAAAAAGACCCTCATTGTTGATTTGATGGAATCAGGTGTTTAACTGCTATATTGGAACAAAAGCCGGCACCCACACCGACCATTTCCAGATGAAGTTCCCCAGTCCTGCTTTACAAAGTGATTCGACTCTCCTGCTGGCAATAAAGATCTCAGCGAAAAATAATGCAACTCGTGATGCAAATACATGTTGCAACGTTGCATAAGGTAGCCGAAACAATGGCACAATGAAAGTGCGCATAAATAAGAGTTAAAGGCAGTCCAAAACAAGAGGCCTGTCGGCCTAGAGAGCTCCGCTGAAGATGAGTGAAATGTCCATGTCATAACTTAATTTGAGAAATCCTTGAAAACTATTGCAATATTAACATATATGACACATTTGGTAACCAGAATATGCTGTGAACCAGTTTGGTGTCTCAATTTATGTAGTATAACAATAGAACCACGCTGTGAATTGCAATAATTTATTTCAATCATCTTACCAGCAAGCAATACTAAAAACCAACAAATACCCACCAGGCCTCTTGTTGAGATATTAATGAAAGACAGAAAAAATTAGCACAAACACTGATTTTCTAAGTCCAAAATGCTGAATTTCTCAAACCCGGGAAGTAGAGTTTTCTAATTTTCGCAGGGGATATTCAGAACATCATAAGGAAGGCTCCCAACAAATTAGACAAAAAGTTATTAGACAGTTTTTGAGATATTAATGAAAGACTGAAAAAATGAGCACAAACACTGATTTTCTAAGTCCAAAATGCTGAATTTCTCAAAAACCGAGATGTAGAATTTTCTAATTTTCACAGAGGATCATCAGAACATCATAAGGAAGGCTCACAACAAATTAGACAAAAAGTTATCGAACAGTTTTTGAGAGATTAATGAAAGACTTAAAAAATGAGCAGAAACAGTGATTTTCTAAGTCCAAAATGCTGAATTTATCAAAATCCGGGACGTAGAATTTTCTAATTTTCACAGTGAATATTCAGAATATCATAAGGAAGGCTCACACCAAATTAGAAAAGAAGTAATCAGACAGTTTTTGAGATATTCAAATTTGAAGGGAAAATTTGATGCCGGACGGACGGATGGACAGAGAGACAGACAGACATAGGGACGCTGGACGACTCGGCATTAGAAAAGCTCGCTGACTGCTGACTCTCGTCACAGCGGAGCTAAAAATGAGCACAAACGCTGATTTTCTAAGACCAAAATGCTGAATTTCTCAAAAACCAGGCCGTAGAATTTCCTAATTTTCACAGGGGATCATCAGAACATCATAAGAAAGGCTCACAACAAATTAGACAAAAAGTTATCAAAGAGATATTTTTGAGATATTAATGAAAGACTGAAAAAATGAGCACAAACACTGATTTTCTAAGTCCAAAATGCTGAATTTCTCAAAAACCGGGACTTAGAATTTTCTAAATATCGCAGGGGCTCTTCAGAACATCATAAAGAAGGCTCACAACAAATTACACAAAAAGTTATCAGACAGTTTTTGAGATATTCAAATTTTGTTTATCTTAATGGCGGAAGCCTCTGGGGCTGCCAGTGCCCTATATTTTGAATAAAAAAAATAAAAGCCCATCTGCATAAAGGAAGTGTAACCAGCAGCACTTCGCTAGTCAAGAACCAGAGCAAGATGAGGATGCAAACAAAATTTTAAGGGGGCCAAATAGTCAGTGCCCAAATTTCTAGTGCCACATTCCCAAAAAAAACAGATGAATAATATAAATAGGCAAGGTGAAATGTGTGAAAAAGTATGAAAAAATATCTCAAACACCATAAAGCAAAAGCAAAAATAAAACCATGGTCAAAGTCAGAGCTCTCCAACAGGGACAGAGAGACAGTTGGAAGGTTAGATGCAAATAACCACAAAAATAGAGCTGCAAAAATCAGCACAGAATTCAATCAAACCGTATTTGATCCAGTCTAAAAAGCAGCATACTTTGAGCTTCACAGAGTTGGCAGTATGATATTTCCAATGAA